>OX421484.1:18695600-19295600 GCA_949126895.1 Eilema caniola
TATAGTTTAGTCGAGTCACCATAGCATTAACATCTTGGTTTTCAGGTGACAACTGCCAATCCATAGATACCATATCTGAATTAAAGATCTCCATATTTAAATTCCTTAAGTTTCTCGGAGTTATACGCATAGGCAATGTTTTTTCCTTTTTGAAGAAGAATTCGGCGGACAAAAAGGCATGAGCCCCAAGCTCTTTGATGTAGTCCTCCTCAATATTCTTCACACTGGCATCCGTATAAATCACATCTATGAGAGCCTCACTATTGGCCTGGAAATGAGTAGCAGATGGTACTAATTGGCTTAGGTTAAGACTATAGAGGAAATTGTTAAATTTTATAGTTTTACAGTCGGTATTGTCAAGACAGTTAATATTAAAATCCCCAAGCAATAACGTATAGGTGCACGATGTTAAAGAATTTATGGAATCAGTCATGCAGTCCAAAAAAGTATCATCATTCATCCAAGGTGGTCTGTATGCTGTGCCAATGGCAATTTTCGTGCCATTAACATTTATTGTGAGCCACATTTGGTCAATTGACTCATGAAGAGGGTCAACCGGGGGTGAGTGTGTACGCACATTAACGCCGCGCTTAACATAAAACCCTACACCACCGCCGCGGCCGCGGCGCACGCTCAGCGGGCGCGGTACGTGCCGCAGTCGGTAGCCGGCTACAATGGGCGCGCGGCCGTCCTCATCGATACTAAGCCAGGTCTCATTTATAGCCATTATGTCGACGTCATGGCGCTTCATCGCAGCAACAAACTCATCGTGCTTCGTACCCAGTGAGCCAGCATTATGAAAACCAACCTTAAGGTTTTTACAATTCATTGCGAACGTCACACCTATTTATGAACCCATTATGAGTGCAGTACATTACACATACACGCGAGGGATTCAGACTATGATATTTAGAGTATAATATTCCTAATGGCTCACTGACGCAACTCGTTTGCATAAGAGTAATTTTACGGAATGAATAAACTTTGATGATATTTGTGCTTGCGCGTAGGTATCGTGTGTATTTAGTGCAATATATATAGTTATGGGAGAATATAGACCTAGGTAAATTCAAAAGTACCTTAATATCACTAATACATAAATTATATACGAAATTATAAATAGTTAGTACTGTAGTAAACATAATAAAAATATTTTTATGTAGTGACAAGTAATAACAGTAATAACATATTTATGAAATGAGATACGGAGCACCATCACACATGCAACGACACAGGAATTACCAGACATAATAGTGTGACCCTTTGGTATATGGCGTCTTAATTTATACTGAGTAGTAGGTGCTGAGGTATATTTAAATTGTTTGTTGCGTGGTATATATTCTCCCAGCTAGTTCAGAAAATGATTACATGTTGTTGTTTAATATAATAGAAGTGTTATGTACTAGGTACAAAAAAGTAATTATAATAGGTAACTATTGTCTTTATTTTTTTAAGAGATAATAATTTTTATTGTACATACATATATTGATTATTTGAACTAATATTTACATAACAATGGTTTTAAAACTACATTTCTAAATAATTACACACTACTGAAAAGAAAACTAAAAGTTAAAATGCGTCGTGGAATTCATCCGCATCGCATGCCTCTTGTGGAAGTGTTCCCAGAAGACTGGCAGCATTGCCACGTTGTATGGCAATGCTTAATCTCTGACCTAAAGAGAGGCCAGCCTTCTCACGAGAAGCGTCGACCATACGCTTCGCAATCTCACTGAAGAGATTGCGGGCGCTCGGACCCCAAGGCCTAAACGTTTCGACTCCAAATGGCACAAATTCATAATCTCCAATGAGATTGGAGTATTTGCGCCGCTTAAGAGCCTCTGCAGAAGCTGCAGCAGCACCAGCACAGCCAGCCGTGCCAGGTAAATGAGTAGGGGCAATGGTGTCGACGCAAGTTGCGTCCCACACTAGAGTCCTACCCATTCTCCAAGGCATTAATGACATACCATCCGGTCTCTTGCCATCGTCGCGCGCCAAACCGTTTGGTTCAAGCACAGCTGGCACACCGGCGGTGACAAGAGCACGGCGGATTATGTCGTTGAGGCTGTCGTGCCGTGGAATTCGCCCAGTGCTCCTGCAGCACGACAGGCCATGGTGTCCAAGTCGATCAACTGCTTCTCCACAACGGCATCGATGCGGAGAAACACACGGCGCACCTAGGTAGGTGATTTTAACTTATATTGTGCTCCTTCTAGTATTCACAGTTATTACGAGTACATTTTATCTTATTGCGAGTTCACTCAAAGTAACAAAATACCGAATTGTTTGGGTCGTCAACTGGATATGGTACTGAATGCAGGCATAGCCGGTGAGGTAACAGTAACGGAGGCGGACGGAAGTAAAGTGCGCAAGGACTCACAACACCCACCACTGATGGTGAGCGTGTGTCCTAAACGGAGGCGGACGAGAGTATAGTGCGCAAGGACTCACAACACCCACCACTGATTTCGAGCGTGTGTCCTACTACCACACTGTTGGCTAGAGAAGTCGCAAGGGAGGCCTCAGCTTTATCTTTGGGCAGGGAACCCAGTTTACGACCACAGTGGAATTTCTTTAAGGCTGATTTTCATTCATTATTTATTTTTTTATTTATTTATTTGACGGCGCACAGGTTATGTTAGTCGATTTACAATCGATTCGGATGACATTTCGAGTTTGACAGCTGACATAACACCGAGCGCTGGGAGGGCGGCCATTATTGCTTCAGATCTCAGAGTGCGCACGCGCCCACGTGTTCTGGTGGAATGTTTTAAATCGGACTATACTTTTGCAATCGTTTAAAATTATAAGTGTTGATTAATTATAGTGTAGTTAATAAAGAAGAAATAAGAAATATTGTGGAATATTTTATTGAAACACCGTACGTTGATTTCCTCGCCCGACTACCCACATTATGGCAGATAAAACCCAAGATAGTAGCGCTACATCTGAGGCCGTGCCTTTATCAGAAGTGGGATTTAGAGGGCCTAACCTTGAGGAAATCGGCGATGAAACCGCTGGCCCGTCGAAGACAAACAGTGACAGTGCAAGTTTTCTCACGAATATGGAAGTGCTCCTATCTCGCATGACGGCGACACAAAGTGCTCCAGCTAGCCTTCCAACACCTCGTCTTGTACAATTTGACCCAGACGAAACGGATTCGGACGTAGAAGGTTGGTGTAGAATAACTGAAATAATTATAAATAGTCGAAAACTGTGCGGACCTGAGCTGTTACTTTCACTAACACATGCACTGAGAGGTCGCGCGGCCAAGTGTTTGACCAAGTTAAGCAGTTCCGAAATAACATGGCCTTGCATAAAAGAAATTCTGCTCGCCAAGTTTGGGCGGCCTATGCTGATGCAAGATCATTTCGACAATATACTGAGATTTCAAATAGGAAGTAAAGAGACTGCATGTGGGGCTGCTATACGACTTTGGAACCTAATCGAGCGCATACCCAACGTCGAAATGGGAGAAGATGTAGTTACGGGATTTGCTGTATCCGTGTTATCTCAAAAGGATGCATTGATACGCCGAGAATTGAATTCTCATCTTGTTTCTACGAGAGCTCAATTGTGTAGAATTCTCAACGGTTTTCCCTTAAAAGACGCTATGATGAAAACGATAATGAGCCCAACGCTAAACGCCCGCGTCTGTCTGATTCACGATTCTCCGGGACTTGTCATTTCTGCGGAAATCGTGGACACAAAATGGAAGATTGTCGGAAGCGGCGAGACAATATGAAATCAAAATCAAAGGAAGACAAGGAGAAAAGTGTAACCTGCTACTCCTGCGGGAAGCCCGGTCACGTCAGTACCAGCTGCCCAGAGAAGAATACAAGCAGTAATCAAGGTCAATGCAAAGAAGTCCAGATCTGCGAGCGACGCGCAACCAGAGGTACACTGTCGACGTCAACTGGTGAGACCATTCCTTTTCTTTTTGATAGCCGGCCTGCTCTCTGGTTAAATTTAGCTTTGTTGAAAAACTTTCTGGGACCAAATGCAATGAAGTAGTTTATTTAACAGGTATTGGTGGAGACGATATTAAGTGTACCTTGCAAATTATGAGCCCCATTGTTATACAGGAAATTCCTTTGACGATACTGTTTCACGTTGTATCTGACAACACAATTTCTGAAGCGATACTCATAGGTAGGAATGTTCTCGATCAGGGTGTTCACATCGAAATTAATAGTGATAGCCTAGTTTTTTTTTTCACGTAAAGAAATCAATGTGTGCCGAGGTACGAATGAGCTTGATTTTAGTACTGTTGATACAGATATTGTAGGGAGTGAAAAGCTAGCATTAGTGAGAATCCTTCAGAAGTACAGTAGTTGCTTTATAGACGGTATTCCAACTCGCCGTGTGACAACAGGCAATTTAAAAATCGAATTGATAGACCCGCATAAGGTAGTTCAGCGTCGCCCATACAGATTATCACCGATTGAGAAAGACATATTCAATGAAAACGTACAGTCACTTCTAGATGCAGGTGTCATTCGGGAAAGCTCTTCGCATTTGCCAGTCCCATCCTCTTGGTTAAGAAAAGAGACGGCTCTGATAGAATGTGCGTGGATTACAGAGAGTTAAACTCAAACACACGTCCTGAGCCTCTATCCGCTTCCTAGAATTGACGAACAGGTAGACCGGTTAAGTGGAGCTTGTTTCTTCTCGTCATTAGACATGGCATCAGGCTATCATCAGATTGTTGTTGAGCCTCTGTCAGTTGAGAAAACTGCCTTCGTAACGCCGAATGGGCAATACGAATACCTCGCTATGCCCTTTGAGTTACGCAATGCAGCTTCGGTGTACCAACGCTGCATCAATAGTGCACTGAAATCACTTCGTGACACAGCTGCTCTAGCTTACATGGACGATGTCCTTTGCTTTTCCTCTAAGGTTTCTGAGGGTCTGCATCGTTTGGATGCTGTTCTTGGGGCTCTATCAGAAGCAGGTTTTTCTTTCAATATCCGAAAATGCAGATTTATGAAGAAGGAGGTCGACTATCTCGGTTATGTTATACGCGAGGGCGAAGTAAGACCCAACCCACGAAAAATCAAAGCTCTTATCGACGCACCGTCTCCAGCCACAGCCTCACAGGTTAGACAGTTTCTGGGGCTCGCTTCTTATTTTCGAAAATTTATTCCCAATTTCGCCACATTGGCGGGACCGCTGTATCCGCTGACTAAACTAAAGGGACCTATCACGTGGACCGATGGGCACAGGGCCATACACGCAAAGATTGTCAAGATACTCACGTCAGAACCAGTTTTAACCATATTTAACCCCGAAGTCCCAATAGAATTGCACACTGACGCTAGTTCCGACGGCTATGGAGCCATTTTAATTCAGAGACATAGAAACACACCGCACGTTGTCGCGTATTTTAGCCGTAGAACTGCTGACGCAGAATCCAGATATCATTCCTATAAACTGGAGACGTTAGCCGTAGTACGCGCTGTTGAGAATTTTCGCCATTATCTGTACGGTCAGCACTTTACAGTGTTTACAGACTGCAACTCTCTGAAAGCATCGAAAGCTAAGGTCGATCTTTTTCCACGTGTCCATCGCTGGTGGGCTTATCTCCAAGCTTATGACTTTGACATAGTCTATAAAGAAGGTCATAGCATGGAGCATGCCGATTACTTGTCTAGAAATCCAACCTCCCCCTCGTCAATAACTATAACTGAGCCCTTGGAATTTACTAAAGAATCCACCACTTCACGTAAAGTCGTTAACTTTGTCGAACTTCATGAAAGCTGGCTTCAAGTTGATCAGAAACGCGATTCGGAAATTCAGGATCTAATCAGTAAACATTTAAACAAATAATTACCAGAAACTATCTCGCATACATATGACGTACGCGACGGTATACTATACAGGAAGGTAGAACGCAACAAAATTAGTTCTTGGTTACCTATAGTACCGCGATCCTTAATCTGGACACTGATAAATCATGTACATTGTGAAATCAAACATTTAGGATATGATAAGACGCTTGATAAAATTTATGAACAATACTGGTTCCCGCAGATGGCTAAGAACGTTAGGATATTCGTTGATTCTTGTATTGTATGTAAAGCTTCGAAGGGTCCTTCAGGGGCACAGCAGCTAAGGGCACATCCAATTCCCAAAGAAGGAGTTCCATGGCATACCATTCATGTCGATCTCACGGGAAGGCTTAGTGGCAAAGGCGATCGAAAGGAGTACGTGTCGGTCATAATCGATGGTTTTACGAAATTCGTCCTCCTCGAATATACTCAGTCGCTTGATGCTACATGCGCAATAAAAGCCCTAAAAAGAGCAGTGACATTGTTCGGAGCGCCGAGAAGAATCATAGCTGATCAAGGTAGATGTTACATTAGCTCTAATTTTAAAGAATTTTGTTCTGAACACAAGATCGAACTACACTTGACATCTACTGGTTCTTCTAGAGCTAACGGGCAAGTAGAACGTGTTACGCGTACCTTAAAAAGTCTTCTTACCATAATAGAAAACGATTCAAATAAAATATGGCGCGAAGAGCTAGACAATGTCCAGTTAGCATTAAATAGCACGAAGTCAAGAGTCGCGGGATACAGTCCTACAGAGTTAATGTTCGGTGTTAGAGCTCAATCATTAGGTCTTTCTAAAATATCACCCGAGTCACAATCACCCCATCGCGTTGACCTGGAAATGGTACGAAATGAGGCATCTACTAGTATTCAAAAAGAAGCCATATCCGATTCCAGGCGGTTCAATCGTGGTCGAGCGCAAATTAAGCCCCTTGCAAAAGGTGACTATGTGTTCATTAAGTGTAATGAAAGAAACCAAACCAAATTATCTAGGAAATTTCGAGGTCCCTTTGTCATATCTAAAGTTCTCAGTAACGATCGGTATGAACTCAAAGCTATTACGGGAGGTAACCGGGTCTATAAATACTCTCATGAAAATTTGCGCTTGGTACCAAAAGGTTTTGAAGGATTAGTGGAAATTGCTGGTAGTATGCTCGAAAGTGATGATTCGAGTACTTTGGCCGAGACGGCGGTCAATGGGGAACATTCTAGGTCTATCCATGTTGATGACGGCAGTGATACCCTTTCTATATCAAGCGATGATACCTTAACGGCAGGTTCTGACACACTGTCAGCAACAGACACTGAAAGACAACTAGAGGAGTCTGAAATTGATAATCACACTAATGAACGTGAGTTACATGTATTGCCAATTAGCACCATCTAGAATAAGGATCAGAGTAATTCAGATGAAAAGCTGGCTGAAGAGGTTTCATGCGCCTGGGACATAGCTCTTGCTTATGTTGGGTAGAAAAAGTGAATGACTGGTCGGTATGGGCCCAGTATGCCCGGTCCACGCCATGTGGTATAGGAAGGCTGGTCGGTATGGGCCCAGTACGCCCGGTCCACGCCTTGTGGTATTTGAAGGCTGGTCGGTATGGGCCCAGTACGCCCGGTCCACGCCATGTAATCAATGAGGGCTGGTCGGTAAGGGCCCAGCACGCCCGGTCCACGCCATGTAGAGCAAGCTGTAACTCGAAAGGGCCTTGTACGCCCGGTCTTGTATGTACAGCTGTGTGCTGTGTAGCTCTGTGAAGCTTGTCGAAAGGGCCTTGTATGCCCGGTCCAATCCTAGCTAAGTCAGGTATGGACGAGCAAACTTTAATGATCAATTTGCCTCTGTAACTTTCAGGTGATTACGCATACGACTTCTAATCGTACGAGGACGTGCGACAGTCAGGGTTGGCCGTGACGGCGCACAGGTTATGTTAGTCGATTTACAATCGATTCGGATGACATTTCGAGTTTGACAGCTGACATAACACCGAGCGCTGGGAGGGCGGCCATTATTGCTTCAGATCTCAGAGTGCGCACGCGCCCACGTGTTCTGGTGGAATGTTTTAAATCGGACTATACTTTTGCAATCGTTTAAAATTATAAGTGTTGATTAATTATAGTGTAGTTAATAAAGAAGAAATAAGAAGTATTGTGGAATATTTTATTTGAATTTGAATTTGAATTTATTTATTTCATTATTCATTGTACAATAATAATATCTACACAGTTTCTTAGTCTATGGTGCGTAATAATATGTAGTAAGTGCATAAGAATCTTAGGTATGTATACTGGTTATACACTTATTTACATTATTATGTGTCTCTAGGTCTTATAAATAAGTATTTAAGTATATTACATAGTGTGCGCCTGAACTAGGTGATCCTGTGTTTCAGGCGTCCAAGGCAATTTATTAATAATTCTAAAATGCTCAACATGATATTACTGTTAAATACAACAAACAATACTATGCCAAATTATGTCACTACTGCTAACTAAAATAACTACTATAATAATAATATATATTATCTTATATCTAGCACTATTCACTTTAGAACAGACATTAACTCCTCTGTATCATCGTAGGACATGCTTTGAAGGGTATTCTTTACGACTCGCTTACAACGAGCCCTACTCAGAGGATAAATGCTTGTTATAGCGTTTAACCTATTGTATAGTAGAGGTCCCAAAAACAAATAAAATTTACCTGTGTACTCATGTTTTATTGCAATTCTTTCAGTGCATACAATATCTTTCCGTCTTTTGTTAGTAACTTCAGTGCTATAGGGAAGCGCAGCATGCTGTTTTAGTACTGTGCTCAATATAAATAACTGGCGGACTGTTAGTACTTCACAAGATTTGTATAAGAGGTGGGAAAGAGGAAAGAGCGGAATATGGCTACTTTGAGGATCGCTCTCTGAACTCGCTCGACGGGCAACAGCAACGTCTTACCCACTCCTCCCCATGATGTTATACAGTACGTCACTATTGACTGACAAAGTGCATAGTAAACTTGTTTAATCAACATTGGATCTCCGATATATTTTATTTTTCTGAAAACAAATATCAACTTGCGTAGCCGCTTAATTAGTGCTTCGCTATGCGCTTTAAACGAAAGAGTTTCGTCTATTATAATACCCAGGTACTTTATGTTGTCTGTTTTAGTTATAACCGGGCAAGTGCACGTGCTATCCTTAGAGTTAGGATCTTTACAATAATGTGCGTACAGTGATGGGTCAGGTTGGGTTGTAGATGGGCTCTTGCGCATCGAGAATGTAACGTACTTTGATTTGTCTGCATTTAGGGTTAGTAAGTTATGTTGAAGCCATTTATTTACAATGTTAAAACCTTGTTGTGCTCGCGTGTGCACTTCTCTTTCTGAGTGAGCAGAAAAAAGGAGCGCAGTGTCGTCCGCGTAGGATATGATCGTGCCGTGTTCCAGATTTATATTACATAGTTCATTTATGTAAATTAAGAACAATGTGCTACCTAATACGCTTCCTTGCGGAATGCCAAATGAGGTGTTCTCCAGGTCTTCACTGAGAACACTCCCGATCTTTACACATTGGGTGCGTTCATTTAAGTAGCTCTTGAGGAGTTCTAGCTGTACGCCCCTTACTCCAATATTGTCAAGCTTGCTCAACAATTTAGGAATAGAGACTGTATCATACGCTTTTGCAAGGTCCAGAAATATTCCCACTGTACGGTTACCCTTATCAAGCTCTTGTGCTATGTAATCCGTCAGATGATGCACAGCATCGGCCGTGGACCTATTAGCTCGAAATCCAAACTGTGTGTTTGCTAAAAGCGAGTTATCCTCTAAATATTTCATTAACCTGCTATTTATAATTTTCTCCAATATTTTTGATATTGCAGGGAGTAAGGAAATAGGCCTGTAATTCGTTACCTGTTCTTTTCCTCCCGACTTATATACAGGGACAACCACAGCTTTTTTAAGGCACTTAGGGAAAACACCTGTCGCTAAACATTTTTGAAAGATGTTAGTTAACGGTTGAACCAGTATATGTTTGCATTTTTTCAGGATTTTATTTGATATTAGGTCCCAGCCAACAGCACAGTCATCTTTTAAAGTCATAATTATCCTTTCAACCTCCTCTTCATCGGTATCTAATAGCACAAGCGATGACAGGGCAGTCCTACTCGGATAGTGTGGGCTTGTGTGATATTGCGTGTGTGCTTGCGTTTGCTGTGCTAGTCGCTTACCGACATCAACAAAGAACCTATTTACTATGTTAGCGGATGTTACCTGTGATGGATGGATTGTTAATAAACTTGAAGGCGATTCACGCTGCTTCGTAGTGTATGTTATGTTCTTAATATGTTGCCAGATCTTTTTACTATTCGACCCTGCCTTTGCCAGCTCTAATTTGTCGTGATTTATTTTGACATTCCTTAACAGATCATTGCAAAAATTCCTGTATCTTTTGTATGATAACTGTAATGTTAAATTATCAGGGTTACGTTTACATTTCAAGTGCAGCCGATCCCTATGCCTCATACAGCGAATTAGCCCTGGTGTGATCCAAGGCTTTAAGTTATAATTTTTATTATGCAATCGCACTACCTTTGTATTTTCATGGATTGCATTTTTTACACTTTCGATCATGTATTGCATACAGAATTGCGGATCATCAGAATAGTAAACTGGGGCAAAGTCGATGTTGCGTAAATCGTCTTCAAGTTTATTTATGTTTAATTTCGTGACTAAGCACGTTTTTTCTAGTTTAGGCAACTTGCAACTCAGGGTTTAGTGCAGCGCTATGATCGGTTATATTGGAATTGATGACGAGTACTTTTGCGGAATATTGTGTTTTTAGCATGATATGGTCAAGGCAAGACCCACTTGCTTGACGCGTGATAAAAGAATGTGTGGTGAATAAACCATGAAATGAACAGAGGTTGAGATAATGTAGGGCATCCGCCTTTACGTCTTGCTGTCCTTGTAGGATGTTTATGTTTATGTCTCCCGTTAGTATTATGTTTTTATAGGACGATAGGCTTTGTAATGTGTCATTTAGTGAGTCAATAAACTTATACTTATCGCTAAAGGCGGGAGGCCTGTATATTGCTAGTATTGCCAGGTCTGCCCCGATTTTTATTAATAATCTATTACACTCCTGCATATTTGGTTCCTCTACAGTTGCATTAATATCATTTTTTATGTAAACTACTACCCCGTCATTCTGATTGTATATTATATTATTTCTATACATATTATATCCCGGTATTAGTGGTATGTTAAATGGTAAAGATAGCCTACATTCCGTCAAGACAATGACGTCAAGATTAGAATTTATTCTATGTTGTAATGCTAGAAAGCTATCAATGTTCTTAAATACACTACGTATGTTTTGTGTTATTATGGTTAATGGGTTACTGCTCGAGGTCAGATATTGTTTGCACTCTTCTGCCTCACACGTTCTAGACTCTGATACAGAGAAGTTATCTATGTCGTTTATTAAATCATAAGCCATTACTATGCAACTAATGTAAATTAAAAGTTTATAAAAATAAAGTAAAATAGGTCAATACAAAACTTGGTTGAGGGCGCTCTTAGGCGCCTTCATAATCTATGGAATTGATGTACCTTCTTTCGGCCATTTTTTTAGCCGGACAGTCTGACGCGCCGGTGGCATGATTGCTTGGCTTCTTAAACCTTGAGCAAGTAGCGCATTTTGCTCCCTCTGTCGTCTTCGTGCACTCCTTCATCGAGTGCCCTTGCTCTCCGCACTGTCCACAGGTGTGTGTCGTCTCCCTGCATGTTTTTGCTGCATGGCCATACTGCTGGCACTTGAAGCATCTGGTAACCAGTGTAAAATCTCTGACCGGACAAGATGACCAGTTCACGAATACCCTTTCCTTGGTTATCAGGACCTTACGTATGTTTGCAGGCACTTCAATCACGTAGTTACAGGTCTCTGCGTCCCTCTTACCTGATTTATGGCTTAGCCTAATTGAGGTCAGAAATGTTTCAAGACTGTAGTGCTCTAGATTGTCCATCAGGTTCTGGTGATACAAGCACGTAAAAACTTCCTTTTCCTGCATAGTCGCTGGTACTCCGATAACTATAACCCTTGGTTTTCTCTTGAACTGGTCGTCTAGGGTAAGTCCTGAGTTGTTTAGCTGGGCCGATTGTTTTAGTTTTTCAATGTCCCCCTTTGAGTCAGTGCTTATAATGACGCCACCGTTCTTGGTCTTGCGTAACCCTCTCACTTTCAGTTGCATTTGTTCAGGGCAGATAATTTTTTGAACTAATGACTTGGTCTGTTCACTTGATTTACCCTTGTCGTTGGGATAAATCGCTACTGAGCTGAGACTTGTCCTAGGTATATACTCATTGTTACCCTTTTTTAGCATATCAGCGAATGATATGTTTGTACTGGGCTTAGATGCTTCATCGATGGTCCGTTTTAGGTCCTTCAGTTGCTTCGATAGGTCAAGCTGGTCTTGAAGTGCTTGGCCAGCTGTGCTAGCTTGCATGGCCTTCACCTTAAGCGCCTGGTATTGCACTGCCATTTGTGAGGTACCGTTGCCTACTTTTCTGCACAACGTACTTATGCGCAGCTTCTGCTCAGAGTTCAGCTTGCCCTCTGTAGCTATGCTGCACACCTCATTTAGCGACTGCTCGATGGTCGTTATCCAGTTCTGGATCTCCTGCGTCGATACCCATTCTGTCCGGAATGAGGCTTGGCTCTGCTCATTTGGGCGTGGTGGGAGAGCAGGCGTCGGCGTCGCGGGTGGCGTACGAGGGGTCCTACTACCCCTAGTAAAGGGACTATCATCCATGATATCAAGTCACTTTAATTATAGCACATAATTACAAAATCACAGAACAGTATCACTTTGTATTCGTTTTTATTACTACTTATTGTTATTAAAATCTAGGTCACGATTCAGCTAATTACTTAATGATTATTTATTATTGTAATATCTGCATACACGTCCGTTCGCAACGAAGTGCAAGAAAAACCTCTGAAACACCGTACGTTGATTTCCTCGCCCGACTACCCACATTATGGCAGATAAAAAGCAAGATAGTAGCGCTACATCTGAGGCCGTGCCTTTATATTTATGAACAGGCAGTTTGCCTTCTTTACAATAGTGGAGATATGTTCTGCCCACTTCAAATCAGAAGTCATACACACTCCCAGATCTTTTTGGAGGTTGACTGAGGTCAAGATGTTTCCTTCTAGACTGTATGTAAATCTAGGATTGTTACTCCCCAAATGCAGGACATTGCATTTAGAAGCATTTAATTTAATAATCCAGTCTTTGGTCCAGTTTTGAATTCGATCCAAATCCTTCTGTAGCTGTCCAGATTGTATAAGTGGGTTGGCAAAGAACTTACCATCATCAGCAAAGAAGGCAGACTGGCACTCGATCACCTCAATTAAGTCCGAGATGTAGACTCCAAACAAGTGGGGAGCAAGCACTGAGCCCTGGGGCACGCCACTCGCAACAGGTCTTTGCTTGGAGAGGGAGCCGCCAACACGCACCTGGAATGTTCTATTCTCCAAATAGTTCTTTATCCATCTGAGCAATGATCCACGTATCCCAAAATGCTCCAGTTTGTTGAGAAGACGTTGGTGCGGAACCTTGTCAAATGCGCGCTCGAAATCTAGATAAATTACATCAACTGGGTTGCGGCTCTCGAGTTCCCTGGTCCAGCCCTGTACACATGTCAGCAAATTCGTTACTGTTGACCTTCCTCTAACAAATCTATGTTGTTTGGTTAAAATAATGCCCTCTCGGCCCAAAAACGCTGTCAAACTGTGTCCAATAATTGTTTCCATCATCTTCACTACAACACTGGTAAGGCTGATGGGGCGGAAATTACCAGGCTGTTGCTTATCTCCCTTCTTATATACTGGGGTCACTATGGCATGTTTCCAGTCCTATGGCAACTGTCCCGCCACAAAGGATGGCCTTCATTAAGTGTGTTAAGAGAGGCGCTAGTATATTCACACAGTTTTTAAAAACACAGCCCGGCAGCTGATCTGGACCTGCTGAAGAGTGAGTATTGTAACGTTACAGCTGGTCCTCGAGGAGGGCCAGTGTACGTCAGATTGTTAGAGGAAGAAGGGAATAATAAGACGTGAACAGGGAAATGGCACTTTGTATTGTTCACAAGAATAAGATACACAGTTCATAAGAAAAACACTTAAGAGTCATTAAAACTACACTATAATCTTCGAGTCTTCTCTTCAACTTTTTATATAAGATTCAGTGCTGTTATGGGCCAAGCTTGCACAGGCACTCGATGAGAAAAATACGTCCACGGCGAGACAACGATGCGCAGCTGCGTTCCATCAAAAGCTTGATGGAACAGAAGATTTTCAGAGTGGCGTCCACCAGAGGCACGAGACTTTGTCAATCCTTATGATTGTATATTCATTTAAAAGACTGAAAGATTAAGATGAGCTTCAGTAATAAGATTTTAGAGATGTTTTCACGATCCAAACCGGGGCTCGAATCCCGGCGTCCTGAATTTTCCAAAGCTTGTTAGGAACACCGCAGCTGTCAGTACAAATTTGAATTTAAAAGTATAAAAATGCGTTAAGATAAAAAGGTTGACATTATAAATAAACCTACTTAGATATAATATTACATTACCCCAAAAACCCCGATAAAAAAAAATTTGAACGCGGTGAAAAAATTTTTTTTAAGTTATTTGCTAGTTCCTTGCTCTATCATACCCAACTATTAAATTCTTTCGGATCAATACTTTCAAACCAAAAAAAAAATCAAAATAAATTACAAGTCACTCTCATCAAGCAAAATCAACTTTCATTCATCAATCAACGTACTCCCAAGGACAGCATTGAGGATATATATGATGGAAGGGCTTATTTAGATTAAAAGGTGTCATCACCCGCACCTTATGAAAACCCAAGAGATGATAAAGGAAAGTATATACAATAGAAGGAAAGAAGTTACACAAGAAGTAACTCAAGAGGTAGTTACACAAGGAGTAACTACTAAAGATTCAGTTTAAGGCTTATTTTTTTACAAGAGTAACGTAGAACCGCTCTTGATGTGTTTTGGGCTTATTTTTGGTGTTCACATCACCGCACCATAAAGAAGAGATAGGGATGAAACCTAGATGAAGAAGAAGTAAAATGGAGAAGAGAATGCAAATTAGCGAAGGGACGGGAATGAGCGATTATGAAAAAGGCCAAAAGGTTAGGAAACTTGTGGAGAAACAATATTAGAATACATACAGAACAAATTAAAACTAAATATTAATAGTACCAGAACATTAACAAATAAAGAAAGCAACAAAAGTACAAAAAAAAATAAAGACAAAACTATAAAAAAAATC
Source organism: Eilema caniola (assembly GCA_949126895.1). Classification (NCBI taxonomy): domain Eukaryota; kingdom Metazoa; phylum Arthropoda; class Insecta; order Lepidoptera; family Erebidae; genus Eilema; species Eilema caniola. The sequence goes on from OX421484.1 coordinate 18,710,772, forward strand.
AAATTAAGAATTATAGAGATAGAAAATAAAGTTGGTAGACAATGCAAAAAAAAAATAAGTCTATAAAAAATCGAGCCCACGTTAAGTTATGTTCTATGTAGGGTAAGGTAAGGATGAAAGGACATGGAGAACATGATACTTTCAATAAATTTTGAAAATTATTTTCCTGAAGGTCTGGAAATTGAGTATTTTAGATGTCGGAACAATAACAACCACCTTAGTTTTAGATTACATATTATAGTTGTAAGTTAATTTTAGAATAAGTAGCGTATCACACGACCTGGCCCTTATCAAAGCTTGGGAAAAAGGAAATAATAATAGAACCCAAGATAAAATAAATTTGTTGAAATTAAATGAAATGAAATTAAAAAGGAATTCAAGGTAAAGAGAAACATGTAATAACCTGTTAGGAAAGTTAAGAAATCTTTAAATTACATTAAATGAACCATAGTCCACAATCTTACTACCCAGAATTAGGAATAGTCGCCTAATTAAAAGAATTAAGAAAGGGTAGTAACATTTAATGGGAAAGAAAAGACCATAATAGAGAACAAAATAACCATTACAGTAGGATGGTTAAATTTTGTTAAGTGGACCTCCCAAAATTAGTAATTTTGAAAAGTCTAAAGAGAGATCTATCTTGCCCATTGGACTAAAGGTTTAAAAGGACTTACAAGCAGCCTATCTAGTAATGTAATAAAAGGAAAAGTTTAGAATTATTACAACACGAAAATATAATAAATAATAAGGTACAGGTACGTGTGTAAATAAAACCCGTAAGGAATATTAAATAAGCAAAAATTCAAGAATTAGGTGAAAGAAAATGTATTTAATTAATAGTAGTTATATCTTTGAATAGAAATTAATAGTAGGCATGAAGTACCAGAATGAGATCTAGGTGATAGATAGATATAATAATAGTGTACTGAGTGTTAGTGTCCAAAGTCAGACTGTACGGCGACCTCTGGCAAGACGGCAACGGATGCCCCAGAAAGTAACTTTCCAGTCCGAAACTGGTGTGCAAGGCTTGAAACTGAGGATATTGTCCACAGCCAACTACCTGTAAGTCAGTACTAGTCGCACACACCAGTGTCTCCGAAGAGTTTAGCACAAGTGAATGCAGCTAGCTTATGATGGTTCAGATGTGAACCTTGGTAAAGTGTCACTGTCTGTATTATGCGGTATAAGTGTTTTGAATTGAGTACTGTAGGAGTACTGTATTGAGTTGTATGAGTGAAGCTGGAAATAAGATATAATTAAGTGAGTTATAATGTGAAGAATTAAAAACTAATGAGGTAAGCTAGTAGAATAGAGGTGGTGCTATCGTTACCGGCTCATCCAGTTATTTATGAAAGTAAATGAAATTTTACCAAACAGGCATCAAATTCATCACTATGTGGAATAATATCACAACGTTACCGCTGCGCCACCTGAAGCAGTTATAAGATTATATCAATAGGTTATATATTTAGAGCATATAACTAAAGCTAAAGGAAAATATGTATTAGTAACACACAAAAAACATACAAAGACATTTAAGTTTAAATATATATTATTATTGTGCCAGGAGAGATGCCAAAGAAAATAACCAAAATGAACTTGTGTAAGCTTGTTTTAGAATTTTGAGGAAGCAAAAGTACAGAATATATAAAAATATAGCTAGAAAGACAGGGGAGGGATTCGACCGGGATTCTGCCAATTTCTGGTCTAGAAAAAGGGATTTAGAGAGAGAAGGAGGGCGCCAAATCTGTAACGTTACAGCTGGTCCTCGAGGAGGGCCAGTGTACGTCAGATTGTTAGAGGAAGAAGGGAATAATAAGACGTGAACAGGGAAATGGCACTTTGTATTGTTCACAAGAATAAGATACACAGTTCATAAGAAAAACACTTAAGAGTCATTAAAACTACACTATAATCTTCGAGTCTTCTCTTCAACTTTTTATATAAGATTCAGTGCTGTTATGGGCCAGGCTTGCACAGGCACTCGATGAGAAAAATACGTCCACGGCGAGACAACGATGCGCAGCTGCGTTCCATCAAAAGCTTGATGGAACAGAAGATTTTCAGAGTGGCGTCCACCAGAGGCACGAGACTTTGTCAATCCTTATGATTGTATATTCATTTAAAAGACTGAAAGATTAAGATGAGCTTCAGTAATAAGATTTTAGAGATGTTTTCACGATCCAAACCGGGGCTCGAATCCCGGCGTCCTGAATTTTCCAAAGCTTGTTAGGAACACCGCAGCTGTCAGTACAAATTTGAATTTAAAAGTATAAAAATGCGTTAAGATAAAAAGGTTGACATTATAAATAAACCTACTTAGATATAATATTACAGTATGTAAACCTTTTATTACCTTTTCCACATCCTCAACTGTGAAAGTCATGTCGCTCAAACTGTGTTCCACACGCATGGTCTTGGTTACCTTTGGTAATTGGTCTAGAACGTTTTCAACTGTATTAGGCCTTCAGGAACTCCTCAGCAAGCACATCCGCTATATCACTTGGGTCGGTAACCAGGTCTCCGTTAAAATTTCGCATAGCTTGTGGAATGCCAACTCTGGTGCTCGCACTTCGTCGAATGTGCGAGTAGAAGGCTTTGTCGCCGCTGTCCAGTATGCGCGCCTCAAACAGACTTCTCTGCTTCCTTGCCAGTGCTACACACCTGTTACTAGTTTCGCGGTATGCCTTGAAATTCTCTTCAGACCCCGAGGAACGGTATCGATCCCATAGTTGTTTTTTCTTAGCTATCAGTTCTAGAACCTCTTTATCAAGCCAAGGTTTGTTATTGGCCTTGTAGTTCGTGATTTTTTGTGGGGCATGTTTGTCAATTGTTTTATTAATTGCCGCCACGGTTTTTGTCCATATTTGTTCAATGTTGCCAGTGGGGTTAAACGCATCGAGATTATTTAGCAGATCCACACTGAAATCATCGTAGTTGATGCAGTGATACAGTCGTCGAAGACTGGGTGGACTGTTTGATCTTTGTGTTTGAACCTGCACGCCAAACTCCAGAACACAATGGTCACTCTTACCTATAGGTGGTTTGAAGATGATATATTTTATCAATGTTTCCTCATTTACCAAAACCAGATCCAAGAGCGAGGGCATGTTGCCCAGCCTAAACCTTGTAGGATCTTTAACTAGTTGATATAAATTACAGTCAAAAAACATATCCTTAAATAGGTCCGCTGAGCCAGTCAGATGTTGGTCTATATGTAGTGGCCATTTGATAGTTGGATAATTGAAATCACCAGCTATTATTACCGTGTTATTTTCTGAAGCCATTGAGAGATTTTGGAATAGCTTGGTATCGTGTTGTCTCCGGGCTCCTTCATCGGCATAATCTGATCGGTATACCCCACCACAAGGAACAGATTGGAGTGCATTGTACGAGGTTGAAAATATTGAAGAGGCAGTGAATTATTTTAACACTACTCTTAATAATATTTTAGATGATCACGTTCCGAGAAAAAAACAGTACCACAAACAATCAAGTTACCAGTACCAAGAATGATACACCGGCGACATTATAAATAACCTGAAAGTCAAAGCTCGCAAGCACAAAAGGTATAAACAAACAAAACTGGATACTGATTACAGGGAGTTCGCTAGGTACAGAACAAGTGTTAAGGCAGAAATAGAGGTGTCATATAAGCATTATGTGAACAATAATTAAAATAAATTTAAAAGGGACCCTAAGGCCTTTTGGGAGTTTTTAAGAAGTAGGAAGGCCACGGCCCATAAACAGGTTATTTTGAAAGAGGGGCAGCAGATTCCGAATGACGAATGTGCTGAACACTTTGCAGATTTTTACAAATCGGTGTACAGTACCTGGTTAGTATTACTGCTGCTTAAAGCCTGATTTATTATAACCCGGCAATTGCAAATTTTGAAGTCAATTAGGCGGATTGAGTGTGACTCCTTGGTCATCATTCATTTCGTCGATTCGCATACGTCACTCATTGAGGGTGGACGCATATTTTTTTCAATCCTTGCATTCTTACCGCATCTCGCAAGGACTTCTGTTCCTAATTTAAGTTGTTACCTATGAACTTCTTTGAACTGTGCTGTGTACGGAACCTTCTGGAGATCTCTGCTTACGCTGAACGGCCGAGAGACAAGGTGAGTGGTTTATGTAAATTGTTGGGATGATAACAGGCAAACAGCTAGTAGTTTTATTGATCAGGAATCTGGGATCAAGGATTGCGCTAGAACCAGTAAAATACAGGTGCGCCAAAATACACCCGCTTAGTTATTAAAACTTCGTAAATACTATATTTATGAAATTAATAACCAGTACCTCACCGCCACAGCTAAATGTAAAAGCTGCAATAGCAGAGGCAGAGACGCATGGAACATCTGGTATATGTGTGCATATTGAAGCTCATAGCATGAACGTTGTTAGGGAAGCACTCGCGCATTTGAAAGCAAAGCGGTCGACGGGCCCGGATGGCATTCCCTCTTTTCTATTTAGGGATTGTAGTAGTGTGATAGCGACGCGTCACCTCTTCATTACAAATTTATTATGATTTTAGTGACAAAAATTTACCCAGATCGGTGCTTACTTCGATATAAAAGAAGCCTTCGATGTGGTTGATAATGACGCATTGTTAACGAAACTTGCGGCGTGCGGATGCACGCAGCACTTGCTAGAGTTCTTTGCAAGTTACATGAAAGATGTACGTACGTTGACTACAATAGGTGCGTTTCTAAACCGTATTTCACGAGAATATACTGCTTCCGGGCTGATTGGCCGTGGTCGATGTGAAACTTGCGTTCCAGACGTTTCGTCGATCACTGCGGTCGACATCTTCAGTGGCGCAGGGCCGGGCGACGACAACTTCGGAGACCTTGCCTCGCCGGCGGCTGACGTGCGACTGACGCGAAGCCTTGAATCACGGCCGTATTTATAGGCACGGTCGGAGCGAGGAATCTGTAACGTATGGAATGAAACACGGACAAACGCTGACTGATTGACGTTTATTGGTAATACACACACATAGATATATATATACAAACACAACACTTTTCCCTCCTTATTATCATAACAATAAAAAAATATGCACAATAACAAACTACGTAATTACCTATAGTAAACTTAAGCTTAATTTGTGAAGTTGTATCATACACATGAGTTTAATACATAGTAGGTAAGTATCTAAATATGCGACATATGTATAGATGCAAACTAGAAATCTTATCGTAGGTAGGTAATTATTTAACTTATAGGTACTTTCAAATGTAGAATCAATTAATTTTATTCTTACGAGGTCTCAATGTCATAGGATGAGGTGAATGTATTTTCTTGAGATCTGGACCCTTGATATTATCAGTGAGAGTTTGGTAATCGCTTTCTGAACCCATATCCCTTGAACTTGCCCCTGTTGCTGAGGTGGTCGTAGAAACCACCTGTGACGAGGACGTCTCTTGTAGACTAGACTTAGGTGAAATGCTAGGGAGTGACAACGACCGAACTTCATCATTACTTGGAACTAACGTATCACTATTTTGAAAGTCCCCAACTGCCTCCTCCACTACCGGCTGTGTCTCGGGTGACATGAAATCTGCCATGGAATGTCTAGACCTCCTCACCTCATGTGATTTAATTATTTGATCTACATGGCGCTTGACGCAGGAATTACCATCGGATGGTTTAACTAAGTAAGAGACCGGACCTGTCCTGTCTACCACATGCCCTTCTTTCCATTTGAAATCTTTATTAGAGTAATCTCTGAGGAGCACTTTATCCCCCCGACCCACCTGCCGGAGTGAACCGCCTCGCGCGACTTCCTGCCTGCGCTGTGCAGCACGTACGACCATGCTAGTATCAGGACGCACCAGGTCAAGTCGACCACGTAGTCTGTGGCCCAGTAGGGCTACTGATGGTTCCTTTTGGGTGGTGGAATGCTCTGTGTTCCTATACGTAAATAAAAATCTTTGTAAAGCCTTCTCACAATTATCATTATCTACGACTGCTTTTTTCAGTACTCGCTTAACTAATTTTACCGCATTCTCAGCAGCACCATTACTTGAGGGATGGTATGGCGCAACTAGTGTCCGTTTTATTCCATTCCTAGTTAAATACCTGTTATTCTCTTCGGAAAAGAAAGGCGGCCCGTTGTCGCTAACGATGACCTTAGGCAATCCGAATCGTGAAAAAATCTTCATTAAAACCGATACCGGCTGACGTGTTCGGCACAGTTTCTACTTCCAACCACTTGGAATGTGCGTCAAGTAATACAAAGTAATATTTATTTTTATATGGGCCTAAAAAGTCGACATTGAGCCGCGACCACGGTTCTGCCGGCTAGTCCCAGCTGTGGAGCGGCGCCGCGGGCGGCTGGTCGCGCTGCGAGGCGCACGCGCGGCACTCGCGGCATGTACTCTCAATGTCGGTGTCTATGCGCTCCCACCAAATGTAGTTGCGCGCCACTTGTTTCATTTTGACTACTCCTACATGACCACTGTGCAGCTCTTCTAACATTTGGGGGCGAAGTGCATTCAATGAACAAATTATCTTTGCACATAAAAAATATCTTTTCAACTTCATTTTCTATTTTCTCTGGCCAACCAAATTTGACAAAACCTATAATTTTATTTAATAAATGATCTTTTTAGTTGCATTTTGTATTTCGTAAAAAGTTATAAGTAATCTGTCTTCTATGAAATTCAAATACCCTTTGCTCGACTTTTCAGATATTTTCATATTCTGTCTTTTATTACATCTTGTAGGTAATCTAGACAAAAAGTCAGCAAAACTATTCCTTTTTGAGGGTATAAATTCTATACTATAGTTATAAGCAGCTAATTTAATAGCATAACGTTGTATTCTGCTAGCTGCTGTCTGTGGAATTCCCTTATTTTTACCTAATATGTAGCTTAATGGTCGATGACCACTTCTTAAAATAAAATGTCTACCATACAAATACTGATGGTGTTTTTGTATCCCAAACACTATAGCCAACGCCTCTTTATCGAGTTGCGAGTAGTTGAGTTCGGCCGCGTTGAGAGTGCGTGACGCACAGCTGACCAGCCGCTCCGAGTTGTCGGAGTACCTATGCGTGAGCACCGCGCCCAACCCGTAAGCGCTGCTATCCACTGACAATATCAACGGTAAACTAGGGTCGTAATGCGCTAAAACGGGCGCGCTAGACAATATATTTTTAATTTTCGTAAATGCTCTTGTACAATCCTCGTCCCATGACCATTTTACATCTTTCTTTAACATGTTATATAACGGTCTTAATATGTCACTTACATTTACACAAAATCTGGAATAAAAATTAACAAGGCCTAAAAAACTCTTAAGTTGGGTTACATCGGTTGGCACTGGAGCCGATGCTATAGCTTGAATCTTTTTTTCATCTGTATGTAAGCCATACTTATCTATTCTGTAACCTAGGTAAGTTACACTATCTTTAAAAAATTCGCATTTAGACCAATTTACTCGCAGTCCTGCCTTCTTAAGTCGCATTAAAACTAATTTTAAATTACGCAAATGACTGCTTCTGTCACTGCCTGTTACACAAATATCATCCTGAAAAACTACAGTGGAAACTAAACCAACTAAAACCTCATCAATAAGCTTTTGAAAATTTTGTGGAATACACTTGATTCCAAAAGGTACGCGCTTATACAAAAACGTGCCTACGTGCGTTGTAATAGCGGTCATCGGTTGCGAATCCTGTGTGAGTAGACACTGTTGGTATGCATGACTTAAGTCTAATTTTGAATACTGAACCCCACCTGCCAATTTAGAAAATATCTCTTCAATTCGAGGTAACGGATACTGAAAATCTTTAATAATTGGGTTAATCGTAATCTTGTAGTCGCCACAAATGCGAATGTCTCCATTTTTTTTTATAACAGGCAAACGCAACAATTCACGCTCGACAGGTGCCCGCAAAGCGAGCGGCAAAGAACGGGCCTTTACAAATACCGGCGTTTTATCTGTGAGGTGCAATTGTATAGGGGTAACAAAGGTACCTAAACCGCTTGCAAATACCTCCGGGTATTCAGTAAGTAACCGTTGTACATCTTGATCACTATCGATCATGTTATAACATTGAGACACATTTAAATGTAATTTTCTTATCCAAGTACGACCAATCAACGCCGGGCCCCCATTTTCCACAATATATAACTCGAGCGGTATACTAACCGACTCATAATCAACTTTAACTGTAATAAAGCCCAGGGGTGATTAGAGGTGAGCGTTATTTAACGTAATCGGTTTCAGTAACTAGTTACGAGGCTGATAATCGTATAACTAGTTTCGTAGACACAAATATAACGATTATTTTACGTACGCAGTTCACACTCACACGCGTGTTAGCGTTTCGATCAACAGAATAATATTAGAATGATTATGGTTACACGTTATAACCAAATAACGTTAGACGACTCGGACAACGAGAGTAAAGGATAGGTATGGCTTACACGCAAGATAAAAAGAGAAGGCAATATAATAATCGTTGCGTTTTTTTTATTTTCATATCCCCATGCAAATATATAATTATGCAATTGGAAAGAATTTAAGTTCATTAAACGCAAAACTAGCCAACACTCTACTGTATACAGAAGTAACTAGTTACAAAAATAATCGGAACAAAACTAACCTTCACTCTACTGTATACAGAAGTAACTAGTTACAAAAATAATCGGTGCAAAACTAACCAACACTACTGTATACAGAAGTAACTAGTTACAAAAATAATCGGTGCAAAACTAACCTTCACTCTACTGTATACAGAAGTAACTAGTTACAAAAATAATCGGAGCAAAACTAACCAACACTACTGTATACAGAAGTAACTAGTTACAAAAATAATCGGTGCAAAACCAACCAACACTACTGTATACAGAAGTAACTAGTTACAAAAATAATCGGTGCAAAACTAACCAACACTACAGCTGTATACAGAAGTAACTAGTTACAAAAATAATCGGAGCAAAACTAACCAACACTCTACTGTATACAGAAGTAACTAGTTACAAAAATAATCGGTTTTGAAACTAGTTACTCATATCTATGAAACTACGTATAACCGATTACGCCCAAAAGACGTTACGACCCACGACTAGGGGTGATATGATTGTACCGGTATAAGATTTTAGTCGCAGCGACTTTTTATGTATCGGTACATTAAAAAAATAGTTATCGTAACACGACTTAGAAATGACCGAGATTCGACTACCGGTGTCTATTTCAAACTCAATGCATTTATTATTTACATATAAATCTATATAATATGGACTATCGCCATCACACACAATATTGTAAAAGTCTAATTCATCTTCATTGCTTTCATCACTGTCATTAATAAAGTACTGACCTTTATTTTCCTTCTTGTCTTTATATGTACCACATACCACTTTAAGGTGACCCCGCTGGCCACACTCGTCACAGTTGTAGTTCTTCAATCGACACCTGGTCGGCAAGTGTCCGTCTCTGCCGCACCGCGAACAGCGCTGCCTGTTGGCACCGGTACCACCGCTGCTGCCTCCGGCCGCCTCGCCGCTGCTGCCACCCGCCGCACAGTAGGCTCAATTTAATTTCTCATAGAATTACGATATAAAAAAATTAACATTTTTTTAAAATTATTCTTTTAATGGTGATTTGTTCTACTAGTCCACACGAGTCTTTAATGGTATGGGTTCATTTTGTTTACAGTCATATTCTAAAAGTTATGAAAGATTATATTTTTTTTGTTTGAAAAAAAATTAAAAAAATTAATATTTCAAAAAGCTCACATAATCTCCAAATATTATTTATGGTGTCGATAAATAAGTTAAATATTCTATCTTTACACATAATTCGGGAGCTTCGAAAATCCCCGAAACTGCGTCATTTTGGACCTCATTTTTTTTTTTTTAATATTTGTTTATTCTCTTGTGGAGGTTAAGAACCATAGTGCGTAAGGTGTTTATAGTAGTCAGTATAAAAATTAGTCAAGTGCGCAATTTTTTTTTAAATAAATAAATGTTTGGACATTCTCACACAACATCATCTAACCCAATTTAAGCCAATATAAGCTTGAGCTATGGGATCTAGACCACTGTTAAACACACTTATATATTTCTAAAGACATAAAGAAAATAAATAAATAAATATTTTGGACAATTACACACAACGCCATCTAGTCCAATTTAAGCTAATTAAGCTTGTGCTATGGATCTAGACAACTGATAAATAAATTACGATATTACCATAATTAATATTACAACAAGCAAACCCGAAGCATAACGCAATATCATGCGACCCAGTTATAGAGCCGCATCATCGACATGTCAGCAGAATCGCGCCATCAGCTAAATGCAACGCAAGTACAGCGGACGCAGCGACCTCAATACACCACCTTTGGCAGTGCATCGACCTCAATCGCGACACGAGGCCTGAGCTAGCACTTTCAAGTTAGCAAGCACGAGGCGCACCATCAGCAGTAACATACAGCCACCGTTCATTCACACTCGACCCAGATAATAAAGTATATAAGGAGATCTTGAGGAAGAAACGGGGCAGATATTGCTGGCATAGTGCGTAGACATAATGTAGTTTTAATGTAGTTTCTAGATTAGTTAGTTAGTTGGCAGTTGCCAGTTAGCAGCTGTCAGCAGTAGTCAGTAGTTAGGATGTAGTTCTAACATCGAACTCATCCGCGTAGTTTAGTACGGTGCAATGTAGCTCTCACATCGACTACATTCACCCTTAGGCTAGTTAGACTTAAATAAACTAGTATAAGAAAATTCAATCTCAGTTTCTTTTAACTCCTCCGGCTGTCACTCTACGTAATTGGCGCAGTCGGTAGGATGCTCGCGGGCCGGTTCGTGAGCTTTACGGATCTCTAATATCGTAATCCGTGTTCGCGTGTCGCCCGGGTGGCTCCTAAGCCCCAGTTCGAGTATCCCGAATCTACGAGAGCTGCAGCCACGTGGAGGAAGAGTATCCAGACATTGATACGCAGAGAAACGAGATGAAATTGTAAGTTGCACAAATTCATTCTTGTGTTGCTTTCCTTTACTGTGTAAGTTCCTATAAGCCCCAAAATTTTTCATCCTTGTAATTCCCGTACTAGCGAGTCTGAGCTAAGACAGACTCGCCGGCAAGTACAATTAGATAGTAGTAGAAATATAGATTTAGACGATTTTAGTTTAGAATTAAATACCTTATTTAATAATAGCAAGATGCCTCACACCCCAGACACAATTTTTAAGGCCTTACGCCCGTACCCGATTTTGACGGGAACCCAAACGTTCTCACACGTTTTATTAAATTATGTGACCTAGTGGTGTACACTTACCTTAGTGCGGAACCTGGTAGCGAATTACCTAACCTATGTTTATTAAACGGGATCCTTAATAAAATAACTGGACCCGCCGCTAGTATTATAAACGCGAATGGTATTCCTGATAATTGGTTAGATGTTCGTAATGCACTCATTAATAATTTTGCCGACCAAAGGGACGAAACCGCCCTATATAACGACCTCTCTTTGGCCTCTCAGGGACAAAAGTCCCCACAGGAATTCTATGATCACTGCCAAACACTGTTCAGTACTATCATGACTTACGTTAGTCTTCACGAGACTATAGCCACTACCATCGAAGCCAAGCGTACACTATACAGGAAGCTCACTATGCAAGCTTTTGTTAGAGGATTACAGGAACCTCTTGGTTCACGAATTAGGTGTATGAGACCTGACACTATTGAGAAAGCTTTAGAATATGTTCAGGAGGAAATGAACATCATGTTCTTGCAACAGCGTAACGATTTAACTACCAAGTCGCAGCCGACCCCTAGGGTCACACATTCGACTCCTGTGCACATTCCAAAATTTTCAAATAGCCATAGCCCATCCGCAGCATTCTGGCCTATACCCGCGATTCAAAGACCACAGCCCCAGCCGCCGCAACCTTTTAGGTTTGCGCCCCCACAAGTATTTAGGCCGAATCATATGCAGAACCAACCTTCACCTCAGGTACGTATGGCCACACGCACACAACACATGTTCAGTGCTAGACCCTCCAATTACAATCCCCAAAGTAACGTGTTCCGGTTGCCACCTAGGAACCAACCCAGTCAGCCAGTTGCCCCCAGACCGATGAGTGGAGTACAACATTTTAACCCTAGACCATTGCCACCTTCAGGCGGACCCCGCGTACATGATTGGCGTACTCAAGGCAACCCACCACCTACCAATTACTTCAAATCTCGTGAGATAAATGTCAACGAATGTTACGACGACAGTTATTATTACGATGACAGTTATTATTACGACTACAACTATGACTACTTTTCACATACTAATGACGAGACTTGTGACTATACTTACTACAATGATTACGACACGACTCAAATACCGTATCAGCAGCAAGATCTTCCTATAGAATACCCTACTAATAACTCTAACGATAACGCTGCAAGTGGGAGTTCAAATTTTCAGACGGATCCGAAATCAAAAAAGCCAACATAGAAATAAATTTACAGACACAAAGACAGTTACCATTTATTCAAATAGCAAACCCTCCTTTAAAATTACTTATCGACACCGGTGCTAACCAATCTTTCTTAAGCCCGGAGGCCGTGCAAAACTATTTCCCTGATGTTCCTTTAGACTTTGATCCCTTTGAAGTAACTAATGTACACGCTACCACTAGAAATAACTACTCTATAACACTACCATGCTTTACTGAATTTAATGATCCGGATGGTATACGTCTCTTTGTCTACAACTTTCATGACTATTTCGATGGCCTTATAGGACTCGACTTAATGACCAAATGGGAAGCTAAAATAGATCTTAAGGACAAGACTCTGACTACACGATATATGGTTAACCCTATTAAAATGTATAACTCCCGAAATATTAACCTTTACGAAGACATTATCCCAGCAAAGAGTTGCAAGCTAGTTAGGCTACCGATAAACGCCCCGGATGGCGATGTAATTATTCCAGAACAACTGATTTGTAACTGCATCATAGTAGAATGCGTGACCACTGTGAGCAATAACCATGCCCCATTAGAAGTTTTCAACCCTACTGACAATGACATCATACTTTCACTAGACCACTCCATAAACGCAGACGTTTTCAACTTAGAATGTTCTCCCAAAGGTTCTACACGCGCCCAGGACATAGTCTCACGGTTACGAACCGACCATTTAAACGAAGAAGAGAAAGCTAACTTGATATCTTTGTGTTCTCAATACTCAGATGTCTTTTATATAGAAAACGAGGCCCTAACTTTTACTAATGAAGTAAAGCACCGAATAAATACCACCGATGAAGTCCCAATTTATACAAAGAGCTATAGGTATCCTTTTATCCACCGTCAGGAAGTTAAAGATCAGATCGAAAAGATGCTTTCACAAGGTATCATAAGACCCTCAGAATCTGCATGGAGCTCACCTATCTGGGTAGTACCCAAAAAGGCCGACGCTTCAGGCAAGAAAAAATGGCGCCTCGTAGTAGATTTTCGTAAATTAAACGAAAAAACCATAAACGATAAATACCCTATCCCGAACATATCCGATGTGCTAGATAAACTAGGAAAGTGTCAATACTTCACCACTTTAGATTTAGCTAGTGGTTTTTATCAAGTGCAAATGGACCCTACAGACATACAAAAAACAGCTTTTAACGTAGAGCAAGGTCACTACGAGTTCCTTCGCATGCCAATGGGCCTGAAAAATTCCCCCTCCACGTTCCAACGTGTGATGGATAACATGCTTAAGGGGTTGCAAAACCAAATATGCCTGGCCTATCTTGATGATATCGTTGTGTATAGTACCAGCCTTCAGGAACACATGATAAATCTCGAAAAGGTATTCCAAAGACTAAGAGAGTCCAATTTTAAAGTTCAAATGGACAAATCAGAGTTCTTGAAGTTAGAAACAGCATACCTCGGACACGTTATCACGAGAGAAGGCGTTAAACCCAACCCAGACAAGGTATCGACTATAAAGAAATATCCCTTACCAAAAACGACTAAAGAAATAAAACAATTTTTAGGCTTACTAGGATACTATAGGAAATTTATCCCAGACTTCGCGAGAATCACTAAACCGATGACTCAATGCCTAAGGAAGAATAGGAAAATAATTCTAGATGAGGAATACATAGACTGTTTTGACAAATGCAAAAAACTACTGATTAACGACCCCATACTCCAATATCCCGACTTTGACAAAGACTTTGTTCTAACGACTGACGCTTCAAATTTCGCGATAGGAGCTATTTTGTCACAAGGGCAGATAGGTTCAGATAAGCCTATTTCTTACGCCTCTCGTACTCTTAACGAAAGTGAAATTAACTACAGCACTATCGAGAAGGAGTTGTTAGCAATAGTATGGGCCACAAAATACTTCCGACCTTACCTGTTTGGACGTAAGTTCAAAATTCTGACTGACCATAAGCCACTCCAGTGGATGATGAGTTTAAAAGAACCCAATTCTCGGTTAACTCGATGGCGACTGAAACTCAGCGAATACGATTTTACCGTAATATATAAAAAAGGCAAAAGTAATACTAACGCTGACGCATTATCTAGAATCGAAATTCATAACGAAGAAATCAGCTCAATAATCCCAAACCCCACCGAAAAGGCTCTTACTTTAGATAATTCCGCCACTAGTACAGCACACACAAGACAAGGTATTAGCCAATCTTCCGATCCACATCTATACCTCTAAAAAAAAAACGTAGCCCAGTAGCCAAATCTCGCCTGAAACGAGCACCCAAGAACAAACAATTGTTACAGGACACTATTGCTGATCCTGATGCTGAACCCACTCCTCTTGCATCCTCAAGAGATAAGACTTGACAATCGGGACGACGGACCTGGACTACTCCCATTTAGACTAGGACAAGCTAGAGTCACAACACACTTCCATACGTTTTTACAATATATCGAACTTGACAAGATAGAACAGGGACTAACCACACTTAGAAATGAACTACAGGACTATAAGAGTAAACTTACTAACGAAACCTATGCATTATATGAATTACAGCTAGAATATCTAGATAGTAAAATAACCACTCACTCTAGAACCTGGCAGGACAAAAAGAGGTCAACTCGACGGATTAGGATCCATAATTAAAAGCATTGCTGGCAATATATATATAGATATATATCTGGCAATAAATATTATAAGATCAGGATCGTATTTTGTACAAAAACATATAGTAATCATTTGCAAATTTCCCATTCTCTCCCCGAGCAGTTACGACTTCTACAAGTTATCTTTAGCACCAAATAAATTTCACCAAGTCCTTATTCCTCCTCATCCTTACATAGCAACTAATAGAAATGAATTCGTGTACATAGAGGCTGAATGCCCGAAGTTTGGAAGTCAGTTTCTCTGTGACGAAGCACCACGAAGTTATCTCTAGACAAACCATTGACCCAAATTGCAGCCTTTCAACTATACATCTTTCAACTGAAGCCATGGAACAATTAGATGACCGAAGCTACGTGATAAGCTCTCCTCGACCAGAAAAGGTTCATCTAAACTGCGGTACCCAAACCTACAGTACACTGAACGGAAGCTTTCTGCTGACACTACCCAGCCACTGCTCACTACACTCGCCTGAACTTACTATAACAAATGAAAACGACGTCGTACAAGGCAAGCCACTGAAAATTATGAAGATCGGTTACCCAGAGAAGATGAAGAGCACAGTATCGGTACACCTAAACCTGAGCTCCATCAACTTAAAATCTCTACATACCAGCCAAGATAAAATCACACACCAACCTGCACTGCAATTAATGAATGATTCTGAAACGGTATACCACACAACCATACCTTTCTACGTTATCGTATCTGGCGCAATTATACTTACCTTAGTCATGCTAACTCGCCGTCTTCGCCGATGGAGATGCAAGCGACAAGTTACAATAGAAAACTCCTTCAGCATCCAGCCATCTTCTGTAGAACCTGAAAACCATGTCTACGCGAAACCATCCACACCAGCAATATTTTCACTGAAAGTTGGAAAATAGTTGCTATTCTGAGGGCGGAGGAATTACGATATTACCATAATTAATATTACAACAAGCAAACCCGAAGCTTAACGCAATATCATGCGACCCAGTTATAGAGCCGCATCATCGACATGTCAGCAGAATCGCGCCATCAGCTAAATGCAACGCAAGTACAGCGGACGCAGCGACCTCAATACACCACCTTTGGCAGTGCATCGACCTCAATCGCGACACGAGGCCTGAGCTAGCACTTTCAAGTTAGCAAGCACGAGGCGCACCATCAGCAGTAACATACAGCCACCGTTCATTCACACTCGACCCAGATAATAAAGTATATAAGGAGATCTTGAGGAAGAAACGGGGCAGATATTGCTGGCATAGTGCGTAGACATAATGTAGTTTTAATGTAGTTTCTAGATTAGTTAGTTAGTTGGCAGTTGCCAGTTAGCAGCTGTCAGCAGTAGTCAGTAGTTAGGATGTAGTTCTAACATCGAACTCATCCGCGTAGTTTAGTACGGTGCAATGTAGCTCTCACATCGACTACATTCACCCTTAGGCTAGTTAGACTTAAATAAACTAGTATAAGAAAATTCAATCTCAGTTTCTTTTAACTCCTCCGGCTGTCACTCTACGTAATTAATATGTATACTTAAATACATTTGTTTTTGTAAATACATACATTATTATAGATAAATTACACCCAGACACAGAATAAATCTTTATGCTAATCTAATACATAATATATAATTAAATTATACATAGAAAATACCCAAACTCCAAAACAAACATTCGTGGATCACACATATATTTGATTCGACCCGGAATTGAACCTCAGGGACGGAAGTCGCACTCTCATACCACTATGGGCCACTGAGGCAATCTGGTTATTAATTTTTTTTACAACTACCCTCAAGTCATCAGTCTATTATTCTATCAGTATGTATTCTATTAGTCCGTTTTTTGCTTTTGTGATTAACGTACGCTATTATATGTTCGAATTATGGAAGGTTTATTTTCTAATCTTGACGTATTTTTAAAATTAAAAGAAAGTGGAAGTTTAAAAAATAGTGAGATAATGTTCAATCTCGTTATATCACATTTAACGGAACAGTTAAATGACGATCAAAACAAAGCTCTCAAAACATTTTGTAGGACATATTGTTTTAATCTTCAAAGAAAATGGACCTTAGCGGGTTGCAAAAGTTCTGTTTTTGTAAATAAATATAGTTCTTGGTTAGATTCGCGTGTAAATTGGCCTGAATTTATCAATAATTCAGCAAGTGATAGTGAGAACGTGCACTAGATTGCTGGCCCTTCTTACGTAAGTACTCCTTTAACAACTAAAACCGTTGGAACTTCGACTCAGATTAGTCCAAGGAAACCTTTTTCTGATTTAGGGCCTAAACAGAAAAAAAGCGAATTGAAAATACTGAATCTAATTCCTTTTCTTTTGACAAAGAAGAGGAACAGTCTTATTTTTATTTACGTTCATTAAAGGCGTGTGGTAAAAATGATATTGCTGAAATTTTAAATTATCTACTCAAAAATACTGAAGAGGTAAAACATGTAAAGGAATTCATTTTTGTTCCGAAAAAAAACGTTATGTCTTCTGAAAAAGCCTTAGGTAATAATGTTATCTTTAAAAATGACAAAATGGCAATATAATGCTATGAGAAAATCAATTCAAGACGAAGGCGTAGTTTTACTACCCTCTTACTATTTTATTCAAAAGGCAAAAAATGAATGTTATCCATCAAAAGATGATGTGGAAATAACAGATATTTCTGCGCAAATAAAATTACAGGCTCTTTTAGACAAAACGGCAGAAAGACTTTTAAAATTAGTTGAAATACAAGACGATTACAATAACCTAGAATTAACTAGTAAATGGGGTTTCGATGGTGCCTCAAGTCAGTCTAATTATAAGCAGAAAAGTGAGACCAATGATGATGATAGCAGTATATTTATGGGAAGCCTAGTTCCTTTAAAACTAACATGTGGAGAACAAGTTTTGTGGGAAAATAAAACACCTAATTCTACTTTTTTTTGCCGTCCCCTGTTTTTTAAATTTATGAAAGAGACGCAGTTAATAATTAGGAGTGAAAAGGAGAGGATAGAATCCGAAATTAATTGTTTAAATGAAACTAACGTTCTAGGAAAATTGATTCGTCACACGTTACATTTAACTATGATTGATGGAAAAGTGGCATCAGTACTGAGTGAGACCTCTTCACAAACTTGTGATATTTGTAAGGCCACACCTAAAGAAATGAATGAGTTGGACATATTGTCACAAAAACAATGGAATACTGAGGTGTATAAATTTGGCATATCATCACTTCACGCTTGGATCAGATTCATGGAATGTATTTTGCACATATCCTATAGACTAGATTTTAAATCTTGGATTGCGAAAGGTGAAAATAAAGCTAAGTTGGAAAATAAAAAGAAAGAAGTTCAAATAGCTTTTCAAACTAGAACTGGTCTGCTTATTGATATTGTTAAACAGGGTCATGGTACCACTAATGATGGGAATACGGCCCGCAGATTTTTCGAAAACGTAAATACTACTTCTTCTATTACTGGAGTAAATGAAAATCTTATTAAGCGGTTTTCTGTCATTTTAGAAACATTGTCATCGGGGCTTCCTATAAATACATTTAAATTTAAGGAATTTACAGATGCTACATTGGCTTTGTACATTGAGAAATATAAATGGTTTTATATGCCTGCAAGCGTGCATAAAATACTTGTGCATGGTGCAGACATCATTGCCAATTTCGGTCTTATCCCAATAGGAAAATTGTCTGAAGAAGCCGCTGAATCTAGAAATAAAGATTTCAGGAGGTATCGAGAACACCACTCAAGGAAATTTTCTAGAAAAGCAACAAATGAGGACATTTTTAATAATTTTATTGTTACATCTGATCCATATATTTCTACAATTAGACCAAAATTCGTTAGGAAACATAAAATAATATCCAATGAGGCACAATCCTTACTATTTACTACTGAACAAGATAAAGAATATGACGAAGAATGAATGAAATATAATATTCGAGGTTGATTCTTACCTGAGGCCATTTGAGACAATTTTTTTTCAGGTTTAATATTGTTTTTTTATTAAATAATTATTTTTATGTCAGGTGTATAATAGACAGTCCATATAATTATTTTTGCCAGTGGATTAGGCCTCTCGGGGACACCACTTAAAAAAAAACGCACTTGGTTCTTAACCTCTGGGGTAGTGTGGAATAGAGAACATACACATTATGTATAATTAATATTTAATTAGTTAACTATTTTTAATTATTTCTAAGCATAACATAAGAATTAATTGACTGTTTCATGTTATAACATTGTTACCGTATAACTTTTGAAATACTAACTTTTTGGATTTATGCCCATAACATAAAACGATTATAGACAGAAAAGGAATCACTTTCTATAGTTTTTTCTCCCTAATTCCACAAAACGATATTTCAGTCCACTGTGCGCCGCCCTACCGCGGCCACTGCCAGCGGCTGAGCGGCCGCCTCTGCGACCTTGCACTGGCCCGACACGGTGCAAGCCCTCGATTTCCCCTACACTGTAGTGTCCACTACTACCGCCTTCGTTACTCGTGCTGCCACTGATGCATGCCTATCCGCTGCCTCGAGAGATAACGCTAACTCCACGGCGCGTTGGTAGTCGAGCTTTTTTTCAGCAAAAAGTCTAGACCGTATGTCTTCACTGAGTAAACCCGATACAAATTGGTCTCGTAAGTTAACTTCCAAAGGATTTACTAACAACGCTGCAAAATTACAAGTTTTAGCGAGATGTTTTAAACTTTGAAGGTACTCACTAACAGACTCCCCGGGTTTTTGCTTTCTTTGCCGAAAGATATGGCGTTCAGCGATTTCCGATCGTTGCGGTTCCAAATGCGTTCTTACAATTTCCGTCAATTGCGTAAAACTTTGATCTTCGGGTAATGCGGGAGCACACAGATCACACATTAACTCATAACAAGTTACGCCGACGTGGGTCACTAAGGTAGCTACATGTAGTTCGTCTTGAATGTTTAGTGCGATGTATTGTTTTACAAGACGACAATAAGCCTCCCAATTATGAGAACTTATATCAAAACTTTCTAGTTTTCCAAACGGCATTATTGTGAATTAATTTTTGCACTGATTTATTTTTTGCAAAAATGTAGGTAGATAGTATACCGACTGCGCCAATGTAACGTATGGAATGAAACACGGACAAACGCTGACTGATTGACGTTTATTGGTAATACACACACATAGATATATATATACAAACACAACAGAATCGACTCACTCGATTCTGATTGGTCGAGCGCTGTGGCGCGGACGTACTCGATCCTGATTGGTTGTTTGTACTGTGATACCGAGTGGCTCTCAGTGCTGGGTACCAATCTTTTTGGAGCTGAAATCCCTCGTTTTTTCGGTTGAAGTTGTTGGGATTTTACCATTTACCCTCTAATGTACCCCACATTATTTGTACTGGGTATGGTGGGGTACAATCAACTGAGAGTGCGCCGTGAGTTCTTCCTCACGGCTTATGTAATTAACCTCTTGAGAGGTAAGGTTTGCAATCAAGGTGTACTCAAGCATCTAAAACTCTGCGTGCCGGATCGTTACGTATGGAGGCGAAGACGTCCACCATTACTGACGGTGCCTGTAGCCAAAACCATTTAGTTGCGTTATGTCCAATTCGCAAAATGTCCAACTGTCCAATTCTCGATACGTCCAGTTCGCAATTGGTCCAGTTCGCAGTGTTGGTCCAGTTCGCAATTAGTCCAGTTCGCAATTGGTCCAGTTCGTAATTAGGAATCCTCCTTAATTACGAGAAGCGTTCATATATTTGGTCCAATTCGTAATTAGGGATCCCAAAGTTCATTTAACCTAATGTTCTTTTGACCTAATTGGTCGACGGAGCCCCGCTACGCGGAGCTCCTACTTCTGGGTGATTTATAAAAAATAACCACAAAGCCTTCTAACCTATCCGAGTCGGGGTGCCCTAAAGTCCAGATTGCATCCAGAACCTTGCTAGCTTGCTAGCACCATGTTAGCAGGCGTTTATCATTATCCCAAATAACTATTAGCCAATTAAACAATATGCTTTACAACTTTATGCATATCAATGTTATGAATAAAACATTAGGATATACAATATTTATGCTTAATAACACAGTATTTGCGAATTGGACATAGTGAGAATTGGACAATTTGCGAATTGGACATAATGCGACTAAAGCGCCAAAACCAACTTGCTCCAGAAAACGCCTCTAAGCCGATCCATAAAAATAATAAATGACATAGGTGACAGGGTAGACATATTTTCTAGCAACTGGAGTGAGCTGGCAAAGTTACATTATATGTTTTATCTACTCTGATACTATAATACAAAGATTATAAAATTGAAATCAGAACTCTTATGACAAACATTACGCACAGGCCAAAAAAAAGTTTTATTACGATACAGGTCTTGTATGGACACCTATATCATAAAATAACTTTTTAATCATAACGATACACCTATACAATCCCCATGTGGACTGAGCCTCTACTTTAAAAAAAACACGGCCAATTCGGAAATAAAAAAAAGAAACGCGCATGCGCAATCGATGTTTGCGGCCTTGGCTTGGCGTCAACTTTTTTTTTACATTTATATTAAAGAAAGTTTGGTTTTGTTTATAAAATAAATTAGTTTATGTATTATAGTATGAGAGTAGATAAAGTAGTGTATGACACTGTACATAACTTGGTCTCATAACACTCGTGTGATAATATAAAAAAACTCGCCTACGGCTCGTTTTTTTAAAACACACTCGTGTTATAAGAACCCTTATTATGCAACAGTATCATAAACTACTATTACATATGTTATGAAAACGTATAAATTGTATTTAATATCTCATTAGTGTTTTTGTTTACGTAGTTTACTTTTTCTTTTTTGTTGATTTTTTTGTGTATTATGAGTTCACTTAATTAGTTTTTTCTTGTGTTTAGTTATAAGTTCATTTTATTAATTGATAGTGTTTTTTTTTGTTTTGTGTATTTTTGAAAAAAATAAGTATTTTTATGCCACTTAGGTGGCAGACAAGCACACGGCCCACCTGATGGGAAGTGGTTACCGTGGCCTATGGACGTTTACAATGCCGATCACACCTTGTTGGTGTGTCCGGCGTGGGAAAATGAGCGCCGCGAACTCACTGCGGCGCTCGGTGGGGGAAGCCTCTCGCTTCCAAGTATGGTCGAAGCCATGCTTGGCAGCGATGAGGCGTGGGAGGCTGCCGCCGACTTCGCCGAGTCAGTAATCTCGGCGAAGGAGGCTGCGGAGAGGGCGCGGGAGGAGGACGCTCTAGCCGCTCCTCTCCGGCGTAGACGTACGGGTAGGAGGAGACGGGTGAACCCGTAAACGCCCGTCTTCGTCGACCTGGAGGTTCGACCAGCCTGCGTCAAGTGGCACTGACGCAGGCATTGCACCTGGTCACCACGTCTGGGGATTATCTCGGCTCTCCCGGATAATCCCCCATTGGCGCAGTAGCCCGGCATAGGCCGGGCGGCCCGGGGGTGTTTTGGTAAATTGCTTTACAGGCCCCAAATCACCTCCACTAAGGGCAGGAAGGGAAGCCGGGGAGTTTTAGTGGGTATTCCCAGTGCCAACACCATCAGGCGCTGGGCGACCCCCACACAAACCCCACTGTCGAGCCAGGGCAGTGGGCAGTCCGTAAGCGGATCTCTCCCCGTAAAAAAAAAAAGGTTAGGTTAGGTTAGGTTTTTTTTTTTTTTTTTTACGTGGTGGAATGCATTTACGCACTTCGCTCACCCCCCGCGGGGGCAGGGGGCTCGCTTCGTGTGGGATTCCTGGCCGAGGCCAGACTACCCACTAAACCACCACGGTGTTCCTCCTTCGCCCAATCCGAGCCGCGGGATAGAATGCTCACCGCGACTCGGCTAGGGACGCCCGCCCTATTTAGCGGGCCCTCCTCTCGAGGCCCCACCATCCCGGCCATCGGGCCGAGATGGTGGGGCCCGTCCTCCTCTTAAGAATGCGCCCCAGGAACACGGAGGGGCGCATTCCGCCACATCAGCATAAGGGCAGCAGGTCCCCCGACTCGCCGCCCGTGGCTACTCTCATTCAGGGACGCGGGCGAATTGTGCTCGCCGGCGTCCCCTCGCCGGTGGCCTGCGGGGCGGGAGAGTGAGCCCAGCTCGCTCCCGTTCCCGCAGTGCCTCTCTCTTGGCCGCCATCACCTCGCTAGCAAACGAGGCGACGGCGGCCCAACACTGTTCGAGGTTAGGTTTTTTTTTTTTTTTTTTTTTTACGTGGTGGAATGCATTTACGCACTTCGCTCACCCCCCGCGGGGGCAGGGGGCTCGCTTTGTGTGGGACTCCTGGCCGAGGCCAGACTACCCACTAAACCACCACGGTGTTCCTCCTTCGCCCAATCCGAGCCGCGGGATAGAATGCTCACCGCGACTCGGCTAGGGACGCCCGCCCTATTTAACGGGCCCTCTTCTCGAGGCCCCACCATCCCGGCTTTCGGGCCGAGATGGTGGGGCCTGTCCTCCTCTTAAGAATGCGCCCCAGGAACACGGAGGGGCGCATTCCGCCACATCAGCATAAGGGCAGCGGGTCCCCCGACCCGCCACCCGTGGCCACTCTCATTCGGGGACGCGGGCGAATTGTGCTCGCCGGCGTCCCCTCGCCGGCGGCCTGCGGGGCGGGAGAGTGAGCCCAGCTCGCTCTCGTTCCCGCAGCGCCTCTCTCTTTGCCGCCATCACCTCGTTGGCAAACGAGGCGACGGCGGCCCAACACTGTTCGCTGCCGGCCATAGCTGGAACTACGGCCGACAGCGAGAGGTCAGCACCTATGGTGCTCGTGAGGGCCGTCCGTTGTCCGTCCCACGCCTCACACACGGCCAAGGTGTGGTGTGCCGTGTCGGGGTCGCCGCTGGCGCAGTTTCGGCACCGGGGCTCCGATTCCACGCCCACCACCTCCCACAGGTACTTGGCGAAGCAGCCATGACCTGTGAGAAGTTGAGTGAGGTGGTATGTTGGAGCCCCATGACCCCTCTCCACCCATTCCCGTAAGACGGGCCGAACGGCCCCCACGAGCAGCGCACTGCTACGTGTGGTAGCCAACCTTTCGGCCCATTTCCGGAAGAGATCGTCGCGCGCCTCCTGTCTCCAGCGATCGATCTCTTCCGGAGCATGGAAGAACAGGGCCTCGGACTTTTCGAGGGCCACCCTCAACCCGAGCGCCCCAATGCGGCGCACGACATGCGCGACACCCGCCGTGGCGAGAACGCCGGCATCGCGAAACGTGGGGGCCCGCGCGGTAACCAGGGTGTCGTCGGCGTAACAAAGTACACCGACTCCCCGAAGATAAGCACCGCGCAGGACCCAATCATAACCTATGTTCCACAGGAGTGGCCCTAGGACCGACCCCTGTGGAACGCCACACCGCATATTTCGGCGGACCACTCCGTTTCGGGCCGGGTAGATGATGACCCGGTCCACGAAGTAGTCCGCAAGGACACGCCTGAGGTACCACGGCACATTGTGATACCTCAGCGCCTCCGCAATGGTCTCCCAGGGGAGGGTGTTGAAGGCGTTGGCTATATCCAGCGATACAGCCAACAACACCTCACCCCCGGCGACCGCTTCGTCGACCCTGTCCCGCAGCCGGGATATGGCGTCGAGAGTTGACCTCCCGCGACGGAAGCCGAACTGGCCATCACTTAAATTGGGCCCCGTCCCCCCAAGGTGACCGACGAGACGCGCAGCAATCACCCGCTCAAACAACTTGCACATCTCGTCGAGCAGAATGATGGGGCGGTAGGCCGACGGCGAGTCGGCTGGGCGCCCGTGCTTCTTAAGAAGCACGAGCTTGCCGGTCTTCGTATAGAATATACTGCTTCCGGGCTGTTTGGCCGTGGTCGATGTGAAACTTGCGTTCCAGACGTTTCGTCGATCACGGCGGTCGACATCTTCAGTGGCGCAGGGCCGGGCGACGACAACTTCGGAGACCTTGCCTCGCCGGCGGCTGACGTGCGAGTGGCGCGATGGCTTGAGTCACGGCTGTATTTATAGGCACGGTCGGAGCGGGGAATCGACTCACTTGATTCTGATTGGCCAAGCGCTGTGGCGCGGACGTTCTCGATCCTGATTGGTTGTTTGCACTGTGATACCGAGTGGCTCTCAGTGCTGGGTACCAATCTTTTTGGAGCTGAAATCCCTCGTTTTTTCGGTTAAAGTTGTTGGGATGCTTGAATATTTCGATGGCTTCTCGAAGCATACGTGGGAAGAAATGTGTTGTGGTAGCTAGAACTTTCGTGTTCTGAAATTCGATGGTATGATTCCCATCCTCTTGGGTGTGTTCTGCAACCGCTGACTTGTCGAAGTGGCAGAGGCGGCAATTACGTTCATGTTCCGACAGGCGGGTCTTAATGCTTCTTTGGGTGGTGCCCACGTATACCGAGCCACATGAGCAGGGGATTCTGTAAACTCCAGCTGACGATAGTGGATCACGTGGGTCCTTGACCGAACGGTGAAAATTCCGTAGCTGCGTCGTGGGCTTGAATATCGGCTTGATGTTACAAGCTTCTAGCAGTCTTCCGATACGATCCGTAATGCCACGAATGTATGGCAAGAAAGCCTTCCCTATCGGAGCTGGTTTTTCCTCATCCTGGTTTGTCTGCGAAGCTTTCTTTGGGTGAAGAGCTCTCCGTATCTCATGTGCAGAGAATCCATTAGCTTGGAAGGCCGAGTCCAAGTGGCGTAACTCGTTTTGTAGGTGTTGAGGTTCACAGATGGTCTTAGCTCGGTGGACCAGTGTCTTGATAACTGACATTTTTTGTCTGGGATGGTGGTTGGAGTCCTTGTGTAGGTAACGGTCTGTGTGTGTCGGCTTTCGATAGACTCGGTGACCAAGACTGCCATCTTCTTTCTTGGATACTAGGACATCTAGGAATGGTAGCTCCCCGTTCTTCTCAACTTCCATGGTGAATTGGATGTTCGGATGGATGCTGTTTAGGTGATCCAGGAACTTAGTCAGCTCCGAGTCCCCATGAGTCCAAACCACGAAGGTATCGTCCACGTAGCGGAACCAGACCTTAGGCTTCTTGGGAGCTCTATCCAGAGCATCTTCCTCAAATGATTCCATGTAAAAGTTCGCGACTACCGGGCTGATGGGGTTACCCATAGCTAAACCGTCCACTTGCTCATAGAACGTGCCGTTCCACTGGAAGTAGGAAGTCGTCAACACGAACTCGAACAGATCAGCGATGTCCTTGGAGAAGAGTGGTCGGATACGCGACATTGCCTCCCTGACCGGAACTCTCGTGAACAGAGAGACAACGTCGAAGCTGACTAGACGATCGTCCGGATGTAGTTTTAGGTTCTTGAGTTTCTCCGAAGTGGAGAAACTCGTGGAGAAACTCAAGAACCTAAAACTATTTATACTATACCTTCGTGGTTTGGACTCATGGGGACTCGGAGCTGACTAAGTTCCTGGATCACCTAAACAGCATCCATCCGAACATCCAATTCACCATGGAAGTTGAGAAGAACGGGGAGCTACCATTCCTAGATGTCCTAGTATCCAAGAAAGAAGATGGCAGTCTTGGTCACCGAGTCTATCGAAAGCCGACACACACAGACCGTTACCTACACAAGGACTCCAACCACCATCCCAGACAAAAAATGTCAGTTATCAAGACACTGGTCCACCGAGCTAAGACCATCTGTGAACCTCAACACCTACAAAACGAGTTACGCCACTTGGACTCGGCCTTCCAAGCTAATGGATTCTCTGCACATGAGATACGGAGAGCTCTTCACCCAAAGAAAGCTTCGCAGACAAACCAGGATGAGGAAAAACCAGCTCCGATAGGGAAGGCTTTCTTGCCATACATTCGTGGCATTACGGATCGTATCGGAAGACTGCTAGAAGCTTGTAACATCAAGCCGATATTCAAGCCCACGACGCAGCTACGGAATTTTCACCGTTCGGTCAAGGACCCACGTGATCCACTATCGTCAGCTGGAGTTTACAGAATCCCCTGCTCATGTGGCTCGGTATACGTGGGCACCACCCAAAGAAGCATTAAGACCCGCCTGTCGGAACATGAACGTAATTGCCGCCTCTGCCACTTCGACAAGTCAGCGGTTGCAGAACACACCCAAGAGGATGGGAATCATACCATCGAATTTCAGAACACGAAAGTTCTAGCTACCACAACACATTTCTTCCCACGTATGCTTCGAGAAGCCATCGAAATATTCAAGCATCCCAACAACTTTAACCGAAAAAACGAGGGATTTCAGCTCCAAAAAGATTGGTACCCAGCACTGAGAGCCACTCGGTATCACAGTGCAAACAACCAATCAGGATCGAGAACGTCCGCGCCACAGCGCTTGGCCAATCAGAATCAAGTGAGTCGATTCCCCGCTCCGACCGTGCCTATAAATACAGCCGTGACTCAAGCCATCGCGCCACTCGCACGTCAGCCGCCGGCGAGGCAAGGTCTCCGAAGTTGTCGTCGCCCGGCCCTGCGCCACTGAAGATGTCGACCGCAGTGATCGACGAAACGTCTGGAACGCAAGTTTCACATCGACCACGGCCAAACAGCCCGGAAGCAGTATATTCTACATGCAACGCCGGCCGTGAAAGCCTGAAGACTTATATTGCCGGTCTTCCATCGTCGCGGGACTCTCCCCGACGCCAAACACTCCGACATGAGGGACAGCGTCGCTCCCTCTAGCCATTATATCCCCAAGCGGTGACCGGTCACCGGGGCCTATTTTCGCGCCATTCCGTCAAACCCCAAGCGGTGACCGGTCACCGGGCCTCCCCACGCGGCTTTAGACTCAATTTCGATATACTTACGTTCTACTTTTGTATGAAGAAGTTTGATTACATGCGTTCCCTATAACATTTCCTTGACATTTGAAGCATAATTTTATTATAACTGTGGTTCTTTTTTTTTTTTTCGCGGCTTTTACGGTCATTGACAGTTGATGCTATTTTTAGAGTGTGTCAGGTTTATAGGGCGTGTGTTTGGATTGAAATACTCGGGATTTATTCACGTAAGTAATGGTTTCTTATTAGAAATATGATATATGATATATAATGATTCTATTTAGGTAATAACTAATATATAAAACCCCAGAAAGTTGCCGATTTCCGAGTTATTTTTACGAATTTTGTCCGAGTTATTTTTACGATGTTTGTCAGTGAATACAGTGAAAAGTATAGACTTTTTATCTCTGTAAATTCATTAGAACTCGTTTTGAGAACTATTATAATGTAATAATTATATATTTCACTCAGCTAGTCAAATTTGGTGGGAAACCGTTATAAATTGGCAGTTCAGTTAACCACGCCATTTTAGTATTTATTTCTACGTAGATAAGGTCTAAATTTCTGTGAAGTATTTGTTACAGATGTTTTGAACAAGGAGGTCACGATATGTTTATGTTATGTTATTATAAACATCTTGAGGTCTTTTATCAAATTATTTACGTTATTAGATAGCATAGGTCCTTGTTCTTTGAAATTCATTTGGATTTGCATTCATTCCTTGAAATTTAGATAACAACGTGGTTTCCAAACTTTGGACTATTAGAATAAATAATTTGTTTGCATTATTATTCATTTTTTATGGCTTGATCATAAAAAAAGAATCAATAAATCTATTGCCGTTTACAGAATCATAAAGTATGGTTTCGTTGTAAAGTAAAACCTTTTTTTCTACAAGATAGTAAGACAACGTCACGATGACGTCAAATGTGTTTTTTTTTGAGTTTTTTTTTTTTTTTGCCGCACTTGACAGGCTAGTACCGGCATGACTGTGGCAATAACCTTCCCAGGAATGCCGTCCGGGCCCGGGGCACGATTCCTGGACTTGAGTGCCAGAATCGCAACCCCTAACTCGGCCTCGGACACGGGAGGTATTGCCTCTTCGTCTGCCGGCACCCGGCCTGGTGCTGCCATCCGCGGTGGGACCCACTCTTCCCTCGCAGGGAAGAGGGAGCTGACCACTCGGTCCAGGAGGTTGGACTCGAGAGTTCTGGTGAGGGGGGGCGCCCAAGGCCGGAGTTTCTGACTCACGGTCTTGTACGGGCGCCCCCACGGGTCTCGGTCGAGGCTCTCGAGCCACTCCCTCCAGGACTCCTCCTTGGCGGCTTTTATCGCCGAGCTGAGGGCCTCACGGGCGGCCCTGTACGCGGCATGCAGCTGCTCTTCTCGGGCGAGGTCTCTTACGGCCCGCCTTCGACTGCGGGTGTACTGCCTCTGGGCGGCGTAGCTTGCGGTACGCAGCCCGGCTAGGTGGGGACGCCACCAGTACACCCGCTTTCGGGGCGGGATAGGCCTCGCCCTCTGCATCGCCGCGTCGCAGACGCGAGTCAGCGCTCCTGCGAGCTGCTCGCATCTCGCGTCCACGTCTAGGCCGCTCTCAACAGCAGCCCATCGCTCGATGACAGCCGCCTCTTGGGCCAGCTCCCGGTCCAGGGTTCCGAGTCGCCACCGCGGACCCTCCCCCGCCATAGGGCGGTCCAGCTCCACACGAGCCGACGAGGTGGCAGAGACGACGTCGAACCGGATGTACCGATGGTCCGACGCGGTCTGCACCCCCTCGACGACCCGCCAGTTGTTAACTCGTCGGGCCAGGGCAGAACTGGCGAACGACAGATCGACGATCGAGCTGCCCTGGGCCCGCACACAGGTGTGAACCGCCCCTTGGTTCAGCAGCACCAAGCCTTGGGACACCGCCCACTCAACCATCAGCTCCCCCCGAGCATCGGTCGCCGGAGATCCCCACGCCCGAGAGTGAGCGTTGAAATCCCCGGCCACCACAGCCGGGGTGGGGTGCACTTCCACCAGTAGAGCCCCGACCTCCGAGAGCAACTGCTCAAATTCGGCGAGACTTCTACTAGGGGGACAGTACACCTGTTCGAGGTTTTTTTTTTTTTTTTTTACGTGGTGGAATGCATTTACGCACTTCGCTCACCCCCCGCGGGGGCAGGGGGCTCGCTTTGTGTGGGACTCCTGGCCGAGGCCAGACTACCCACTAAACCACCACGGTGTTCCTCCTTCGCCCAATCCGACCCGCGGGATAGAATGCTCACCGCGACTCGGCTAGGGACGCCCGCCCTATTTAACGGGCCCTCTTCTCGAGGCCCCACCATCCCGGCTTTCGGGCCGAGATGGTGGGGCCTGTCCTCCTCTTAAGAATGCGCCCCAGGAACACGGAGGGGCGCATTCCGCCACATCAGCATAAGGGCAGCGGGTCCCCCGACCCGCCACCCGTGGCCACTCTTATTCGGGGACGCGGGCGAATTGTGCTCGCCGGCGTCCCCTCGCCGGCGGCCTGCGGGGCGGGAGAGTGAGCCCAGCTCGCTCTCGTTCCCGCAGCGCCTCTCTCTTTGCCGCCATCACCTCGTTGGCAAACGAGGCGACGGAGGCCCAATACTGTTCGCTGCCGGCCATAGCTGGAACTACGGCCGACAGCGAGAGGTCAGCACCTATGGTGCTCGTGAGGGCCGTCCGTTGTCCGTCCCACGCCTCACACACGGCCAAGGTGTGGTGTGCCGTGTCGGGGTCACCGCTGGTGCAATTTCGGCACCGGGGCTCCGATTCCACGCCCACCACCTCCCACAGGTACTTGGCGAAGCAGCCATGACCTGTGAGAAGTTGAGTGAGGTGGTATGTTGGGGCCCCATGACCCCTCTCCACCCATTCCCGTAAGACGGGCCGAACGGCCCCCACGAGCAGCGCACTGCTACGTGTGGTAGCCAACCTTTCGGCCCACTTCCGGAAGAGATCGTCGCGCGCCTCCTGTCTCCAGCGATCGATCTCTTCCGGA
The DNA here is from genome assembly GCA_949126895.1 of Eilema caniola. Lineage (NCBI taxonomy): Eukaryota > Metazoa > Arthropoda > Insecta > Lepidoptera > Erebidae > Eilema > Eilema caniola. The sequence goes on from OX421484.1 coordinate 18,741,648, forward strand.
GCAGGCCTACCACCTGCAACGCGCCGCATCAGGGCGCCCTCCTCATAGACCCTCTTCAGGACGCTGGCCTCGAGATCCCAGGGGATACTGCCCGCAATCAAACACGCCGCCTCATAAGCGACGGTGTGGTACGCTCGTGCAGCCCTCTGCGCGATGGCGCGCTGCGGTCGCCGCAGCAGCGCAACATTGGCTTGGCAGAGGGCTTCTGCCCAGATGGGCGCCCCGTAGAGCGCCTTGGAGCGCACCACTCCGTCGTAGAGACGGTGGCAGGCAGACCCCGGTCCTCCGCTGTTGGGCAGCAAACGCGAGAGCATTCCAGCAAATGCTAGCAACTTCGGTGCCAGCTGCCGGAAATGCTCTGCGAACCTCCACCGACTGTCGAGAGTGAGCCCGAGATACTTCAAGCTGCTCCCGACAGCGATGGAGGTGCCACCCACCACTATAGTCTGGTCTCGAGGCGGCGTCCGCCGAGGCCCATGGAAGAACAGGGCCTCGGACTTTTCGAGGGCCACTCTCAACCCGAGCGCCCCAATGCGGCGCACGACATGCGCGACACCCGCCGTGGCAAGAACGCCGGCATCGCGAAACATGGGGGCCCGCGCGGTAACCAGGGTGTCGTCGGCGTAACAAAGTACACCGACCCCCCGAAGATAAGCACCGCGCAGGACCCAATCATAACCTATGTTCCACAGGAGTGGCCCTAGGACCGACCCCTGTGGAACGCCACACCGCATATTTCGGCGGACCACTCCGTTTTGGGCCGGGTAGATGATGACCCGGTCCACGAAGTAGTCCGCAAGGACACGCCTGAGGTACCACGGCACATTGTGATACCTCAGCGCCTCCGCAATGGTCTCCCAGGAGAGGGTGTTGAAGGCGTTGGCTATATCCAGCGATACAGCCAACAACACCTCACCCCCGGCGACCGCTTCGTCGACCCTGTCCCGCAGCCGGGATATGGCGTGGAGAGTTGACCTCCCGCGACGGAAGCCGAACTGGCCGTCACTTAAATTGGGCCCCGCCCCCCCAAGGTGACCGACGAGACGCGCAGCAATCACCCGCTCAAACAACTTGCACATCTCGTCGAGCAGAACGATGGGGCGGTAGGCCGACGGCGAGTCGGCTGGGCGCCCGTGCTTCTGAAGAAGCACGAGCTTGCCACACCTGTTCAAGTTTTTTTTTTTTTTTTTTTTTTACGTGGTGGAATGCATTTACGCACTTCGCTCACCCCCCGCGGGGGCAGGGGGCTCGCTTTGTGTGGGAGTCCTGGCCGAGGCCAGACTACCCACTAAACCACCACGGTGTTCCTTCTTCGCCCAATCCGAGCCGCGGGATAGAATGCTCACCGCGACTCGGCTAGGGACGCGGAAGAGTGAGCCCAGTTCGCTCCCGTTCCCGCAGCGCCTCTCTCTTTGCCGCCATCACCTCGCTGGCGAACGAGGCGACGGCGGCCCAGCACTGTTCGCTGCCGGCCATAGCTGTAACTACGGCCGACAGCGACAGGTCAGCACCTATGGTGCTCGTGAGGGGCGGTCCGTTGTCCGTCCCACGCCTCACACACGGCCAAGGTGTGGTGTGCCGTGTCGGGGTCGCCGCTGGTGCAGTTTCGGCACCGGGGCTCCGATTCCACACCCAGCACCTCCCACAGGTACTTGGCGAAACAGCCATGACCTGTGAGGAGTTGAGTGAGGTGGTACGTTGGAGCCCCATGACCCCTCTCTACCCACTCGCGCAGGACGGGCCGAACGGCCCCCACGAGCAGTGCACTGCTACGTGTAGTGGCCAACCTTTCAGCCCACTTCCGGAAGAGGTCGTCGCGCGCCTCCTGTCTCCAGCGATCGATCTCTTCCGGAGCAGGCCTGCCACCCGCAACGCGCCGCATCAGGGCGCCCTCCTCATAGACCCTCTTCAGGACGCCGGCCTCGAGATCCCAGGGGATACTGCCCGCAATCAAGCACGCCGCCTCATAAGAGACGGTGTGGTACGCTCGTGCGGCCCTCTGCGCGATGGCGCGCTGCGGCCGCCGCAGCAGCACAATATTGGCTTGGCAGAGGGCTTCCGCCCAGATGGGCGCCCCGTAGAGCGCCTTGGAACGCACCACTCCGTCGTAGAGACGGCGGCAGGCAGACCCCGGTCCTCCGCTGTTGGGCAGCAAACGCGAGAGCATTCCAGCAAATGCTAGCAACTTCGGTGCCAGCCGCTGGAAATGCTCTGCGAACCTCCACCGACTGTCGAGAGTGAGCCCGAGATACTTCAGGCTGCTCCCGACAGTGATGGAGGTGCCACCCACCACTATAGACTGGTCTCGAGGCGGCGCCCGCCGAGGCCCATGGAAGAACAGGGCCTCGGACTTTTCGAGGGCTACCCTCAACCCGAGCGCCCCGATGCGGCGCACGACATGCGCGACGCCCGCCCTAGCCAGAACGACGGCGACTCGGCTGGGCGCCCGTGCTTCTTTAGAAGCACGAGCTTGCCGGTCTTCCATCGTCGCGGGACCCTTCCCGACGCCAAACACTCCGACATGAGGGACAGCGTCTCTCCCTCTAGTGCCGGCATGACGGTGGCAATAACCTTCCCAGGAATGCCGTCCGGGCCCGGGGCACGATTCCTGGACTTGAGTGCCAGGATCGCAACCCCTAATTCGGCCTCGGACACGGGAGGTATTGGCTCTTCGTCTGCCGGCACCCGGCTTGGTGCTGCCATCCGCGGTGGGACCCACTCTTCCCTCGCAGGGAAGAGGGAACTGACCACTCGGTCCAGGAGGTTGGACTCGAGAGTTCTGGTGAGGGGAGGCGCCCAGGGCCGGAGTTTCTGACTCACGACCTTGTACGGGCGCCCCCACGGGTCTTGGTCGAGACTCTCGAGCCACTCCCTCCAGGACTCCTCCTTGGCGGCTTTAATCGCCGAGCTAAGGGCCTCACGGGCGGCCCTGTACGCGGCGTGCAGCTGCTCTTCTCGGGCGAGGTCTCTCACGGCCTGCCTTCGACTGCGGGTGTACTGCCTCTGGGCGGCGTAGCTTGCGGTACGCAGCCCGGCTAGGTGGGGACGCCACCAGTACACCTGCTTCCGGGGCGGGACAGGCCTCGCCCTCTGCACCGCCGCATCGCAGACGCGAGTTAGCGATCCTGCGAGCCTCTCGCATCTCGCGTTCACGTCCAGGCCGCTCTCATGAGCAGCCCATCGCTCGACGATAGCCGCCTCTCTGGCCAGCTCCCTGTCCAGGGTTCCTAGTCGCCACCGCGGACCCTCCCCCACCAAGGGGCGGTTCAGTTCCACACGAGCCGACGAGGCGGCGGGGACGACGTCGAACCGGATGTACCGATGATCCGACGCGGTCTCCACCCCCTCGACGACCCGCCAGTTGTCGATTCGTCGCGCCAGGTCAGAACTGGCGAACGACAAATCGACAATCGAGCTCCCCTGGGGCCGCACACAGGTTTGAACCACCCCTTGGTTCAGCAGCACCAAGCCTTGGGACACCGCCCACTCAACCAACAGCTCCCCCCGAGTGCCGGTCGCCGGAGATCCCCACGCCCGAGAGTGAGCGTTGAAATCCCCGGCCACCACAGCCGGGGTGGGGCGCACTTCCGCCAGCAGAGCCCCGAACTGCTCAAATTGGGCGAGACTTCTGCTAGGGGGACCCCAATCACTGCAGCGCCGCCCAGCACGACGAGTACGCACTCGCGGCCCCTCCGCACTCTGTCGAAGGGTGGGGCAGATCGCTGGGCGACGATAGCCACCAAGCCGCACAGGTCGCCAGCCCAATTTGGGCTGTCGCGAACGTAGTACGGATCGGAGACTATTGCCACTGTCGTCTGCCACTGCGCCATGGATTGGGCCAGAAGGTCCTGGGCCGCGGCGCAGTGGTTGACGTTGGCCTGCAGGATGGAGATGGGATGTGCCATTATGGTTGGGCGGTGTCCATCTCTTCGTCATTTAGCTGCTGGGTGGGGGATGTTGTGGGTTTCGTCCCACCTGTAGCTCCAACTTTCCTTGGGGCAGTCTTCTTACGAAAGGCCGCCTTGCACTCGCCGGATCCCAGTCGGTGACCGGACGCAACCCCCTCCGCCGCGCAGACGGGGCACCTGGGCTCCGCAGAGCAGGTGGCCGACTTGTGGCCCGCCTGCCCGCAGCGGAAGCAGAGCGCACTGCGGTCAACGCCCGCAGTGCAATTTACCCCGAGGTGCCCCGGCTCCAGACATCGGAAGCACCGCGCCGGTCTCGGCTCCAGTGGGGTCAGCCTGACGACTGACCACCCGACGAGAATTCTACGGCCATCCGTCAGTTTCTTGGCCGCTTCGACAGGGCACCGCAACCAAGCAGTGCCCTGGCGGCCAGGTGGGCGTTGGATATTGCCCACCTTTATGGCCTCGACAGAGCAACCCCCCTCAGCTGCCAGCGATGCCGCCACAGTTTGTTGTGAGGCCGTGACGCTCAAACCAGAGATGCGCAGCTCCACACATCTCTCCGGCCTGGCGACCCGAGCCTCCTGCAGCACCTCCCTTAACTTAGCGGCTAGGACGTCTGCCTTCTGGGCTCGGTCCTCACCTGCCACCTCCAGGATTCGAGCCCCGGTGGTTGCAGGTCGCATCCGGAGGCCGTCTATCCCCAGGGCCTTGAGGTCAATGACCCCTTCGGCCGTGGATAAGACGTCCCCGTACGTGATGCCCTTCACCTGCGCGCCCGGCAGCAGCGTGATGGTAATTGCTGCTGTTTGCGGGGCGCGCAGCTTGCGCGACTTCCGGGCACCACGCTTACGCTTCCTGGCTGGCGCCGCTGGAACGGCGGTGGGCGGGGCAGCTGCTGGTCGAGTTTGTGCTGGCTTCGCCACTTTTGGCCGGGCCGCCACCTGGCTCCATGTGGCAGGGGCAGTGGCAGGCGGGGGCGCCGATGAGGACGTCGTTGCGGTCCGGCGGGCAGCTTCAGCCTCTTTGGCTGCGGCCGTCTTCCTCTTCGCCTTCCTCTTCCCCTTCTTCTCCCCCCCAGGCCCATTAGGGCCGGCCGGCCCGTGGGCAGAGACGGAGGGAGGCGACGGAGGAAGAGGTGGGAGCTCAGATGTGGGCCGCCCCTGTGACCGAGCCGCGGCTCGCTTGTCCGCCAATCAAGAATTTGTAGGGAGTCAAGAACTGTGCCCACGGAGAAGCTTCATAGCAAACCGCAGGGCACTCTCCCGTGATTCGGTCAGTACGCCGTGAGGCAGGAATGACCATGGGAGGATGGAGGGAATGTCCGCCTCAAGAGGTGGGCGGATGCGGGTCTCGGGCAACAGCCGGTCCGCAATCCCCGCGAGCCGTGCGTCGATCATAAACCCGATCTCGTCGCGGCTCATCGGGGCCGGCGCAGACTGCGCCTGCTGCTGCCAGGCCCGCATTTCCGCCCGGACGGCGGCCAGCTCGGCCTGGAGCTTGGCCACCTCCTCAGACTCCGTGCGGGACCGGAGCACGCGAACGTTCTCCATAATGGTGGAGCACGCGAGCCTCAGGTCCCGCACGTATTGCCCCTTCAAATTGGAGCTTTTTTGCAAGGAAGGGCGGCCGGCGGATTCCCCCTCGGCATACCGACCCATCGTTCTGCTCGATGAGGTCGGTAAGATGTTCGAGGGGATCATAGCCGCCCGGCTGAATAACCACTTGCGGGTGGTCGGGCCGGACCTGTCGGACGCTCAGTTCGGCTTCCGAACTGAGCGTTCCACCGTAGACGCCCTGGCCCTGTTGAAGGGCCAGGTGAAGGAGGCCGTTGATGCTGGGGACGGGGTGTTGGCTGTGTCGTTTGACATAGCCAACGCGTTCAACTCCGTTCCCCACTCAACTATACTCGAGGCACTCCTTTTCCATGGAGTGCCTCGGTACCTGAGGGGCCTACTGGCCAGCTACTTGGAGGATCGAACGGTCCTCCTCGTAGATAAAGCTGGCCAGCTACGGCGATACAGCGTCGAATCCGGTGTTCCGCAGGGATCAGTCTTAGGACCACTTCTGTGGAACATCGGGTTCGACTGGCTGCTGAGGGGAGCCCTCCTCCGTGGCACGAGTGTCATCTGTTATGCGGATGACACTCTGCTCACTGCCCGGGGAGGGAAATTCAGGGAGGCGGCCAGTCTGGCCTCGGCGGGCGGATCCCTGGTCGCGGGGAGGATCCGCCACCTCGGCCTGAAAGTGGCGCTGCACAAAACCGAGGCCGTGTTCTTCCACGGGCCTCGGCAGCGCCCACCACCTGACGCCCACATCTTTGTGGAGGGCGTCAGGGTAGAGGTAAAGGCCCAGATGAAATATCTGGGCCTTACGCTGGACAGCAGGTGGCGCTTCAGCCCGCACTTCAGCGGGCTGTCGTCGCGCCTGCTGAAGGCGGCGGGGGCCCTCTCATGGCTTATGCCAAACCTGGGAGGGCCAAGTGGGCGGTGCCGGCGTTTGTACGCCGGCATTTTGAAAAGTATGGCCCTGTACGGGGCGCCCATCTGGGCGGACTCCCTTCAAAGGAGGGAGACTGCCACGGCACTCCGGGCGCCTCAAAGGGCCATCGCCCAGAGAGTGTCGCGAAGCTACCGGTCGGTAAGCTTCGCGGCGGCGTGCGCTCTGGCGGGCACCCCCCCTTGGGAGCTCGAGGCGTGGGTGCTCGCCAGAGTGTACGAATGGACGGCGGGGCGTAGGGCGCTCGGGGAGCGCCCCGCCCCTGAGGAGAGGGAGGCCGTTCGGCGGGAGGCGAGGGATGCCACCGTCCATCAGTGGACGGTGGACCTCGCCGCCGCAAATTTTGGTCGCCGGACGTTGGACGCGCTCGGGCCGGTCCTGAAGGACTGGCTCGAGCGGCAACACGGCTTCCTCTCTTTTCGACTGGTGCAGGTGCTGTCCGGGCACGGCTGTTTCGGATCGTACCTGCACCGGATCGGGAGAGAGGAAAGCCCATCGTGCCACGACTGTGGCGCGGTGGAGGACACGGCGCAGCACACCCTAGAGGTGTGCGCGTCGTGGTCCGAGCGGCGCCGCAGTCTTGTCGCGGTGGTCGGACCGGACCTTTCGCTCCCCAGCTTGGTAAGGGCCATGCTGGGGAGCGAGGAGGCGTGGGCAGCGGTCGCCTCCTTCTGTGAAAACGTAATGTCACAGAAGGAGGCGGCGGAGCGCGCGCGGGAGGAAGATCCTCTCGCGCCGGAACTCCGCCGACGAAGGAGGGGCAGGAGAGGGCGGGCACGCGGCCGCCCTCCTAGCCCCCGGTGATGAGCCGCGGGTGACAGGCGCGGGGGCGCCCTCACCCGCATTGCACTGCCCATCACCCCGCCCTACGAGGATGACTGGGCACTCACGGCCATCCTCGAGCCCCTTCCCGCGCTCGGGAGGGGCGTGAAGGGCCCGCCGCGATTAGGCGGGCAATCGCCGGAGGGGGACTGGACGTAAAGGCTCTGCCGGTTTCCCAGACCCCCTCCAAGAAAGGCGATGCGATACAAAAAAAAAGGTTGGGGAACCACCCCACAGTCTTGACTTCCACGTAGTGTTCCCCGGGCAACGCCGCGCTTGTCACCGTAACGGAGTGGCAAGCCGGCGGCTAACGAAGACTGTGCGATTGAGAGCTCTCCTTGCGGACTTTGCTCGATCTTTGACGCTCGATATGCCGAAACCCTCGAGGGACGCCTCCGGGCGCTTCCTAAAAAAAGGCCCTTCTGAGGGCCAACCCCAAACGGCCCTTGTCAGGGCCAACCCTGATGACGCTTCAGCGTCAGAGGCTGGCCGCGCACCATCTGCGGCCAGCCCGCGTTGTGAGGAGGAGCCCCTACCGGACTCCGACAGGGATGACTTGGTGTTGGAGCTGTCAGACCGACAGACCCAGAAGCGGGCTCGGAGCTCGGAGGCCAAGGGCAAGCCCAAAAAGAAGCCCAAGGCTAGCTCCAGCCACGACACGGGCTTGCTAGACGCCCAGCGCCAGCTTAACCTGGCCAACAGGGCGACGCTCCAACTGGAGCTGGAGGAGCAGGTCGCCGCCAAGGAGGAGCAAGCACGCGTCCGTAGGTCTAAGGCGGGCTACGGTGCGTCAACCGTCCTGTATGCGGACCACTCCTTGGCGGAACTTGAAAAGACCCCCAGACCCCCTCCAAGAAAGGCGATGTGTGAGTGCCGCTGGGTCGTTTAGTGGGTATACTCCCTTGAAGCCTACGCCGCCGCCCCCTCCCTTGTCGAAGGGGAAAGGAAAGGGGAAGAGGAGCACCCCGAAGGAGAGCGAGCCGATGCCGCCGCCGCCTGCACCGTCGTCGGACGAAGAGTGGACAACGGTAGCCAAGAGGCCAAAGAAAAAGAAGCCTGCTGTCCAAGAGGCCAGCACGTCGGCCCGGGCTGCAGCTTCCTCTGCAGCCTCTTCTTCTAAGAAGAAGAGGCGAACACGTAAGAGGAAAGGACCGCGTACGCCCCACTCTTCGGCAGTAGTAATAACGCTACTGCCGGAGGCCGCAGGAAAGGGCGCCACGTACGCGGAGGTCATGCGGGGGTTGAAGTCGCAGATTGATCTGCAAGACCTCAACATCCCCCGCATGAATTTCAAGAGGGCGCAGACCGGTGCCACGATTTTGGAAGTAGCCGGTGACTCCAGCGGGGAGAAGGCGGACATGCTGGCGGCGCGTCTCCGAGAGGTGCTCGGCTCCGAGACGGCGAACGTGTCCAGGCCGGTCAAGCGCACAGACTTGCGCATTACCGGTCTGGACTACTCTGTCACGAGGGAGGAGGTGGCTGACGCAGTCGCGCGCCGCGGCGGCTGCCCTCTCTTGAACGTCAAGGTCGGGGAGATTCGGCGGTCGATGTGGGGAAGTGCCACGGTGGCGGTGAGCTGCCCCGTGGAAGCGGCCAAAAAGGTGGCCGCTGGTCGCCTATTAGTGGGCTGGGTCTCTGCTCAAGTAACTTTACTTGAGCGGAGACCTATGAGGTGCTTCCGGTGCCTGATGTCAGGACACGTCAGGTCACAGTGCACCTCACAGGATGACCGCGGTGAAATTTGCTACCGCTGCGGTCGTCCTGGCCACAAAGCCGCGGCATGCTCGGCCGACCCCCACTGCGTTATCTGCGCAGCAATGGGTGGCGGTCCGAGCAACCATATTCTAGGCGGCAAAGCATGCCGCGGGACAAAGCCCAGAAAGGGTAAAAAGGCGGCCGGAAGGACCCCGGCTGCCCCAGTCCCCGTGGCAGCGACGCCCCCGCAAGGGCGAGAGGAAGCGATAGAACCGTAATGGACGGTATTCCCCATCGCTTCCTCCAGGCGAATCTAAACCACTCCGCACGAGCGCAGGACCTCCTCCTGCAGTCCATGGCGGAGTGGTCCATTGATGTGGCGATCGTTTCCGACCCGTACTTTGTCCCTCCTCACGGTCAGTGGCTGGGGGACACTGTCGGGTCGGTTTGTGTTATCGCGTCTGGGACACAGCGAGTGGCACCCCCCTCCCTCATTTTCAGGGGGAGGGGCTTCGTGGCCTGCGGATGGGGGAGGTACATCATCATTGCGGTGTACTTCCCTCCCAGCATGAGACTGGCCGAGTTCGAGACGGCGCTGGATGTGGTGGGTGCCCTGCTGGGGCAAATCTCACCCCGTCTGGCGGTGGTCGCCGGGGACTTCAATGCCAAATCCACGGCTTGGGGTTCCCCCGCGGCCGACGAGCGCGGCCGGTTGCTGGAGGAGTGGGCCACGACGACCGGCCTTACGATCAGTAACCGTGGGTCGGTCGACACGTTTGTGTCACAGCAGGGGAGGTCCATCGTGGACATCACGTTCACGACCCCTGCCGTCGCACAGGCCGTCCGAGACTGGCGAGTCCTGGAGGACGTGGAGAATCTGACGGATCATCGTTACATCCGTTACGATGTCTCCACGGGCCTGCATGTGGCGAGTCCCAGACGCGAGGGGCCGTCCGCCAAGAGGTGGGTCCTGGGGCGTATAGACCGGGAGGCGTTGGAGCTGGCGTCGATCGTCCAGTCGTGGACGAATCCTCCGGCGGAAGTAGGAGTCGAGGAGGAAGCCGAATGGTTCGGGAGCGCCGGGTCGCAAATCTGCGACGCGTGCATGCCTCGGGCCAAGCCCCGACTCCCCAACCGGAAGGTGTACTGGTGGACGCCTGAGATCGCTGAACTGCGATCTCGGGGTGGCTATAGGAGACGCAAAGGAGCCTTCGAGGGCGTCTCTGTTAGCCACTCTCGACCGGGACCCCTGGGGGCGGCCCTACAAAACGGTCAGGGCTAAGCTCCGCCCTTGGGCACCTCCGATCACACACTATTTCCACAGAGGGAGGAAGGGTTCGTCCCCCCGGTGATGGCTCTGGCGCGCAGTGAGGAGGTCGTGTTGGAGGTGCCGCGGGTCACAACGGCGGAGCTGGCCGTGGCCGTCAGGCGGGCCCAGGAGAAAGGGGTGAAGACTCCTGGACCCGATGGAGTTCCCGGACGCGTTTTGGTGGTCGCGCTCCGGGAGCTCGAGGAGCGGTTCTGCAGGCTAATGAGTGCCTGCCTACAAACCGGACAATACCCAGTCCGGTGGAAAACGGGTAGGCTCGTCCTTATCCAGAAGGAGGGACGGCCCGCGGAATCGCCCTCGGCGTACCGACCGATAGTGTTGCTGGACGAGGCGGGCAAGCTCTTTGAGAGAGTGTTGTTCGCTCGCATCGTCCGGCACCTCGAGGATGGAGGTCGCGGCCTGTCCGACTACCAATATGGTTTTCGGCCACGTCGTTCGACCGTCGACGCCGTCCTTCGGGTGAAGGCGCTGGCGCAAGAGGAGATCCGCAAGGGCAGGGTGCTATTGGCGGTGTCACTGGACATCACCAATGCGTTCAATACCCTGCCCTGGGAGTGCATACGGGAGGCGCTCAAATACCATGACGTGCCTCCCTACCTACGTCGGATCGTCGGCGCCTACCTATCGGAGCGGTACGTGGAGTACCCAGGACAGGATGGCAGCCTTCACAGGTGGGCCATGTGCCGCGGTGTTCCGCAGGGGTCAGTGTTGGGGCCCCTCTTGTGGAACATCGGGTACGACTGGGTACTCCGAGGAGCTCGCCTCCCGGGCGCCAACGTGACCTGCTACGCAGATGACACGTTGGTTACTGCCCGGGGGGCGACCTATGGAGACGCCGCGCGCCTTGCCACTGCGTCGGTGGCCATGGTCGTGCGGCGAATAACGATGTTGGGACTCGGGGTGGCGCTCAACAAGTCGGAGGCCATTTGTTTCCATGGCCCTCGGCGAGCGCCACCGGCGGACTCCCACATCGTAGTGAGTGGCACCCGGATCGAGGTCAAGTCTTAAATGAGGTACCTCGGGCTTGTCCTTGATCCACGATGGAGCTTCCGCGCTCATTTCGACCGCCTGGTCCCCCGTCTGCTCGGCGCGGCCACCGCCCTTCGGCGGCTGATGCCGAACCTAGGGGGACCCCAGACGAGCAGCCGCCTCCTTTATTTGGGAGTCGTACGATCGATGGCCCTATATGGGGCCCCTGTGCGGATCGATGGCGGAAGATGTTGTTCCCGCCATCGTCGAAATGTGGTAATGACGGACACCGTGGTGGTTTAGTGGGTAGTCTGGCCGTCTTTAGAGGCCAGGAGTCCCACACGAAGCTTTCCCCCTACCCCCGTGGGGGGGGAGCGAAGTGCCTAAACGCATTCCACCACGTAAAAAAAAAAAAAAAAAAAAGGCGACCTATGGAGACGCCGCGCGCCTTGCCACTGCGTCGGTGGCCATGGTCGTGCGGCGAATAACGATGTTGGGACTCGGGGTGGCGCTCAACAAGTCGGAGGCCATTTGTTTCTATGGCCCTCGGCGAGCGCCACCGGCGGACTCCCACATCATAGTGAGTGGCACCCGGATCGAGGTCAAGTCTGAAATGAGGTACCTCGGGCTTGTCCTCGATCCACGATGGAGCTTCCGCGCTCATTTCGACCGCCTGGTCCCCCGTCTGCTCGGCGCGGCCGCCGCCCTTCGGCGGCTGATGCCGAACCTAGGGGGACCCCAGACGAGCAGCCGCCTCCTGTATTTGGGAGCCGTAAGATCGATGGCCCTATATGGGGCCCCTGTGTGGATCGACGCCCTGACGGCACACAACGTCGCCCTTCTGCGACGTCCGCAGAGGGCAATGGCCGTCGGGGCGATTAGAGGTTACTGCGGCATCTCATTCGAGGCGGCTTGCGTTATGGCGGGCTCCCCTCCGTGGGAGCTGGAGGCCGGTGTCCTCGCGTCAGTGCATCATTGGCGTGAGGAGGCCCGGAGCCGGGGCGAATTCCCGGCACCTTCGGAGGTGGGAGAGCGGAGGCTCCAAGCGAGACGGTTCATGCTCCTGGAGTGGGAGCGGCGGCTAGCCAATCCCACGGCTGGCAGAAGGACCGTCGAGGCGATCCGTCCGGTCCTCAGAGACTGGATGGAAAGATCGCGGGGGTCGGTAACGTTCCGAATGGCGCAGGTCCTCTCGGGACATGGATGCTTCGGGAGGTACCTGTACCGGTTGGGACGAGAGCCGACCAGAGGGTGCCACCACTGTGGAGGCGATGATGTTACGGCGCAGTACACCCTAGAGGAGTGCCCCGCGTGGGCTGGGGAGCGCCGTGCTCTCATCGCCGAAGTGGGGACGGACCTCTCGCTGCCGTCCGTAGTTCTATGGTCGGCGGCGATGAGGCGTGGGCGGCGGTTCAGGCCTTCTGCGAGACGGTTATCTCGCAGAAGGAGGCGGCGGAGAGGGAGAGGGAATGTGGGAAGGCACGTCGTGTCGCGTGTGCCTTGCCTAGGCGGGCGGCAGAAGGACTCGTCTTCTGCCGCACCAGAGATGGGCCTGCCACCGTTGAGTGGTGGGCGACCCACACGGCGATGGCGGAAGATGTTGTTCCCGCCATCGTCGAAATGTGGTAATGACGGACACCGTGGTGGTTTAGTGGGTAGTCTGGCCGTCTTTAGAGGCCAGAAGTTCCCGAAGGACAGACCCGTCGGTGCTCGGTGAGGCTGTCGAGGTTGACGAGGCCCCCGACACCTGCGCCTTCCATGGCGGATGCCGACATGGATGTCGGTGTGACATCATCACCCGAAAGCAGCGCTGCTCGAAAGAGACAGCGCGGCGAGAAGGAGACCGCGTCTTCCCGCGCAAAACGTCCGGCCACCGAGGACCTCCAGTCGGAGGTTTTCCGATTTACAGGCTCGGTGGCAGGGTCGCGATCGTCTTCCGTGGCGTCGCGATCCTCTAGGAGGTCCAGAGTGGACCCTGCGTGGGAGAAACTGCCCACTGATGAGTTGGCAGCTAAGGTCCGGCGAAATATGGACCTTGTGTTGGACGTCGCCAACAAATCTAAAAATTTAAAAGGCGGATTCATAAAGGCCCTCAAGGATGCGGCATTCGATGTGATCGATGCCGTGGCTGTGCTTGAGGGCCGTAATATGAATGAAGAGGTGGCAACCCTTCGGGCGGAAGTGGAGAGGCTCCGGATAGAGGTCCGTTTCCTCCGGGAGGAGAAGGCAGCGGCGAAAACAGCCGCTGTGGCTCCACTGGAGGAGATGTCGCGGGCCATTATGGACCGCGTGCTGTCCGCGGTGGACGCAAAGTGGGCGGGCTTGGAGTCCAGACTCCTGCCGGAGCCTCGCCTCCGCCCACCCCTAGCGTCGGACGCCAGGCGCAAGGTCGACCCGAGGCCCGGTCCATCGGCACCAACACCACCGCCACCCTCTAAGCCGTCGCCGCCGCCCCTTCCGTCATCGAAGGGGAAAGGAAAGGGGAAGAAGAGCGCCCCTAAGGAGAGCGAGCCGAGGCCGCTGCCGCCTGCACCATCGTCAATGGACGAGGAGTGGACGAAGGTAGCCAAAAAGCAAAATAAAAAGAAGCCTGGAGCGCCGGCTGCTGTCCAAGAGGCCAGCACGTCGGCCCAGACTGCAGCTTCCTCTGCAGCTTCTTCTTCTAAGAAGAAGAAGAGGCGCACGCGCAAGAGGAAGGGACCGCGTACGCCCCACTCTTCGGCAGTAGTTATAACACTGCTGCTGGAGGCCGCAGGAAAGGGCGCTACGTACGCAGAGATCATGCGGGGGTTGAAGTCGCAGATTGATCTGCAGGACTTGAACATCCCCCGCATGAATTTCAAGAGGGCGCAGACCAGTGCGACTATTCTGGAGGTGGCTGGTGACTCTAGCGGGGAGAAGGCAGACATGCTGGCGGTGCGTGTCCGAGAGGTGCTCGGCTCCGAAACGGCAAACGTGTCCAGGCCGGTCAAGTGCGCAGACTTGCGCATTACCGGTCTGGACAACTCCGTCACGAGGGAGGAGGTGGCTGACGCAGTCGCGCGCCGCGGCGGCTGCCCTCCCTTAAACGTCAAGGTCGGGGAGATTCGGCGGACGTTGCGAGGAAGTGGCACGGTGGCGGTTAGCTGCCCCGTGGAAGCAGCCAAAAAAGTGGCCGCTGGTCGCCTATTAGTAGGCTGGGTCTCTGCTCAAGTAACTCTACTTGAGCGGAGACCTATGAGGTGCTTCCGGTGCCTGATGTCAGGACACGTCAGGTCACAGTGCACCTCACAGGACGACCGCGGTGAAATCTGCTACCGCTGTGGACGTCCTGGCCACAAAGCCGCGGTATGCTCGGCCGACCCCCACTGCGTCATCTGCGCAGCAATGGGTGGTGGACCGAGCAACCACATTCTAGGCGGCAAAGCATGCCGCGGGACAAAGCCCAGAAAGGGTAAAAAGGCGGCCGGAAGGACCCCGGCTGCCCCAGTCCCCGTGGCAGCGACGCCCCCGCAAGGGCGAGAGGGAGCGATGGAACCGTAATGGACGGTATTCCCCATCGCTTCCTCCAGGCGAATCTAAACCACTCCGCACGAGCGCAGGATCTCCTCCTGCAGTCCATGGCGGAGTGGTCTATTGATGTGGCGATTGTTTCCGACCCGTACTTTGTCCCTCCTCACGGTCAGTGGCTGGGGGACACTGACGGGTCGGTGTGTTTAATTGCGTCTGGGACACAGCGAGTGGCACCCCCCTCCCTCATTTCCAGGGGGAGGGGCTTCGTGGCCTGCGGATGGGGGAGGTACATCATCATTGCGGTGTACTTCCCTCCCAGCATGAGACTGGCCGAGTTCGAGACGGCGCTGGATGTGGTGGGTGCCCTGCTGGGGCAAATCTCACCCCGTCTGGCGGTGGTCGCCGGGGACTTCAATGCCAAATCCACGGCTTGGGGTTCCCCCGCGTCCGACGAGCGCGGCCGGTTGCTGGAGGAGTGGGCCACGACGACCGGCCTTACGGTCAGTAACCGTGGATCGGTCGACACGTTTGTGTCACAGCAGGGGAGGTCCATCGTGGACATCACGTTCACGACCCCTGCCGTCGCACAGGCCGTCCGGGACTGGCGAGTCCTGGAAGACGTGGAGAATCTGACGGATCATCGTTACATCCGTTACGATGTCTCCACGGGCCTGCACGCGGCGAGTCCCAGACGCGAGGGGCCGTCCGCCAAGAGGTGGGTCCTGGGACGTATAGACCGGGAGGCGTTGGAGCTGGCGTCGATCGTCCAGTCGTGGGCGAATCCTCCGGCGGAAGTAGGAGTCGAGGAGGAGGCCGAATGGTTCGGGAGCGCCGCGTCGCAAATTTGCGACGCGTGCATGCCTCGGGCCAAGCCTCGACTCCCCAACCGGAAGGTGTACTGGTGGACGCCTGAGATCTCAGTGCGTCGCGAAACGTCGCCGGTACACCCGGTACCGCCGCAGGGCGCGGCGGGTGCCGGAGGAAGAGGCGCAGCTGTACGCTGACTACCGGTCGTGCGCGCAATAGGAGACGCAAAGGAGGCTTCAAGGGCGTCTCTGTTAGCCACTCTCGACCGGGACCCCTGGGGGCGGCCCTACAAAACGGTCAGGGCTAAGCTCCGCCCTTGGGCACCTCCGATCACGGAGTGCCTGGAGCCAAGAGTGCTGGGGGAGGTTATCTCCTCCCTATTTCCACAGAGGGAGGAAGGGTTCGTCCCCCCGGTGATGGCTCCGGCGCGCAGTGAGGGGGTCGTGACGGAGGTGCCGCAGGTCACAGCGGCGGAGCTGGCCGTGGCCGTCAGGCGGGCCCAGGAGAAAGGGGCGAAGGCCCCTGGACCCGATGGAGTTCCCGGAAGCGTTTTGGTGGTCGCGTTGCGGGAGCTCGAGGAGCGGTTCTGCGGGCTAATGAGTGCCTGCCTACAAACCGGACAGTACCCAATCCGGTGGAAAACGGGTAGGCTCGTCCTTATCCAGAAGGAGGGACGACCCGCGGAATCGCCCTCAGCGTACCGACCGATAGTGTTGCTGGACGAGGCGGGCAAGCTCTTTGAGAGAGTGTTGTTCGCTCGCATCGTCCGGCACCTCGAGGATGGAGGTCGCGGCCTGTCCGACTACCAATATGGTTTTCGGCCACGTCGTTCGACCGTCGACGCCGTCCTTCGAGTGAAGGCGCTGGCGCAAGAGGAGATCCGCAAGGGCGGGGTGCTATTGGCGGTGTCACTGGACATCGCCAATGCGTTCAATACCCTGCCCTGGGAGTGCATACGGGAGGCGCTCAAATACCATGACGTGCCTCCCTATCTGCGTAGGATCGTCGGCGCAAATGAGGTACCTCGGGCTTGTCCTCGATCCACGATGGAGCTTCCGCGCTCATTTCGACCGCCTGGGGGTCTGCTCGGCGCGGCCGCCGCCCTTCGGCGGCTGATGCCGAACCTAGGGGGACCCCGGACGAGCAGCCGCCTCCTGTATTTGGGAGCCGTAAGATCGATGGCCCTATATGGGGCCCCTGTGTGGATCGACGCCCTGACGGCACACAACGTCGCCCTTCTGCGACGTCCGCAGAGGGCAATGGCCGTCGGGGCGATTAGAGGTTACTGCGGCATCTCATTCGAGGCGGCTTGCGTTATGGCGGGCTCCCCTCCGTGGGAGCTGGAGGCCGGTGTCCTCGCGTCAGTGTATTCGCCGTCAGTGTATTATGGAGTGGCCCGGGGCACACCGTTCCTGAGCTCCCGCTCGGTACGGGGGCCCCCTTCATGGGGGCTGTAGTAGGCAGTCGTCAAGGCTGCCGAAGCCGGAACCCTGGCGCAAGTCAGAACCGGTGGGCACTGCCACGTGGCGGTGTCTGCGAGGAAGGACACCTCTATAAAAGAACCACTCGGTTGGAGCCTCCTGGCGTAGGCATTTCGCTGAAACCAGGAGGCGGGCCCGGTGTCTTCCCGACACCGTGGTGAGTCGTGTTGGCCGGATGGGTGCGCCTGTTCGGTCGTTCGGCGTCGGCCCGCAGCTCCGTTGTATCGGAGCTGTGGCGCCGGGATGGTGGTTGTTCGGCTGAGTGGGCTTGCTCGCTCAGCCGTTCGGTGTAGTCCCGCCGGCGTTTGGCCGAGTGTGCGGGACCAAAGTGGAAGACAACCACGTTAAAAAACAAAATAACAAAACACAAAAATGAAAAAGGTGAACCTTAAAACTACACACCAGGAGGGTACCGGTCGCTCCGCGATCGGAGAATCCCTCCATGGCGGGGAGTCAGCACACACTCAGGTGTGTGATGACTCAACGCCATGCAGTCCCGACGTATCTGGTGGGGACACAGGCCACCTAACCGCGAAAGAACCGAGGAGCAGACCCAGCGCTCCCAGAACAGCAGCGTCGAGTGCGTACAGTGGTACGCGGAGCCGGCGCTCGCGAACGTTTTATCGTTCGCCGGGCTCAACAGGTGCCCAGGAGGAGACCGAGGCGTCGCCTTTGGCGACGAGAGCCGGTCGCTCTCAGTCGAGGTCGCCGTCCCCGACAAGGACGAGCACAGGCAGTGTGGGCATGCCATCGCAGCCTACGAAGGAAAAGGAGACCGAGGCGTCGCCTCCGGCGACGAGTGCCGGTCTCCCGCCGTCGAGGTCGCCGTCCCTCACGAGGACAACCAAGAAGGGGGATGCCGCAGTTAGCGCCACAACCACACCTCGTGGCAGGAGACCCGTGGTGGTGCTGAAGAGGCTCTTCGTACACTCGATGTACCCCAGCTCCACCCGGGAGTCTTCGGAGGCCGAGGAGGACGTCATGGTGCAGGAGGACCGGGGGAACAAGACGTTCTTCCGAGCGAGTCTCGGCACCCCGACCGGGGAGAACGTCACCACTCCTCCGGTGTTCCAGCGGAAGCGGCAGGCGTCGACGTCGCCCCCAGACACCACAAGTTCCGCACAGTCTGCGGCGGAAAGTGGTGGGAAGCCGGGATCCGCCAGAAAGCCCGTGAGCAAAAGGGGCAGGGGTCGCCCCCCCTACCACGGGTCGGTACGTCGGCCTTGCGGCGGCGCAGGCCGAGCTGAACGCGCAGAGGCGCCTGGCCCTGGACCTCGACGCGGAGGAGGAGGTTGCGGCCAAGACAGCGGCCATCCGCCGCCGTCCTCCGTCGGAGAGCAAGCCGAGGGCCGAGGGCTACTCCTGCCCGGCGGAGTCAGCGCGGACAGCGCCGAGCGCGACTCTCTGCCAGTGGGCTAGGGAGGGGCTGGACGCCCTCGGCATGGTCGGGGCAAGGTCGAAGAACCTGAAGGGAACTTATGTACGCGTCATTAATGACGCGTCGTATACCCTTCAGGCAGTCTTCGACGAGCTCAGGCGGAGAACGGCCTCGGAGGAGACGCTGCTTTTGGAAAAGGAGGTTGGCAGGCAAGCGGCTTAGCTGGAGCTGCAGACCCGGAAGCTGGAGGAGCAGGCTGCGGAGATCAAGCAGCAAGCTCTCCAGCTGATGGAGTTGAGGGCGGAGATTGCGGCCCTGAGCCGGCCGGCGCCGGTGGCGCAGGCTGCTCCAACGCCCTCCATGGAAGCAGGGGGGACATCGTTCAAGGAGGAGGTGATGCGTGCGGTGAGGCTGGTCGTCGGCGAATTGGTGGCCGAGCGGATCGCCCCAATCGAGGCCAGACTCGGCCGGGAAACCGCATCCAACGTCGCCCCCTCCGATCCTGTGTTGCCTGCTCCGCGGACGGCCCCAGGTCTGTCCATGGAGGCAGTGGTGGCTCCGCCACCGGCTACGACGTCGCCTGCGCCTCTGCCCGGCTTGGGTGTCCCCAAATCCAGGGGGAAGAAGAAGTCGGGCAGAGGCAAGAAGGGGAAGGCCGCTGCCGTCCCTGCAGCCGCTCCTGCAGCCGCTCCTGCAGCCGCTCCTGCAGCCGTGCCTGCAGCCCCTGAGTCTCGTCCAGCTCCGCCACCACCAGTCCCCACGGAGGAACCGTGGAGTGTGGTGGCGGCCAAGAAGAAGGAGAAGAGGAAGGGGAAGGCCGCCAAGGCGACCCCGGCTTCCACCCGGCGGCCTCCTCCTCCTGCTCCTACTCCACGCCGAGGAAAGCCCTCCGCTGCTCCCCAGAGCAAGCCCGGTGCCAACCTGCGTCCCCCGTCGACGGCGGCTGTAGTTCTCACGCTACGGCCAGCTGCCGCCGAGGGGGGCGCTAGCTACGAGGCGCTCATAAGAGCGGCAAAGGCCTCAATCAAGTTGGCCCAGCTGGGGATCACGGAGGGCGTCAAAATCAAGACAGCCGCCACCGGAGCCCGACTCCTCGAGATTGTAGGCGAGGATCGAGAGGCGAGGGCGGACCGCCTAGCAGCAAGGCTGCGAGAGGTCCTCCCTGCGGAGACGGTAACGGTCTCCAGGCCTGTGAGGTGTGCAGAACTGCGCATCTCCGGGCTGGATGACTCCGTCTCCGCGGCAGAGGTGGCGGCCAGCGTGGAGTCCGCCGGCGGGTGCCCCGAGGGTACGGCCAGACCCGGCTCTTTACACCGGGACTGGCGAGGCCTCGGGGTAGTATTTGTCAAGTGCCCGGTGGCTGGAGGCTACTGGTGGGGTGGTCGGCGGCTCAAGTGAAGCTCGTCGACCCCAAGCCCCTTCGGTGCTACCGGTGCCTCCACACCGGGCACACGAAGGCCAAGTGCACCTCGGACGTAGACCGCAGCGACTACTGCTACCGCTGCGGCGCGCCGGGGCACCTAATGGCCCAGTGTACTGCCGCCTTGCGCTGCGCTTTGTGCGAGGCGGCAGACAAGCCGGCGGATCACCGGCTTGGGAGTGCAGCGTGCACCACTCCCAAGCCGAAGAAGAAAAAGAAGAAGCAGCGCAAGAAGCCTCAAAAGGCAAAGCCCTCGGAGTCGGGGCAGAAGGCTGGCGGCGGCGTCATAGCCCCGTCTAGGCCCGATCCACCGTCCCCAAGGCCTGTAGAGGTAGCGCCGATGGTCACCGATTAGTGGGACTATCGGCGTGCTCCAGGCGAACCTAAACCACTGCGCCGCCGCTCAGGACCTTTACATCCAGAGCATGGCGCAGTGGCAGACCGGAGTAGGGATAATCACCGAGCCCTACCGACCTATCCCGCCCGATTCGCATTGGGCGGTTGACCGGGAGGGCTTGGTGGCTCTGGTCTCGCGCGCGGCTGCCGGTGCGCCCCCCTTATTGAGGATCAGGAGGGGGCGCTGTTGCGTGGCGGCCGCCGTGGGTTCGGTGACGGTGGTCGGAGCGTTCTGCTCTCCGAATCGGAGCCTGTCTTGGTTCGAGCGTCTCCTGGAGGAGCTGGGAACGCTCGTGCGACAGGCTCACCCTTCACCCGTGCTCGTGGCTGGCGATTTCAACGCCAAGTCCACGGCATGGGGATCCCCCGCTACTTGTCCGCGGGGGGTGGCACTGGAAGATTGGTTGGTCTCGTCCGGGTTGATTCTGCTCAACCGGGGAACCGTCGACACGTGGGCGCGGCAACAGAGCGGGTCTATCGTGGACCTCACGTTCGCGTCCCCCGCTCTAGTGCCCCGTGTCCAAGGCTGGGAAGTCCTGGAGGGGGTCGAGACGTTATCGGACCACCGATACATTCGGTTCCGAATCTCCCCCCTCCCGGTTGCCCCGAACAGCCTGGGTGGTCCTCCGCGTGGGGAGGACAACCCGAGATGGGCCCTAAGGCGGCTGAACCGCGAGCGCGCAACTGCGCTCGTGGAACAGATAGTAGCAGCTCTGTTCCCCGACCGGGGAGAGTTCGCTCCCCCTCCCATGGTCGGCGACGATGTCGCGGAGAGCAGTAGAGGACTTGTGCACGCGGAGGAAGCAGCATCGCCCGAGGTCACTCCCGGGCATCTGAGGGCGGCGGTCGCAAGGCTCAAGGCCAAGAACACCGCCCAGGGCCCGACGGTATTCCCGGTCGGGCCTGGGCATTGGCTCTGCCCGATGCATTAGAAGAGAGAGTGGCACGGCTGCTTACCTCCTGCCTGGAACAGGGCAAGTTTCCCCGCAGGTGGAAGGTGGGGAAACTTGTCCTCATCAAGAAGGAGGGACGACCGGTGGATTCGCCTTCGGCCTATCGGCCCATCGTGTTGCTCGACGATATCGGGAAGATGTTCGAGCGTGTGCTCGCCCACCGTATCGTCGAGCACCTGGACGGTCCCGGGCCGGGTCTCTGCGATGTCCAGTATGGTTTCCGCAGAGCCCGGTCGACGGTGGACGCGATCCGCCAGGTGCAGTCCCTAGTGAAGGACGCGGCTTCGGGGACCGGGGTGGTATTGGCGGTGAGTTTAGACATTGCCAATGCTTTTAACACCCTCCCCTGGAGCTGCATCCATGAGGCGCTGCGCTACCATCGTGTGCCGGACTGCCTGCGGAGGGTAGTTCTGTCCTACCTCTCCCAACGGGCAGTCACCTATCCGACACAGGATGGTGGCGCCGCTCTGAGAGCAATGTCGTGCGGCGTTCCGCAGGGCTCCGTTTTAGGACCCCTGTTGTGGAACGTCGGCTATGACTGGGTGCTGCGCGGTGCGACTCTTCGGGGGGTCAGCGTAACGTGTTACGCTGACGATACCTTCGTCACCGCGCAGGGGGATACGTATAGGGAGGCGGCTCTCAGAGCAACAGCCGGAGTGGCCCACTTCGTGAGGCGAATCCGCCTTATTGGGTTGGATGTCGCCTTGCAGAAGTCCGAGGCGGTTTGTTTTTCTTCCCCTCGGTCGGCGCCGCCGGCTGGAGCGCACATTGTGGTGGGCGGAGTGTCGATCGGCATACGAGGGGCGATGCGTTATTTGGGCATCGTCCTCGATAGCCGATGGCGCTTCCGGGAGCACTTCCAGGGACTCGCGCCCCGACTCGTGGGTGCTGCGAGGGCGCTTGGTTGTCTGCTCCCGAATCTCGGTGGGCCCTCGGGCAGCTGCCGACGCCTTTACACGTCGGTGGTTCGCTCGATGGCACTATACGGGGCGCCCATATGGGTAGAGGCCCTCGACGCCGAAAATATCGCGCTGCTGCGACGGGCGCAGCGGGCGATGGCGTTGAGGGTCGTGAGAGGGTACGGCACGGTCTCGCTCGAGGCCGCGTGCGTGCTCGCAGGAACTCCACCATAGGACCTGAAGGCCGGGGTGTTGGCGGATGTTTTCCGCCGGACCTCTGAGGCCAGGGCCCGGGGAGTCGGCCCGCCGCCGAGGGAGGTCGCGTGCTGGAGGGAGGACCTCCGGGGCGATCTTCTTAGGCGGTGGTCCGAGCGGTTGGAAGAGCCTCGCGCCGGTGTTCTGACCATCGGCGCGATCCGACCTATCCTGCAGGAGTGGGTCGACAGGCGGCACGGGGCGGTCACCTTTCGCCTGGCGCAGATGCTCACCGGACACGGTTGTTTCGGTGAGTATCTGTTCCGGGTGGCCAAGAGGGAGCCGTCTCCGGTGTGCCACAGCTGCGGCCACCCCGAGGACACAGCCACGCACACGCTGGCGGAGTGCCCGGGGTGGAGCCGTCAACGCGCAGCTCTTGTCGACCTAGTCGGCGCCGACCTAACGCTCTCGACCATCATCCAGGCGATGGTCGACAGTGAGGCGGCGTGGACGGCGATGATCACGTTCAGCGAGGACGTGATCTCGCTCAAGGAGGAGGCGGAGCGGATCAGGGAACTGGATCCTCTCGCTGATCCGATCCGTCGCAGGCGAGTCGGGCGAACGTCGGCGGACTGGAAGTGCAAACCGTGCTCTAGCCAAAACAAGCAAAAGCGTATCTCCGTTATCCTACCAGAGGACGAAGAGGATAACACTGACTCCGAAGTAGTAGGTCAGGCAACACCAGGTAGCATGATGCAGGAAATAAGACGTCAAATACGAGAAACCATACAAGAAGAGATGAAAAGAAGCTTACAATTCTTCTCAGATAAATTCGATGAATTTCAGGACATAATAAATAGCTATGAAGAATCTATAAAATTGATGAATAAGCAGTATAAAGATCTCAATAACAAATATACACACATCAAGAACAAATCCGATTATCTAGAACAGAAAATAAATATGCTAGAACAAAAAGTTATGAGCAATCAACTAGAAGTATGTGGCATCACCAAACAGGACAATGAAAATCTCATGGAGATAACACAAAAAATTTGTAACAAACTCGGAACAGAAACAAACACTGTCACTAAAGTATATAGAAAACTAAGCAAGTCTACTGAGGGACAAAAGAGGAATGCAGGGACTCTCGTCATGATCCTAAAAGATGACCAAAGAGAAATGTGGTTGGAATCTGCAAAGGCAATAACCATAACCGAAAAGGACATTGGGAGACAGGGTAACTCAAGGATATACCTAAGGGAGGCACTCACCCCGGCGACTGCTCATCTTCTTTGGCGTGCAAAGACGGACTTGAAGACTACCAACTTGGTGAAGTTTGTGTGGTGCAAACACGGAAACGTTCTGATACGGAAAGATGAAGCAGACAAAATTATTGTGATTCGATCAGAAGAGGACATTATGAAGTGGGCTCAGGAGCTAAGGGGCATCAAACCGTGAGTCTGTATCGTTTTTCATTGTGTATAAAATTATCTAAGTGCCTATCTAAACTAGCACTCAATGGCTAGTACGACTTATAATATACACGAAAGGACTTTTAATGTATGGAATGACTATGTAACATCATTGCCTATTCAAAAACAATTAATAACAACATTACATGTGAACATAAGATCACTCATACTAAACTTTGCACAAATTGAACAAATTGTTACCTTAAGTCCGCAGACAGTCCATATAATTGTACTGACCGAAGTAAATATAAGGGAGGCCTGTTCGGTGTTATTTGTGTTACCTAACTATAACATGTACACTAACTTAAGATCAAATAGGAAAGGAGGGGGCGTAATCTTGTATGTACACAAAAAAATAAAATTTGTTAGAACTACTGTCTATTCCTGCTTCAGCGAGGTTATTATGGGCCAAATAGAAATAGACAATCAATTTTTATATATAATTAGTCTGTATAGGCCCCCAGATCTATCTGACAAGAGTTTTATTAGAGAAATCACCAATTTAATTATAAATAAGGCCGATAAGTGTAATCTTCTGCTTATTGGTGATATGAATATCAACATTATGAAAAATAGTAAAATTAAATCGGAGTATACAAACGCATTGTACGAACTAGGATTAATAACTTGTATTAATCAGTATACCCGTGTGGAAAAAAAGGCAGCTTGATCACTAAGTCATGTATAGATCATATATTCGTGCGGAACAGCTCGGTGAAAACTGCTACGATATTTACCGCTGTAGTGAACGAGTCACCAGCGGACCACTATATAACAGCATGCACACTAGTGTACGAACGGCCGCCGGCTAAGGATAATGTAAACCAACGCGTTGTGTATACCTACAAACATGATCAGCTGATGGCCGAGCTGCGCCGCGCGGATTGGAATGCGCCTCTTATCACTAAATCACCTAAAAAGAAATTAAATAAGTATGAATCAAAAACCTGCAATTGGGTTAATAAAAGAGTTGTGCACATGTGTCAACAGCGAAACAAGCTATTTAAAATATATAAAAGGGTACCTACAATTGAAAATAAAATAATTTATAATAGATATAGAAACAAGACAAATAAATATATTAATAATACAAAAAATAAATTCTACAAGAGAGAAATTGTAAAAAAATTCGGTAATTCAAAAAAATTATGGCAATTAATTAACGATTTATGTGGTAAGGTCGTTGGCTCAGTTGATGAAATGATACAAAAATATTTTTCTTTATCAGATAAGGATGCAGCAAACATGTTTGCTACCGAATTTAAAAAAAACGCGCAATTAAATTTCAATTTCTGTGAGAAAAGAATATTAACCGGCCCAACGGCCGGCACCAGGATTGGGTTGGAGGTGTCAATGAGAATACCAAAAATTAATAATGAGGAAACATCTAAAATAATAAATAACTTAAACTCTAATAAAAGTCCTGGATAAGACGGAATCAGAGCTTCTGATCTGAAATACATTAATAATGAAATAACTCCAGTAATTACACACTTGATCAACAGATGCATTGTCACATCCACCTACCCTAATGACCTAAAAATAGGAGTAGTACGCCATATTTTTAAAAAAGGCAACCATAACGATTGTAATAACTACCGTCCTATAACTATATTGTCATGTGTTGACAAGATAGTGGAGAGGTACATAGGGGACAAACTGAGCCAATTTTTAAATTCGCACAATATAATCCATGATAAACAATATGGTTTCCAGAAAGGGCGGAGTACCTCTCAACTATTGTGTCAATTCACCAACGAAATTAACGAGCACCTGAACGAAAAACGTCACGTGCTCGTTATTTTCGTTGATTTCAGCAAGGCTTTTGATATGCTGCAATATAAAGTGCTGTATGAGAGGTTAGAGCAGACTGGTATACGAGGCCCACTGCTACAGCTATTTAAAAATTATCACCACAATAGGTACACAAGAGTAAAGGTCGGAAATCAGTACAGTAACAGCGTAAACACCGAAAAAGGCACGGCACAGGGCTCAATTATTGGCCCGCATGAGTATATAATTTATGTAAACCAAATGTGCAGCTTATTTGCACACGGCTCCGTATACCAATTTGCTGACGACACATGTCTACTGGTAGCAGAAAAGGATATAAAAACAGCTGAGTCCAAATTGCAGCAAAACTTCGATAGAATGTGTCAATGGGCTCACGATGTTGGTCTGGTGATAAACGCTCAAAAAACCAAACTTATGTGTATAGAATCCTCGCATAACACCACCACATATACGCCCAATATAATAGTGCACGATCATGAATGTATGCATAACAATCTAAAGTGTAGGCAGAACGGCTCCTGCGCGAGGCTGGATATAGCCAGAGAACATATGTATTTGGGGCTGATAATAGATAATCGTTTGAACTGGGGAACTCATATAGAACATGTTTGTAATAAACTAAGAGCTATACTTAGTAGACTATATATATTAAAATACAAAATGCCATTTAAATCATTGCGCTTATTGTATCTAGCTTTGGCAGACTCTGTAATTAATTACGGGCTATGTAGCTATGGCCGTACATACAAAACATATACTGATAAAATATATAAACTGCAGTTAAGGTTGTTAAAAACTATTGTTCCACCAAATATAAAGAATAAATATAAAGATAATTATAACGAACTATTTAAATATTGTGAGGTGTTACCCATTCAATGTAAAGCAAAATTAGCTATCATGAAAGAAGAAATTTCAAATGTAGATCACCTTAGAGTACATACACGAAATAGTAATTTAAGGCAGCTGCCATATGTAAATAAGTATAATTTGGAAAAATCCAGAAATATGTATGGAACCAGAATTTGGCAATATATACTACCCGAAATTTTAAATAGCTTGCCAGACCAATTGGTGCAAAAGTATGTAACAAAGCAACCCTTTATAAAAAATTTACAAACCCATTTTTTGAACCATTTAGATAATTATTGTTACTAAATGATAATAAATTGCTTATATTATGTATTCGGTAAAATTCAATAGGCGAACTCCCGCTCGCATAAAAACCCTCGTGGTTTAAGCGGGTGGTTCAAAATTATGTAATATTATGTTATGTTTTGAACAATAAAAAAAAACAAATTTATTTCACTTTTGTACAAGTACGTTTTACAAGCGCCAAAGGGCCGAGAGCGGAAGTCGTATTTTTAAAAAAGAGAGACGGTTTGCACTCTGGGAGTGCCGGCAGAAGTGACCAGTTATTGTGCATTGATATACAGAATTAACATATGCATTGAGTATGTGCAGAAAACCAAGGTTAAATTTGATTTGAATGAATGCAATACACGGGCACAACTTAGTATAATACAAACAACCCTTCTGGTCTAATGGTTTTCCATGTTTACTTGCTCACTTAGCCCTTGTGCAACACACTCGGCAACGCCAAGCACAAACACTACAGGCATGCTATGGGGGAAGTGTACAATCCCAATATCACACACACAACCTGGAGAGCTACATACCATCATCATCAACACTTTAGTTTGTGTCCTACAACTAATCTTTCAATCCAATTTCCAATCTCGGGTCCAGACTAGAATACGGTAAGGGACAGAACTGATCACTCCATGGGCAGAGTCATGAACTGGTCAACAGTTAATTTACTTACGCTAAATGTAACTAAACCACAATATGTTGCATTCTCGATTCGGCAAAGTAAAGCTCGACCAACCAATTTCACCATAAAGGCTCATAACTGCTCCTCACTTGAAACATGTTCATGGCAGAATACCACACGTTCTGTACGCCTAAGTACTTGGGCGTACAGTTGGACAGCAGACTGAGGTGGGACAGGCAGACAGAAACAATCATCTGCAGAGTGCGGAGATTAATATACATCTTTAAAACATTGAGGGACTCAGTCTCGTTTGAGAAATTAAAAGTCATCTACCTAGCCGTATGTCAGTCTGTTGTCCAATACTGCATACCAGTATGAGGAGGGGCAGGCAACTTTGCTAAGCCGTCTGGAGAGAGCTCAAAAACTGCATTAAAAGTGATGATCAATAAACCCTATATGTACCCTAACGAAAAAACAACAAAATATCCTATATGCTAAACTTTTAAAATAGAATATTCGTCTCTTCGGCCTGAGAAATAAGGTGTACGATGTAACTACTAAGTATGTAAGACAATGTTTTCATAATTAACATTTAAAATGTGCAATTAAATTATTTATCTACTCTGATACTATATACTATATTATAAAATTGAATAATACGCACAGGCCAAAAAAATAGTTTTATTACGATACAGGTCTTGTATGGACACCTATATCATTAAATAACTTTTTAATCATAACGATACACCTATACAGCCTCCATCTGGACTGAACCTCTACTTTAAAAAAAGAATCCGCTGATTCGGAAAAGAAAGACACACGCATGCGCAATCGATGTTTGGGCCATGGTACCAATATTTTACATTTAAATTTAAAGTTTGGTTTTGTTTGTAAAATAAATTACTTTATGTATTATAGTATGAGAGTAGATAAAGTAGTGTATGACACTGTACATAACTTGGTCTTATAACACTCGTGTGATAACATAAAAAAACTCGCCTACGGCTCGTTTTTTTAAAACACACTCGTGTTATAAGAACCCTTATTATGCAACAGTATGATAAACTATTTCTTATTCATTTAAGCGGAAAAAAAATATGATGCTAGTCGTGTGCTATGGTATAAAATATTTATAAATGTTACAAAATGCACGTAAATACTTCGTCCATTCGCTTATGAAGCTTATTTTTTTAAATAGGAATGCAATATAAGATAATAATATCGATTTAATTGCTTCAATTCCGACTCTGTTCAATTGTGTCAGATTATTATTTTAATCGTAAGTAACTGAAATATTTTTAAGATTTTTGGTCAGTCACAATTTCTTACACCAGTGCACAGGAATATGGCGGTTCAATGTTCTAAAATTGAAAAGTCGAATTTTGCATCTTTTTGGATTAAAAGTTTAAAAGATATTTTGTAATTACATTTTTATTATATTTAAACTTCCAATGGCTTCCAATGTTAGTTGTGTTTGGTCATGCATGATAGCCAAACTAATGGTAGCTATAGAGCATTAGGCTCCAGTTGAGTCAACGAGCACAGAGACCTTTAATCCTATCTTCCAATTTGATTCAATAGCAATCAAATATATTTTACTGTATTATTTCTAAAATCTTAGTTCATTTTTATAGATTGAAACGATTTTCAACAATATATTGATGTCAAATATTCTGCAATTTTTACTGTTGTTAAATATAGTACAGATAAACTGATACTGCACTAGTAAAAATAAATAATGTAAACATATTATCCATTTCATACTACTGTCAAAAATAAAAATAATAAAGGCTTATTTAGCGAATAGATCAAAAATGCTAAACGCAGCCACAATCTAAGAGGACTCCGGTAACAAACTCAGTGAGCTGTTTTGCTCTATAAATAATGAAATGTTTGAGTAGCAAGCAAACAAGTTGGTAAAGCAGACAAGGAAGTTAAAAACCTCATTTCCAAGCTTGTTTTTCGACTAAATATCCTTGAATTTTTATTGGCCTTTATGGCACAAGTAGATTTTTATCTAGATAAAAAAAGAATGGTTTCGGCGATATTTTTAGATATGTCCAGCGCCTTTGATGATGTCGATCATCAAATACTTCTACATAAATGTGAGCTATACGGGATAAGAGGAGTAAGTCTGAAATGGCTAGAGAGCTACTTGAAAGATCAGACACAATGTGTGGAAATTGCTCGGACATACGAGGAACAAATTATCAGTTAATATAGATCTCCGGATGAAACAAATGAAGTCAGAGTTCCGTAGGGTAGTGTCTCAGGATCGCTGTTATTTCTGATCTACAGACACGATATTCAAAGGTTACAAAACAATAAGTCCACGCTGTTCGCGGATGATATTTCCGTAGTGGTTACACAGGCCAAAAACAATAGTGACGACTACAAAATGGCATTACAAAAAACGATAGAATCGATATCGGCATGGCTGAACGTAAATAACTTCAATGTAAACTTCAACAATACCAATATTGTACAATTTAAAAACTATAACAATAGCTCAACCCAGCTGAATATTAACTTCTGTGGTTATAATATATTAGATACAAGCAAAACTAAAATTTTAGATATCACACTCGACAGCCATTGCAACTGGAAGGCCCAGATAAATAACGTATCCAGTCCCATAAACCGCTTTGTATTTGCACTCAGAAGGACCAGGAGACTGACAGATGAAAAAACGGCGCCGATTTTATTGATATAACAATTGAAATTGTACATAATATTGATCACATATAAAATAACATGTGTATTTTCTGATTTGTACTCTTAACCAAATCAGCCCTGTGTGTGTGCTTAAATTAAGAATTGCAGAAGTGTTTTTTATTGCCTGTGGTGTGGCCCTAGAATAGCACTACCCCATCTCCACCCGTGGGTGTCGTAAGAGGCGACTAAGGGATTCAAATACCGGAGGATGGGCAGCAGCATCTTTCCGCGTACTAGCCACCAAACTGCGATCGCCAACCCGCCTGCCAAGCGTGGCGATTACGGCATAACCCCCATGATGTGGAAACCCAAGAAACGGCCCCTAGTCCCCGGCGGCCCCGCTATTCCTGGCTATGGTAGCGGCCATGGTAACGGCGGGGCAAGGGGTGCGAAGAATCCCCGGCAGATGCCAGGCTACCAACCCCGACGACCTTTGGCCCTGGCAACGTACAACACGCTCACACTGCGAACCGACGAGAAGCTCGCTGAACTCGAGGAAGAATTGAGCAGGTTACGGTGGGATATCGTAGGATTGTGTGAAGTTCGGAGAGAGGGGGAGGACACCATGATCCTCAAATCCGGTAACCTGCTCTATTTCCGGGAGGGCGACAAACTGTCCCAGGGTGGTGTCTGGTTAATCGTCCACAGGTCCCTTGTCAACAACGTGGTCCAGATCGAGAGTGTTTCGACGAGGGTAGCGTACCTTATACTCAGAATCACCAAACGGTATTCGCTGAAGGTCATACAGGTACACGCACCGACCTCGAAACATCCCGACGACGAGGTGGAGACTATATATGAGGATATCTCTAAAGCCATACATAGCTCCTGAACACACTATACCGTTGTGATGGGGGACTTTAACGCGAAACTGGGCAAACCAAGCGACAATGAGCTGAGAGTGGGACAATTTGGATATGGAAAGAGGAATGCACGTGGCCATCTGCTGGCCGGCTTCATGGAGAAGGAGGGCCTTTTTATGATGAACTCCTTCTTCAGAAAGCCGGAACAGAGTAAGTGGATATGGCTACACCCTAACGGTGTCTCAAAAAATGAGATTGATTTCATCTTGTCGACGAAGAGGCACATATTCAATGATGTCTCCGTGATCAATTCAGTAAAAACGGAAAGCGAGCACCGGATGGTAAGAGGCACATTGAATCTTAGAACAAAGCTCGAAAGATGTCGACTGATGAAGTCTACGCTCCGACCAGCACCTATCCAGTTCCAGAACCCTGAGCACTTTCAGCTCGAGTTGCAGAATCGCTTCGAATGCCTGGGAGATTGCGAAAATGTGGATGATTACAATGACAGATTTGTGGAAATTGTCCAAACGACTGGGTCTAAGATCTTCAAAGCCCGTCGTTCAAAAGGAACCAAAAAGATCTCGGACCTCACCAACAAACTCATGGAACAAAGACGAAATTTGGGTCTGCAGTCCTCTGAAGATGCTGCTCAGTATCGGCGTTTAAACAGACAGATGTCCAAGTCCTTGACTCGCGACCTGCGCCAATTTAATACGACTCGTTTTAAGGAGGCGATTGAGAGCAACAAAGGCTCAAAGGTTTTCGCAAGGGATCTGTCTGTTGGTCAAAGCCAACTGACTAAGCTGAAGGCGGAGGATGGCAGAATTGTTTCGTCAAAGCCGGAGCTGTTGGAAGGGGTCGAGAAGTTCTACGGACAATTATACACGAGTGTACGGCAATCTGTTAATAATCTGGCTAAAGACCCAAGAGCCAGATTGACCCGACACTATACCGAGGATATCCCGGACGTCAGCCTGTACGAGATTAGAATGGCTCTTTTTTTTATAATTAGGACACGTCAATTTGACTTTACCTCGCCTGATGGTAAGCTGAAGGTAAAGTCTCAAGAAAGAGGGCTACCATTATATACACGTGCCATGTTAACAATGGTGGCATTCAGCTTGACGGCCTCATCAGATGCTTTTTCACGCCCCGCTTAAAGGACCCGGGACTGTAGGAAGAGAGAAACACGTGAGCTGGCAAGGAATTCCAGGTCTTAATGGTGCGACAAAGGAAAGAGTCACCGAACCGCTTGGTTCTTGAAGGAATGTTCTGCACCGTATAGGGGTGACATCTTAGTCCTGCACGTGTCGTCCTGAATAGGAAGGGGGAGGGTGGGACTAATTGGAATAGCTCTTCAGAACATTCACTATGGAAGAGACGGTAAAAAACTGCCAAGGAAGCAACATCTCTACGCATCTGCAGAGACTCGAGGGTACTCGTGACCTCAGAATTTCCGATAATGCGGACCGCACTCTTAAACAGCTAAAGAACAATAAGGCACCGGGTGATGATGGGATCACGGCTGAGCTTCTGAAAGCTGGTGGAACACCGGTACTTAAAGCTCTTCAGAAGCTGTTTGATTCCGTCATACTCGAAGCACGAACGCCTAAGGCATGGCACAGAAGTGTGGTGGTACTCTTCTTCAAAAAAGGTGATAAAACCTTGTTGAAGAATTATAGACCCATCTCGCTTCTGAGCCATGTCTACAAGTTGTTTTCGAGAGTCATTACGAATCGTCTCGCTCGCAGGTTCGACGACTTCCAGCCTCCCGAACAAGCCGGTTTCCGAAAAGGCTTTAGCACCATAGACCACATACATACGCTGCGACAGATTATACATAAGACTGAGGAGTATAATCAGCCACTCTGCTTGGCGTTTGTGGACTATGAGAAGGCCTTCGATTCGATCGAGACTTGGGCTGTGCTACAGTCTCTCCAACGGTGCCAAATTGACTATCGATATATCGAAGCGCTGAAGTGTTTGTACGAAAACGCCACCATGTCAGTCCGCCTCCAGGATCAAAGCTAATAACCTATCCAGTTGCAGCGAGGGGTGAGATAGGGAGACGTTATATCTCCGAAACTGTTCACCGCCGGCCTGGAAGATGTTTTTAAGCTCCTGGACTGGAGAAGACTCGGCATCAATATCAACGGCGAGTACATCACTCACCTTCGATTCGCTGACGATATCGTAGTCATGGCTGAGACCTTGGAAGACCTAGGCACAATGCTCGATGGCCTCAGTAGAGCCTCCCAACAAGAGGGCCTCAAAATGAACATGGACAAGACGAAATCACACCCACTTCTTCTTTAAAGGTTGGAGACTCTCACTCGAAGTTGTCGACGAATATGCTTACCTGGGACAGACGGTCCAGTTAGGCAGGTCCAACTTTGAGAAAGAGGTCAATCGTCGAATCCAACTCGGCTGGGCAGCGTTCGGGAAGCTTTGTAATATCTTCTCGTCCAAAATACCACAGTGTCTTAAGACTAAAGTCTACGACCAGTATGTGTTGCCAGCGATGACCTACGGAACTGAGACTTGGTCCCTTACTATGGGCCTCATAAGAAGGCTCAAGGTCACCTAAAGGGCGATGGAGCGTGCTATGCTCGGAGTTTCCCTGCGTGATCGAATCAGAAATGAGGAGATCCGCAGGAGAACTAAAGTAACCGACTTAGCACACAGAATCGCCAAACTTAAGTGGCAGTGGGCGGGGCACATAGCTCGTAGAACAGATGGCCGCTGGGGCAAGAAAGTTCTCGAGTGGCGACCACGCGCCGGAAGACGCAGTGTAGGCAGGCCTCCCACACGGTGGACCGACGACCTGGTGAAGGTCGCGGGAAGGGCATGGATGCGGAAGACGTAGGACCGGTCATTGTGGAAATCCTTGCGGGAGGCCTTTGTCCAGCAGTGGACGTCTTTCGGCTGAAATGATGATGATGAAAAGTGTTTTAAAAGTCGCATCTGTTATTATTTTTTATTTTTTTTTTATTTTTAGTCGTCCACCCAAGCTATAGTAAGTTTTGGACAATTAAAACTATGACGTCATACTTTTTTATTTAAAACATAATTTCAAGAACATACTGTTTTGACGTTTTGTAAAAAGTGGATCATTAATTTGACTAGACGTTACTCAATTGTTTCTGATTAAATAGGTATCTTGTATTTCTTCAGCGGTTCGGATTATACGGGATAACTTTGTTTGTTTATAGCGCTCGCAAAGGATTAGGTTTGTCCAGGTTCAATCAATTTTAAGTGCTTTGCTATTAAGGTGTCTTCCATTACATGGATATATCCATACTTAAATAACCAAAACTGGACTTGAACTGGTAAAGAACACTTGAAATTATAATTAAATGTTATTTGCGTCTATGGGATGCTACATTTTCTTTTAATATTTAACGAGCTGAAGACGGGATTCTCGCGATTCCCCTTGAAAATTACTGCTTTATAATAGCGTGTATAAAATATTATAGCGTTTATAAAAATGAGGACAATGCAGGAAAATCGGGACGAAGCCCCAAAAGACAGACAGTGCAATTTATTTTTGGATGTCAAATAGGGGGTTATTGTAAAATTAAATTCAAATTCTTAGGATAATAATTCGTAGTGGCTACAGAAACTTATAAAAATAGTTAAGTTTTTTATTTATTTATTTTTATTTTTATTTATTTATTTAGATCGAATCATACATTGTTTTTACAGAATTTATCCAAGACAACAATGTATTACATAAATATTACATATAATGATCACTTATAATTACATATAATGACATTAGAAGGTTCCTAACTCTAAACACTGAAGTGTCACCCGCTCAAATTCCGCGAATGAACAACAAAAGATATCCATTTTCTGTGCTATACTATTTAATATACTCATGGCTCGCACGTAAGGAGCATGTTTCAATAAGTTAGTACGGGGTACCGGTACCTCAAATGTGTGCTCCCTTGGCGCCAGCCGCAGCCTGGTGTTAGGGACACGCAGTTTCAACACTTCCAATACTTGCGGGTTAGTGAATTTACCCCGAAAGACCAGAAATACGTACTTAGCCAAAGTCAAATTACGTCTTACCTCCAGCTTATAATATCCAACCATCCCCAATACGAAGATTGTTGGATACGTAAGTGGGTAGAAAGGGTATACCCCAAACTGTTTAAGGTACAGATACCTAGCAAATTTATTTTGAATCTTTTCCACCATGGAGCTATATTTAGCTTCATAGGGATTCCAAATGATAGCACTCGTTTCCAATCTACTTCTTACTATCGCGCTATACAGTGCTTGCACAGCAACGGTGTTTTCGAAATCCCTAGTGTTCGCGCCGTGTCTACGACATAGATGCGCTATAGCAAACCGGTTCCCCGGACGAGCTTTGTCCGTGCGCCCCACCTTCGCCGGACCACCGCGCCATCTTCAATCCACCGATTCAACTAGTGTTTGCAACACGTACACACTAAAATTCTTGTAACTAATTAATAAAAGCAATTAAAAATACATCTGAATATTGGACGTGTCTCCCAGATTTTTATTTCTACAATCTACTATAATCAAGACCCCAGTATTCAACATTTGGTGACCCCGACGTGATTGTACACTTGTTTGCCACGCCCGTAAGCTCAGTTGTGAAGGACAAAAGGTCACGGATTCCGTTCACCGCCTTGGACTACGAAGCCTGGTGTGAGAGAAAATATTCCTGACGCTCGGTACAATCCTACACGATCAAGAAGACGGAGAACGCCGAGATTATATTATTCATTGAATCTCACGTGAAGACTTTTGCACCCATACCACAGCTTCGAGCAAACCCTCGCTTCAAGCCAGCCGGTCAGCGTACGTCGCCCGCAGCCAAGGTTAAGCCAGGGAAGTGTACCAATCCTTTTTTTTTTCCTACTTATTATCTCCAATCCTTCGTTTCCATTTTATTTGATTGCAAGTTGTCAATTCTAGTAGGCTCAAATTTTCTTCCAATTAGTTATATGAAGCTTCGCCTGCACAAATAAGCTTTCCCTATTTCTTTGCAAGTAAAGAATAAGCTTACGCTCGATTCATTCACAGTTATTTGTGCCAGTAGGTACCTACCAGCGTGCCTACCTACCTACGCCTATTTATCAGTGCGTTGCGTTGCTTTGTTTGAATCTATTTTTTACTCCCTTTGCTTAATTTTATCATAAAAAGATATCATCCATAAAAAGATGGCTGACTTACCTACCCTCATTGTCACTAGGAGCT
The DNA here is from genome assembly GCA_949126895.1 of Eilema caniola. NCBI lineage: Eukaryota > Metazoa > Arthropoda > Insecta > Lepidoptera > Erebidae > Eilema > Eilema caniola. Next base: position 18,777,685 of record OX421484.1, read on the forward strand.
CGATAAAGGGCCGAATTACCAAGTTTAGAAACTATCTAGCCAAAGTAAATGACTATGATAATGTTTCGAGCGATGAAATAGGTGAGCTTGCAACAAAACTAGATCGTTTTCGTGACTTATTCCGACAATTCGATGCCGTACAATTACAAATCGAAGTCTTATCTCCGACCACTTTAGACGCGGAACTTGATGCGCGCGAGGACATAGAACAGGATTTTATTTCACTAATAACAAGTGCTCAGAAACTTGTGGATACATCAACCGACAAGCCTGAGTTCGCCAGCCTCAAATCTGAGGGCTCGCAATCGCATTGCAGTCATCGTGATGACCTGAATTTTAGATTACCCGTCATTAAAATCTCCAATTTCGATGGTACTTATTTCAAATGGTTGGAGTTTCGAGACACTTTCAATTCGTTGATTCACGAAAATGAACACATCAAGCCTATTCATAAGTTTCACTATTTAAATTCATATTTACAGGGAGAGGCTTCCCAAGTAATTGAAAATTTAGAGGTTACGACCGTTAATTACGCGGAGGCCTGGAGCCTACTCTGTGAGAGGTACAATAATAAGAAAATATTAATAAGCAACCACCTCGACTCTTTACTCAATATTCCCCCAATAAGTCGCGACTCGAGTAAGGGTTTAAGAGGTTTAGTTGACCATATCTCTAAAAATCTTCGAGCCCTAACCACACTGGGTCAGCCGACTAATAATTGGGACTCAATTATCGTACACATGGTCTCAAAGAAGCTCGACAGCAATACTCATTTAAAATGGGAGGAGCATACCAACTCCTTGAAGGACATGGCCTCGCTCGCCGAATTCAATAAATTTCTAAAGGCTCGCGCCGATATTTTAGAGTCTGTCCAACGTAATAAATCTGAGCGTGTCGCCACTCATCCCCATTCACATAAGTCACCGGTGAAATCATTGCAAATTTCAGCTACTTCCAGCGCTGCAGATACCGCTTCTGCCACATCAGCAACGTGCGTCTTCTGTGGCGGCGAGCACCGCATCTACGACTGCTCTTCGTTTCTCTCGAAGCCCATTGAGGAGAGGATTTCCGAGGCGGTAAAGATGAAACTTTGCATTAATTGTCTGCGCAAGGGTCACACGTCTCATCGTTGTCGCTTGGGGCCCTGTTCAAAATGCAGAAGGCGCCACAACACTTTATTGCATAAAGAGGTATCTCAGGCTAGCAACTCCCCGGTAGACCAGCCCCCGCCGTCTGACCACCAGGTCACGACCGGCATGGCGACGTCTTATAACAATGTTTTACTGTCTACGGCGGTCATTGATGTTATCAACCCGAAAACCAACGCATGTCACACCGTTAGGTGCCTTTTAGATAGCGGGAGTCAAACTTCTTTGATCACTTCTAACCTTAAACAACACTTACAGTTGACTCCTCAGCTCAATAATACAAGCGTAGTAGGCGTAGGTAACATTCCACTGTCTGCTACGCCCGAGCGTTGTGACATACGCATTAAATCTAAACATGATAAAAAACTTATATTGAATACGTCATGTTTAGTATTGCCTACTATCTCCGGTAAAATACCGCATCATTATTTTGATATTACGCAATTTAAACTCCCTCCTAAAATTAAGCTTGCAGATCCCAATTTCAATCAACCAACATCTATAGATGTTTTAATAGGCGCCGATCTTTTTTGGTACCTCATTGGATCTGAGCAGATTGCTTTAGGAAAGGGCCTTCCTATTATGCGTAAGTCTAGGCTAGGTTGGATATTAGCTGGCCCCATGTATGAGAGGTCTCCCACAAAACAGTCTTCATTTCATTCAATCTCGCATTGCAACCATATTACTACAAATGATACTTTAAATGATGAGTTAATGAAATTTTGGCAACTTGAGCAAATTCCCCAGCCTACCGCACTTCACACGGACATAGAAGCTGAATGTGAACAGCATTTTGTCAGTCACACATACCGCACTAAAGAAGGTAGGTTTTGTGTGCGACTTCCTTTAATTTCTGAGCCCGATTGTTTGGGTAATTCGTACAGACTAGCTAAAAAACGTTTCATCGGTTTGGAACGACGTTTTAAGAGGAATCCCGAACTTAAAACTTCCTATCAACAATTCATCGCCGAGTATGCTGATCTAGGCCATCTTACTGAGTCAAAGTTAAGACTCCCTAATAAGTCATTTTTCGTACCACATCACCCTGTCCTTAAACCATCTAGTGAGTCCACTAAAATCCGTGTTGTGTTTAACGGTAGTGCCGCCACCACATCCGGCTATTCAATAAATGATCTCCAGATGGTTGGGCCATGTATACAAGACTCACTATTCAATATTTTACTTAGGTTTAGAACTTATAAGTATGTTTTGACAGGTGATGTGGAGAAAATGTATCGCCAGATCTTGATGCAAGACTGTGATTGCAATTTACAATTAATTTTATGGCGAAACAATGAAAGTGAACCATTAAAAACGTTGAAACTTAAAACGGTTACCTACGGCTTTTCTAGTGCCAGCTTCTTGAGCACGCGTTGCCTATGGCAACTGGGAGAGGAAGCCGCGGACAGTAACATTAGAACTGTAATTCAAAATGATTTTCTAGTCGATGATCTGTTAACAGGGGCAGACTCGGAGCATGAATTGTTGAACATTAAGGTTTCAATTGAAAAGGCCTTATCCGCCGGTTGTTTTATATTACGCAAGTTTCGGTCAAATTCATCATATGTTTTGAATACTTGTCAAAATCTCAGCCCCCCAGGCAGTCTTATACTGAGTTCACACTCACATACCCTAGGAGTAGGCTGGGATTCTGCTACTGACATTATACATTTCCCCACTCAATACATTACAAAAAATGATTACCCTACCAAAAGGTCTATTTTATCTGATACTTGCAAAATATTTGACCCACTTGGTGTTCTATGTCTAGTAACTATAGTGCCTAAATTACTGATACAAAAATTATGGCTTGCTAAAATTGATTGGGATGAACCCGTGCCTGATTTCATTGAGAAATCGTGGCGACAATTTGTTAATGGGTTGATTCAGTTGCGGTCGCTGCGAATACCTCGGCATGTGTTATGCAATGTCCCTAGCTATATAGAAATGCATTGTTTTTGTGATAGTAGCAACAGCGCGTACGCAGCTTGTGTTTACCTAAAGTCTATGAATGACCGAGGCGATAGCACTGTCCGTCTCCTTTGCGCTAAGGCTCGCGTGAGTCCTGTCGCGCCCACTACCATTCCTCGACTGGAGCTCTGTGCGTCAGTACTCGGCGCTCAGCTGGCTACTGCAGTTGTGCGCACGCTGCGTTGTAAGGTAACGCGCATTTGCTACTGGACTGACTCATCAATCGTATTAGCTTGGTTACGAACTAGCCACAATAAATTAAAACCTTTTGTTTCGAACCGAGTGGCTACTATTTTAGAGCTGACAGAAGGTTCTGTCTGGCGTCACGTGCCCACTGCATTCAACCCTGCTGATTATGCATCGCGCGGTGTTGATGCACACCAATTAAATCAACTTGATATGTGGTGGAACGGACCCCCTTTTCTATATGAACCTGAATGCAATTGGCCACAGTTGACCACTGATACGCTTATCGATAACGATATTCCCGAATTAAAGGTTAACGTAACATTAACTAGTCAAAATCAGATAAATGTATCACTAATAGATTTTAATAAATACTCTAAACTAAAGGCCATTCAACGTTCTTTTGCATATTTGCTGAGATTTTTGCATAACTGTCGTCCTAGTAACAGTAAATTCATTGGAGTTTTGCAGCCTGAGGAACTCGAATCCTCTTTTAAGCAATTAGTGAAAATGTCGCAATCTGATAGTTTCCCTGTTGAATTAAATATTCTTCAGAATAGCCAAACTCTTAATTCGAAAAATTGTCTCGTATCTTTGAATCCTTTCTTAGATAGTGAACACATTCTACGTGTAGGTGGACGCTTAAATTCCCCATTTTATTCCTATGAGAAGCGCCACCCTATGCTTTTACACGCTAAACATAGGTTTACAAAACTACTCTTTCAGCAGGAGCATCTGCGTCTTCTTCACGCTGGGCCCCAGCTTCTTCTTGGCTCCATAAGGGAGTACGTCTGGGCTATTGGCGGCCGCGACTTAACCCGCACTGTCGCGCGGCAGTGTGTCACGTGTCGTCGTTTCGCTGCCAGATCCATCACACCCCTTATGGGAGCGCTGCCCCCTGCGCGCATAACTCCTGATTTTCCATTTATAAGTGTTGGTGTCGACTTCGCCGGACCGTTTTTGATTTCTGACAGGAAGGGAAGAGGTTGTAAAATTACAAAATGTTATTTAGCCATATTTGTTTGCACCAGGTTCAAGTGTGTTCATTTGGAGGCCGTGAGTCAACTATCGAAAGAATCATTTATTTTATCATTACGCCGTTTCATCTCGAGGCGGGGGAAGCCACGCGAAGTTTTCTGCGATAACGGTAGGAATTTTGTCGCCGCCGCCAAAGACATAGGTGATTTTCTAAAATCAAATTCTTCTTCTATTTCCTCTTTCGCATCAGATGAAGGAATTAAATTTAATTTTCAACCGGCTTACGCCCCCCATTTTGGTGGTTTGTTTGAGTCGGGCGTTAAGTCTGCGAAACACCATCTAAAAAGAATTTTAGGCAATAGTCATTTAACTTACGAAGAGTTGGCAACTTTGTTCAATCAAATAGAAGCCATCCTCAACAGTCGTCCTTTATGTCCGATTTCTTCGTCCCCTAACGATTTCCAACCTTTAACTCCAGGTCACTTCATCATCGGCCGCGCCTTGACGTCTCTGCCATCACCCACTTTGGTTGATATCAATCAATCCCGCTTAGACCGCTTTCAGAGACTCGAAGCGTTGAGGCAACATTTCTGGAAGCGCTGGCAACTAGAATACGTCACCGAACTTCAGCAGCGGACCAAGTGGCGTGTTCCTGATCGCCCCATACATTTGGGTGACTTGGTGCTCGTCAAGGAGGAGAATGCACCCCCTCTGCACTGGCGTCTAGGACGCATCTCCAAGCTGTTTCCCGGTCCAGATGGGATCTCGCGTGTGGCTGACGTTGCCACCATCGCTGGCACCTATCGACGAGGGGTGAAATATTTATGCCCTTTGTTTGATCCTACAGAAGCATTGAAGACGAAGGTCTTCAAGGGCCCCCAGGATGTTCGCGCCGTGTCTACGACATAGATGCGCTATAGCAAACCGGTTCCCCGGACGAGCTTTGTCCGTGCGCCCCACCTTCGCCGGACCACCGCGCCATCTTCAATCCACCGATTCAACTAGTGTTTGCAACACGTACACACTAAAATTCTTGTAACTAATTAATAAAAGCAATTAAAAATACATCTGAATATTGGACGTGTCTCCCAGATTTTTATTTCTACAATCTACTATAATCAAAACCCCAGTATTCAACACCTAGTTTCTCGAATTATAAAACCTAGGTTCTTAAAGGCCTTTGTACATACGTCTACTATGTGTGTTTTAAATGATAATTCATTAGTGAATAACACGCCGAGATCTCGCACCTGTGCCACACGGGGAATCGCTTTCCCCTCCATATTATAATTGTAGTGTATAGGTACTACCGCACGTGTGTAGGACATTATGTTACACTTGGAAACATTAAACCACAATCCGTTTTTTGAACTCCATTCTACTACCCGGTTTATATCTCGTTGGAGACGCTCACAGTCCAGCTCGTTGGTTATCCGGAAGGATAACTTCAAGTCATCTGCAAACAATAAGCATTTTGCATCCTGGACCACTTCTGGTAGATCATTTATCATGATGATAAACTCCAGTGGTCCAAGATTACTACCTTGACTCACTCCCGTGTAGGTGCTATACGAGTCTGAAGTGTAGCCCCCATACTCCACGTACTGCTTTCGGTTCCTCAAATAGTCCGCGAAAAATTGTAAGAGGTCCGGAGTAAATCCAGCCATCTCGAAATTTCATTAAAAGCACGTCGTTATCTACACTATCGAAGGCCTTACAATAGTCGAAATAGGCAACATCCAATTGGGCACCTACTTCAGAATCAAGCACGTGCACTGCCTGGTTCATGAAGCACATGTGGTTTGAACTAGTACTACGGCCCGCTCTAAAGCCATGCTGGGTATCGCTAAACTGCATACTAACCTGCGACGCCACAATCGAGCACAAAGCTGTCTCGAAAACCTTCGCAAACGTCGGCAGTACCGCCACAGGTCTGTAACCACTGATATCCGAGCCTGAAGCACCCTTCGGCACTGGTGTTACCCTAGTCAGCTTCCAACCTTCAGGATACGAGCGCTCGTTCAAACAAATATTGAAAAGATGTTGAAGAGGTTGTGCCAACACCAGTTGCAACTCTTGACCTTCAAAACTAATGTTGGCACTTTATGTGGCTATTTGTATTTGCGTATTTGACATATTTGATAAACATTTAGTACCATGTGTATTTGACAAAGTCCAGGCCTTAAGTATTGCCAATTTGACAAAAAATATGGCCAATGCTTAATACGTACATTTGACAAATTATTTAGTTCTTTTAAACTGCATATTAATCGGCCAGTACTGCCTTTTAACAGCAAAAAAAGGGGATAATTCACGTGTGACACCTGTTTTAAGTGAAGCGAAGAAATTATGCAATTTACTTCATAAAAAAGTATTCATTTCAAATATTTTGCCAATAAAACAAACGCCCAATAGCAAACACAAATAGCCATATGAAGTAATAGCCAATCTCGGTTGATTTGCGTTCAGAGGTCAGTAAGTGCATAGCCGGGCAGTGAGGGTGTGGTCGCAGCACTAGTGGGACCGGTGGGTATCACGCGGTGCGCAGACAGCAATTCTCGTCTGATGAGGCCGTCAAGCTGAGTGCCACCATGGTTAACATGGTACGTGTATGTGACGGTGACCCTCTTTCCTGAGACTTTGCCTTCAGCTTACCATCAGGTGAGGTGAAGTCAAATTGACGTGTCTTATATACCAGGTGTTAGGGGAACACTCCTGAAGCCGAAGGCTCGTGGTAGTACTCCGGGTATAGTACATATTGGCATAATATTTTTACCGATTTGGTGGGAAAAATTTTTTTTATTGATTTTTTCGTTTTTTTTTATCGTTATTTATTCTCCATTGTATTAGGAAAGCTCAATTAAACGACAATTTCATGAAAAAACAGCGCTACAAAAAAGCACGCGCTTGGCGCCATTTGTTTTGTTCTGTAGTGATGTTTTTTTTATAAAAGATTTGAAAAAAAAAGTAAAAACAAAAGTTGTAGAGAATTTTTATAATGGGTGCAAATCTCATTGAAGAAACTTTTACGACCATTGACCTTCAATATTTTAAGACGCCGACACGATATCACTTGTGACTTTTGAGACAAAATTTAGAACAACAAAACAAAGGTTTATACCAATTTACAGTTTATTATCTTTCATTCCAGGTAAAACCCCTAATATGACTGCGCCATACGGAATAAAACAATGTAACAAATACCTACATTGTAATTTATTTATGAAATTTTGTGATTAATTATACGTTTTTAACTATTAATTTTAAATTATGTATGTATGTAATGCTTCAAGGTTGTTCTTAAACTAAAAACTTTTTTGAATTTGAATTTGAATTAAACTGAAAACACCTATCTATCTCCACTACACTTCAACAGAACAATAACAGATGTTGTGTTATTTCCCTAATTTGTAAAAGTACATACTATTCAGTTTCGAGGAATAAAATATTGTGAACAGTATCTCTTTCTTTACATTTTTATCTCCCAGCAATAACCAAACTTATTAAGTGGGTTGAAATCAGAAACACCCAGAACCCTTTCAAAAATACCTTAATGACCTGATGTTGGTGACAGCTGCTCGTCATGGTTCGTTAGAGGGTCTGAAGACGTGCGTAAAGACCTGCAACAGTTTAAAGATAAATATAGCTACTTGCATATTTTCAGAAATATCGCCAAGAGAAATTCATAATAATAATAATATAACATAATAATATCCTTGAACTTTTGATCACAGATAACTATAGTTTTTCAAAGACAACTCGTTTTAGTACGCCAATGAATTGAAAATTATAGTTGTTAAACGGCTGAAAATTTTATTTTATTTTATTTTATTTTATACAATAGGTACAAAATAAAATAGAAAGTGACATCAGATTACTAAGACTAAGATTTCATAAAATATACAGTATTTTAAATCTGAAGTCTACTTACATCTGTACACAACAGTTCCGTTGACTTCAGTGCTAGTTTGCTTTGTAACTATTACTTAGTACAAAGGTAAAAATAGCACTAGTACAACTGCCTTTTGCAGTGGCGGATTTACCAGTAGGCTGAGTAGGTTGGAGCTTAGAGCGGCAGATTTTAGGGGGCGGCATATTTTGCCCAAAATTGTTCTTTTTTTACAAAAATAAAAAATCCCATCCGAGCTGGATTCTGATGGTAGTCCGAGCGAAACCCGGAATAAATTCATAACCCAGGATGCCGCAGTTCATAGAAGTATGAGCCCGAGTCTGAGGATTTGCTCAGACTCGGGATCAGGTCCGGTCTCTGCATTTTCTTTCGATATCGATATAGCATCCAAAGGGCTCTCGCCTCCAGGATCCACGGCAGTGATCCGGCGAGGAGACACGCCGCGTCAAAGAATATTGTATGATACCACCTAATGGTAATTATCGTTCGCTGTGGAACTTCTACAAGTGACTGGCCTTTAGAGTTCTAGAACTAGAACGCCCATTTTGGGCCACCCATATAGGACCATGGACCGCAGGATTCCCGCGTAAGCTCCATGTCAGCCATGTAGCAGCCATGCCAGAGCGTTAGCTATGCCCTTCAATTTAGGAGCCAGACTTCGGAGATACTCCCCGAAGTACGACCGGCTGTCAAGCAGGAGCACCAAATATTTAATCTGGGGCTTGACACCAATAGGAGTGTCTGGCTGGATCCCTCCGGGGGCGCGCAACGAGCCCCATGGAAGAACATGGCCTCGGTTTTGTGAGAGCCACCTCAAGATCGAGCGACCGGACCCGTTAAACGACATGGGCAATCGCGGTCGTGGCTTTTAGGGTTGCTTCGCGGCGAAGTATAGCATGGAACTCCAGGGCAAGGTGTTGAACGCGTTGGTGAAGTCTAGGAACACCGCTAGCATCACCTGGCACCGAGTGACCACATTCTCTGCCAGATCCCTCACGTGCATGATGACATCCATGGTCTAGCACCTTGCGGAAGCTATATTGGTCATCCGTCAGATCCAGCCCCACTTTTGAGAGCGTGGAGCCCCTCAGGCGACCCGAACATCTCGTATACCGGTTGCAAGTGATCTCATCTGGCTACCAGCTGTCTCAGTGGCGCGCTTTGTATCTTTGAACTCCTTATTAGTACATGCTGCTGTTTTTAGGTCCAGTATATACCTGTGTGTGTGTTCCACTAGTTAAAGCCCGACCCCGGGATTCCACATACCCTTCATCAAATCGTGGGTTGCAAAAATAATCTAGTAACTGACACAACTACCCCCTAGTTCACAATCATCACACAAATCATGAAGTTGCAGAATAAATGATTGTGAACTAAACCAGCGTGTTGAATTACAAAGTTCAGGAGGGGCGGCAAAAACTTCACAGCCAACTAACCTTTTGAGAAATTCAAGGTTAACAGCTGAAAACAAAAACAACACAAAAAAAAATTTGCAGATTTACCTTAGGTACGATTCACACCGACCGACATTGGTATCCTCAGGCCAAAATAACAAAATAAAAACAGCCAACTTTCAATAGAAAAAAGCTTTATTTCTTTTAAGTATTAGCTAGTATTTAGGGTACTCTCGGGCCCTGGCCCTGGGTCAGCCGGGGTGCGAGGGATATGCACCAGCTACCTCACCTTGCACTTGACACACAGACGGCGTGCATGTGCATTTGAGTCGGTTCAGGTCCGACATAACCACCCCCTCCGGCTATATAAGAAATTGTCGTTTCATTGAGCTTTCGTAATACGATAATATATCGTAAAAAATATGCCAATATGTTGTAGTGTACCCGGAGTACTACCAGGGGCCTTTGGCTTCAGGAGCGTTCTCCTTACACCCGGCATTAACAACTACGGAGAAATTACATATTGCAAATACAGGTAGAGGGTTGGTACAAAGCAAACAACTTTCAAGTATCACTACATTTGGCCTTGCGGCGTGCAACAGTATCCATGAAAATAAACATGCATTACACGCAATTAATTAAAATTATCATTCATAATAAAATTATCAAATTCATAAAATAATAGTCGCTATAAAAATGTCATTGAACAATACCAAAATACATGCACTTAAATTGATCATGAATTAATTGGAACTACTTCCGGACTTGAAAAAACCAAAACTTTGCGATATTGAAAAAAATCTGGATGTCGTAGCGACACGGGAATTTTACTCTGATGTTTCTTATGATAAAGACTACAGTATTCGAGAAGAAAATGGAAGTGACACGAAATTGGGTGTTTTGCAAAATCGTGCTCTGTTATATTAGTCGATGTACTAGCTGTTTTAGATAGCATTTATGGTGAGTCGTGGGAGACCGGTGCTTCCGCTGTAGTCAGCCCGGTCACACGGCCCTTGCTTGTGACGCTCCGCCACGCTGTTTTAAATGGACGTCCATTAATGGACACCCATATCCGCATACTGCAGGTGAACGTGAAGCCGGAGCGGCTGGAGGGGGTCCTGGACTCCTTTTTCCCATCAAGAGCGGAGAAACACGTTCCTCCGCGCATGGCTCCGTCTCAGGCGCCCAACGCGGAAGGCAGCGAGAACGACGTGCCCGTAGTCACGGAGGGTGATTTTGAGGCGGCTGTACTGCAGCTTAAATCCCGCAGAAACACCGTCCCTGGACCCGACGGCATTCCAGGAAGCATGAGTCCTGGCTCACGAGGAGCTTGGACCTCGACTTATAGGTCTCTTAAGTGCATGCCTCGAAAAAGGCCAGTTTCTCAAGGTCTGGAAGACAGGAAAACTGGTCTTGATCCGAAAGACGGGGCAGCCAGCAAATTCTCCATCAGGACACCAGCCGATCGTGTTGCTTGACGAGGTGTGCAAGCTCTTCGAGCGTATTATTGCGCAACGCCTCGGCAAGCACCTCACACGCGTGGGGCCAGATCTGGCGGATAGCCAGTTTGGCTTCCGTCAAGAGCACTCCACCGTGGACGCGATCATGTGCATTAGAGGCCTGACGGAGGAAGTAATCTCACAGTTTGAGGTGGTGGTGGCGGTGTCTCTTGACATCGCCAACGCCTTCAACACCTTGCCCTAGAGCTGCGTTGGGGAGGCGCTTATCTACCATGGAGTGCCTCCCTACCACCGTCAAATTGTCGGGGCCTATCTCCTTGAGAGGTCCATTACTTACCCGAGCTGGCTGGGATCGGTATTAGGACCGCTCCTGTGGAACATCGGTTACGATTGGGTGCTGCACGGTCTGCTGCTCAGAGGGGTCGGCGTAACGTGTTACGCCGAGGACACCCTCGTTAAGGCGCGGGGAGCAACGCACCGAGACGCAGCACTAAAGGCCACGGCAAGGGTTGCTCAAGTCGTGGGTCGGATACGGCGGCTGGGTCTCGAGGTCGCCCTTCACAAATTCGAGGCTCTGTGCTTCCACGGACCTGGGATGGGGCCACCTGCGGGATCCAGGGTACAGGTAGGGGGCGTCAGCATCGGCATCGAGCCCTCGATGAAGTATCTGGGGCTCGTACTCGATGGCCGGTGGAACTTCGGACATCACTTCCGAAGTTTGATCCCCAAACTGAGGGGAACATCAGGGGACCCAACGCTCCCTACGGGAGACTGTACCTGGGGATCGTGCGAAGTATGGCCCTATACGGGGCCCCCGTATGGGCGGAAACCCTGACGGCCACCAATGTGGCTAGATTGCTGAGCCCGCAGAGGGCGATGGCCGTCAGGGTGATAAGCACCGCACGATCTCAGGTGAAGCGGCATGTCTCCTAGCCTTGGGACCTGGAAGCGAGAGCCCTTGCGTCTCTATTTAAATGGCGCAAGGAGGCGCTGGAGCGGCGCAAAAGGCCTGCGTCCCGAGAAATCGAGGCTCAGCGGTCCCAGCTCCACCAGGAAACCGGGGAGACATGGAAGGTGCGACTTGAGCAACCAAAGGGGGGATTCGCCACAATCGCGGCCGTCAGACCGGTCATGGACGAGTGACTGGAGAGGAGACATGGTGCTGTCTTCTACCGTTTGTCACAAATACTTACCGGGCATGGTAGTTTCGGTAAATATTTGTGGCGAAGATACCGGGAAACTACGGCCGAGTGTCTGCACTGTGAGGACCGCAGCGACGAAACATCGCTCCACACGCTGGTGAAGTGCACGGCGTGGGCGGAACAGCGCCAGGTCCTCGTAGAAGCGGAATGACACCCGAACCCCCCCCCCCCTTCTCCCCCCATAGACGCGGGATAACACCCGAACCTTCTAGGCGAGGCCGCAGCCGTAGGTCTGTTGGTAGTCCTGGGAAATCCTTCCGAGGGCTTACCCGGGGCTACCAACCGCAGGCTATTAGGCGGTACGTGAGGGTTTTTTTAGTCGGTAGGAGTCCGACATATCATCTGTGAAGGATATTCGCTCACGTTAAAAAAAAAAACCATATATGGTGAGTAAGTGTTGATCGATTTTAGCTCATAATATCTTGAGATAAGTTTTCCAATTCAGCCCATTATCTATATTTAGTCCAAATCATTTAGCTTTTTGTACCTGTTCTATATGTGTTCCGTTCCCTATTCAATCCAAATAAAAATATTGAGTATGATAGTAGAACATGTATGAACAGTAGCACCATGGAATGTAACTAATGAAAGGCTTCAACAAGAGTCCAGTATCAAAACTAGTACCAAAAATAGATGTTGAAAGTTGGCAATGCCGAAATATAAGTTTTTGTTTGTTTCTTTATATTGGTAGCACATCCTGCTAGAAAAGGTGAGGTGTAGTTTGTCTCTCTCTCTCTCTCTCGCTCTCTTTTGCACCCCTGCCAAGATTGTAGTGGCCGCTGGTTTTTTGTGAGTAAGAAAATAAATCCTAAGTTGAAGAAAAGCAGTGTTTCCTCATAGAATCCTATAGGTTATGGGCCCAGACACAAAGACCGAACTGGAAAATATAAGGAACATTACTTCACTGCGAACTCAAACGAAAAAAAACGTCGCCGAACACACGGCGTGTTTTGGAGGTTATTTTTCGCCGCGTCGTTGCGACGAGTAAGAATAAAAACTTGTTCAAAGGACCGAGCAAGGAAGGGAGTTCAGCAGGATGGAAACAATAAAAGAAATTCAGATGCAGAGTTCAACCATCAGGTTGACTGGAGCCGCCAACTGGAATATCTGGAAATTTCAGACGTCGGTCTTACTGCGAGGCCAGGGTCTTTTTGAACTAGTTGAAGGGCGGTGTACGAAATCTGAAGATGCTGCGGCGAGCAAAGCGTTGGACACCAAGGACTCGAAAGCGCAAACTTTGTTGGTCACACGCATGGCGGAGGATGTAATGCTACACATCATCACCTGTACTACATCAGCACAGATGTGGCAGAAACTACATAGCGTGTTTGAGCAAACGATGGAGACGAGCGTACATATTTTGCAGCAAAGATTCTTCCAATACAAATATGAAGAGGGAACTGCAATGGCAGTGTTAGCAGTCAGCATAGTTGGTGGAGTGTGCTGGCATCTCCAGCTTCAAGTTTTATATTGGTAGCACATCCTGCTAGAAAAGGTGAGGTGTAGTTTGTCTCTCTCTCTGTCTCTCGCTCTCTCTTGCACCCCTGCCAAGATTGTAATGGCCGCTGGTTTTTTGTGAGTAAGAAAATAAATCCTAAGTTGAAGAAAAGCAGTGTTTCCGTATAGAATCCTATAATAGAAAAGAAGAAATAAAGGAGAGAGTGACAATTTGTATTAACAGAATGCAGCTACATACTAACATATTGGCCCACCACCGTCATTATCCTTCTCCGCCTTTTCCACAGTCAGTTGTGGACGGCTTTTCAGTGTAACTGTGATGCAGCTGAACTTCGATTTTCCATGAAGCGACTGCCATCTGACCTCCGCAATCCATCGGCGGTATCAAGATTCTGCAGCTACCCTCTAACTACCCGTATCGGCTGCCTAGATTTTCTCATGACAACCGAGACCCAAGGCTGAACTGTACTATCCTAGGCACGAACAGACCAATGCAAATGGCCCACGAAATCGGACTAAACACTCATAGCGAAATAGTCATTTTCATACACAGGGAAGATAAAATAATCGGATAAAAAAAAATATGGGCTTTATCTCCCCTTCCTGGCAGTCCAGCGTTAACGACTGCCATATACGTCAAATCCCATATATTCGTCGTTCTATTCCACCAAACGCCAGCTAGCGTATTGCCACTTGTCTAGAGGGGCAGAGGAGCTACGGATGGCCTACGTCACATTGCGAGCCGGTCGCCTGGTGTGAGTACGGCTCACACCAGGCGACCGGCTTTTTTTGCAATAACGTGACCTTAGTTAGTCACGTTATTGCAAAAAAAGTTTCAACTAACCTACGTTTATATAAATAACTACGATTGTTAAAACAGCTCTGCACAATTTTTAAATCAGCACTGGGAGAGTGAAGTAAGATTTCAAAATTTTAATCTACGTAGTTAAGTTTGTGTTCAGGAGAATTGTTCGCCATGATGCCCACAACTACTGTCTATCATCGCACCACTCGCCATAGGCAGGGAATTCTTCCTCACGTTATAACCGGACGCGGTGCGATCTCTAGCTGTGGAACGAACTCCCTGCACGAGTGTGACACCCCTGGTATTGCACACGATGGTAAACGTAACCACTTTCCAACAGGTGGGCCGTGTGCTCTTCCGCCATCTATGTGGTATAATAAAAAATCCTGAATGTACTAATTACCTGAAAAAGGTATCTTTTGGACTGCGAAAGGCCAACCGATTGATTAGAATATTAATCCAGGGGTTTTGAAACGAATGTGTAGCTTTAGTATTGTTGTTTTTTGTTTTGCAAGACTTTAAACTAGTTTGGATTTTTTTTTTTTATATTTTATAAATAGTTTTCCTTTTAAAACTATGTTTTATTTTTCAGCTGCACAATAACCAAAGATGATAACCTTAGTATTGATATGTATCTGCGCCTCATATTTGCTCTGGAAGCAGTACTACACCAGGTCGGACGAGCCCCCGGTGCTACCTGGATCATGGCCTTTTGTTGGACATTTATTGTCATTGGTTGGAAATGGAGCCAGTAAGTACACAAACTTTTCTTTTTTTTTATTTCACTTAGGTGGCAGACAAGTATACGGTCCACCTGATGGAAAGTGGTTACCGTGGCCTATGAACGTGTGCAACACCAGGGGCGTCACACTCGCGCTGCCGACCCTGTTAGAAGAGAGAGTTTCTGTGCCATCAGTGTAGAAGATAAAGCAAGACAAACCTTAGGTCTTCCCACTGACAGCACAAAACTCTCCAGTGAACTCTGGTTACCCTACTTACTGCCGGAAACACAACACGAGGTTATTATGACCGCGGTATTCTATAGGGCGGAGGTACTTCCCCAGTCGGACAGCTCAATTGGACAAAAATACCGTCGTGTCCTACCTCCTACAATCTGTTTAATGAATCTAAATTTCTTGAGAAATTCAAAATTACTACAGCACTGCAGAAGATAGATAATGATGCAATACTGCCCCTAATATATGTTATTGAAACGGAAACTGAAAGAGGCATGTAACAGGTAGTTTAGAAAACCAGAACAATGCAAATAAGAGTATTTAATTGGGCCTGGTCGTGCCTCAGAGAGCACGTTAAGCCGTCGGTCCCGGTTGCCATACCAACATTATTTATGGCAGTCGTTACGGGCAAGTATGGGCCCTTAAAAGTCCAACTGCTAATGTAAATGCAATGCTTCGATATTGCAAATGGTTAATTGTGGAGGTCAAATGCGCTGGTGACAGGGCCACAGGGTTCTAGCACAATCCTTGATCCTAGATTCCTGATCAATATAATTACGAGCTGTGTGCCTGTTATTGTCCCAACAATTAACACAAACCACTCACCTTGTCTCTCGGCCGTTCAGTGTAAAGCAGAGATCTCCAGAAGGTTCCGTACGGGAGCAACTTGGTCACACGCAGACAAGATATTTCCAGATTCTTTCACGGATCACTGTAGTTCTTTATTTATCTATATATGTATATGAAGGCGCGTTAACAATTGTGTGATTAAATTGAATGAAATTGACCCTGGCGTTATGCAAGACACTGATGCTCTATGGTCGAGTGAAACGTCATGCGTTCATTCAGACTGTCAGTTTGAGTTTGACAGACCATTGACTTTTGTGTGGCGCGCAGAGAATCGGGATCAGTATCGCTGCGGACCTCGACCGGGAACCACGTGTTTAGCAGAACTCTCCTAGTTCGGTTGAATATACTTGGATATAGATCGCGAGTGTGTCTGTAAAAATGTGTAGTCAGAGATTGACGTAATTGAAAATATGGTGATTCGTGTGTTAGGTTGTTCTACAATCCGCGTGGATATACGGGCGAGGCCGTATATCCACGCGGATTGTAAGTGCAAGCTTACAATGGGCTACTTAGAGGCCCCAGACCCGAAGTAAACCCCATGTGCCTATATCGTAAGTGGGATCTCAGGGCAACAAGCTAAGGAGAATAGCAGTGGCAACCAAAAGACTCGTTAGTCGAATTTACATGAAATAACGTGAAACTGTCGACTGTCCTAATTGTTGGCTGCATCCCGACTGCAAGACCCGGTGAGACCGTTCCTTTTTTTTCGTAGACAGTGGGTCCCTTTATTTTCAATAACAAGTGGTATATTCAAATAATTTCCCGGTAGCGGAATATCGTATTCCACCCTCCAGGGAAAGGTATTGTGATGTTTTAACTCGTGAGTACAAATTCGTTTTTAAATAAAAAGTTTCATCCTATTTCTACTATTCCATGTAGTGCCAGAAGAGACGATGGCAGTTCTGGCAATTCATGAGCAGAGGTTTATTAGGTAACGGAGTTTGCACCTAATTATGTAGTAGTTAAATTGTCATTACACGAAATAGTTTTGAAATATCCCGAAAATCTAACAATGCTAGTTTCTATACTATCTGTAGTTGTTGATACGGTGAGGAGACTAATTTAAATTGTACTACTGTACGCTGCAAAAAGTTACTGTATTGCTTAGATTAGCTTAGAATGCAGTGACGCAATCAGTACGTACAAGAAATAAGATCGATAAGTTTTAACAAACTACCCTACTAACAACAGTGAGTTCCTTATTGTCAGTACGCAGATGTCATGTCACCATAGTGCAGAGGCTCGTGTTAAATCATCTTTCATTGAGTGGGGTGGGCTAACGAAAGACGATTCCGATTATATCACGATGTATAACGTGTTGGTTTTTGCGTTTACTGTTTCGATTTCGATATATTTTCGGTAGCAGGTACTGACCCAGTGTGTCTTGTCTTGAGATGTATGGGTCCCTCGGAGCGCTCCAGCTATGTTTATGTGTTGTTGGACAGGTAGGTGGATGTAGCTGTACAGTGTAAGATATAGCTTCCTATGACGAAGGTCTGTTAATAATCGCGTACTGGCTTATCAGTCTAATTTTTCTATGATACTGAGTAGCGAAAGGGAGCCATGCAGCATCCGCTCTAACGGGTTTTGTTCGTGTAATATTTCTCATAAGCGGGTAGTGGAAAGACTCACCGTGGTGTACTTTACTTTGAAGCCACACTATTGTGTACCTAGGTAGAAAAGGCGTGGCGGAATCTCAGCAAGAATATACGAACCAACGGTTGGGTAACCAAATATTTTGGGTCGGCTAAAGGAATAGTTCTCGACGCCAAATTGGTGGACTGTGGCCGATAAACTGCCCCGAGTAGTCTCTCGTCATTGATGGACGATTATGTGATCTACATTCTGGTGAAAGCCTCTGTGGCGTAGCGGTAGTCGGTGCAGTTGCTACGCGAGACCTCGGTTTCGATCCCCGGTCGGCACAGGTGTTTGTGTGCGTGTATGTGACTGCTGGCATTGGTCTAGTCTACGTGTTACGGAGGGTCCGTTGCGTCATATGTCCCGGTGGCGGCCGCTACGGGTGGTTAGAGCCCACAGGAGTCCGACTGGTGTAGCTACAGAAATTCAGTGCGCCGCTTGGTTGCGGGGATCGGATAACGGTCTCTTCGCGGAGTATTTCGAGGTCCAGTCGCGCCGCGTTTGTACTGGAGAGCCGAGACCGACTGGGTCCAGAAAGGGCCTCGGAGAATGACGATAGAATGAATAATTAGGAGTTGATTGCTAGAAGCGGCGGTTGCTGTTATTTTTTTGTCATATACTCTCCGTTGTAATGAAATGGAATAAAGTGTGTAATTATGGGCAGAAATGGCTACTGCTGATTCCACGTCGTCTGAGTGCTAACAAATGGACACTAGGTTAGAGTGTAGATGGTTCCTGGTGGTAGGAAAACTGAATCCGACTCACTTTAATTGCGGGGACAAGGTGTGAACTTCTAACTGTTACGAAATTTCAGGCAAGGTTGTGTCTAGGTACGAGTCATTAATCAGATGTCAGAAGTTGACGTACAGACCATAACCAGAGGAAGAGGTTGTAATCCGTCACATCAGTAAGTAGTGTACAAGGAGTGAAAATAAAGTACTTAGGAGTCTTACTGAGTTCTCGGGTATGAGTGATCAACTCGTCACTGGCTGTGTGCCTTTGCTTTGAGATGTCTCATTTGGTGAAGTTAGGACGTCTTTGATTTCAATATCCTCACGTCTCTCAGGTATAGGGAAAGATGTTCTATTAGCAAGCAATGTTTCATTGTTATCTCAAGTAACGGTCTCTCGTCGGACGTAGTCACATAGACGAATTTTTATTTTTACATCGTGATCAATCAACGAGATCAATCAACCAACTAGGCCACCATGGTCAACTGCTCGACGTTGGCCTCGAAATGGGTTATCTATGTTATATGATTAGAGCAGGAGAAGTCCTCAAGTTCCAGATACTAACAAGCATTGGCAGAGACATCCAAATTGAGGATTACTACTCCAAACAGGAGCGTGCTTGGGTCACTTTTCTTACTTCACAGGGTAGTATCGGGATACCTATAACGAGTAAAGTAACTAAAGTATTCCTATGATAATAGGAATACTTTGTTTAATAGGCAATCAATGAGCTAGATGAACGTGACAGCTTCTCCGTAAGTGTGATAGATATGTTCACTCCACGGCCGATCGGGCCAATCCAATGGTGACTTCGACGGATCAAAACACGGATGAAACCGTTCCGGTTTGTGGGAGGGCGGTGTGCTCCTCCATGCGTCTTATTTCGCTCCATATTAATGATTGAGTGATGTATGTAAAGTAACAGCGTAGATAGTGCAATCCGTGCGACTCCGCCAAGGGTCCGCGGAAGCGTAGTCGTGATTCGTGACCTCATGAATAAACAGGGTAATGGAGCGGTTACGAGAGCGTCTGCAGATGCTGCGAAGCGCGTATGGTAGCTTTATATAGGAAAGTGAAATG
This sequence comes from Eilema caniola, assembly GCA_949126895.1. NCBI lineage: Eukaryota > Metazoa > Arthropoda > Insecta > Lepidoptera > Erebidae > Eilema > Eilema caniola. The sequence goes on from OX421484.1 coordinate 18,797,232, forward strand.
TAACAAAATTGGCTTTCAACCAATTCTGAACCATAAGTGTGTTCTAATTAATCGGTTTCGAGTGTATGCGTATAGTTGATAGAGCTTTAAATGGATTATACTGTCAGTGCAGTGTTGGTTTATTGGTTTCAAGTCTTGCTTTACTTAATACTACTACCTTAGAAATCTATTCAAATAAAGCCTGGCTGTGGTTTGGGCCAGGATGTAGACGCTACTCGCTTCCAATATGGTGGGTGGAGCCGGGACACATCGTGTTTGGGCAGATTTCAGTATATTTCATCTCCTAGCAACGAATCCCAATGCCTGCAATCCTATCTCGAGAGATTAGTTATATCACAGTAGCAGAAATTGACAACGAGCTGGCCGAGACGAGAATGAAGGAAGAATTCACGACAACGACACATTCTCAGCGACTAATTCTCACACCATCACTACTAGTCCACCTTCCACTGACCTTGATGCATATTGTAAGTAGGTAGGTCCAGACTCACATTCATGTTCGGTCTGGCTCCACGAGGGTCGATGTTTGAACTATGTAATGTTGCTAGCCTTGCAGGATAGTGTAGGTAGTTGTAGGGGCACCAACGAGTGGTTGCCCATGGTCCGACTTTTTTATGGTCGCAGGGGCACCAATGAGTGGTCGCCTGGTCTGACTAGTTCATAGTCGTAGGGGCACCAATGAGTGGCTGCCCGGTTTGGCTGGTTTGGCTGGTTTGGTGGTTCAACGAGTGGTGGTCGGCCGGTGCGGCGATGGAAGTCAGTGATGGACGAGCGTGTCAGTGCGAGAAGAATTAAAGCTTTGAATATTTGCTCACAGACGGATTTCTAGCATTGGGACGACGAGGACGAGCGATATGTCAGTCTGGCCGTGACTATTAACGCGCTAATAGTTGTGTGATTAGAGTGAATGAAATTCACTCTGGCATAATGCAAAGCACTGGTGCCCTATGGTCGAGTGTGACATCATTGGTTCATTCGGACTGTCAGTTTGAGTTTGACAGATCATTGACTTTTGTGCGGCGCGCAGAGAATTGGAATCAGTATCGCTGTGGACCTCAACCAGTGGAGGAAAAACCTCACTGGTAATTTTAAATTTTTGAGTGGACTGTATTTTATAGAAATAATTTAAAACACCTTGCATATAGGTTACGAAATATAGGAGAAGGGAAGTCGGCTCGCACTTACTTGGTGTTAATGCAGCTGCAATCTTCAGCACGTGCACGGCTGTCCCCGAATTTACACTTTCACAGTACGAGAGTTTTAATGGCCATGTTATTACACCCACATTTAATTGAGAAGTGAAGAACTGATCACATGCATCGGTAGTTGCGGTGATTATTAGTTCCCTCTGTTTTGTTGGCACCTCAGCCATAACGCACCGTCATTGGTCGAAGTGCGGATGCCGGAAGGAATGGATTAGATAGGTTAAAAAATGCAAGATGCGTTCATATTTTTAATGAATTTAGAAATTGAAATCCAACAAGCGGGTACCACGTGTCTAGCAGAACGCTCCTAGTTCGGTTAAATATTCTTGGTTATAGATTGCGAGTGTGTCTGTAAAAATGTGTAGTCTGTGATTGATGTAATTGAAATATGGTGATTCACGTGTTAGGTTGTCCTATCACCTCGCCCGTATATCCACGCGGATTGTTAGTGCAAACTTACAATGGGCTACTTAGAGGCCCCAGACCCGAAGTAAACCCCGTGTGCCTACATATATATACAGCACAGTTCAAAGGAGTTCATAAATAACACGACAATTAAGGAACAGATAGTCCTTGCGAGAAGCGGTAAGAATGCGATGAGCGAAAATTTTCAGTGTCTACCCTCAATGAGTGACGTATGCGAACCGACTGAATGAATGATGACCATGGAGTCATACCGGAATACTTTCCATGTACATGGAAAGTTACCTCAGTTTTTTTAAGTTGTTGAGCTGCGTCTATAGCTAATGCAGTGATAGGTATAGAGCCAGCAATATCGTCCATATACATATCGCGCTGTAAAATATCATTAGCGAGAGGAAATTGTTTACCTTCGTCCGTACAAAGCTGTTGGACGGTGCGGAGGGCAACAAGCGGACTGCATTTAAGTCCAAAGGGAAGCACGTCATACTGATAGATTTTGACATCTTCGTTTTCATTAGAGACTGGCTGGAGGTGACAGCACAGCCGAGTTAATTCGCATGACTGCAGATAGGGAGATATACAGACATTATGGTCGCTGATCTCCGGGATGGAGATGGCACCTGAAGAAGAATAAGAAGTTTTCATTAAAGCGATATAAAATACGTTGTAAAGGGCGATCTTCCGGTCTTAAACCTCTTCATAAATACATATCGCGTACGTCAGATTACATCACAACACCGTATTGCCTAAAATATACTAAAATGTTAAAAGATCCGTCTGAAGGGCGGGACCTACGAATAGTACTTCGTTAAGAGAGGTACCGTTGTCTGTTTTCGCACTTGGGTCTAACACCACACGCAGTTTACTGGTCATTTTGTCTTCGCAAATAACAGTATGGTGTGCAATGTAATATTCCACCTGTCGATAAGTAAGTACATCTGACTTCAAAAGGAGATTCTCTTCTTCTGCATCCTAGCGTTAATCCCAGTCGCATCCGAAGCTTTTCAACTTAGAATCTGGGGTCCGCTTTTAACCAGTCTAGCTGCGAATTTGGCTAAACTTCGATATTTTTCGTGAAGCGACTGCCATCTGACCTCCACAACCCAAAGGCAATATCGAAGCATTACAGCTAGAACAGTTGTTAGATTTTGGAGGGCTCCAACTACCCGTAACGACTGCCATAGATGTTTGTATGACAACCGAGACCGACGGCTTAAACAGATCAATGCAAATACCTATATTTTATTATATTATCTAATATTTTATATAGAACCCGCGCCTCCTGCGTAGCGGCCGCGTTCACTAACGCTACACCACGGACGAGATTCTCTTATTTGAATATTATTAAGTGCTACCGAAATGTAAACATTCTTAATGTAGTCATTGATGACCTCATCATACAATATTTTGACGTTAGAGTTCTTCGTGAACTTTCTTTCGAGGCTGTAAAACCTACGAAGCGCGCAATTTACCTAACTAACGTAGATACTTCAGTTTTCAGCGGTAAGGTTGCTACATATTTAACGGAAGGAGTACGAGAGATGGTCGAAACAAAACTGTTCACAACACTAATCATCGACATTAATTGAGGGCACAGCGTTGACTTCCTCAATTTTCCAAAAGCAGCGTAAATCGCAGTTGTCTGGAAATGACGTAGTGAGGAACGATCGCGTGTCAGATAGCGATGTCGATATTTGCCATCTCTCATAATTGTATAGTCTAATACATTCTCTAACACATCGGGAGCACCTGGTGTGCTGGCCACGTCACCCGGTTGTAATCATTCTGCTAATAATTTAACCCCAAGCAAAACGTCTAGGTTACCCGGGACGCCCAAATATTATTATAATAATTCAGTGATATCTATCGCACAAAACGGCAACTGATCAGCAATCTGCTTCAGCACTAAAGCGTTGATCGTGTACTTGGGTAACGAGCGAACTCGAGAGCTAAAAGTAAAGTTCACAGAGCCCCGAACGGGATGTGACGTACCACCTATACCTTTAGCAGTACATATAATATCAGAGTGAAACGGTGACCCGAGCTTACAACAGTAAAGAGTAGTAATATAATTCTTTTGCGAGCCTTTACACTGAACACTTTAGCAGTCGCTAATATTTCAGTAGTACGGGTAGTTTGCGGTAAAGAAGAATGCGTGCACAATGCCACCCGATCTGATGTTGGCATTGCAGGATCAGCGATAGGTGTCGATGCGGATGCGGAAGCGGAAACGTAAGGAGCGTGAGACTTAGAAGTTTTCGTTTGCGGACGCGACGATTGCTCAAAATGTAACAAGCGGTGTTTACCGCGGCATTGCTATCATGTTGATTTGGACTGACATTTTGAAACGGTATGCTTAAACAGTTTCCGCACATATTGTCATCCTTAATCATTTCGAATCTGTCATTCGCAGTCAATTTTAGAAACATGTGGCATTTATATAAATGCGTGTGAGTTGAATGACAAAGCGATCCACTAGTAAATGCGAGTCACTAGTAGACATCTGCACCTGCGGAACTTTAGATGATGATGCGGTGGCCATACTTCCACTAGAAGAACGTCCAAGCGATTGAGTACGTTAAGATATTTTTATTTGGTCTCGTAACGGTTTTTTCATAAGACTTGCGATATCTGAATCTATTACTTTAAGACCCAAATGACTAAAAAAAAATCTTCCCAATTATTCAGTTTCAATTGTTTAAGTCCCGCAACAATAGCTGTGAACTTATCAAATACCTTGTAACGTTACAGCTGGTCCTCGAGGAGGGCCAGTGTACGTCAGATTGTTAAAGGAAGAAGGGAATAATAAGACGTGAACAGGGAAATGGCACTTTGTATTGTTCACAAGAATAAGATACACAGTTCATAAGAAAAACACTTAAGGGTCATTAAAACCACACTATACTCTTCGAGTCTTCTCTTCAACTTTTCATATAAGATTCAGTGCTGTTATGGGCCAGGCTTGCACAGGCACTCAATGAGAAGATACGTCCACGGCGAGACTACGATGCGCAGCTGCGTTCCATCAAAAGCTTGATGGAACAGAAGATTTTCAGAGTGGCCTCCACCAGAGGCACGAGACTTGGTCAATCCTTATGATTGAATATTCATTTAAAAGGCAGTGGCTTCTGAAAGATTAAGATGAACTTCAGTAATAAGATTTAAGAGATATCTTCACGATCCAAACCGGAGCTCGAATGCCGCGTCCTGAATTTTCCCACGTTTGTTAGGAACCCGCAGCGCTGTCAGTACAAATTTAAATTTAAAAGTATAAATGCGTATAAAGGAAAGAGGTTGACAATACTATGAACTAAAATAAACCTACTTAGATAATATAGTAATATTACATTACCCCAGAAACCCCGATAAAAAAAAATTGAACACGGTGAAAATTTTTTTTTAGGTTAGTTGCTAGACCCAGCTCTACCCGCACCTTACGAAAACCCAAGAGATGATAAAGTAAAGTATATACAATAGAAGGTAAGATAGTTACACAAGAAGTAACTCTAGAGGTAGTTACACAAGGAGTAACTACTAAAGATTCAAGATAAGTTACACAAGGAGTAACTAAAAGATTCAGTTTAAGGCTTATTTATTTACAAGAGTAACGTAGAACCGCTCTTGATGTGTTTTGGGCTTATTTTAAGTGTTCACATCACCGCACCATAAAGAGGAGATAGGGATGAAACCCTAGAAGAAGAAATAAAATGGAGAAGAGAATGCAAATTAGCGAAGGGAAAGGGAATGAGCGATTATGAAAAAGGCCAAAAGGTTAGGGAACTTGTGGAGAACATATTAAGAATATATAGAGAAATTATAACTAAAGTAACATTAAGAGAACATTAAACTAACTAAAGAATACAGTGTAATAATAATTATACAACTAAAGAGAAGTAATAAAAAAAACAGGCATTATTAAGAAAAATAAATATAAAGAGGAGATATTACGATTAATTTAGAATATTGATCAAAACAAATAAAAAAAAAAAATACAATTATAATATTCTACATTTTTATGTCCTTAATGTGCCATTTACCTTTTATACCATTACTATCTTCTAAGATGTAAACGAGTGGGGATAATTTCTCTATAACTTTAGCTTTTAAAAATTTAGGCGCAAGTTTGGCACTAAAATATGCCCCAGCATCACTCTGGACGTAATTTTTACGCCAGACAATATCACCAACCTCAAATTCCTTAATTTTCCTCCTACAGTTATAGCGTGACGCATTTTTAGTATGTGCATCGAATAACGCAACCTGAACCTTATCGAAGATTGTAGATAATAATCCTAAATTTTTAGCATAAATATCACGAGGGAGGAAAATAATCTCATCAAGGTTAGAGCATTTGGCATAAAAAGAACCACAAGGAATGGTTTCTCTGCCAAAAACTAAGAAGGATGGTGAGAAACCAGTAGTAATATTAACAGAATTGTTCATTGCAAATTGTATTTTTTGAAGATGTTTATCCCAAGAACGATGGTCATCGCCAACTAATTGGGCTAAAGCAGTGATAATCGTCTTAATATAGCGTTCAGTGGGATTAACCTGTGGGCAATATTTGGGAGAATAATGCACAAAGGGAATCTTATATTTGTTAAGAAAATTTCTAAATTCATTAGATTGAAATTGAACACCATTGTCCATAATAATAGATTGTGGTATCCCATATGTTAAGAAAACAGAATTTTCTAAATGTTGAATAACGTTAATGGAAGTAGCACGTTTTAACGGAAAAATAAGAGAATATTTAGAAAAAGAACAGGTAACCACGAGAATATATTGGTTACGTTGTCTAGTCATAGGAAGGGGACCCATTAAATCAAGAGAAATACTTTGAAAAGGTCTAGAACAAATTTTAGGTTTACCCATAGGGCCAAAAGGTGAATGATTAGAATGTTTGAAGGAAAGACAAGTTTCACAAGTGGAACAATACTTTGCTACATCCTTGAACATACCAGACCAGTAGAAGTTTAAAGAGAGTTTTTTGTAAGTTTTAAAAATACCAATATGAGGATTATTATCAAAATCACCATGAAAATGTTTAATAATATCAACTCTCTCCAAAGGAGGAGGAACTTCTTTCCATAAGAAATCTTCGTTAAGGTCATCAGGGGAGTTACTATAGCGATAAAGTTTGTTATTCAAAATTTTATGATTTGGGAAAGAATCAGGGTTGTCACGACAATTAGTAAACAATTTATTAAAACGTTCTAATTCAGAACTATCACCACTCGAAATAGGTTCTACAAAACCAATGGTGGTAGTATTAGTAACTTTATATCTTGAAAGAAGATCTGGAACAACATTATCTTTACCTTTCTTATGTTTCAGAATAAAATTAAAACAGGATAGGCGAAGAGTCCATCGGGCTAATCTTCCCGAAGGATTCGATAAATTAAGAAACCATTTTAGAGCTGAATGATCAGTATAAATTGTAAATTGTTTACCATTATCAAGATAGCAACGCCAATGTTCGAGAGCGCATATAACTGCAAGAGTTTCACGTTCAGTTGTGGAATAATTTTGTTCATGCTTATTAAGAGATTTGCTCATATATGCTATGACAACATCATTACCGTCTTTTTCTTGTGTTAGCATAGCACCTATACCATAGTTAGAGGCATCGCAGTGTACAGTAAAAGGAAGTTCAAAATCAGGACAAGCTAGAATAGGAGTAGAAGTAAGACACTTTTTTAATTTATTGAAAGCTATATCAGCGTCATCATTCCATGCAAACTTTGGAGCATTTTTACCGGAAGAGGTTAATTTACAAAGAGGAGAAGCAATAGAGCTAAAACTTGGTATAAAACGTCTAAACCAACTACAAGTACCTAAGAATTTTCTGACTTCTTTTTTAGAAGTAGGAGTAGGATACGCTAAAATAGCTTCAATTTTACTAGGATCGGCACGTAAACCTTTTTCGTCTATAATATAACCGAGATATTTAAGCTGTTTTCGGAAAAATTGACTTTTCTCGAAATTTATGGTAAGACCAGCATAAGATAATTTTTGATGAACTTTTAACAAAAGAGCTATATGTTCATCGAAAGTTTTAGATACAATGACAATGTCATCAAGGTAACAGAATACCTTATTATCAAAATCAGGGGTAAATAATATATCCATCAATCTTTGCTGAGTAGCAGGAGCATTAGTAAGGCCGAAAGGCATGACCACAAAGCGATACATTCCACGGCTAGGAACATAGAATGCAGTCTTATCCCTATCCTCAGGGCTTAAAGGAATTTCCCAGAAAGCTTTTGCGATGTCAATACTAGATAAGAAATTTGCATCTTTAAGGTTATCAATAATTTCAGAGATAAAAGGGAGACTATAAGCATCTTTACGCGTAACAGCATTTAGTTTTCTACTATCGATGCAGAAACGCCACTCTCCATTTTTCTTTGGTGTTATAATTACAGGAGATAGCCACGGAGATGATTCACATTTCTCGATAACTTTTAATTGTAGCATTTTATCAACTTCGTCAATTAAAGCTTTTTGTTTAATGGGAGAAAGACGATAACAACGTTGCTTTACTGGCAATTCATTACCGGTGTCAATACGATGACAGGTTAAATTAGTAAGACCTAGTTTGCCCTTATGTTCAAAAGAAATATTTTTAAAGCGGTTAATTAAATGCTTAGCAATCTCTATTTGATTATCCGAAAGACTGTCAAATGAGGTAAGATTATTCTCAGAAATGACTGCTACGGAGTTCACATTATTAAAAAGGTGTTTAGAAGTAAATAAATTAGAGGTTAAGTTAAATTTTTTCCAGAAATCCCAACCTAGAATTAGTGATGGAAAAATATCTTGAAAAACATAAGCCTTCAAAATATGAGTTTCATTGTTAAACGTAATAGGCAATTCAAAATAACCTTTAGACATAATTTCTTGTTTATTAGCTACCATAACTTTAATGGGTGACTTGAATAACTTGAAACCTAATTTCAAAATATCTTTATGGGAATTATTACCCAAAATTGTAATACAACTACCACTATCTAAGAGACCAGAAAATATTAAATTATTAATTGAGACTTCAATAAAAGGTCTATTGAGATCCTTTTCTTTATCATAAAATACGGAAGTAGTTTTGTAACAATGCATAAAATTTCGAATAGTTGATAACCAAAGTTCCCAATCACAAGGATCAAAATTATTATTATAGGTTTTAAAAGAGTTATTCAAGTCATTGCTTAGTTTTTTTGATTATTATTTATAGAACACTTAGGACAGTTAGTACATTTAACACCTTTCAAACCGCATTTAAAACAGATGAGGTATTTAGGTTTAGTACAATTTGACAAAGAATGACCGTTGATACGACAACGATAGCAAAAATCTTCATTTGAATTATTTGAACGTGGTTGATTATTATCAGTAGTAGCATTAATTTGTTTAGTATTGAACCATGGTTTAAACTTGCTAGTAGACGGTCGGTAAGCAAATTCAGCCGCACAAGCAGTGGTGTCACTTGAAGGTTCTTTAAAATTTTTATCTCTTTCGGAGATCCGTTCATAGCTTTGACAAACTGATATGAGATAATCAACCGTATCTATTTTCTCACGAACTAAAACACCCGAGTAACATGGTCTGATATTATGAAGTAGTATATCGAGTTGTTCCTTCTCGTTTAGTTTCTTTGAAAGACGAGAAAACATGCCGAACATAATTGAAATGTAGACAATAATAGATTCAGTTGCGCCTTGAGTTCTATTTCTAATAGCTTCTAATAATTTATAATCATAATCGAGGATACCAAAATCTTTTATTAAAAGAACATGGATTTGAGTCCATGTTAGTTCAGGATTCCTATTATATTGAAATCTGAACCAATGTAAAGCATCTCCAGTAAAAATCTCAAAGGCATGTCTACAAAGCATTTGCTCGGATATGTTCCTTGATAACCTAAACTCTTCTAATCTTTGTAAAAAGGATCTGGGACAAGACTTCCCATCATAAGAAAATTTTCTAAGATCTTTTACAAAATTATTATTATTATCGTGATAATTTTGTAATGGTGAAAAAGTTTCCCGTGTAGGTAAGATTGGAAGGGTTTGAGTAACTTGAGGGAAGGTGATAGAATCTGAAACCTGGGAAACTTGAGGACAGGGTGACACAAGAGTATCAATTGGAGATTGGTAGGAGGAATCTTCTTCATCATTATTTAATTTTTCAAAACGTTTATCCAAGGTATAGAAGCGCGATCTAAGATTTGAACAAGATTCTATAAAAAATGAAGTTGGTTTAAGACGTTCAAGTCGATAGTATAAATGATTGACGAAAGCTTCTACTTTTTTAATATTAGTTTTATCCTTCGAAGTTTCGATAGCAGAAATTTTATTTTCAATGTATTGAAGTGTATGTTCAGCTTGTGCAATATCATCATCAATAGGAATAGAAGATGACTTAATGTCATCTGGAAGAACATGAGAAACTTTTGTCATTTGGTCTTTAAGAGAGATCAAATTATCAGCTGGTTTCACAGCTCTAATAATAACTTCATATTCTAGCTCGTGCTTGTTTAAATAAACATATTTAATTGGTCTAGCCATGATTAAATAATAACAAAGAGTAACTTAAATAACAATATTAATAAAGACAAGTCAAATTAATTAATCTATCTTATTTTGAAATAAATTAGCGAATTCCTTAATAAGCCTGAAGTACCAGAATGAGATCTAGGTGATTAATAGATATAATAATAGTGTACTGAGTGTTAGTGTCCAAAGTCAGACTGTACGGCGACCTCTGGCAAGACGGCAACGGATGCCCCAGAAAGTAACTTTCCAGTCTGAAATTGGTGTGCAAGGCTTGAAACTGAGGATATTGTCCACAGCCAACTACCTGTAAGTCAGTACTAGACGCACACACCAGTGTCTCCGAAGAGTTTAGCACAAGTGAATGCAGCTAGCTTATGATGGTTCAGATGTGAACCTTGGTAAAGTGTCACTGCCTGTATTATGCGGTGTAAGTGTTTTGAATTGAGTACTGTAGGAGTACTGTATTGAGTTGTATGAGTGAAGCTGGAAATAAGATATAATTAAGTGAGTTATAATGTGAAGAAGAAGATAGAGGTGGAGTTATTGTTACCGGCTCATCCAGTTATTTGAGAAAGTAAGTGAAATTTTACCAGACAGGCATCAAATTCATCACTATGTGGTATAATATCAACGTTACCGCTGCGCCACCTGAAGCAGTTGTAAGATTATATCAATAGGTTATATATTTAGAGCATATAACTAAAGCTAAAAGAAAAAATGTATTAGTAACATACAAAAAACGTACACAAAGACATTTAAGTTTAAAAAAAAAATATTATTGTGCCAGGAGAGATGCCAAAGAAAATAACAAATATGCACTTGTGTAAGCTTGTTTTAGAATTTTGAGAATATTAGGAGTACAGAGAAGTAATATCAATAGAGCTAGAAAGACAGGGGAGGGATTCGAACGGGATTCTGCCAATTTCTGGCCTAGAAAAAGGAATTTAGAGAGAAAAGGAGGGCGCCAAATCTGTAACGTTACAGCTGGTCCTCGAGGAGGGCCAGTGTACGTCAGATTGTTAAAGGAAGAAGGGAATAATAAGACGTGAACAGGGAAATGGCACTTTGTATTGTTCACAAGAATAAGATACACAGTTCATAAGAAAAACACTTAAGGGTCATTAAAACCACACTATACTCTTCGAGTCTTCTCTTCAACTTTTCATATAAGATTCAGTGCTGTTATGGGCCAGGCTTGCACAGGCACTCAATGAGAAGATACGTCCACGGCGAGACTACGATGCGCAGCTGCGTTCCATCAAAAGCTTGATGGAACAGAAGATTTTCAGAGTGGCCTCCACCAGAGGCACGAGACTTGGTCAATCCTTATGATTGAATATTCATTTAAAAGGCAGTGGCTTCTGAAAGATTAAGATGAACTTCAGTAATAAGATTTAAGAGATATCTTCACGATCCAAACCGGAGCTCGAATGCCGCGTCCTGAATTTTCCCACGTTTGTTAGGAACCCGCAGCGCTGTCAGTACAAATTTAAATTTAAAAGTATAAATGCGTATAAAGGAAAGAGGTTGACAATACTATGAACTAAAATAAACCTACTTAGATAATATAGTAATATTACAACCTTTCCAACATTAGAGCGCGACAATGCAAGGCTGTCTTTAATGCAAGCAACTGATTGAGATAACTGATGGCCAGTGCGTGGGTGTCTAAATATTTAGCTACAAGCGCATCCCATACAATTCGGTAAATCTCAGCACATGGAGTTATTCCAGCTGCCACATTAATTGTAGTAGGATAAGTAATGAATTCGATCAGAGTCACTAAAGTCAGAGTTGGTATGAATAACACGTTTAAAAGTTTCTTAGGAAAACGGAAATGTTTGAATATCCCCATCAAAGGTCGGGTGATCCACACGTGGAAGACTAATGCGAGAGGCTTGCGAACCTAACTTGACAGTTGAAGATGAGGTAGGTACTTGTGCTACTGAGAGAGAAGACACGGTATATTTTATTTCAATAACTAAATCGTCGGAAGAATTCAATGCACTATAACTAACCTCATATTATTTATCAAACTTCATGGATATAACATTCACGTTATCCAAAATATCAATAAATTCACTAGGCAAGCGTTCAATATTCTTTGATTTCTGGCTAGCGACAGTCCCAATGCGGAGCGAAATTAGCAGGTCCGCAGTGGAATAGGTGAAGCGCACAAGTACATAGAGTGCGCGTGGCCTGTTAATACTAATCAATCGCTTCACGGAATATATTAATATATGGTTACACCACATGTACATACCCAGCGATAGTTAGCCAAACCACTTCCACGCTACGACGAAACCACCAATGCCAGACTGTGCTATCACCAACTGAAGAATAAAAATGGAGAAGAAAAGACAGAAAAAAGATGGAGAAGAAATTTTAAAATAGAGGCATTTCTTATCTCTCGTGTGTGTTTATGTACCTATTGCTACGCCCGGCGCTTGACCACTTCAATATATGGCCAAATTTCCATAGGAGTGAGCGAGACGGTACTATAGAAAGAGACAGCATGCCTTGACGTCACTGTTCTAGAAGGAATGGAATGAATAGAACGAGACGTCAGGCTAGAAAGAGACAGCATGCCTTGACGTCACTGTTCTAGAAGGAATGGAATGAATAGAAAGAGACACAAGACCTAATAGAACCTCCCAGAAAGTTCCTGTCTTTTTCAGAACGTACCTGTCTTTTCTCGATCTTTCGCTACTCGGCCGCACCTTATATAAAAGGCGAACTAACAGCCGCTGCTGAAGTTAGTCCATGACTAGTATTCGAAGCGATCAAAGCGATAAAGTGTACGAAGCGATACAGTGCGATTATACAAGTGACTGTGTACTGTGTAAGGAAGAGTTTTCGAAGTTCTACGCGCTTTGCTGTAGTTTAAGTGCAGCTGAATAAAATCTGTCTTCAACGGTTGTCCTCGCATTTTCTATTTTAACCGACCCCCACGCTCGTAACAACTGGTGTCAGAAGTGGGATAGAAAATGCCGATAACGCCGAGAGACGACAGGGAGGGAGTTAAAACCAGAAGCCAGGCCGCGGAAGAGGCTGCGGGTACTCCGAGTACGTCGACGGGTGCTTCAAGATCATCATCGGAAATTAACCTTAGCGCGATTATGACCTTATTGAAGGAGCAAGCCCGTCACCAGGAAGAGCAGACTCTGCAATTGAAGGCACAGCTCCAGCAACAACAGGAGGATCTGATCCGTCGCCAGGAAGAGCAGGCCCGTCACCAGGCAGAGCAGGCCCGTCACCAGGCAGAGCAGGCCCGTCACCAGGCAGAGCAGGCCCGACGCCAGGAAGAGCAGGCCCGTCGCCAGGAAGAGCACACTCTGCAATTGAAGGCACAGCTCCAGCAACAACAGGCAGAGCAGGCCCGTCAACAGGAGGAGCAGGCCTTACAACTAAAGGTTCAGCTCCGGGAACAACAAGAAGATCTATTTGCCTTCTTGAAAGAGTCTAAAGCAGAATGGCAAAGAGAAATTCATTCGTGCAAGACAAAATAGAAAGCCACGAGGAGAAATTAGAAAGTATCGACGAGAAATTTGAGAGTTATGAGGAACGGCTGCAGTCTGTGGCTCAAAACGTAAAAAAATTGGAGACGAAAATAGCTTGCGGAACAGCTGGCTCTGTAACCATTCCATCTGCACAGACTGTCGGAAAGTTCAAAGTACCGCCATTTGACGGGACCTCCTCGTGGACTGCATACAAACTGCAGTTCGAGTCTGTGGCAAAGGCGAACGGTTGGGATAAGGAGCAAGCCAAAACAGCATTAACATTGGGGTTACGAGACCAAGCACTCAGTGTTTTAGAGGCGCTTGGAGGTGAAGTGACTTACGACCGCCTTCTTGAAGCGTTGGAATCACGTTACGGTGATAGTCACTTGGAACATGTCTACCGTGCCCAATTGAAGGACAGAAACCAGCGTCTTAATGAGTCTCTGCAGCAGTGGGCTTTGGAAATAGAAAAGCTCGTGAGAAAAGCTTACCAAGGAGCTTCTTCGTCATTTCTTGACAGCATTTTGTTGCAAGCTTTTATTGACGGGATCAGAGACTTGGAGGTGAGAGCTGCCGTCCGTCTGGGTCACCATGCATCCCTTAAAAATGCTGTTGCTCACGCCCTTGAAGTGGAAGCTGTACGACATGACCCTCGAGCACATAGATTGCGTGAGATCTCAACAAATGAGCAACGTTTGTACCGTCGGGAATTCACACCCAGGTGTTATTTCTGCAAAGAGCAAGGACATATTCGGTCTAGCTGCCCGAAACGGACTCAACAAGGTAATGGCCAAGAACAAACGGCGCGACATCTAGATGCGCCGGAGCAACAGGGAAACGAGTAAACGCCAGGACTGCGGGACGGGTGCTGGCTGGTAGTGTAAAAGTCCCAACTCTGATCTCTCAAGCTAATGATGGAAATAGTCTGGTCATCGAAGGAGGTATTGATGGATCACCGTGCCACCTCACCATTGATACTGGAGCAAGTCGGACCGTGATTAGCTCTCGGCTGGTGAAAAATGTACCTAGAGATCATCGACATCAACTTAAGCATCTCCATCTGCAGACAGCTACCGGCCAGCGCATTTCCGTCCGAGGAGAGCAAGAAGTGGCGTTGGAAGTCGGTGATAAGACCTATTGGCATAAAGTCATCGTCGCTGATATCTTAGATGACTGCATCATTGGATTGGATTTTATGAGAAAATATCGCTGTAAAATCAACGTGGATTGTGGCGTTCTGAAACTTGGTTTCGACGAAATTCCCATGGAAGGTGGCGCATGTGGAAAGTGTACTGTGGTAACAACACCAACCACAGCCGTTATAAGAATTTTAAATATGAGCGACAACGAGTGCGTCTTAAACAAAGGGACACTGCTTGGCACTTGCGAGGAGATCTCGTGGATACGTAGTTGCCAGGGTTCGACCAAAAGCGATGCCACAAGTGACAGAGAATCAACAGTGCTGAAACTACTAGAAGATTGTCGCAATGACCTCAGTAAGGTAGAGATGCTGAAGGCGCGGAACATGCTGCTACGTTATAAAAACGTCTTTTCTATGCATAGTGGTGACATTGGCAGAACTGGAGTAGTACAGCATAAAATCGATACTGGTGAGGCAATGCCAATCCGTCAACGACCACGACGTGTACCGATTGCTCGAGAAAAAGAGGTGGAAGAAATGATTGAAGAGATGAAGAAGGACCGTATCATTGAACCCTCGGTCAGTCCATGGTGTTCTCCGGTAGTCCTTGTAAAGAAAAAAGATGGAACCACCAGATTCTGCGTCGATTATCGCCGACTGAATGATGTTACGAAAAAGGATAGTTATCCGTTGCCAAGGATAGATGACACTTTGGACACCTTAAGTGGCATGCAGTGGTTCTCAACATTGGACCTCAAGAGTGGGTATTGGCAAGTTGAAATTAGTCAACGAGATAAGGAGAAAACTGCGTTTTCTACTGGAAAAAGGTCTCTGGCAGTTCGACGTCATGTCATTTGGATTATGTAATGCTCCGGCCACTTTTGAGAGATTGATGGAACAAATACTTGCTGGACTGCTGGGAGAAGCCTGTCTGGTATATTTGGATGACATAATCATCATTGGAAAAGACTTCGACGATCACCTCAGCAAACTGGAGCAAGTTATGACTAAACTACAGGGTGCCAACTTAAAACTCAGTCCAAAGAAGTGTTCACTTTTTTAACGACAAGTGAATTATTTGGGGCATGTTATTTCGAAGGATGGGATACAAACAGACCCTGAGAAGATAAGTGCCGTGAAAGATTGGCCGACACCAAAAGATAAGACGGACGTTCATGCCTTTTTAGGTCTGTGTTCATACTACCGGCGGTTCGTGAAAAGCTTTTCCGATATTGCGAAGCCTTTGCACCGGTTAACGGAAGAAAAACGGAAATTTATTACTGGCCGTGGTTAAGACATTACAGCATTTCAGTAAGTTTCTGCTGGGCCGCAAGTTTCATCTGAGGACTGATCATGCTGCTTTAAAATGGTTGCTACAAATTAAAAATCCAGAAGGACAAGTGGCAAGATGGATTGAACAGCTCCAGGAATACGACTTCGTCATCGAACATCGGAGTGGGAAAGCGCATGGAAATGCAGATGCGCTCTCTCGAAGACCTTGTCCGGTGGAATGTAACCATTGTGTTAGGCAAGAAGCTAAAGACAGTGTAGCGATTAGAATAATAAGGACTGATACTGTCAGCGATGAGTGGAGTAGCGAAGCCATGCAGCAAGCACAGCAAGAGGAACGAGACATCAAGCCTATTCTCGAATGGATAAGGGCAGGAACACCTAAGCCGAAATGGAGTGATGTCTCCCAAATGAGTGCAGCTACGAAGAGCTACTGGGCACAATGGGAAAGCCTCGTGATACACAATGGAGTCCTGTGTAGAAAATGGGAGTCTGCAAACGGGAAAGACTCACATCTGCAGTTGGTTGTCCCAAAGATTAAAATTAATGAGGTTTTGAGATCATTTCATGACGGAACTTCAGGCGGCCATCTTGGTGTGAAGAAGACGTTGATGAAGGTTCGTCAACGATTCTATTGGATCCATTGCCGTGAGGATGTTGAAGATTGATGTAGGAAATGTACATGCTGCGCATCGGTAAAAGGGCCTCATACAAGGAGCAGGGGAGCATTGAAGCTATACAATGTTGGAGCGCCTTGGGAAAGGATTGCATTAGATGTTGCAGGGCCATTTCCTGCATCGGAGTCTGGAAATAAATACATCCTAGTAGTAATGGACTACTTTACTAAATGACCGGAGGCTTTTGCCATACCTAACCAGGAAGCAACTACAGTCGCGGAAAGACTAGTCACGGAAGTGTTTTGCCGATATGGAGTTCCTCTGGAAATACACAGTGACCAGGGAAGGAATTTTGAATCACAGGTATTTCAAGAAACCTGTAGGATAATGGGTATTCATAAAACCAGGACCACCCCATATCATCCGCAGTCTGACGGAATGGTTGAAAGATTTAACCAAACCTTGGAAAGGCATTTGGCTAAGGTTGTTGAGAGCCACCAGAAGGACTGGGATAGTCATATTCCTTTGTTCTTGTTGTCTTATAGAACAGCGATACATGAAAACACAACGGTGACGCCTGCGTGTGCAAACTTTGGCAGAGAACTGAGACTACCGGCTGATCTACTGACTGGACGTCCTCCAGATTCACCGCAAGAAATCACGGAATATGCTAGTGCATTGCGCGATAGACTAAATGACGTTCACACCCACGTCCGTGAATCTGGGCTCCAGGCAAGCGAAAGAATGAAAACCCGATACGACCGCAACTCTCATCAAGCCGGGTTCGACGAAGGCTCGTTGGTATGGCTACACAATCCGATGCGTCGCAAAGGCAAATCTCCGAAGTTGTCTCCAACCTGGGAAGGGCCGTATAAAGTTGTCACCAGGATCAATGACGTTACATACCGGATACAACGCAACCAGCGAAGCCCCTTGAAGGTTGTACATGTTGACCGACTGGCGAGATACTACGGATCTAATAATGCTCGGGACGAGCATGTCTAAGAAGGGGGTAGTGCTACGCCCGGCGCTTGACCACTTCAATATATGGCCAAATTTCCATAGGAGTGAGCGAGACGGCACTATAGAAAGAGACAGCATGCCTTGACGTCACTGTTCTAGAAGGAATGGAATGAATAGAACGAGACGTCAGGCTAGAAAGAGACAGCATGCCTTGACGTCACTGTTCTAGAAGGAATGGAATGAATAGAAAGAGACACAAGACCTAATAGAACCTCCCAGAAAGTTCCTGTCTTTTTCAGAACGTACCTGTCTTTTCTCGATCTTTCGCTACTCGGCCGCACCTTATATAAAAGGCGAGCTAACAGCCGCTGCTGAAGTTAGTCCATGACTAGTATTCGAAGCGATCAAAGCGATAAAGTGTACGAAGCGATACAGTGCGATTATACAAGTGACTGTGTACTGTGTAAGGAAGAGTTTTCGAAATTCTACGCGCTTTGCTGTAGTTTAAGTGCAGCTGAATAAAATCTGTCTTCAACGGTTTTCCTTGCATTTTCTATTTTAACCGACCCCCACGCTCGTAACACTATAAGAGGACGCCATGTATGCATGCATGGCATGCAGGTAAATGCTAATCTTAGCCGTCCTAAGTTCCTAATATAGTCAGTCAATAGTATTATTTCCTGCCGAAGTTCTCGTGTAATACCTAAGTGACCCAATAGGTGTTTCATGGTTAATACTCCAAATACTGTACTAAGTTTCATTTCCTGTGTTATAATTTCAGGAATATGGGACAGCTTAAGTTACTTTTCTGAACACTGCACTTCTATGGGTGGAGTAGCAAGCCTGCGTCTCGGACCTAAGGTAGTCTATGGTAAATGTTATTTTTCTTATACTTGAAAAGTAATTTTTAATCCAACATCTATAAAACATTCTGCTTTTCAGGTTTTTATATTTATTATATGTGATGTACATGCCTGATGCGCCAATCCTTATGCAGAATTAATATTAAAGTCTCAAACAGATAGGCGCATTATTGTCGGTCAACGTTAAAAATTCAAGGAACTTCGAGGTGACTATTTGGCAAAAACAAAAACAAAAATAAAATTGGGTCACCACAGTTTTCAAAAATAAACTGCAAACATTTAAGAAGTTGTCATCAATGACAATTTAGATCCTACCTTCGCGCCACGGTGCCATTAAGGAACTACAAACGCGTATTTGGTTAGCGTACAATTATTAGCACAATATTAATATTACCTGCCCCTCTAAACAGGTGGCAATTCGTTGGCCGGCGTTTGATGGAATAGAATGACAACTGTACGGGATTTGACGTATATGACAGTCGTTAAGGCAAGTCATAAACGTCAAATCCCATACATTCGTCATTCTGTTCCATCAAACGCCGGCCAACGAATTGCCACTTGTCTAGAGGGACTGTATTGTATACGTCCATAGGCCACGGTAACAGCTTTCCATAAGGTAGACCGTGTGCTAGTCTGCCACGTAAGTGGTATAAAAAAATATTTACTACAAATCAACATATTATTTTTTTTTGTTTTTCGTGGAGAGTTACCAATACCAGCTAACCCCTCAAAGTCCCGAGGGTTAATTTTCACTAGTGGTGTGCATTAAAATGTTAAATGTAAATGATTGCAGTTGTGGCAGACCCCGACGACGTGCTCACGGTAGCTAACACATGTCTAGATAAGGACGATTTCTACGAGTTCATAAAACCTTGGTTGGGTGAAGGCTTAGCCACTGCTAATCGTAAGTTTATTAGAAATTAATTTTGTTTTCCCTTTGTTGAATTTGCATCAACTTGAGTATTGGAATTATCCGAACAAGGTTTAACAGAGCACACCTCCTAAACCTGGTTCCAAAGGATTCCGTTGAAGGGTGCTAATGTCAAATGGGTACAGATAAATTATGTGCACTATGTTTTATTAGTAAAATTTCTTAAATTGCACTAGAACTGATATGGAAAAATCATCGCAAGATGCTTAGTCCGGCGTTCAGTCAGGCTGTACTGGATCGGTTCATCTGCATTTTCAATAGTCAGTCCAGGAAACTCGTCAACGACATGAATAAGGAGACTGTGAAAGGGTCCATTGATTGCAGAGAATATATCAGGAATAACGCTTTAGAGAGCATTTGTAGTAAGTCTCTTATTTTCTAAAAAATAACTATAGTTAGCGTTACTAAAAAAATACACATTAATATAGTACACCGTTTTGGTTTCGGAGTAAAAAGAGATAACAGTCTGCTATGAAACCAAAGCGTACGTATTTAGTCAAATTTGTCAAAACTTATAACCGATATCCAAAAAAAATTACACTCACAACATAATGAAGATATTGACCAATATTTCAATCACTCAATACAGACATTTTGCAAAATGGCTTCAAGCTGAATCTTAGCCAATACTTACTCTGTGGACAAAATTTTCATACCAAAAATTTGTACGCAATTTGTCACATTGTTTTATAAAAAAACTCAAGGAACTAAAAGGTAAAGCCAGGAATGTATGACAGTTTCATTGGATCACTCAATTCGGACAAATTTAGATTGAGTGATTCTAGAAATAGGGTATTTATGTAGACATAATAAATATTTTTCATTTTCGTCATAGATGTAAGACTTGAAAACATTTTTACAATTATAATCACAACGCTAATATTTATAGTTGAATAGTTATGAGAAAATAAACCTTTTTAAATTTGCTGAACTGAGTGATCGTTATAAACGCATGCAGGTAACTATCCCTTTTGTTTAAATGTACACTAACTATGTTGAAAATTTGTACTACTTTGTGACTAAATTTTGCATAAAATTTATTTGTTTCTGTCATTTCTTTCGACATTCGAGGCTTACATTTATGGCGAAAATGAAAAATATTTATTATGTCTACATAATACCCTATTTCTAGAATCACTCAATCTAAATTTGCCCGAATTGAGTGATCCAATAAAACTGTCATAGATTCCTGGCTTTACGTTCTAGTTACTTGAGTTTTTTGTAAAACAATGTGACAAATTGGGTAAAAATTTTTAGTACGAAAATTTTGCCCACCGAGTAAGTATTTGTTGGAATATTATCAAATATAATGTTAGTTAATACAAGTAGCGCCATCTATGAGACAATGAGGTGAAACTTTATTTATTGTCTGTATGAATGACTTGAATAAAACAGTCTGTTATAAACCACCAACCAACGACTTTTATTAGGTTATGGGCTTGCAAAGAAAATTAAAATTATTGCGTTTTTAGAAGAGTTATTGTTAATTTGTTAGTTTATTTTACGCGTGTGACATCAATCAAGATGAACTCAAGTCTTATTGCGAGTGTGCCAAAGCTCAAGGGTCGTGAAAATTATGATGACTGGGCGTTCGCCGTACAAAACTTGCTAGTCCTTGAGGACACGGAACAGTACCTCAAGCAAGAAGCAGCGGCGACAGATGCAGCACAGACAGCAGCAGATGCCAGAGCACGCGCAAAATTGATCCTGACTATTGACACGTCATTGTTTGTGCACATAAAGGAGACGAAGACAACAAAGGAGTTATGGTCAAAACTTAAAGCCCTATTTGATGACGCGGGATTTTCAAGAAGAATAACCTTGTTACGTCATTTAATCTCCATCAGACTAGAAACATGTGAAAATATGACTAGTTACGTTACGCAGATTGTGGAAACTTCGCAACGATTAAGCGGTACTGGATTCATTATAAACGATGATTGGGTTGGGTCATTGTTACTAGCTGGTTTACCAGATAAGTTTATGCCAATGATCATGGCAATAGAGCATTCCGGGATCCAGATCACGGCAGATTCCATAAAAACAAAATTGTTAGATATGGAAAATGGCGGCTCTGTTGAAGCGAATGGAAATGACAACTCAGCATTTATTGCTCGAAGTTGGCAGAAAAAGAAACTTGGTAAAGTTGGCAGCAATAGCAAACATGGCGGACCGACTCCGAATGCACCGAGTACGTCAATGTCAAACTCAAATGACAGAAATAACAAAACAATAACATGCTACAAATGCAAACAAACTGGACATTTCATGTCTCAATGTCCACTTAGAAACGAAAAAACAGAGAAGAAAAAACAAACAAATGCATTCAGTGTTGTTTTTCTGAGCGGTAACTTTAATAAATGTGACTGGTATGTTGACTCGGGAGCCAGTACACATATAACTACAAACGAAAGTTGGTTGACAAACAGGATGAATTCGTCAAGTTTACCTGAAATCACAGTAGCAAACAACATGAAAGTGCCTGTATTATGTGCCGGCGACGTAGATGTCACGACGAGTTTCGGTTACGAGGTTACAGTGAAGAACGTGTTGTGCGTACCGACTCTTGCGACTAACCTACTATCAGTCAGTGAATTGATAAGAAATGGAAATAGTGTTGTGTTTGAATCCGACCGATGCCTCATAAAAAACAGATTAGGCAATTTAGTTGCAGAAGCTGTACTTGTAAATAATGTATACAAGTTGATCTTGCAAAATGAGACTTGTTTGTTATCATCATCAACAGTAGATGGACAAACATGGCATAGAAGGCTTGGACACTTAAACAGCACAGATATGAACAAGATGAAGCAAGGTTTAGTCAATGGAATGGATTACTCAGACAAATTTGTGACAAGTAAGTCTAGCTGTCAAATTTGCTGTGAAGGCAAACAGTCAAGATTACCATTTACGACAGGTACACGAGCTACAGAAATCTTGCAGATTGTGCACTCAGACATCTGTGGACCGATGGAGTGCAAATCCATTGGTGGTGCAAGATATTTTTTGCTATTTATTGACGACTTCACCAGAATGACCTTCATATACTTCTTAAAGTGTAAAAGTGAAACACTGACTTGTTTTAAAGAGTTTAAGTCAATGGTGGAGAACTTTCAAAATAGAAAAATAAAAATATTGCGCACAGACAACGGATGTGAGTATTGCAGCAATGATTTTAGAGATTTTTTGAAACATGAAGGAGTAATTCATCAAAAATCAAATGCTTACACACCAGAGCAGAATGGACTCAGCGAAAGAAATAATCGCACCATTGTGGAGAGAGCTAGATGCCTACTTTTTGAAGCAGAATTAAAAAAAAAATTTTGGGCAGAAGCTGCAAATACCGCAGTATATCTCAAAAACAGGTCTATAGCTTCAGGTATTGAAAAGACTCCATATGAGATGTGGTTTGGTAGGAAACCAGATTTACAACATTTACGTGTATTTGGGAGTCCAGTGATGGTGCACACACCAAAAGAAAAAAGAGCTAAGTGGGACAGGAAATCAAGAAAACATATACTTGTTGGTTATAGTGATAATGTCAAAGGTTACCGAATATATGACCCAGTAAAGAACAAAGTCACCACAAGTAGGGATGTCATAATACAAGAAAAACCCAAGCGTCTAGAGACTATAACTGTTTCTCTAGAAAGCACAGATTCAGTGGGGGAGTTGGTAGAGGAATCTGTAATGAAACTTGAACCCCTGAACAAATCAAGTTCTTCAGAATCTGATTACTTGGATGTTGAAGAAGAAAGTTTAGAGTCAGAAGCTTGTGAAGAAAATCTGAACACTGAACAGACTAGTTCAGCTCCACAGAGTACAGAAGAAGCTTCAGATATACCTTATGCAGATTCAACTACACCAGTTCCAGAAGTAACAGAGAAGCGTCAGAGGAGAAAGCCAGATAGATACGGTATCGTCAACATGTGTGCTACAGCTACAGGAGAAGATGAACTGACATTTGCAGAGGCCATCAGTGGGCCAGAGCGACTGATGTGGTCGCAGGCCATGGCAGAGGAGCTGCAATCATTCCAAGACAATGAAGCATGGGAAGTTGTCGATACTCCCAGCAATGCGAGTGTAGTGCAGTGTAAGTGGGTGTTTAAAAAAAAAGTTTGATTCAGACAATAAAGTGACATATCGTGCGCGGCTTGTAGCCAAGGGTTTTACCCAGAAGGCTGGTATTGATTACCAAGAAACCTTCAGTCCAGTGATTAGACATTCAACCCTGCGTTTGTTGTTTGCCATAAGTGTCCAGTTAGGCATGGACGTCACTCATCTAGATGTGAAAACAGCTTTCCTTAATGGTCATCTAAAAGAAAGCATATTTATGCAGTTGCCTGAAGGTTTTCCCATAAATAATTCAAATAAAGTTTTGAAGTTAAGAAAAGCTGTTTATGGTTTAAAGCAATCATCTCTAGCATGGTATAAAAGGGTTGAAGAGATACTATGTAAATCAGGATTTAGGAAATGTAAATTAGAACCCTGTGTATTTGTTAAAAATCATAGTGATAATAAGAAAACTATAGTTGGATTGTATGTCGATGATTTTCTAGTATATTCAAATTGTAAGTCTGAATCTGATAATTTAATAGAGATTTTGAGTCAAAAATTTAAAATAAAGAATTTAGGTCAAGTGAGAAATTATTTGGGCATGAGAGTTAACATTAACAAAAGCACCAATGTAATTACTTTGGATCAAGAACAGTATATTAATCAGTTACTTGAAAAATTTGATATGTCTGAATGTCATGCAGTAGAAACTCCTATAGAATGTAAATTGAATGTTGATAAGTCTAATGTATGTGAACAAAAGCTACCTTATCAAAAATTAATAGGAAGTTTAATGTACTTAGCTGTCCTAACTCGTCCTGATATATCCTATTCAGTCAGTTATTTAAGCCAGTTTAATAACTGTTATTCTTATGTACACTGGAATTATGCAAAAAGAATTCTGAAATATTTGTCACAGACTAAGACCTATTGTTTAAAATATTCTAAAGAAAGTGCTGAGCTTGTAGGTTTTGTGGATGCTGATTGGGCAAGTGATGCCACTGACAGACGCTCATATACTGGTTTCTGTTTCACTAAATCAGGTGCTGTAATTTCTTGGGAGAGCAAGAAACAAAGAACTGTTGCTCTCAGTAGTTGTGAAGCAGAATATATGGCTTTGTCGGAAGCATGTCGAGAAGCAATATATTTACAGAAGTTGGAGTTTGAAATAATTGGTTCTTATAGTAAAATTGTTATGTACAATGACAGTCAGAGTGCATTAAAGTTAGCAAATAGTGATCAGTCACATAAACGGTCCAAACATATTGATATCAGGTATCATTTCATTAAAGAAGTTTTAAGAAATGATATAATTGAAGCTAGATATTTGTCAACAGCTAACATGCCTGCTGACCTGCTAACCAAAGGTCTGCCAGCAGTTAAACATTATAAGTTCATGAAAGATTTTGGAATTGTTGATTTGGCATAATCATAAAAGCCAAGGCAAACTGTATACTGTATTTGTTATTGTATATTGAGTTTAAAAAAGCATTTTTGTGTAGCTTTACCTCTCCACTGTATGTAATATTTTGAAAATGTTGTTAATTTGATAAAGTGGGGGTGTTGGAATATTATCAAATATAATGTTAGTTAATACAAGTAGCGCCATCTATGAGACAATGAGGTGAAACTTTATTTATTGTCTGTATGAATGACTTGAATAAAACAGTCTGTTATAAACCACCAACCAACGACTTTTATTAGTATTGGCTAAGATTCAGCTTGAAGCCATTTTGCAAAATGTCTGTATTGAGTGATTGACATATTGGTCAATCTACTTAATCATATTCTGTCCTCCGTGTTCAATATCTTCATTAACTTGTGAGTGACAATTTTTTGGATATTAGTTATAATTTTTTACAATTTTGGACTAAATGCACGCTTTGGTTTCGTTGAAACATAAAAAAAGATCACTCAATCCAGATGCACATCAAACCAGCATATTGTTTGGTTTCACCCCTAAGCCCTGGTTGGCTTGGCGGATGCGGTATGGCCGCATACTTGACGCACGTAGACTGGCTATCTCCATTGAATATGGGTACGCCAGTGAAAGCTGACTGGCATCATAGTTAAGTTATGAAATAATACTGATTTCCAGTGACTGTCCTTGGAATTGACTTCACCGACTCATTGTGGGCTAAAGAATATCTAAAAACGGTGGATTTAGTGTTGCGCAGCCTTGTAGAACGATTTATAAAGTTTTGGTGGATCAGCTCATACACCTTCCGTTTTAGTGCCCTCAAGAAGACACAGGATGGTTTTATCAAGATATTGCAAAAAACATCCGATACGGTAAGGACAATTTGACACAGAAACAAAATATTTTTGTGACGATACCTTTAGTACGGTGCCTAAAGTGATGGTGGTAATTATGCATTTGTTACAGGTTCTACAAAAACGGAAAATCGAATTCGACAGCAATAATTATGCTCAGCATAATATATTTTCAGGTAAGGAGGTAGAAATAAGGCCGAGATCTCCAGAGAAAGTGCTTCACTTTTGAACTTGGCTTTATTAAAATTTTGACCGTAATAAAAACTTATTTCAATTTATTTAGGTAACAGGCTTAAAACCTTCATGGACCTCTTACTCGAACTTTCATTTGAGAGAAATGTGTTGAGTGATGAAGATATCAGAGCACACCTAGATACTATAATCTTCGCAGGCGAAGATTCAACGTCTGTTACCCTCAGCCATACTATGATGTTACTGGGAGAGCATCCAAAGGTTCAGGAAAAGTTGTTTAACGAGTAAATGTTATATCTCTGTACTATTTTAAAATTATGAATTAGAGAGACAATAATTTGATAAATACAATAAACATTAGAAAGCAACCGGTTTAAATAATTTAATAGCTACCAATTTTCAGGATAAAAGAAGTACTCGGAGATGAAGACAGAGATGTGACGAAACACGATCTGCCGCAGCTGGTGTACCTGGAAGCTGTAATCAAGGAGAGCATGAGAATTCGCACCGTCTTGCCGATAGTCGCTAGAAAGTTAGATAGAGATGTAAAACTTAGTGAGTGTATAGACAAAATACATATTAGTTATTATAAGAGCGGATATCTGGCTGTTGAATGCCAGCAAAACCTTTGGAGCCGTACCAACCTTCCTGCAGGTATTCTTGCTTATTGACCATCGAAGCAGTTGTCAGATGTCAGTCGCTTCTGTAATAGCCAAACTAAAAGGAGGAGAAGCTGCCAATCTGACGATGATGAAGATCACTAAATGAGTAAAATGAAGTATGATTTATTATCTTAATTTTTTAGAAAACTGCTCGCTATTAGCCGGTCGAACATGCACTTTATTATTGTTTGCTGTTCATCTACATCCAATGTGGGGTCCTGACCGAAATGAGTTTAGTCCTGAACGCTGGCTCGATCCGTCCCGGCTACCAGAAAATATGAATGCCTTTGCCGCTTTCAGTATGGGAAAAAGAAATTGCATAGGTAAGCGACCGTGTTATATCATTGCAAAATAATTTAAAATAACGTTCAAGCTGATATACAAATTTTGTAGTCAAGACCAACATATTCTTTAGTAAATTAATAGTAACGACGTGCGATTTTAGGCTCGTTAGTACTCCCTAGGTAGTACTCCCTTCTCCCAATATTGTCTTGACTTTCTTTAACCTTGTGCAGGAAAAACGTATGCTATGATGTCAATGAAAACGACTCTTGTGCACCTGGTGCGCCGTTTCCGTATTACTGCAGAAGACTCTCCACCGAAACTGAAGTATGAAGTCATACTTTTGCAAGATAAGGGACACTTTATTCATATAGAGAAGAGGACACAGCCGATTACGTACGGCAATCTTTAATCGATGACAGGAAAACCTTTTTAAAGTGTCGAGGAATAAAAATATTATGAAAAAGAATCTCTTTTACATTTTTATTGCTCAACAATTATCTTACTTGTTAAGTTTGTAGTCAGTATCTATGGAGTGAAATGAATGACGGTCCAGTCCTACTAGTGCTTAGGGGCCAACGTCTAGACACGCAGCACCGTATGTACATAGTTTAAGGCGAACCATTTGGAGCCACTTTTGACCCCCTTATAACTCAAAAACTATTTCACATAAACGGGTCAATTTTGGCTCATTTAATGAGACGTGCGAGATAAATATTCTACAACATTCCACACAACGCTATCTAAATCCATGGTAATCATAGCTTAACTAATTTGTGTTATGGAATCTAGAATGCGGATACTTATTTTGTAAATTTTGTAAATAGGGGAGACAGTATAGTAATTGGCCCCTTGACAGTTATTAGCCATTTCCACTTTGTTGTCATAAAACTAGTAACATTCTACACAAATAGTAGATTTAAAAGATTATTAATGGTAACACTTTTATTCTCTGTCAAAAAGTTTCGAAAAAAATCCGCTACGTCGTTTGGCTCTTTTCCGATGTGTGATGTTTTGCTACAAGAACAAAATCAGGTAAGTGAGTTAAAAAATGTTAAGACTGCATTTATTTTTCTGTGAGATATTTTGAAATGTGTATGTATTTATTCCGTTATTTAAACCTTATAAAATATAGCCTTTTTATCTATTATAAACATAACAAAGGTGTAATATAACCTCTTTTCTTCATAACCTTAAAATTTTCAGCCAATAGCTGTTACAATTATTTGAATAACTTATAGTAATTGGCCTCCTATGCCAATAACTGTGTTTATTAAGCAAAGTTAAAGTAGTGTTTTTATTAAAGATAACGTCTTCTTTTAGATTTTGTACCTATTCCGTACATTTCTTGCAATTTTTAAATCAGTATGAGCAGTTAATAGCCTAGGCCAATAACTGTATCATTCTCAAAGCCGGTCTATAGAAAAAGTTGGCCAATTACTATGTTCTTTTTTATTAAAACAAGTTACATATTTTTATAAATACATACATATGTGCTCCAAATATCATAAACACATCTCAAATGGTTCTTTAAGTTCTGTAGTATATTATTTTTTCTGTGCCTATAAATCAAAATTTGGCATGAAGATAGATAATTAGGTAAATACTCTCATACAGTAGACTCAGATATCTTCTCCTCAACATTTGCCAGACCAGCCTCAACAATTGCCAGAGCAGCCGCCTGCTCAATTTACCTCCCGATCACTTACATCGCGAGCCTCAACAAAAGCTCAAAAGCTGGCCATTCTTGCCAAACACGCTCGCCAAAGTGTAGAGAGGGAACATAGCCCTCTACATTTTGGCGAGCGTGTCTGGCAAGAATGGCCAGCTTTTGAGCTTTTGTTGAAAATGTAGAGAGGGGACGTAGACTCTTGGAATTAAAGCGGAAGACCGCTGAGTAAGAACTATAAGCTGAACTAGTGGCTATCAATTCAATTGCATCAGATAAAAGCGATTTCACTTAAAAATGGCTACTCGATTGTGATCAATTTAAAGATAATAATGCAAATGAACCGTTATATTTCAGTGCTAAAAACTTTGAGCAAAACCAATAGGTATACGCGACCTGTTTTCAAACCTTGGTACTTAATCCAAACGATGTCGTTACCGCTCCTACCTTCGGAAGGCCGCCTAAGGATCTAATCGTTTTCGCCTGCCGCCCGCGAAATTGCGTAGAAGTCATCAAGGAACTGCGTCGGCCGGAGTATGTGGAATCACCTGAATTGTCCAGCGCTATATTGATCAAACTGACGCCTCTTCTTAGATATCGATGGTCCGACTTTGCTTCGGCAAACAAATCAGGTAAATTCAAGTTAGGACTTTTAGCCGATTTTCTAGATTTGCAAACAAAACGACAGATTGAGCATTCTTTAATTAATGCGGGAAACTTTCTATCCTTAAAAAGTGACAATAAGCAACATGATCACCACAATTCCGTTGCAGGCCACCAACAAAAGTCTTCCACGCATCAACTACAAACAATGGGTCGACACCGAGTCATTCTGAACCATGTAGGTTTTGTAAGCTAGGTACACATGATATAAATAAATGTAAAAACTTTTTAGCGCTCTCTAGGTATTGATGATCGTTGGCAATGGGTAACCGAAAACAAAGTTTGTTACAGACGTTTGAGCAAGGGTTCCCATAAATACGTTACATGCAAAAAACATTGCGAAGTAATCGGTTGCAAGAATACGTGAAGCATAATACGTTACTTCATAGATCTACCGTAGTAAATGTTACATACGCGGATGCAGATAATAGGGGTTAAAGTATGAAATTGCCGTTTCATTGTAATAGGTACTTCGAATTGACATAGAACCTTCATGGTTTGAGATTTTTGAGTAAAACTTTTTCCACATGGTACCTATGTAGTTCTTCATTTAAAAATATGCAACATTCGATTATCGACTTTCAGTTGTTTTTTTATTCAGCTTAGACAAGAAAGATGGATACTTCGAAAATTCGAGTGATTTTTGAATACGAGTTCCGACGCGGAACTAACGCGGCAGAAACAGCTCGCAATATCAATGTTGCGTTTGGAGAGGGGACTGCTAATGAACGCACCGTGCGATTTTGGTTTAAACGCTTTCGTGATGGAAACTTTGATTTGAAGAACGAATCACGAGGAAGGCCGTCCACACAGGTGAATAACAATGAATTGAAAGACATGGTGGAAGCCGATCCGAGCCAAACTACCCAGGAATTAGCTGCATGGTTTAACGTTACCTTACCAACAATATTGACTCATTTGCGTCAAATCAATAAAATAAAAAAATGTGAAAAATGGGTACCTCATGATTTGACTGATCTGCAGAAAGAAATGCGTGTTGAAACTTGTGTTGCCTTGTTGAATCGATACAGAAATGAAGGAATATTGGATCGAATTGTGACATGTGATGAAAAGTGGATTCTTTACGATAACCGTAAGCGAAAAATGCAATGGCTGACCCCAGGTGAAACGCCACAACAGTGTCCTAAAGCAAAGCTTACCAATAAAAAGGTAATGGTAACTGTTTGGTGGTCTCAGCATGGTGTTATTCACTATAGCTTTCTACGATCTGGTCAAGCAATAACGGCAGATGTCTACTGTGCCGAACTCCGAACAATGATAGCAAAACTAGCAGTGAAACAGCCCCGACTCATGAATCGATCTTCACCATTATTGCTCCATGATAACGCGAGACCTCATACAGCACGAGAAACCGTTTTAACTCTACAGGAACTGCAATTAGAAACTATCCGTCACCCTCCGTATTCGCCAGACCTTGCTCCAACAGACTACCATTTTTTTCGTGATTTGGACAATTTTCTATGTGATAAAAAGTTTTCTTCTCAGGAGGCAGTACAAAATGCTTTCACACAGTTTGTCGAATCTAGATCACCAGAGTTCTATCGCAAAGGCATAAATGACCTTCCTACTAGATGGCAGCAATGTATAGATAATAATGGTAATTATTTTGATTAAATAAATACGTTAAATTAAAAAAAAAACGAATTTCAATTTGTCAGTACAAATCGGCAATTTCATACTTTAACCCCTAATATTAACGAAAGTCAAAAAGCATGTAGATTTTGAAATGCCTGCCATAGTATCTCACAGTGCGTCATCCAACCCTGAAACATTTTAAAGGTCGTTATTAAAAGTTATACCTGTTACCGTCATAGGTCCACAAAATAGTTGTGATATCTATGCGATGCTGGACAACGCGTCAACCGCTTCTTTTATTGATCAATCGGTTGCTGACCAGATAGGCGCAACCGGGCCTAAAAAGTCTATTCGTGTTAACTGCATTGGCCGCCTTGGTCCTGAAGTACAACTATTTAGTTCCACTAGTTGTACAAACGATACACTGCTGTAGCGTTTGTATAACCTCAAAATATATAATATGCATATACACTTGGTGTCACTTCTTTCATATATATACCACAAAAGCGTTTGTTCAAACGCGTCTTCTTAATGAGTTATCAAGTTGGCATTTAGTACATTATTGCCAGTGAGTTGACATAAATGGAAATATTATCATCCAAGTAGTTAAATTAAAATAATATACTGCTAAATATATAAATTTTATTATATTAAAATAATTGGAACCTAAACACAGTTTGAACATACCTACATAACTTAAAATAACAACAACAATAAATGTTAACCATGCATTAAATTTAAAAAAAATACTATATCATTGTGTGGCAAAGTTTCCCAAAAGAGAGGCATGGAAAACAAATGAGAAAAAGAAAACATATGCGATTAAATAAATTAAATGACCCTTACCTCTGCAACAGTTATACTCCCACTACATTTATTTGATCTTTAATCCTTGCACCTACAAATAGTAGCAAGAAATTTTTATATGTTTTTATTAAATAATACCGGGTAAAACGGGGTGAATAGAGATCGATGGGTGAATAGAAATAAAATGGTTTGCGAAATTCTGTAGCTCTTATCTTTCAAGTGAAGTTATGGACCAGTCCAATGTCATCATGGACAGACATACTAGATCTCTGGATTAGATACTAAAAAATAAGCCAAAGGAATTATTTAAGAAAATCTAACGACCATTTTATTTCTATTCACCCATCGATCTCTCGTCACCCAGTTTTACCTCTCGTCACCCAGTTTTACGGTACTGATAACCATTATTAAGTAACACTTTTCCACGACCGCATTTTACAATTTTTATTTCACCGAAACAGTTAACCGAAGATGAATCTACAATTTTTAAATATTTCATATTAAATAAACCATCAAATAGCTGAATCAACAATTAAACTGCGGGTGATAGTGTCATTTATTAACATTTATAATCACTAAGGACTCTAAGGAGGGAAGTAGGTAGTGACTTCAAAATTTTCAAGTGGCCAGTATAAATTAGCAAAGTTGTACAAATAACCCTTCAACAAGGGTCCCTGTTGACTTGTACAGCTGGTTCAACACTACAGCAGGGTATTGTTTGTACAATTAGTTGAACTACATAGTTGTACTTCAGTACCAGGGCGGCCTCAGTACACAGACACAGGCTAGCTTGGTAAATATTAAGGTGAAAGGACGTCATAGAAAGGAGAGGCACGATATGGTAGTGAGGTCCATTCCCAATCTAACTATTGCAAATCAATCTATTCAGTCGTTAAAAATAAAAGAATTTTTTCATTTACACGACTTAGCTGATGTCTTATGCTATGAAAACGCTACACCGAAGCTTTTAC
Organism: Eilema caniola; assembly: GCA_949126895.1. Classification (NCBI taxonomy): domain Eukaryota; kingdom Metazoa; phylum Arthropoda; class Insecta; order Lepidoptera; family Erebidae; genus Eilema; species Eilema caniola. The sequence goes on from OX421484.1 coordinate 18,829,892, forward strand.
TCGGTTTTGACAACTGGCGTTTAACTTTCTCAAAGGATATTCGACAAGGAAACATATCTGAACCGGCCGCTTCTTTGACTTCCCTCGGTTGGGTTTTATACGGTTCTTCTGTTCCTATGTTGAAATCTATCTATTTTGTCAGTCACACAATTAATTCTGAAAACGACACTAAAGAAGACTGTCATAGTTTAGAAATACTTTCCGAGACTTTTGTAAACTAGTATGGTACGTGCCTCATTTTGGCGTCGTACATCATTCTGCTACATGTGAGGGAGTCAGTTTAAACTCGCTATTACTGCCAGGTCCTGATCGTCTCCAATCATTGTTAGCGATATTAGTGCGATTTAGAGAAGGACGCGTAGCTCTGTCTGCGGATATTTGAGAAATGTTCCCTCAAGTAAAACTAAGAACTCGATCGTGACGCCCAGCGCCTTTTGTGGCGTGACGATCCCACACAATCTATAAAGGAGTATCGTATGTCGTCGATGATATTTGGTGCAGTAAGTAGCCCGGTTACAGCTTTATATCTCAAAAACAAGATTGCTGCTGAATATTCACAATCGCGTCCAGAAGCATCTGCTATCATCATTCGGGACACCTACATGGAAGACTACTTGAGAAGCTGTGATGACGAGCAACAAGCTGCATCCCTAGCAACAGGTATAGTCTCGATTCTGTCAGCGGCTGGCGTCGAAATGAGATCTTGGGTTAGTAATTCACAAAGCACCCTCTCCATGCTGCCCTTTGAACTATGTGTAAAGGGGAAACAGAGATAAACGTGGGGGTTGATTCACGACTATCGACACGTGTTTTAGGTGTATCTTGGAACATCTCCAAAGACACTCGGTCGTTCCCAAACATTGATTTTGAACCAATACCACACAAACTGACCAAGCGCATTGGTTTGTCAAATTTGATGAAAATTAATGATCCGTTAGGACTTTTAGCGCCTATAATTATAGAAGGTCGGATTTTATTTCAAAAGACCTGGAAATTAAGTACATCTTGGGTTGAGGTACTTTCAAAATTGTTCATTGATAAGTGAATAGACTGGTATAAAAACCTAGCAAAAATTGTGATCAACTTCGTTCCTCGATGTTATATTAGTCTGGATAATCCCATGAGTTCAGTTCAGTTGTATGTTTTTGCGGATGCCAGCGAGCAATCTTATGCCTGTGTAGCTTATAGGCGCTTTGTATATTGCAACGGAAATATTGAACTCGCTTTAATAAGTGGTAAGGCTTGTGTAGCCCCTATAAAACCTACAACTATACCTAGGCTTGAGCTTTAGCTTTAGCTACACGTTTAGCTAATTTTATCACAGAATCTCATAGACGAAAGCCAGATAAAAATTTTCTTTGGTCAGATTCCCAAACGGTTCTGAAATGGTTACGTTCAGACCCAAGCACCCTTAAGCCTTTTGTCGTTCATAGGATTTGTGAAATCACAGAAAAGACTCGTGTTTCGGATTGGAGATACGTACCTTCATCCTTGAATGTCGCGGATGATGCCACAAGGTTCAAGGATGAACTTACGATGAATTCCAGATGGTTTGTCGGGCCCTCATTTCTACTTCAACCATTTGACATGTGGCCCTGTGAACCCACTCTCGTAAACACACCAATATTAGAAGAATCAAAACCTAAAATCTTCTCACAATATCATGTCATTTACCATCACCCGTGATTACTGATTACACCCGATTTAGTGTTTGGTTACGGTTCACCATTGTGCCATGGTTTTTCGTAATCGTTCTGGCTCAAATTCTAAATTGTCTTTAAACGGTTCGGCAGTTTTAGAAGTCAAATTCATTTCATCGGCAGAACGTCATGCGTTTTTACGTATTCAATTAGATTCGTTCCGCGATTAATATAGCGATTGACGCAGCACGCCCCGTTTCAAAAGAAAGTAGGCTAAAAAATGTAACATTATTACTAGGAGATGATAGGCTCTTATGTTTATCTGGTCGTACGGGAGCTGCAACATCTACTGACCCTCAGCCAATCATTTTGTATGGAAGGGTGTCTTCCACATTAACCCGTCTCCTGATTAGCTCCTTTCATATTAAGTTTGCACACGGTAACACTGAACTGGAGGTCAACGTATTGCGACAACGTTTTTATACTTTGGGATTGAGACCCTACGTGAAGAGCGTGGCAAAACGTTGACAGCGGTGTCGGAATATGAAGGCAAAGCCACTCGCACCACCAGTAGGAGATCTGCCTGAGATCTGCGTTCATTCACATTTTTCGGCGTGGACTATTTTGGCCCTATGAACGTCACAACACAACAGGACGACGGACAATGAAGATTTGGATTGCTTCATTTACATGCTTAACAATAAGAACTATTCAATTAAAAATTGTGGAATCTTTGTCAACCGACTCTGCCTTACGTCGCTTTATCGGCCGAAGAGGATGTCCTACAAGAATCTACTCCGATAATGGCACCGCCTCTGTAGGCGCATCGAACATAATGTCAGAATTAAACGACTTTTCTACCAATAAAGGAATAGAATGGAAGTTTATCCCACCTTCAGCGCCCTTCATAGGTGGATGTTGGGAACGATTGATTCGTTCTGTAAAAACTGCACTTACCGTTACTTTTAAAGACCGAACCCCACGGGTAGAAATTTTCAACACTTTGCTTGGCGAAGTTGAGGCCATTGTAAATTCAAGACTTTTAACGCATGTTCCAGTAGATCCTGAGAGCGAACGAGCCTTAACTCCGTTTACTTTCCTGATTGGAACCTACAGCAACGATTGCAACCTGAGAGAGTCGTGCGATGCCGACCTGAGTCGACGGAAAGTTCAACGCTTAGCCAATCACTTCGGGCAGAGATGGGTTATAGAATATTTGCCACTTTTAACACCACGTGAACCAGTTGCAGACCATATACCAGTGAGCACTGGGGACATTGTCCGGATAGCTGATAGCAATCTACCTGGAAAGTGTTGGCCGATGGGTCGCGTGACCGAGCTGTTCCCTGGGAAAGACGGCATCGTCCGAGTAGTCAACATTAGGACTAAAAGGGGGTTTGCTACGTCGGCTAGTCTGTAAGTTGGCCTTACCAACCGCACAGTACCTGGTGTTTCACACCGGTCGGGGCCATGTTGCGGACAACGCACCTCTTTTATATCTTTTTATACTTTTTTATATTATTCAAAATTTGAAATTGGTTTGTGATTAGATTTGGATAGAGATTCGACAGTGTTATAGTATGGCTTGGTAAGGAAATAGGTCTTTGAAAATATGAAGTTTTAAAGTGCAAGTGAAGTCTGATTTGACCTGCTGTATCTGTCCCTGTCCTCAACAATCAGAAACTGGTAAATTGATTCTATTAGGTGAACTTATTAACTTATACTTAGTGCCTGTAACTGACTGTAAATGTGGCAAGGGTAGAAACAGGAAATGTGGAAAGTGTAAATAGGGGAAATGTGGAAAGCGTAAAAGGGGGAAATGCGGCAAGGGTAAAAGGGGGAAAAATAGGAAATGTGAAAAGTTGAAAAGTAAAGGGGGGAAATATTGAATGGGTGAAAGGGTGAAAAGTGTCCGTCGAGTGATGTCGACGGAGCCCCGTACAGCGGGGCTCGTATTTTTTCTTGTATTATCACAAGGCAACCAACGAAGGGTACGGTGGTGGTCTCTCCGAGACCTCCGCATACCCTTCTAACCTAATCTAACCGTGTAGGGGCGCGCGGTGTCTACGAGCTTACTTCGATCACTCATATGACCTGTTTAAGTTTCCGACCAAGGTTAAGCTGAAGGCAAAGTCACAGCAAAGAGGGTCACCTTTACATACACGTACCATGTTAACAATGGTGGCGCTCAGCTTGACGGCTTCATCAGATGCTTTTTCACACCCCGCTTGAAGGACCCGGGATTGTAAGAAGCAAGAACACGTGAGCTGGCACGTGATTTGATGTTAGTTGTGTTTAGTCATGCATGAGAGCCAAACTAATGGTAGCTATAGAGCATTAGGCTCCAGTTGAGTCAACGTGCACAGAGACCTTTAATCCTATCTTCCAATTTGACTTAATAGCGATCAAATATATTTTACTGTTTTATTTCTAAAATCTTAGTACATTTTTATAGATTGAAACGATTTTCAACAATATATTGATGTCAAATAATGTGCAATTTTTACTGTTGTTAAATATAGTACAGATAAACTGATACTGCACTAGCAAAAATAAATACTGTAAACATATTATCTATTTGATACTACTGTGAAAAATAAAAATAATCCTAAAGACTTATTTAGCGAATAGACCACTGCTTCTAAACGCGGCACGATCTAAGAGGACTCCGGTAAGAAACTCAGTGAGCTGTTTTGCTCTATAAATAATGATATATTTTAGTAGCAAGCAAACAAATAGGTAAAGCAGACAAGTAAATTAAAAACCTCATTTCCAAGCTTCTTTGTCGATTAAATATCCTTGAATTTTTATTAGCCTTAATGGTACAAGTAGCTTATAATTCAATTTTATGAGTTTATTAGCTGGTAAATCCCTAACCATACTTCAAGCAAATAAATCCCATTTCCCATTTCATTTCATTTCATTTCATAGGTTGTTGTATAAACTTATACACTATGCAGTAATCCACAAATGAATAACTAAATCTAGCGGAGTGTTTGTTTTGCTAATGCCAAAGTCAGATAGTAGATACAGATGTTATGAAAATAGACTTCTAATCTGAATATAATAATATGTTGACATGTACTTTATATACTATACCTAAGTACGTCCATGTATACAGAACTAGTACTACAACTAGTAGAAGTGCCTTTAAACAGCAAACAAAATGTGATAATTCACATAATGACACCTGTTTTAAGTAAAGCGAAGAAATCATGCAATTTACTTCATAAAAAAGTGTTTACTTCAAATATTTTGCCAATACAACAAACGCCCAATAGCAAACACAAATAGCCATATGAACTAATAGCCAATCTCGGTTGGTTTGCGTTCAGGGGCCAGCAAGTGCATAGCCGGGCAGTGAGGGTGTGGTCGCAGCCCTAGTGAGACCGGTGGGTGTCACGCGGTGCGCAGACGACAATCTTTGTCTGATGAGGCCGTCAAGCTGAGTGCCACCATAGTTAACATGGTACGTGTATGTAACGGTGACCCTCTTTCCTGGGACTTTGCCTTCAGCTTACCATCAGGTGAGGTGAAGTCAAATTGACATGTCTTATATACCGGGTGTAGAGGAACGCTCCCGAAGCCGAAGGCCCGTAGTAGAACTCCGGATATAGTACATATTGGCATAATATAATTTCGATTTGATGAAAAACAAAATTTATATTTTTTTTCGTTTTTTTTTACCGTTATTTATTCTCCATTGTATTAGGAAAGCTCAATAAAACAACAATTTCATGAAAAAACATCGCTACAAAAAAAGCACGCGCTTGGCGCCATTTGTTTTTTTCTGTAGTGGTGTTTTTTAATAATTTTTCTTATAAAATTTAAAAAAAAAGTACAAACAAAAGTTGTAGAGAATTTATTTAATGGGTGCAAATCTCATTGAAGCAATAGAAAGCGAAATATTCACGAAAAACCGACTTTTACCACCTTTGACCTTCAATATTTTAAGACGTGTACACGATAGCACTTGTGACTTTTGAGACAACATTTAGAACAACAAAACAAAGGTTTATACCAATTTACAGCTTATTATCTTTAATTCCGAGGTAAAACCCCTAATATGACTGCGCCATACGGAATAAAACAATGTAACAAATACCTACATTGTAATTTATTTATGAAATTTTGTGATTAATTATACGTTTTTAACAATTAGTTTTAAATTAAGTATGTACTGCTTTAAGGTTGTTCTTAAACTGACAACACCTATCCATCTCCACTACACTTCAACAGCACAATAACAGATGTTGTGTTATTTCACTAATTTGTAAAACGCATTCAGTGTGTACACACTGAATGCGTTTCGAGGAATAAAATAATGTGAACAGTATCTCTTTTTTTTACAATTTTATCCACCAGCAATAGCCAAACTTATTAAGTGGGTTGAAATCGGGAAAATCCAGAACCCTTTCAAAAATATCTTAATGACCTGATGTTGGTGACAGCTGCTCGTCATGGTTCGTTAGAGGGTCTAAAGAGGTGTGTGAAGACCTGCGACTGTTTGAGGATAAATAAAGCTACTTGCATATTTTCAAAAATACCGCCAATCCTTTAGTTTTTTTTAAGGCAGCCTCGTTTTACTATGCCAATGAAATGCAAATTATAGTTGTTAAATGGCTGAAAAAATTATTATAATTTATACAATAGGTATAAAATAAAATATCAAGAGACATGAGATTACTAAGACTAAGATTCTATTAAATAAACAACATTTTAAATCTGAAGTCTACTTACATCTGTCCACAGTTCTTCCGTTGACTTCAATGCTAGTTTACTTTGTGACTATTACTTAGTACAAAAGTAAAAGTAGCACTGGTACAACTGCCTTGGCAGTGGTGGATTCACCAGTAGGCTGAGTAGGCTGGAGCTTAGTGCGGAAGATTTTAGGGGGCGGCCCAAAATTGTTTTTTTACAAAAATAAAATTCCCATCCGAGCTGGATTCTGATTGTAGTCCGAGCGAAACCCGCAATACATTTATAACCCAGGATGCCGCAGTTCATAGAAGTATTAGCTCGTGTCTGAGGATTTGCTCAGACTTGGGTTCAAGTCCGGTCTCTGCACCTCCTTTAGATATCAATATAGCATCAAAAGGGCTCTCGCCTCCAGGATCCACGGTAGCGATCCGGCGAGGAGACACGCCGCGTCAAAGAATATCGTGTGATACCCCCTAATGGTAATTATCGTTCGCTGTGGAACTTCCACAAGTGACTCCGCTACTGAATGTCGAAGTTTAAAATATCGACGTATGTAAGTTCTAAAGTACAGGATCTCGATGTACGCCAGTTCGAAAGTTCACTGCAGCGAAGTATGCAAGGCCGACGTATCGTTAGTTCGAAAGCATACGAGTTCGATGTACGCCAGTTCTAAAGTTCACTGCAGCGAAGTATGAAATGCCTCCCTACTGTTAGTTAGAAAGCATACGAGTCCAATAGGAGTATTCGCACCAAGTTCAATATCGACACTATCGCTATTGGAACAATTCATAAATAAAAACACATTCATAAATTAAATATATATATCTTTAAATTATTAAAAACCAAAAAAACGCTTGCTGCGTTACATAACATAATGTTATTATAACATTAAATATGTATTACCTATAGTATATCAGTAATTTAACTTAATTTAGTTTTGTATATAAAATTAAATCTTCATATACGCAATGTACGCAAGACCACTTATGTATTCTTTCAAATCTACGTTATCCTTCTTTAATAACTGTTCTCTGATTTTTAGGATATGGCATGATTTTTTGGATTTACGTTTCTTTATATTAGCATTAATTCTTTCAAATTCCAACATTGTATTTTTTTGTTCTTTTTGCAATTCTTTAATCGATTTATATATATTGTTTTTTTTCCTGTTCAGCAAGTTATTCCAACGGTTATGCCAATTTTCAATATTGTTTTGGGTAGTTGGAATATCAGCGTTAACACAATCTAATACGGACCATATCTGAGGTGGAAATCTTGGGGTCAACTTCTTCAGCTGCAATTGCAGTTTTGAAACCTTCTTTGGATTAGTGTCACATTTATAAACTCCATGAACATAATATTCAGAAAACCATTCAGTCACTTTGTTTGCTTCCTCGGGTATAATTTCCTCGCGAATAATATCAAATGCGGATGGTATCTCAGTCGGATCTAAAAAAGCAAGGGCCGCTAGATGGCGCATTTGATGCGCAAAATTACTGTCACTAACATACTTTTTTGATAATCCTTCCTTTCGGATATGCTTCCAAATATTTTGGGATAAATGAAAATAACAACATTTGTGTATTGCATTTGGGAAAACACTTTCACTAGCTCTTATCGCAGCTAACTCAAAATCTGTGATAATGAATTTTGGGTCGAGATTAATTTTTAATTGATTGTATGCAGTACAATTTGTAAAAATATGCCATAAATTCTTTCAGATTTACTCGACAAAAAACCATAAACAAGTGGTAGTACCTGCTTTGTATCGTCGTACTGGCCCACTTGCCCATGGATCGAATACAATTGGTAAAACAGACTTGGACAACACTGAAACGTGCCATCCATAATCCAAAATTGAGATTTATCCAAAAGGCGAAGATTTGTTTTTGTACTAAACACAAGAATTGTATCGGTCTCATCAACGTAATGGCCAATCAAAAATTGTTCACCTTCAAATTTGGTGTACTCGTCTGGAATGACAATATCATTTAATGTTTTCGGTAGTTTTGGTTCATTTCTAATCCTTTCTCTATGAATAATCAAACGCATAGCTTCTTTTGACGGCATAAAAGGAGATGACGTACTAGGCACGTCCTGTATACTTTTCTGAATAATTTGCCCAGGCCTATCAAAACTGTCGGCAGCTTTTCTTTTTAGTGAGTGCCTGACGGTATTTGCTTCCGCCATATTCGAATCTGGTTCATGAAGATGAGATATATTGTTAAATTTGTGTACATAATGATCATCTCCATTCTTTCTTGTAATTACCGTGGCAGCACAGCTCGACGACTTTTTTGTCACGCAATTCCAGTAGAACACATTATCACACTTTTTATTAATCATATATAGAAACCCATCAAGAAACAAAAGCTTATTATTTTTATGCGACATAACAAACTCACATTTAATGTTCTCCATTTTTACGAATGACTTAATATGATGAAGCGATATGAGTGTTGTAGAACAACAAATTCATTAAATGACACTTGGGAAAATACTATCTACCCACATAATTTCTATAATTTTGCAGTGAATGTAAGTACCTGGTAAACTAAATGTTTTTAAAATGCACTGTCTATTTGTAATGTAAAATAGTAAATACATAGTGTTATTTATCATTGTTGAGTTAAATTTCCGCTTGAATATATTTATCATAATAATAGGTACAAACAATTACTAATATCCGTGTTTGTCCCTTTATGAGAAATGAAGTACATTTATTTTTACACAAATTTGCTAATTATAATGTTGTAGGAGTACCACTAACAGTAGGGAGGCATTTCATACTTCGCTGCAGTGAACTTTAGAACTGGCGTACATCGAACTCGTATGCTTTCGAACTAACGATACGTCGGCCTTGCATACTTCGCTGCAGTGAACTTTCGAACTGGCGTACATCGAGATCCTGTACTTTAGAACTAACATACGTCGACATTTTAAACTTCGACATTCAGAAGCGGAGTCTCCACAAGTGACTGGCCTTCAAAGTCTCCGTCCATTTTGGGCACCCATATAGGACCATGGAACGCATGATTCCCGCGTAAGGTCCTGCCAGGAGTCATCCGACCCTTTCATGTTGGGTAGCAGCCATGCCAGAGCGTTAGCTATACCCTCAATTTAGAAGCCAGACTTCGGAGATACTCCCCGAAGTACGACCGGCTGTCAAGCACGAGCACCAAATATTTAATCTAGGGCTTGACGTCAATAGGAGTGTCTGGCTGGATCCCTCCGGTAGCGCGCACCGAGCCCCATGGAAGAACATGGCCTCGGTTTTGTGAGAGCCACCTCAAGACCTAGCCACCGGATCCGTTAAATGACATGGGCAATCGCGGTCGTGGCTTTTAGGGTTGCTTCGCGGCGATGTATAGCATGGAACTCCAGGGCAAGGTGTTGAACGCGTTGGTGAAGTCCAGGAACACCGTTAGCTTCACCTGGCACCGAGTGACCACATTCTCCGCCAGATCCCTCACGAGCATGATGACATCCATGGTCGAGCACCTTTGGCGGAAGTTATTGGTCATCCGTCAGATCCAGCCCCACTTTTGAGAGCGTGGAGCCCCTCAGTCGAGAGAAGTGATCTCATCTGGTTACCAGCTCTCTCAGTGGCGCGCTTTGTATCTTTGTACACACTACTCTCTGAACTCCTTATTAGTACATGCTGCTTTTTTTAGGTCCAGTATATACTCTTCACCAAATCGTGGGTTGCAAAAATAATCTAGTAACTGACACAACTATCCCCTAGTTCACAATCATCATTAATGAGGACGACAGAACACAAATCATGAAGTTGCACTTTCAGAATAAATGACTGTGAACTAATCTAGCGTGTTGAATTACGAAGGTCAGTAGGGGCGGCAAAAACTTAATAGCCGACTAGCGACAAATTGGTAAGTCCGCCACTGGCCTTTTGAGAAATTCAAGGTTAACAGCAGAAAACAAAAACAACGAAAAGAAAATTCGCAGATTTACCTTAGGTACGATTCACACCGACCGACATTGGTATCCTCAGGCCAAAATAACAAAATAAAAACAGCCAACTTTCAATAGAAAAAAGCTATATTTCTTTCAAGTATTAGCTAGTATTTAGGGTACTCTCGGGCCCTGGCCCTGGGTCAGCCGGGGTGCAAGGGATATGCACTAGCTACCTCACCTTGCACTGCGACCTACAGACGGCGTGCATGTGCATTTTAGTTTGTTCGAGTCCGACATAACCTCCCCCTTCGGCTATATATGAAATTGTCGTGTCATTGAGCTTTCGTAATACGATGCAGAATAAATAATGTCAATTAAATGGATTTTTTGTAATATAAAAAAATGTCACCCGTTCGTAAAAAATATGCTAATATGTTGTAGTATACCCGGAGTACTATCAGGTACCTTCGGCTTCAGGAGTCTTCTCCTTACACACAGCATTAACAACAACGGAGAAATTACAGTAAATAAAGGAGAAACACAGTTTTGGGCCTGACAATCTAGTCATAATCTACGAAATCCTTGTTACTATAGTGTCATTATAAATTAAAAGTGTAGATATTACAAAACCATTAGGGCCATTATGGTATATAGCTGTAAGGCGCTAACTCCAATCTTGATATAATTTATTTATTAATATTACAAATACAGGTAGGGGGTTGGTACAAAATAAACAACTTTCAAGTATCGCTACATTTGGCCTTGCGGCGTGCAACAGTATCCATGAAAATAAACATGCATTACACACAATAAATTAAAATGGTCATTAATAATAAAATTATCAAATTCATAAAATAATAGTGGGTTTAAAAATGTCATTGAATAATCCCAAAATAAATGGACTTAAATTGATCATGAATTAATTGGAACTAGTTCCAGACTTTCACTTTGATGTTTCTAATGATAATGATTACAGTATTCGAGAAGAAAATGGACGTGACACGAAATTGGGTGTTTTGCCAAATCGTGCTCTGTTATAGTAGTCGATGTACTGGCTGTTTTAGATAGCATATATGGTGAGTAAGAGTGTTGATTGATTTTAGCGCATAATACCTCAAGATGAGTTTTCCAATTCAGCCCATTATCTATATTTAGTCCTAAACATTTAGTTTTTTGTACCTGTTCTATTTGTGTTCCGTTCCGTATTCAATCCACATAAAAATATTGAGCATGATAGTAGACCATGTATGAACGGTAGCACCATGGAATGTAACTAATGAAAGGCTTCAACGAGAGTGCAGTATCAAAACTAGTACCAAAAATAGAAAAGAAGAAATAAAGGAGAGAGTGACATATTGTATCAACAGAATGCAGCTACATCGTAACATATTGGCCCACCACCGTTATTATTCTTCTCCGTCTTTTCCACAGTCAGTTATGGACGCCTTTCTAGTGTAACTGTGATGCAGCTGAACTTCGATATTCCATGAAGCGACTGTCATCTGACCTCCGCAATCAATTGGCGGTATCAAGATTCTGCAGCTACCCTCTAACTACCCGTGTCGGCTGCCTAGATTTTCTCATGACAACCGGGACCAAAAGCTGAACGTGGTCTCCCAGGCACGAACAGACAAATACAAATAGCCCACGAAATCGGACTAAACACTCATAGTGAAATAGTCATTTTCATACGCAAGGGAGATAAAATAATCGCTTCAAAAAAATACGGGCTTTATCTCCCCTTCCGGGCAGTCCAGGGGAGCTACGAATGGCCTACGTCACAGAATAGATAACAGTACTAGTGTACCTACGTGTATCCGATCCGGCCTGCCCCATTGCGAGCCGGTCGCCTGGTGTGAGTAGTTCCTTAGTAATTCACGTTATTACACTAAACGTTTCAACTAATCTCAGTCCATATAAATAACTAAAATTGTTAAAACCTCAGTCAATATAAATAACTACGATTGTTAAAACAGCTCCGCAGAATTTTGAAATCAGCACTGGGAGAGTAAAGTAAGATTTCAAAATTTTAATCTACCTAGTCAAGTTTGTGTTCTGAAGAATTGTTTGACATGATGCCCACAACTAATATCTATCATCACACCACTCGCCATAGGCAGGGAAATTCTTCCTCACACATTATAACCGGAAGCGGTGCAGTATGAAAGGAACTTCATACCGCGCGCGCTTAAGATGTGGAACAAATTCCCTGCACGAGTGTGACGCCCCTGGTATTGCACACGTCGGTAACCGTGACCAGTTTCCATCAAGTGCGCCGTGTGCTATTCTACCATCTATGTGGTATAACAAAAAATCCTGAATTCCTGAATGTACTAACGACCGAAAAAGGTATCTTTTGGACTGCGATAGGCCAAGCGATTGATTGGAATATTAATCCAGGGGTTTTAAAAGCGAATGTGTAGATTTATTATTGTTGTTTTGAATTAACTTTAAAAGCGTAATAAGTTTTTGCAAGACTTTAAACTAGTTTGAAATTTGCACAACTTAATCACTTAATTATAATATATTCTATGAAAAGTTCTCTTAAAACTATGTTTTATTTTTCAGCTGCACACAATAAACAAAGATGATAACCTTAGCATTGATATGTATCTGCGCCATATATCTGCTCTGGAAGCAGTACTACACCAGGTCGGACGAGCCCCCGGTGCTACCTGGATCATGGCCTTTTGTTGGACATTTATTGTCATTTGTTGGAAATGGATTCAGTAAGTACACAATCTTTTCTTTTTATTTTTTTTCCACTTAGGTGGCAGGCTAGCACACGGTGCAACTGATGGAAAGTGGTTACCGTGGCCTATGGACGTGTGCAACACCAGGGGCGTCACACTCGCGCTGCCGACCCTGTTAGAAGAGAGAGTTTCTGTGCCGTCAATGTAGAAGATGAAGCAGGACAAGCCTTAGGTCTTCCCATTGACAGCACAAAACTCTCCAGTGAGCTCTGGTTACCCTACTTACTGCTGGAAACACAACACTACTATTATATAGGGCGGAGGTACTTCCTTAGTCGGACTGCTAAATTGGACAAAAATACCGTCGTGTATTACCTCCTCCAATCTGTTTAATGAATCAAAATTTCTCGAGGAATTCAAAATTACTACAGTACTGCTGAAAGTACGTAACGATGCAATACTGCCCCTAATATATGTAATTGAAACGGAAACTGAAAGAGGCATGGAGCAAAAAGTTTAGAAAACCAGAAGAATGCAAATATGGGTATTTACATTGGCCTCAGAGAGCACGTTAAGCCGTCGCCGGTCCCGGATGCCATACCAACATTTATGGCAGTCGTTACGGGCAAGTATGAGCCCTTAAAAGTCCAACTACTTGTTTAACTGTAATGCTTCGGTATCGCCAATAGCTAATTGTGGAGGTCAGATGGCGTCGCTGGTTATTAATTTCATAAATAAAATGTTAACGAAGTTTTAATAACTACGCGGGGATCAGGGCCACTATTTTGGTGCATTTGTATTTTTACTGGTTCTAGCACAATCCTTGATCCCAGATCCCTGATAAATATAACTACGAGCTGTGTGCCTGTTATTGTCCCAACAATTCAACAGGTCATGGAATACCTGGAACATAATGGTATTCTCCCTGATAAGCAGTCAGGTTTTAGGAAGGGTAGGGGTACAGCTATGGCCTTATCTGATGTGATTGAAAACATTCTAGAAGCTAGAGATCGTGGTGAGGGAACAGCTCTGGTCCTATTGGACTACTCCCGCGCTTTTGATGCCCTGGATACAACACTGTTATTATCCAAGTTGTCCTTCTATGGGTTTTCATCAGACGCGGTAAAGTGGTTTAATAGTTACCTTACAAATCGATCGCAATACGTGGAGATCCAGAGAGAGGATGGCACTGCAATATCATCATCCCCCCTTAAGGTGACTAGAGGGGTGCCGCAGGGATCAATCCTGGGCCCACTTTTGTTTATTTTGTATACCGCAGACATTACAAGCTCCTTTACACACTGTCAGTTCCACATGTACGCAGATGACACACAATTATATTTGTCATTTAAGCCTGGCGATACACTCTCAGCTGTGTCTAAAGTAAATGAGGACCTGGAAAGGGTAGTTCAATAGTCAAAGGATCACTCACTAATCTTAAACCCTCTAAAATCAAAGTTTATGATACTGGGTAGTAAGCTACAAATCCAATCAATCTTGCAATATGACCCAGCAATAGTCATAAATGGTCAGAGAGTTGCAAGGGTTGATGAGGCCACTAACCTTGGTCTTGTAATAGACCCACAGCTCCGATTTGAGGGACATATTGACAGGGTTGTAAAGAATTGCTTTTACAGGTTAAAAGTTCTATACAGTATCCGTGACTACATAGGGACCACACTGAGGAAACAACCGGTGGACAGTCTCATACTATCTAGGTTTAATTACTGTGATACAGTCTATGGTCCATGTTTACTGGCAAAAACTAAAAACCTTATTCAACGAATACAGAATGCCTGTGCCAGATACTGTTATCATATACCAAGACACCAACATGTTACACCGTATATTAATAACAATGATATACTAAAGATGGAGGCTAGGAGAAAGCTACATTTTGCCACTATGCTTTTTGATATATTGAAAAGTAAAAAGCCTGTTTATATGTATGAAAAAATATGTTTAAGAAAGATACACTATCCTTACCCTGTCAGGTCTACAACTAGTACAATGGTGGTACCACGACACAGGACCACAGCCTTCCGGGGTTGCTTGAAGTATGCGGCGATGCGCATCTGGAATGATCTGCCTCCGCCTATTAGGGACCTGAAAACCAAATACAGCTTTAAAACAAGGTACAGGGCACTACTCCTTGTACATCAAAAGAATATGTGTTGAACTGCTAATATTACTTTTTTAATGCATACACACAACATACTTACCTTGATGTTTTGGCCTCTAAGTTATATCATTCCGGACGCGCCTGCCGGTACTGCGGGCGTCTGTTGGTTATAATTTTTATTCAAAGGTATACACATAACTGCACTGGCCAAACGTTTGCGTGTGGACCTGTGATGGGAGAGGTGGTGTTTTTATTTTATGTCGAATGTAGGTAACCATATAATATATGCCTATGCCCAGGATTACCTGTCTGTTTATACCCATACATGAATGGTACCCAACAATATCTCTATTAAGTCTAAAATATTTAAGAAATTACCTTTGTTATAGTGTTGTTGATGAGAATATAAGGCGATACTGCTTAACGACGTCAGGTGGCACTTACGGGTTTACACTGAAAATCAGTTCTGTGGTGGTTAATACCCACCTCAGTATAAGCTGAGTGTCTAGCCCTAATTTGCCAAAAAAGTGTACATATTTTTTTAATAAAATTGTAATTTAATACATGTAAGCACATTTCTATGTACCACCGTGCCACGTAGTAGGGCCACGTAGGACATGACACGATGACAATGTCATTAATGTCAAACTTGTCACGTGCATGTCACACACGCCGCGTTATCTGCTCAGGCGGCGACCACAGATAAGTAATAAAAAAATATCTTTGCCGCAAAAGCGTAGAGAATGGATTATAGGAGAACCGTATTGGAGTTCGGACATGGTCGCCTCCTGAGTTGCTGCAGGTCCACCGATATTTTGGCATGGTGATTTTGTTATATATTTATTTAGCGATTTTCCTTTTAATGATGTGCTCCTTTTCGCAATAAAAACTAATTTTCTTTCTTTCTTTCTTTCTTTCTAATTTACACAAACTACTCACCTTGTCTGTCGGCCGTTCAGCGTAAAGGTAAAGGTTCCGTACGGGAGCAACGTGGTCACACGCAGACAAGATAGTTCCAGATTCTTTCACTTTTATTTATCTATATATGTTTATATACAGCACAGTTCAAAGTAGTTCATAGGTAACACGAATTAAGGAACAGATAGTCCTTGCGAGAAGCGGTAAGCATGCAACGAGTGAAAATTATAGCGTCCACCCTCAATGAGTCACGTATGCGGACTGACTCAAACCGTCTTACTGACTGCAAAATGCAATGTATTGCGCCAATTGCCGGGTAATAATAAATCAAGCGTTAAGCAGCAGTAACACTATCCATTACCCCCGGCTTGAAAGATCCTTCCTTCAAAACAAAAAACAGAATAAAAACCTAATACGTTAAATTATTTGGTTTACTTAATCTAAGATCTACCCATTGCAGTGGTGCGATAATTATTTCGAAACCACGGTAGGTATAAACAAAATAAAAATGTATAAATAAAATGACTATTGTGTCGGCAACGGGCCCAACTTTACTACAGGGCGACTTATCAAAGGGTGGCCCTTAGTTTTAACCGACGCGACTGCATACCCCATTCTTGTCGAGAAATGTTTCTGTGATTACGCCTAGGGGCCATTGCAATGGTATCACATTGTCCTGCATGATGTCAACTACCATTCCCACCCTTACTGTATTAGATCTTTTCCAAAAGCATGGATTCATTTATTTCACGCGCGGGCAGAAAATCTAATGGTTTTGTATGCAAAAGATACGCAGACGTGAGTGCAGACGACTCGACGGATCCGAAGTAAGCGTATAAAGAGGCCTAGAATTTTGTAAGCCCTCAATTTGAGTCAACATGGTGTTCAGTTCATCTAACGTGAGTATCTGTTGACCAATCATCCTATAGAGATGCAATTTTACGTTTTTAACTTCACTTTCCTAAGAGCCACCGAAGTGGGGAGCTCAACAAGGGATCGTTCTAAGCTTTATGCGATGGTCAGCAATTTCCCTTTGCCATATTGGGTAATATTATTTCTCCAGAAATCCTTAAAGATCGCCAAGATATGTTCTCGAATTCGTACCGTTGTCTGTTTAAAGATACTCTACAGGACGGATAGGTAGCATTATATTATAAGGCTGTTAGAAAACTCGCGGTGCTCAGATCTGAAGCAATTTCTAGATGCTGAGCACGAGTTGTCATGTAAGTAAACAGATATAGATAAGTTCTTCTGCTTCATTGGCCTCCACCCTGCACTGAGGTAATAGTGAGAGATCCAGCATAATCACACCCGGTGTGGGAGAACGCTATAGAAGCAGTCTCTACGCGAGAGTGCGGCAAATCTGACATGATTGGAAAGACTGGTCGCAGCTTTGCTCGAAAGCAGGTATTGCAATTAAATGAGATATGACGTGCGATGCTATTATAAAGTAATAATCTTAAATTTAAACCTCCAAACAACTAAAAAACAGTGAAAAAGTGGTTAATAAATAACATATATTGTTCGCGAACTTCATTTTAAGTGTAAACAAACAACTTACTGTCCTATAAACTTACCGTAATAATAAATAAAAGTGCTAAAAGATCAGTTTTTAGAGGCTAATTCTCACAAAGATTCCTAAAGAGGCCCCACAGTGATAATACTAAGATAGGAAAATGATATAAAAAGCGCAATTATGAATTTTAACGAAGTCCAATAGCGCTGTCTTAAAAACGCCATGAGTAAATTAGGACCAGTGTGAAAATTATTCACATGATAATGCGATACTAAAAGTTCTACTATATGCTCTTGCCGAGGAAGTAGAATTGATGGCGATAATCGAAATCTGGCTCAGAGTTAGCTAGACGACCACCAACATGTATAAGCCCTTTATGAAGAACAGGACTTAATGAGACAAAAGTTCTAATTCCATTTTAAAGTGAATCCTTTGAACTAGTCGCCAAACACTGGACTCAGCAAATGAAAGGTCCGATGCGGTAATAGGTCCTCTGGGAAGACGTTTAACAAATTTATAAACAAAACAAGTCATATTGAGATATTTTCGCCAAGACTAAAATCTATGGCCATGGCGGCCCAGATAACCACGGAGGGTGACGAACTAGCTGGGTTGTGTCACGCTACGTGAGAGGCAGTCACTAGGATGTTCCGATCCTTTAACGTGATAGATAATCTGCCGATATATTTTCATGTATTTTAGTGTTGCAAATGGCCACAAAATGTGTGCAAGTGTGGTGCGGTGCAAAGTTGCAGTGAGCATAGCTCTAGACGAGCAAGTGCAATAATTTTAAGAGAATGACCTTTGATTTTGCACATATTATAGATACAACAATATCACCGTCAGGCCTAATGACATGGGCGTATACTATTCCGCCCTAAGCCTTTTCGCATGCGTCTGCGAAGCCAACCAAGATAATCTTGCAGTCTTCTTGAACACCGATGTGTCGCAGAAGTTCAGCTTGAAACTTTTCCCATAAATTATCGATGCGATTTGGTGAAACATCATCCCAACCAAGTTTGGCAAGCCAAACTCTTTAATAAGAAGCTTGGCGTATAATATCACAGGAGTAACAAGACCTAAAACATCAAGGAGACATGCAATGAAAGAAAGAATATTTCTTTTAGTGCAAGGGCGATCATTGGGAGTCACTTGAAAGGCGAAATAATCTTCATCCTGTGTCATCGGAGTCCTAATATTTTCTGCGTGAATTCTTTATTTAGATCTACACTAAGCGAGAGTCTTAATGACCCAGAGCCCTCCGGACTCGCGGTCCCCCTGTGATGTTCCCCTGGGGGGACCACGAGTAAATCGCATTCGCTCGTGGTCCCTGCGATTCACTCTTGACCAATTTTAACGGATAAGAAGTAATATGTTATGTTACCGGCAGACTTATTAAACTTCTTCCTCGCAGACTCGTGGTTCTCCTTATCAGTTTTATTTCAGTAAAAATAAATAGATAGGTGGGTTATAAAATTGAAAACTATAGTATAGTAGGTATAATAAAAAATGCGAAATTCTTTTGTACATCTTGTGATTACGTGATTGTGATTTTTGTATATCTTGTGTCAGTAATAATAACACCAAACCATTTTGCCGCTGAAGTACTGTAATTTTTTCCTCCATAATTTTAATTAATTTATTTACTCATGCTCAACCACAACTATGTAGAAAGAAATTCAATATGCAATACTGACAGTTGACAATAACAAATATGAAATCCATACTAATATTATAAATGCGAAAGTAACTCTGTCTGTCTGTCTGTCTGTCTGTCTGTCTGTCTGTCTGTATGTTACGCTTTCACGCCCAAACCGCTGAACCGATCTTGATGAAATTTGGAACAGAGGTATATTAGAGCTTGAGAACGGACATAGGCTACCTTTTATCACGAGAAAGGGGGTTTAAGGGGGGGAAATAGGGGATGAAAGTATTTATGAAAGTTTGTCATTTCTGAAGATATCTTAATGAAATTTGGTACAGAGGTAGATTAGAGCTTAGGAACGGACATAGGCTACCTTTTATCGCGAGAAGGGGGTGGAAGGGGGGGGACTAGGGCCTTGGGAGGAAAGTTTGTCAGTTTTGAAGATTTCTTGATGAAATTTGGTACAGAGATAGTTTAGAGCTTGGAAACGGAAATAGGCTACCTTTTATCGCGAAAAGGGGGGTAGAAGGGGGGCGGACTAGGGCCTTGGTATGAAAGTTTGTCATTTTTGAAGATTTATTGATGAAATTTGGTACAGAGATAGTTTAGAGCTTGGGAACGAACACTAGCTAGCTTCTATCGCGAAAAGGGTGGAAGAAGGGGGGGGGGAGGGACCAGGGCCTTGGGATGAAAGTTTATCGTTTTAGAAGATTTCCTGATGAAATTTGGTATAGAGATAGTTTAGAGCTTGGGAACGGACATAGACTACCTTTTATCACAAAAAGGGAGTAGTAGGGGGGGGGACCAGGGCCTTGGGATAAAGTTTATCGTTTTAGAAGATTTCCTGATGAAATATGGTACAGAGATAGTTTAGAGCTTGGGAACGGACATAGACTACCTTTATTGCGAAAAGGGGGGTAGAAGGGGGGGGGACTAGGGCCTTGGGAGGAAAGTTTGTCATTTTTGAAGATTTCTTGATGAAATTTGGTACAGAGATAGTTTAGAGCTTGGGAACGAACATAAGCTACCTTTTATCGCAAAAAAGGGGTTAGAAGGGGGGACTAGAGCCTTGGAATGAAAGTTTGTTATTTTTGAAGATTTACTGATGAAATTTGGTACAGAGATAGTTTTAAGTTTGGGAACGGACATAGGCTACCTTTTATCGCGAAAAAGGGGGGAAGAAGGGGGGGGACCCGGGCCGTGGGATAAAAGTTCATCGTTTTAGAAGATTTCCTGATGAAATTTGGTACAGAGATAGTTTAGAGCTTGGTAACGGACATAGACTACCTTTTATCACAAAAAGGTGGGTAGAAGGGGGACTATGGCCTTAGGATGAAAATTTGTCATTTTTGAAGATTTCCTGATGAAATTTGGTGGTTTGGGAGGAGGAGGGGGTTATAAGGGATTAAAGTTTGACAGTTTTGAAGATGATAACATTTTGGTACAGGGATTAATTAGAGCTTGGTAACTTACATATGCTACCTCTGATCGCGAATAATGTGGTAAAAGGAGGGGGAGGGATAAGGACTTGATAGTAAATATGAAAGTTTGTCATTTTTGATGATATCCTGGTGAAATTTGGTACAGAGATGGATTAGAGCTCGAAAATGGACATAGGCTACCTTTTATTGCGAAAAAGGGAGTTGAAGGGGTGGAATAGGGCAAGGGTATCTAAGTTTGACAATTTTGAAGATATCTTGATGAAATTGGTATAGAGATGGATTAGAGCTTGGAAATGGACATAGGCTACCCCTTATCGCGAAAAAAGGGATAGAAGGGGGAGGGGGGGGGGGAATAGGGCGTTGGGATTAAAGTTTCTAATTTTTCAATGGCACAAAAAAGGGGGTGAATATGGCATAAATAGTAAGAATTTCTTTTAAGATGACCTCATGAAATATTGTACAAAGGTGGATTAGAGCTTCGGAACGGATATAGTCGAGTAGCGAACCAAATATAGAAGCGAGTGGAGAGGCGAGTAGAGATTGTTATAGGGACGAGTGGATAGGCGTGTAAAGATTGGAAGTCGAGTAGAGTCGACTACTGGGGCGAGTAGATATGCGACTAGAGAGCCAGTGGAGAGGCGAGTATAGAATCAAATCATCATCATCATCATTTCAGCCGAAAGACGTCCACTGCTGGACAAAGGCCTCCCCCAAGGATTTCCACAGTGACCGGTCCTGCGCCTTCCGCATCCATGCCCTTCCCGCGACCTTCACCAGGTCGTCGGGCCACCGTGTGGGAGGCCTGTTTACACTGCGTCTTCCGGCGCGTGGTCGCCACTCGAGAACTCTCTTGCCCATCTGTTCTACGAGCTATTTGCCCCGCCCACTGCCACTTAAGTTTGGCGATTCTGTGTGCTATGTCGGTTACTTTAGTTCTCCTGCGGATTTCCTCATTTCTGAATCGATCACGCAGGGAAACTCCGAGCATAGCACGCTCCATCGCCCTTTGGGTGACCTTGAGCCTTCTTATGATATTCTTATTATCCAAAATACCGCAGTGTCTCAAGACTAAAGTCTACGATCAGTGTGTGTTGCCAGCGATGACCTACGGAACTGAGACTTGGTCCCTTAATTTGTGGCCTCATAAGAAGGCTCAAGATCATAAGAATCAAATAGAATGCTGTAAAGGCGAATAGGGAGGCGAGTGTAAAGATGAATGTAGTGGCGAGTAGAGATCGAATAGAGAGTTGAGTAGAGGTGCGAGTAGACAGGCGAGAGTGGAGAGTCAAGTAGACAGGCGAAAAGAAAATCGAATGGAGGGGCAAGTAGAGAGGCCAATGGAAAGGCGAGTATAAAGAAAAGTACAAAGTCGAGTAGAGAGGGGAACAGAGAAGTCAGTAGAGAGTCAAGTATAAATTCAAATACAGAGGCGAGTAGAAAGTCGAGTAGAGAGTCGAATATAGAGGCGAGTAGAAAGTCGAGAACAGAGGTGAATACATAGTCGAGGACAAAGTTGAGTAGAGAGGCGAATTTAATGTTCAATAGCGTCGGATCAACACTAAACGATAACCGACATCCACGCGGGCGGAGCCGCGGGCAACAGCTAGTAGATAAATATAATGAGGTTTTCATTGTGCTAAGTGGTCTTCATGGATGTAGGTACTAATTTAATATTATGCATAAATTAGTAGGTACGTGAAGTGTTTATCCAATTACATACCATATGCTTTTTAAATGTTTATGGTCAAGAGTGAATCGGAGGGACCACGAGCGAATGCGATTTACTTGTGGTTACCGCGAGTCCGGATGGACTCAGAGATAGTTTGAAGACCCTCAGCATTATTACTTGACCACTTAATAAGTTGAAAGTCACCTCAGGCAAAAATATTTATAAGTTAGTGAGCTGCGTCTATAGCTAACGCAGTGTTAGGTATAGAGCCAGCTATATCGTCCATATTTATATCGCGCTGTAAAATATCATTAGCGAGAGGAAATTGTGTACCTTCGTCCATACAAAGCTTTTGGACGGCGCGGAGAGCAACAAACGGACTGCATTTGAGTCCAAAGGGAAGCACGTCATACTGATAGATTTAGACATCTTCGTTTTCATTAGAGTTCTTCCGGTCTTAAACCTATTCTTAAATACATATCGCGTACGTCAGATGAAATCGCCACACATACGTGCCGAGGCGGATGCGGAAGCGGAAACGTAAGGAGTGTGAGACTTAGAAGTTTTCGTTTGCTCAAAAATGTTGCTCAAAATGTTACATAAGTGGTGTTAACCACGGCATTGCTATCATGTTGTTTTGGTCGCACGTTTTGAAACGGTATGCCGACTACTTAAACAGTTTAAGTTTCTTAACATTGATTAAGGCCTGATCCATATTGTTTGAGGGAGCTACTTGATAAGGACGACATCATTATATTTATCACAGACGGTGGTACACTTCTTCTCAGTAGAGTGCCGTCCGGATAACCTCCATGCTATCAGAGTGGGTGTTGGGTGGCTGTTGGAAACAGATAGCAATACATTATCATCTAAATTAAATGTGACTACATTTGAACACAAAAGTGCCTGAAACATGGGACAACACGGCTGTTTTGGCCAGAATGGGACCATGACTATGTCCTCTTCTTTGTCTATCACTAGTTTTTTTTTAAACCTTTAATATAATGGCAAATGGTGGAAAGGCGTAGAAATAAGCAGACGCATATCGCGGAAAAAAGGCAGCTTCTTGTCACTGTGCTTGACCGGATCCTGAATCACATTTCCCAATGGGGCTCTGAGAACTTGGTCGAGTTCAATGCCAAGAAGACGCAGGCATGTGCGTTTACAGCAAAGGTATCTTCTTTCCTTCCCCTTCTCACTCTTCAGAGCACGCCACTGCCACTGCAGGACAACCTCAATATCCTCGGTATGGATGTTCGCTGCAAACTGAACAACAAAAACTACATCGAGAGTATCATCAAAGCAGCCTCGCGTAAACTCGGAGTCCTGAACAGAGTGAGACGGTTTTTCACGCCGGAGCAACGGTGTCTTCTTTACAAGACACAAATTCGTTCATGCGTGGAGTACTGCTCACATCTCTGGGATGGATCCGCAAAGTACTTATTAGATGCTCTCGACAGGTTGCAGCGACGTGCGGTCCGCATTATCGGAAATCCTGAGGTCACGAGTACCCTCGAGTCTCTGCAGATGCGTAGAGATGTTGCTTCCTTGGCAGTTTTTTACCGTCTCTACCATGGGGAATGTTCTGAAGAGCTATTCCAATTAGTCCCACCCTCCCCCTTCCTATACAGGACGACACGTGCAGGACTTAGATGTCACCCCTATACGGTGCAGAACATTCCTTCAAGAACCAAGCGGTTCGGTGACTCTTTCCTTTGTCGCACCATTAAGACCTGGAATTCCTTGCCAGCTCACGTGTTTCCCTCTTCCTACAGTCCCGGGTCCTTTAAGCGGGGCGTGAAAAAGCATCTGATGAGGCCGTCAAGCTGAGTGCCACCATTGTTAACATGGCACGTGTATATAATGGTGGCCCTCTTTCTTGAGACTTTACCTTCAGCTTACCATCAGGCGAGGTAAAGTCAAATTGACGTGTCCTATTTATAAAAAAAAAAAATATCTTGCCAACTTAAGGTATACGCATTTATAGCGATACCTAAGTCTTTAACAAATATTCTGAGGCCAAAGTATGCTGCTTGTATTTCTAAATATTTAATATGCATATTTGATTCTTCAATACTCCATGAACTACTGGCAGTTGCAGCACCACATGCTGCTCCCCACCCTTTTTTTACTAGCGTCAGAGAAAATCTCTAATTTATAACTATTATCTCTAATAGGGTTGGAAGTGTATTTAATCGATTGTAACCACCAACGAAAATCTTCATTTAAAGTGGCGGGTATTGTCATATAACTGTCATAGTCATCATTATTTAACAACGCAAAGTATTTACACCTTTCCATTGTCTTTGCGTATAACCAGCCATATTGGACTGTAGGGCAGGATGACGTAAGAAGTCATAGTAACCTAGCAAAATTCCTGATTTTACACCTATCTTTATTAATAAATAGCTTTAATTCGTTTTCTATTGTGGCTCTTTTTCCATCTGGAAGCAAGTTGTCTTAGGAAGAAGACAACTCTTGGTCTCATTGATAATGAAGCCAAGAGACTCAAAAAGTTCTTTAGTTAATTTAATATTTTTCTCGCAAATATCGTCTAAATAAATTGTTGACATTAATCCTAATTATCGAAGTACTGACATAACTGGTTTTAATAGTTTTGTAAAGACAAAGGGTGCAGTACTTAAACCAAAGGGTAATAATACCTTAAATTCGTACATTTTGTTCTCTCATTGGAACCTTAAATATTTTTTAAATGACATATCTATAGGCACTAAAAAATAAGCATCTCGGAGATCCTTGCCAACCTTCAGAAACTTATCTCAAAGTAGTTCTCAGATCCTCTATTTTAAAATGTACAGTTTTAATAAATTTGTTAAGAGACTTCAAATTCAAAATGAACCTATTTTTGCCATTAGATTTTTTGACTAAAAAAATAACTCGATAAGTATTGTCCAACACATGGTTCGAATTCTGAAATGGCACCATTAGTTTGAAGATCATAAATAGCTTGTCTATACTCGCATTTTTCGGATATGGATAAATTATGTACAAGAGGGACTCTTGTTTGTATAACTGGTCCATTGAAGGGTATACTGTAACCTCTAACCCAAGACAATAATCATTCGATCATTGGTTATAAATCGCCATTGGTTGTAATAGTGCGAAAGCCTTCTTGAAGTACATACCGTTACCGTACCGGCTCACAGCGGCGCTGGGTATTGCGCACTCGGGGGCTCGGCGCACCGAGGCGCAGCTGGCGGTCTGCTGTTCAGATACTGCGGCCTAGAGTTTTTTGAAGGCGCTGTTTGTTTATTCTTAGGCGCCGAGGCGTTTGTCGGTAACTACATATCAGTTGCCGATTTGTTTATCGCTTCTGCTGCCTTGAGGGTCTCGGAAAGTTCCTTCGGACGAAGGACCTCGTAATTAACTTTGCCCACCCACCTCAAGGTGCAACGCATGCAGCGTTATTTAGATCCCATTAAGGTGAATACTATTTGTCTTCATGTCAGCTCTTTCAACTAAATGAAAATGTAGGTGGATGTGCCAAGCGGTATGGATACCCGCACAAAGTTGATATTTTTTTATAGCTACCTACTATAAACTTGTGTGGAGGAATGGCGATACAATACGTGTACTACAAATTGGCATCTAATCTCTTCGAGCGAAGCACCTCGTATAATTATGATAGAACATCACTTAGGGTAAGTTAGTTTAATCATAAAGTAATTTGAAGTAAATTAATGTAAGTAAATTATACTTATTATGTTATCTGTGATTATTAAATTTCAGTAGACGATTAAACACAAATAGAAATACACAATAATATTCCCTACAATACCTACTGGTTATATAATTTAAGGTTATAAAATATTTACTTATAATATACCTATTTAGGTGTTTTTTGTATCAAATGTAGGTATCTTAAAAATGCTATGTCCCGCCGCTACAGCGGCGAAGCGCCGAGCGCCTCCCGCTACCATCCTGCCTTCGATTTACGATTTACGACTGTATACATGAACAAAGTCAGGACCCGAGCCGTTACATATGAGTACTAGTTCAGATTGCTATATCATGTACCAACCAACTTATTATTAAATATCCTACCTAAGTAATAAAATCTAACATTTGTGAAGTCTTAGTAGGTATCAAGCGATAAAATAATACGAGGTGGTAAAGTAGTATACGAGTGTAGTCCTACACTACTTTACTACACTTTGTACAAAATGTATTGAAAACGTAATTAAACGAACATAATTGCACTTACTAGGTAATTACCGTTCTTCATTAACAGGCAAGCAGAAGAAAGACAGATTTTCATTTATACCGTACACGGAGTAGGCATTATAGCATAGATTAAGTACTAATGAGTAACAAAAAGAATCGATTGAAGCTTATTAAATCAAACGTTAGGCACTTTATTACGTGCGTGCCGCGCCATACGGCCTGCGACAGTCCCAATGCGGAGCGTACTTAGCAGGTCCACCGTGGAGTAGGTGAATATAGCGCGCAAGTACCTACATAGAATGCTCGTCGCCTGGTAATACTAATTAGTCGCTTCACGGAAAATAAAGAAATTCAGTCGCAGTCGCAGTTAAGCTGGAAAAGCGGACCTCAGACTCCGAGATGGAAGCTTCGGATGCGACTGGGATTATCGCTTGGATGAAGAAGAACAAGAAGTCAAAAGAAATAAAATGATAATTGAATCAAACGGAAATTGTACACTGTTCTGGTTTTGTTTCGTTTGAAAATAATGGCGAATATATTAATATATGGCTATAACACATGTACATACCCAGCGACAGTTAGCCAAATCACTTCCACGCTACGACGAAACCACCAATGCTAGACTGTGCTTGCACTAACTGAAGAATAAAAATGGAGGAGAAAAGACAGAAAAAAGATGGAGAAGAAATTTTAAAATAGAGGCATTTCTTATCTCTCGTGTGTGTTTATGTACCTATAATAAGAAGACGCCATGTATACATACATGGCACGCAGGTAAATGCTAATTATAGCCGTCCTGAATTCTTAATATAGTCAGTCAATATTATTATTTCCTGCCGAAATTCTCGTGTAACACTTAAGTGATCCAATAGGTGTTTCACGGTTAATACTGCAAATACTGTGTTGGCATCCCCAACACAGATATGGTATCCCCAGCACAGGTAGATATTATGTGCATTCACTCATTCATTCAATCTTATATTCTTTTCGTCTTAGATGCTTTAGTTCTCTCTCTCTCTCTCTTGATCCGGACATTGCTGCGTGAACACCTTAAAATTGTAAGAGTGCATTAGTATAATAAAAGTGTCCTGTGAACAAAGTCGGCCTTTAAGTTATCTCCACCTTCCACACTAGAACCAGCGCCAACACCATTGCACCGCTGAACATATGGTCCTTCGAAAGAAAGAAAAAGGAAGCGAGGTACGACTACTAATAGTTTATAAGGTGTGTAGAAATAAGTATAATATGTAACAGTAATGTAGCGTTCTATAACGCTAAAGTACTATACTGTGGTAGGCTCTAAGCAAGCATTATCCGATTTTGGTTTTTCAATTTGTGTGTTTAATTATTAAAGGCAACTGTATTGAAGTGCGCTAGTTAAGCTCGTTGCAAAATGTAAAAGTAGGTAATTACTGCCTCTGATTATGTTTCAAAGTAATTATAAGATAAGTAGGTACATGTTCTGTTCAAGACAATAGCTTAATATAATAATTAATTTATATTAATTAATTAATATAATAATTTAGCTAACCATATTTTTGATACCACTCAGGAGTGAACTTGTTAAGTTTAGCTATAAATGTTTGTCTCATAATTTATATACTTACTGGTTCATATAACTGTTCTTTGTGCTTTTTAATATTGTTATAAGGTCATTATTGCATGTACCTAAACTTTAATTAAACATGTGATAGGTTCATACTCATATTGGTGTGTATACCGATATGCTGGGAAATAAGACTATGCCTATTTTATAAGCTGTACTGTATAGATTTATTTTTGTATTAAAGCTAAGGGTTTTCGCCCCCGCCCCAGCATGTTGGCATCCCCAACACAGATATGGTATCCCCAGCACAGGTAGATATTATGTGCATTCACTCATTCATTCAATCTTATATTCTTTTCGTCTTAGATGCTTTCGTTCTCTCTCTCTCTCTTGATCCGGACATTGCTGCGTGAACATCTTAAAATTGTAAGAGTGCATTAGTATAATAAAAGTGTCCTGTGAACAAAGTCGGTCTTTAAGTTATCTCCACCTTCCACACTAGAACCAGCGCCAACACCATTGCACCGCTGAACATACTGTACTCGGTTTCATTTCCTGTGTTATAATTTCAGGAATATGGGACAGCTTAAGCTACTTTTCTGAACACTGCATTTCTATGGGTGGAGTAGCAAGCCTGCGTATCGGCCCTAAGGTAGTCTATGGTAAATGTTCTTTTTCTTATACTTGAAAAGTAATTCTTAATCCAACATCTAGAAAACATTCTACTTTTCAGGTTTTTGTATTTATTATATGTGATGTGCATGCCTGATGCGCCAATCCTCATGCAGAATTAATAATAAAGTCTCAAACAGATAGGCGCATTATTATCGGTCGATAATACTGAACGCGTTATATAAGGTGTAACGTTAAAAAGTCACGGAACTTCGAGATGACTATTTGGTAAAACAAAAACAAAAATAAAAATTGGGTCACCACAGTTTTCAAAAATAGACTGCAAACATTTAAGAAGTTGTCATTAATGACGATTTAGACCTTACCTTCGCGCCACGGTGCCATTAAGGAACTACAAACGTGTATTTCGTTAGCGTACAATTATTAGCATAATATTAATATTGCCTGCCCCTCTAGACAAGTGGCAATTCGTTGGCCGGCGTTTGATGGAATAGAATGACAAATGTACAGGATTTGACGTATATGACAGTCGTTAAGGTTATCCCATACATTCGTCATTCTGTTCCATCAAACGCCGGCCAGCGAATTGCCAATTGTCTAGAGGGACTGTATTGTATACGTCCATAGGCCACGGTAACAGCTTTCCATAAGGTGGACCATGTGCTAGTCTGCCACCTAAGTGGTATAAAAAATATTTAGTACAAATGAACATATGATTTTCTTGCTTTTTCGTGGAGAATTACTGATACCGGCTAATCCTTCAAAGTCCCGAGGGTTAATTTTCACTAGTGGTGTGCATTAAAATGTTAAATAATAGATAAATGATTGCAGTTGTGGCAGACCCTGACGACGTGTTCACGGTAGCTAACACATGTCTAGATAAGGACGATTTCTACGACTTTGCAAAACCTTGGCTCGGCGAAGGCTTAGTCACTGCTAATCGTAAGTTTATTAGAAATTAATTTTGTTTTCCCTTTCTTGAATTTGAGTATTAACATCAACTTGAGTATTGGAATTATCCGAACAAGGTTTAACAGAGCACACCTCCCAAACCTAGTTCCAAAAAATTCCGTTGAAGAGTACTAATGTCAAATAGGTACAGATAAATTATGTGCACTATGATTTATTAGTAAAATTTCTTAAATTGCACTAGAACTGATATGGAAAAATCATCGCAAGATGCTTAGTCCGGCGTTCAGTCAGGCTGTACTGGATCGGTTTATCTGCATTTTCAATAGTCAGTCCAGGAAACTCGTCAACGACATGAATAAGGAGACTGTGAAAGGGTCCATTGATTGCAGAGAATACACCAGGAATAACGCTTTAGAGAGCATTTGTAGTAAGTCTCTTATTTTTTAAGAAAAACTATAATTAGCGTTACTAAAAAAATACACATTAATAAAGTACTCCGTTTTGGTTTCGGAGGAATAGTAGATTGTTCAACAACTCCCACGTTAAACACTCTACTTTTCACTTTGAATGCGAGGAAAAAAAATCGACGTTCTATACAAAATTATAATAATAATAACAAAGTTTCTAAGTTGCACAATTCATTGGTAAAGGTAAATAGTTATTACAACGCAAGCTTAATACGAATAATCTATTCAAAATTCAAATTGCAAAGAAATTTGTCCCGCAGTTTTTTTTTTTTTGTTAAGTGACGTACGCTTTAAATGCTTGCATATTTAGCCAACAGATTCAAACTTGAAAAATAATTTAAAACTAATTGGAACTGCAAAATAAAATGAATTAATCCTTAATACTTACATAATAATTAATTGAATTAATATCATTAATCGTGTTTCAGGAAATTAAATGAGCTTTTTAGATTGTTTTCAAATGTCATTTTGAGGTTATTTCTATACACAATCACTAAAAAGGTGATAAACCTCCCATTTAAAAACATTCTATCCGTTTGTACCCGATTGTTCTACTGCACAGTTCTACGGTAGAACTGGACACAATAAATTAATATGCTATGATTAGTTTATAAATCCCACATTTTAATGTAACATCCTGTCTTCAATTTTTATATTTGTAGACATTAATTTTAGTGGATCACACACTTAAATTGTTAACAGTGGCTTCTCAATACATTAAGATAATATCTCATAATAATATGTTCGCAACAATCTAGATATTTTCAAAAATCTCTATCAATCGCAATATAAGTAATAGGTTCTAAAAATAAAAACAAACTAGCTGTGCCAAAACTTGTAGGCAACTGAATAAAAATGTTTAAAATTGAAGTGAAAAATTGTCTAAAGAAAAAAGGTATGGAGTATAAATGGAGCACCTAGAATGTAAAACAAATGTAAAACATCCAAAAACTCTGTACCCACTCACCCATATTCTGACAAATAAACCATCATTTCCATCATTTCATTTAAATGAACACCTTAACGTTACAATGTCCTCATTGTAGCTTCTTCAAAATCTATAGTGACTTTATTAGGTTGCCAATCTGGGATCTGTGACTTAATTAGTGAAAATAAAATTGAGTATGCTTCTTTTGTCTGACTCGGCATAAACGCATACAGTTATGGGATTATATTTGTTTGGTTACTATTACTGCCAATGTCGCCATGTATGCTGAAAATTTGTTTAAATGGCGAAGGATAGGACTTAAACGTTCTCTGGCATCTTCTGAACAAAATATGATTATTCTTATCGGGTCGTCATAATAATCAGCGAGTAAAAAATTTTGGAATTGGTTAGGCACTACTATGTCTCTAATAATGTTTGTATTTTTTTTTACACCAGCAGTTTCATTTCTTGTTCAATAAATAGAAGATTTTTTATTTTTGAAATTGAGCACGGGATTATTAACAGCTAAATCCAGACCTTTCTTTCTTATGGTTGCCAAACCTCTATTGAACGCCCGTGGTGCTGGTTTTTTTTCCAGTTGCCGCTTCTTCGCAAGTGGTATTAACTAACAATAAAATCAATTTCATTTTGATTTACATTCGAATAACATTGGATACTGTGCAGGTTTATAATGCAGTATTGCATTAAGGTCCTGAAAAGCAAAACCAAAATTAACAAATTATATAGGTAGATTGACTTATTGTAGCCTTTTCGGTCTATATTACAATAAGCGGTTTGATTCTATCTAAAAGTGTATCTTTATATCTGAAAATTCTCAATAGGTATCTACGAAGTATGGAACTATTAGGTAGGTACCTACAGTCAGGGCTCAGAATTGCCATTGCACCTCAACGCTCATAACTGGTGAAATCTGAGTCAAAAATACATCTATCCAGTTCCTAAGGAAGCGTGTTAAGAGGTTACAAAGTACACATTTTATTTCCTTGTACCTTTTACACCTCCAAATGGATTTATCACTTTTATAGACTCGTTGTCAGTAAAACTGATGCCCTGACAATAACAAGACTTTTCTTCGGCCTCTGGTAATTATGTTAAAGTACACAGCACTTATTTTTAGCGATATTACATGCAATACTTAACTAAGATACTGTTACACTAATGCAGTATTACAGTAATTGACACAATTCTCACCGGCCTACCCTCATAATGTAACTTAATTTTGAACTGTTACGTTTAGAAATTTATATTGCATGATAATTTACACTATGATAGACATAAAAGTTTAATTAGTTTGATTCTTGTATTAGTACGTATTATAGAACTATTAAGAGTCTATGATGTAAGGGTACAAGGAAAATAAACAAATAAAATGAAATACAATATATTACATTAAAATGTATGATTTATAAACTAATTATAGCGTGTCTCTAATCCTATTGAGACACGACTAGTATTTTGCTTACACATTGATTGATGTTAAACTTCAAGTTTTGCTAGTTCTACTATTCTAGATAGAACAAGTGGGAAGAGAGACTCCCAATAGTTCTACTTTTTGTTACATCGAATATTGTAATACTACTGGGAACAAAATATCCCATTAGTTTACCCGATGGAACAAGTAGAACAAACGGGAAAAAAGACTCCCACTAGTTCTACTCTTTTGTTACATCAGTAGAACTAGTGAGAAAAAATATCCCATTAGTTCTACCGTAGAACTATGCAGTAGAACAATCGGGAACAAACCGTCGTGATTGGCTATTTAGGAGTCTTCAAAGTAAATTAAAAAAAAAACTTAAGTCCCTAGAGATTAATAAGGAACTTGAGTCCCGATATGCAGAGACTAAAGTAAAATTTTAAGAGCATGAGAAGTTAAAAAAGGGATAACAGTCTGCTATCTGCTTCTATCTTTCGATGCCAAACCAGCATATTGTTTGGTTTCACCCATAAGCCCTGGTTGGCTTGGCGGATGCGGTATTGCCGCATACTTAACCCACGCAGACAGGCTATCTCCATTGAATATGACCATGCCAGATAAAGCTGGCTGGCATCATAGTTAAGTTATAAAATAATACCGATTTCCAGTGACTGTCCTTGGAATTGACTTCACCGACACATTGTGGACTAAAGAATATCAAAAAACGCTGGATTTAGTGTTGCGCAGCTTTGTGGAACGATTTATAAAGTTTTGGTGGATCAGCTCATACACCTTCCGTTTTAGTGCCCTCAAGAAGACACAGGATGGTTTTATCAAGATATTGCAAAAAACGTCCGATATGGTAAGGACAATTTGACACAGAAACTAAAAATATTTATGTGACGATACCTTTAGTACGATGCCTAAAGTGATGGTGGTAATTATGCATTTATTACAGGTTCTACAAAAACGGAAAATCGAATTTGACAGCAATAATTATACTCAGCATAATATATTTTCAGGTAAGTACGTAGGAATTAGGCCGAGACCTTCTATGAAAGTGCTTCACTTTTGAACTTGGCTATAATATAATTGAACTTAATCAAACTTATTTCAATTTATTTAGGTACCAGGCTTAAAACTTTCATGGACCTCTTACTCGAACTTTCATTTGAGAGAAATGTGTTGAGTGATGAAGACATCAGAGCACATCTAGATACTATAATCTTCGCAGGCGAAGATTCAACGTCTGTTACCCTCAGCCATACTATGATGTTACTGGGAGAGCATCCAAAGGTTCAGGAAAAGATTTTTAACGAGTAAATGTTATATCTCTATACTATTTTAAAATTATAAATGAGAGAGACAATAATTTGATAAATACAATAAACATTAGAAAGCAACCGGTTTAAATAATTTAATAGCTACCAATTTCCAGGATAAAACAAGTACTCGGAGATGAAGACAGAGACGTGACGAAACACGATTTGCCGCAGCTGGTGTACCTGGAAGCTGTAATCAAGGAGAGCTTGAGAATTCGCACCGTCGTGCCGATAGTCGCTAGAAAGTTAGATAGAGATGTAAAACTTAGTGAGTGTATAGACAAAATACAAGTTAGTTATTATAAGAGCGAATATCTAGCTGTTGAATGCCATCAAAACCTTTGGGGCCGTACCAACCTTCCTGCAGGTATTCTTGCTTATTGACCATCGAGGCAGTTGTCAGATGTCAGTCGCTTCTGTAATAGCCAAACTAAAAGGAGGAGAAGCTGCCAAGCTGACGATGGTGAAGATCACTAAATGAGTATAATGAAGTAAGATTTATTATCTTCATTTTTTAGAAAACTGCTCACTATTAGCCGGTCGAACATGCTGTTTATTTTTGTTTGCTGTTCATCTACATCCAATGTGGGGTCCTGACCGAAATGAATTTAGTCCTGAACGTTGGCTCGATCCGTCCCGGCTACCAGAAAATATGAATGCCTTTGCCGCTTTCAGTATGGGAAAAAGAAATTGCATAGGTAAGTGACCGTGCTAGGTCATTGCAAAATAATTTAAAATAACGTTCAAATAGGAAAATGTTAAGCTAATATACAAATTTTGTAGTCAAGACCAACATACTTTCTAGAAAATAAATTGTAAGGAAAAATTTTTAGCTCGACGTGCGATTTTAGGCTCGTTAGTACTCCCTAGGTAGTACTCTCTTCTCCTAATATTGTCTTGACTTTCTTTAATCTTGTGCAGGAAAAACGTATGCTATGATGTCAATGAAAACGACTCTTGTGCACCTGGTGCGCCGCTACCGCATCACTGCAAAAGAATCACCACCGCAACTGAAGTTTGAAATCATACTTCATCAAGATAAGGGACATTTTATTCATATGGAGAAGAGGACATAGTCGATTACGTACTGCAATCTTCAATCGGTGACAGGAAAATTTCTACAAGGTGTCGAAGAATAAAAATATTGTGATAAAGGATTTCTTTTCGAATATTTTTAATGCTCAACAATTATCTAACTTGTTAATTTTGTAGTCCCTTATCTATGGAGTGAAATGAATGATGGTCTAGCCCTACTAGTGCTTAGGGGCCAAAGTCTAGACACGCAGCACCTTATGTACAAAGTTTTACACGAATCATTTGGAGCCACTTTTGACCCCGTTATAACTCAAAAACTATTTCACATAAACGTGTCAAATTTGGCTCATTTCAACATTCCACAATACGCTGTCTAGACCCATGGTAAGCATAGCTTAACTAGCTTGTGTTATGGAATCTAGAATGCGGATAAACATACGTAGATACTTTTTTTTGTAAATTTTATAAATACCTACATTGCGTAAATACATACATATGTGCTCCAAATATCATAAACACATCTCAAACGGTTCTTTAAATATTTACGCCCAAAAATTGTCATTTTAAACACTGATTGACCTAATAGCTCTAGTACATTATCTATTCTGTGCCAGATGACCTAGAAAGTTCAAATTTGGCATGGAGATAGGTAATTAGGTAAATACAAAGGAATAAATCAGTGTTGCGGACAACGCACCTCTTTTATATCATTTTATACTTTTTAATATTATTCAAAATTAGAAATTGGTTTGTGATTAGATTTGGATAGAGATTCGACAGTGTGGCTTGGTAAGGCAATAGGTCTTTGTAAATATAAAGTTTTTAAAAGTGCAAGTGAAGTCTTATTTGCCCTGCTGTAGCTATCCCTGTCCTCAATATTTGATGTCTGAGGTACAGAAAAAATGCCCGTAACAAGGTCAGTCACTAAAAGGCTTCAAAAAGAGATAAGTGACAGTGTCCAAGCTTCATCGTCAGGCCCGCCACCTGCTCAATTTGCTATCGATGAGGCTCTCATACGGTAGACTCAGTTATCTTTACCTCCTCAACATTTGCCAGACCAGCCTCAAAAATTGCCAGACCAGCCTCAACATTGCCAGACCAGCCTCCTGCTCAATTTACCTCCCGATGGAAGAGAGAAGAAGAGAGGGAAAGAGAGGGAACGTAGCCCTCTACATTTTGGCGAGCGTGTCTGGCAAGAATGGCCAGCTTTTGAGCTTTTGTTGAAAATATAGAGAGGGAACGTAGACTCTTGGAATTAAAGCGGAAGACCGCTGAGTAAGAACTACAAGCTGAACTAGTGGCTATCGATTCAATTGCATCAGATAAAAGCGATTCCACTCAAAAATGGTTACTCGATTGTGATCAATTTAAAAATGATAATGCTAATGAACCGTTATATTTCAGTGCTAAAGACTTTGAGCAAGGCCAGTAGGTATACGCAAAGTGAGCAATTTGACGACCATCAGCCAAAGGAACAAGAACACACTGAACATGCATGTAAGTTAGGTACACACAACGCTATTACACAAGATCCAACGCAGGTGATGTGTGCTTTAAAGAACCGTTTTGGACAGCCGTAGAGCATCATTCTCTATGAACTTTCTGCGGTTAAGTCCCTTTCCAGGTTACCTCTGAACGAGTCGCCAAAGGATCTAAACGTCTTCGCCTGCCGCCTGCGAAATTGCGTAAAAGTCATCAAGGAGCTGCGTCGGCCGGAGTATTTGGCATCGCCTGAATTGTCCAGCGCTATGTTGGTCAAACTGAAGCCTCTTCTTAGATATCGATGGTCCGACTTTGCTTCGGCAAACAAATAAGGTAAATTCAAGTTAGAACTTTCAGCCGATTTTCTAGATTTGGAAGCAAAACGACAGATTGAGCATTCTTTAATTAATGCGGAAAGCTTTCTTCCCTTAAAAAGTGACAATAAGCAACATGATCACCACAATTCCGTTGCTAGGCCACCAACAAAAGTCTTCCACGCATCAACTTCAAACAATGGGTCGACACCGAGTCATTCTGAACCACGTAGGTTTTGTAAGCTAGATTCACATGATATAAATAAATATAAAAACTTTTTAGCGCTCTCTATTGATGATCGTTGGCAATGGGTAACCGAAAACAAAGTTTGTTACAGATGTTTGAGCAAGGGTTCCCATAAATACGTTACATGCAAAAAACATTGCGAAGTAATCGGTTGCAAGAATACGTGAAGCATAATACGTTACTTCATAGATTTACCGTAGAAAATGTTACATACGCGGATGCAGATATCAACGAAAGCTCTGAATTCAAAAAGCATGTAGATGTTGAAGTGCCTGCCATAGTATCTCACAGTGCATAATCCAACCCTGAAACATTTCAGAAGTCGTTATTAAAAGTTATACCCGTTACCGTCATAGGTCTACAAAATAGTTTAGATATCAATCCTTTATTGATCAATCGGTTGCTGACCAGATAGGCGCAACCGGGCCTAAAAAGTATATTCGTGTTGACTGCATTGGCGGCCTTAGTACACAGACACAGATTAGCTTGGTGAAAATTAAAGGTGAAAGGACGTCATAGAAAGGAGAGACATGATATAGTAGTGAGGTCCATTCCCAATCTAACTATTGCAAATCAATCCATTCAGTCGTCAAAAATAAAAGAGATTTCCCATTTATACGACTTATCTGATGTCTTATGCTATGAAAACACTACGCCGAAGCTTTCCTCGGTATTGACAATTGGCATCTAACTGTCGCAAAGGATTTTCGACGAGGAAACATATCTGAACCGGCCGCTTCTTTAACTCCCCTCGGTTGAGTTTTATACAGTTCTTCTGTTCCTGTGTTGAAATCTATCGATTTTGTCAGCCACACAATTAATTCTGAAAACGATACCCAAGAAGACTGTCATAGTTCAGATATACTTCTCTGAGACTATTGTGAACTAGATTCTATTGGCATCCATACTAATATTATAAATGCGAAAATAACTCTGTCTGTCTGTCTGTCTGTCTGTATGTTACGCTTTCACGCCTAAACCACTGAACCGATCTTGATGAAATTTGGTACAGAGGTATATTAGAGCTTGAGAACAGACATAGGCTACCTTTTATCGCGAAAAGGGGGGTAGAAGGGGGGGGCTAGGCCCTTGGGATGAAAGTTTGTCATTTTTGAAGATATCTTGATGAAATTTGGTACAGAGATAGTTTAAGGCTTGGAAAAGGATATAGGCTACCTTTTATCGTGAAAAGGGGGAGGTAGAAGGGGGGCGGACCAGGGCCTTGGTATGAAAGTTTGTCATTTTTAAAGATTTCTTGATGAAATTTAGTACAGAGATAGTTTAGAGTTTGGGAACGGACATAAGCTACCTTTTATCGCGAAAAGGGGGGAAGAAGGGGGGGGCAGGGCCTTGGGATAAAAGTTCATCATTTTAGAAGATTTCCTGATGAAATTTGGTACAGAGATAGTTTAGAGCTTGGAAAAGGATATAGGCTACCTTTTATCGTGAAAAGGGGGAGGTAGAAGGGGGGCGGACCAGGGCCTTGGTATGAAAGTTTGTCATTTTTAAAGATTTCTTGATGAAATTTAGTACAGAGATAGTTTAGAGTTTGGGAACGGACATAAGCTACCTTTTATCGCGAAAAGGGGGGAAGAAGGGGGGGGGCAGGGCCTTGGGATAAAAGTTCATCATTTTAGAAGATTTCCTGATGAAATTTGGTACAGAGATAGTTTAGAGCTTGGAAACGGACAAAGGCTACCTTATATCGCGAAAAAGGGGGTAGAAGGGGGGGACTAGGGCCTTGGGATGAAAGTTTGTCATTTTTGAAGAGTTCCTGATGAAATTTGGTAGAGAGATAGTTCAGAGCTTGGGAAGGGACATAGGCTAGCTTTTATCGCGAAAAGGGGGTAGAAGGGGGGACTAGGGCCTTGGGATGAAAGTTTGTCATTTTTGAAGATTTCCTGATGAAATTTGGTACAGAGATAGTTTAGAGCTTGGGAACGGACATAGGCTACCTTTTATGGCGAAAAGGGGGGGGGGGGAAGGGAGGGACTAGGGCCTTGGGATGAAAGTTTGTCATTTTTGAAGATTTCCTGATGAAATTTGGTACAGAGATAGTTTAAAGCTTGGAAAAGGATATAGGCTACCTTTTATCGTGAAAAGGGGGAGGTAGAAGGGGGGCGGACCAGGGCCTTGGTATGAAAGTCTGTCTTTTTTTAAAGATTTCTTGATGAAATTTAGTACAGAGATAGTTTAGAGTTTGGGAACGGACATAAGCTACCTTTTATCGTGAAAAGGGGGGAAGAAGGGGGGGGGGGACAGGGCCTTGGGATAAAAGTTTATCATTTTAGAAGATTTCCTGATGAAATTTGGTACAGAGATAGTTTAGAGCTTGGGAACGGACATAGGCTACCTTATATCGCGAAAAGGCGGGTAGAAGGGGGGGCCTAGGGCCTTGGGATGAAAGTTTGTCATTTTTGAAGAGTTCCTGATGAAATTTGGTAGAGAGATAGTTCAGAGCTTGGGAAGGGACATAGGCTAGCTTTTATCGCGAAAAGGGGGTCGAAGGGGGGACTAGGGCCTTGGGATGAAAGTTTGTCATTTTTGAAGATTTCCTGATGAAATTTGGTACAGAGATAGTTTAGAGCTTGGGAACGGACATAGGCTACCTTTTATCGCAAAAAGGGGGGTAAAGGGGGGACTAGGGCCTTGGGATGAAAGTTTGTCATTTTTGAAGATTTCCTGATGAAATTTGGTACAGAGATAGTTCAGAGCTTGGGAACGGACAAGGCTACCTTTTATCGCGAAAAGGGGGTAGAAGGGGGTACTAGGGCCTTGGGATGAAAGTTTGTCATTTTTGAAGATTTCCTGATGAAATTTGGTACAGAGATAGTTTAGAGCTTGGGAACGAACATACGCTACCTTTTATTGCAAAAAGGGGTAAAGGGGGGGGGGAGCATATGGCTATGGGATGAAAGTTTGTCTTTTTTGAAGATTTCCTGATGAAATTTGGTACAGAGATAGTTCAGAGCTTGGGAACGGACATAGGTTACCTTTTATCGCGAAAGACGAGGATAAAGGGGGGGGAGTTATATTGGTTGAAAGTTTGCCAGTTTTGAAGACATCCTGATGATATATTTGGTACAGAGATGGATCGAAGCTTGGAAAGGAACATAGCCTATCTATTGACGCGAAAATGGAGGCATGGGGGGGGGGGTGGTAATAAGGTTTGAAAGTTTGACAGTTTTGAAGATATCCTGATGAAATTTGGTACAGGGATTAATTAGAGCTTGGTAACGGACGTATGCTACCTTTTATTGCGAATAATGTGGTAAAAGGGTGGGGGAGGGTTAAGGACTGGATAGTTAGTATGAAATGGTGAAATTTGGTACTGAGATGGATTAGAGCTCGAAAATGGGCATAGGTTACCTTTTATTGCGAAAAAGGGAGTTGAAGGGGTGGAATAGGGCAAGGGCATGTAAGTTGGTCAATTTTGAAGATATCTTGATGAAATTGGTATAGAGATGGATTACAGGTTGGAAATGGACATAGGCTACCCCTTATCGCGAAAAAAGGGATAGAAGGGGGAGGGGAGAAGGGGAATAGGGCTATGGGATTAAAGTTTCTAATTTTTCATTGGCACAAAGAAGGAGGTGAATATGACATAAATAGTAAGAATTTCTTTTAAGATGTCCTCATGAAATTTCCTACAAAGGTAAATAAGAGCTTCGGAACGGACATAATCGAGTAACGAACCAAATATAGAAGTGAATGGAGAGGCGAGTAGAGATTGTTATAGGGACA
This sequence comes from Eilema caniola, assembly GCA_949126895.1. Taxonomy (NCBI): domain Eukaryota; kingdom Metazoa; phylum Arthropoda; class Insecta; order Lepidoptera; family Erebidae; genus Eilema; species Eilema caniola. The sequence continues at coordinate 18,870,403 of OX421484.1, forward strand.
AGTGGACAGGCGTGTAAAGATCGAAAGTCGAGTAGAGTCGACTACAGAGGCAAGTAGATATGCGACTAGAGAGCCAAAAAGAATGCAGTAAAGGGTTGAGTAGAGAGGTGAATAGGGAGGCGAGTGGAAAGATGAATGTAGTGGCGAGTAGAGATCGAATAGAGAGTTGAGTAGAGGTGCGAGTAGATAGGCGAGTGGGGAGAGTCAAGTAGAGAGGCGAAAAGAGAATCGAATGGATGGGCAAGTAGAGAGGCCAATGGAAAGGCGAGTGTAGAGAAGAGTACAAAGTCGAGTAGAGAGGGGAACAGAGAAGTCAATAGAGAGTCGAGTATAAATTCAAGTATAGAGGCGAGTTGAAAGTCGAGTAGAGAGTGGAATATAGAGGCGAGTAGAAAGTCGAGAACAGAGGTGAGTACATAGTCGAAGACAAAGTTGAGTAGAGTGACGAATTTAATGCTCAATAGCGTCGGATCAACACTAAGCGATAACCGACATCCACGCGGGCGGGCCGCGGGCAACAGCTAGTACAAAATAAAGATTGTCGTTCCATTGATGACCAAAAAGCATTTAGGCTACTAGAAGAGAGGACTAGGCGTCTACCCACAGGACGTTTCGAAACAGGTCTATTGTGGCGTGATAATATTGAGCATGTTTGTAAAATAAATAAATAAATAAATAAACAAACAAACAAACAAACAAACAAACAAACAAACAAACAAACAAACAAACAAACAAACAAACAAACAAACAAACAAACAAACAAACAAACAAACAAACAAACAAACAAACAAACAAACAAACAAACAAACAAACAAACAAACAAACAAACAAACAAACAAACAAACAAACAAACAAACAAACAAACAAACAAACAAACAAATAAATAAATAAATAAATAAATAAATAAATAAATAAATAAATAAATAAATAAATAATTTATTTATTTTTATTTAATAATTCATTGCATATATGGGTTACAGAGTAATTGTTATAGGCAGTGGATACAGTTTCACCATATATCACCTATAGGCATGCAATTTTGGTGGCTAAATTACAAATTAGAACATTGTCACATCATTACAAATAGTCATTTCAAAATTCCTTCAATTTCAATTAACAATGTCAATAATACTAATAAGAACAATTTAAAATAGAATAGAAATAATGTAGGTTGTCAGTTTAATTTGAGATTTTAATGTCTATGCATATTATGATGTCAAGACATAATTAATTTACTTTGTCAAATAAAATTTACCTACATCGAATACTGTATGAACCGACCACACCACAACTAGGGCTCCTTGTGCTGCTGTAATGTCATATCTGTTAGGAATTCTTTCACGGAGTAATAGCATTTTTCTATTAACAAGTCACGGAGTTGTTTTTTAAACAGTTGTAGCTTAGATGCGGTTCTGATATACTCTGGTATACAATTGAAAATCCGCGGGGCCAGGCAAAAGACGCTCTCATGCATCAATTGCGTTTTACTAGCAACTATATGTAGTTTAGTTTGATGCCGTGCACGCGTACGATATTCAAATAATTCTGGATTATTTTTCGCGAATATTGCAACCTCGAGTATATATATATATACATGGAAATGTTAATAATTTCATCGATTTGAAATATGGTAGACAGGAGTCAGGTGCATAAAAATTAAACATTGCTCTTATGCAGCATTTTTGGGCTTTGAACGCACGTTCGTGGTCAGTGCTGTTACCCCAGAAGATTACCCCATACCTGAGAATTGAGCTAACATAGCCGTGGTAGGCTGTTATTAAGGCTGTGTATTTGCTACCTTTAGAGATGGGTAAACTGAATGAGAGGCATTAAGAAGAATCGTTTCACTATGGTGACTCGATAACTTAACTATTCCCTCTAAACCTTAACAATTCAGTGATTCACCGATTCATCGAGTGTCCGCCGAGTGCTGAAGTGCCGACTGACTACGAGAGTTCGGAATCGTTCGGGTGGTGTCGGGAGATTTCCGTTTCACAGACTACTCTAGTGGAATTAGAGTCTATCTATTCAAAGATGATACTATACTACAAAATTGGGAAGGCATCTGAGCTGTAGGAGCATTGATGCTGAGAGTTGTCTATTTATTTGTTTGGGTTATACTTTAAAAGTACTTTGGGGATGTCCCCGTGTTTAGTTTGGCTTGGCTGTTGATTTGTCGTTGTTTATAAATGATAGGTAATTCGTTTTGTTTTGTTATGTTTTTATCCTAAATCCTGATGAATATAAGACATTTCATGTGAAAATGAGTGACCTACACGGTCACTGTTGCCTTATTACTTTTTAGTTTAGCCTGTTGGAAATTGTTGATGACCACTTGTACCTACCAAACATAATTATTATTTTTTGTAAGTTGTCATAAAGTATATTTGGTTACTTAAATACAAAGGAATCCCTAAATCAGACCACATTTTCAGAATCGTTAGGGAGTATTATTAAAACTCATTCAGCAAGTCAGTCAGCGACTAAATACTTTAAATCTGAATTATAGCACAAGCGAGTAGTGAATAGTTAAGGTGAATAGAGAATACTTAAGGTGAATTAATTCAGTATAGTGAATCAGACTCAGTGAATCGTTTCAGACAACTGAATCAAGATTACCCATGCCTAGCTACCTTCATTAATTTTTGAAGAGCATACGAGAATTGGGCCAGTTTTTTACACACATATTCTAAATGAAGTTTCCAATTTATTTTATTGTCTATATGCAACCCTAGAAATTTTGTGCTTTCTACTTCTTCAACGTCATTGTTCAGGTAATGGATTTTTAAAGATTCTGTTCTATTAATTCTTATTTTGAAGTTCATTATTTTGGTTTTGTCAATGTTGATTGTTAGATTATTTGTCTTAAGCCAGTCCATAATTTGTACCAATGATTGATTAATGTCAGTTTCTAAATTTATTGTATTGTCATTATTAAAAAGTACTGTACTGTCATCAGCGAATAGCGTAATGTCATGTTGTGTTATTAAGGGCATGTCATTTATGTATATGAGGAAGAGCAGAGGGCCCAAGATACTCCCTTGTGAAACACCGAATTTTGTAGTACCAGTCTTAGACGTACTGATTTCTTCGGTTTTTGTTAGAGGATTGACCCATTTTATTTCCGTGTACTGTTGTCTGCTCGTAAGGTACGATTTTACTAAATTGTACACATTACCTCTAATACCATATGCATACATTTTATTTAGCAGTATACTATGATCGACACGATCGAAAGCCTTTGACATGTCCATAAATAATGTCACAGCTGGTAGTCCATTGTCTATGTTATTCATTACTTTGCTTAAGAAGTTGTATATAGCTACATTTATGGATTTACACTTTCTGTACCCATACTGACATTGTGTAAAAATATTTTTGTTTTCAAAAAAAGTATAAAGTCCTTTGTGTATCACCTTTTCAAATATTTTTGCGAAAATAAGTATTAAAGATATCGGCCTATAGTTACTCATGTTCTTCCTATCACCTTTTTTATATATCGGTTTAATAACTGATATTTTTAGTTTGTCTGGGAAAATGCCTTATTCTATACATAGATTTACAATATGGCTTAAGGGTTCAGATATAATATGGGCAGTATCCTTGACGATGCAAGTCAAAATGTCATCAAAGCCAGTACTGTTCGAGTTTTTTAAATTTATTATTATTTTGTATATGTCTTCTGCGATAGTCGGTGTGAAAAAGATTGAATTAGAAGTAAATGTTATTTTGTTTGAGATACTATTAGGTGGATTAAAATTAAGATTACAGTTATTAATGTCAAAATTATTTATGTCAAGAAAAAAATTATTGAATGATTTGGAGATGTCTTTAGGATTATCAATTTTAATGTCATTACTTATTATTTGATTTATAGTTTCGGTCGGATATCTATATTTCGTCTCATTTATTACTTTCCAAGTCGCCTTGTTTTTGTTAGATGCAGACCTGATGTGATAATCATTTTGTGATTTTTTCGTCAACCTTATTACGGATTTGTACCTCTTTGCGTACGTTTTAAATGCATTTTTGTTCGTTTGACTTTTATTGTTCCTGTACTGCCACAGGAGTTGAGTTTTACGTTTGCTGCACATTTTTATGCCGCGCGACATCCATTTTGGTCTTGCTGTATTATGAATACGAATTTTTATTATTGGAAAGCATAGTTGGTACAACATAACAAAGTTTTCATGGAATTTGTTATAAGCATCATTTGCATCCATACAGCTATAGACATCATTATTTGTGAGTTGTGTCAAATATCTAACAAATATCATTCTGTTACCCTTGGAGTACTTTCGTTTTGTTCTATACCAATATTTCAGAGCACAAGATTTTTTGACCGGAACTTCGATAATTTGCGCGTTATGATCTGATAGCGCTAGTTCCTCAATAGTACCCTTGCACGCTCTGACATTATGGGCTATATTGTCAAGGCAGGTCTTAGTTTCGAACCTAGTTATTTGTTTAAATTGTAATTTCAAGTTAAATGTCATCAAAGATTCTATAAATTCACGAGATAATTTATTTTGCACCAAAATATCGATATTAAAATCTCCACAAACAACAATTTTTTTGCTAGTTAGGGATACTCTGCTCAACATTCTACACATCACTGCAAAGAAACTACTTTTAGTACTCACCGTATAGTCAGGTGGTCTATATATACATATAACAATAATTTTATGTTCTAGTATTTCAATAGCAGAGTATTCTATAACATGCTGGATCGAGAGTTCTGATATGTCATTACGCAGTTTGTATTTCAGGTGGTTTTTTATTAATATGCATGATCCTCCGTGTCTACTATTCCTCATATAATAAGAAACTAGTTGGTAGTCCGGTATTGTAAGATATATCTCATCGCCCTTGATCATGTTGTGTTCAGTTATACATAGAATGTCAATATATATATTTTGTGTATTCAGTTTATTAATACTAACATAGAACGCGTCGGATTTATTAATTAATCCATTAATATTTTGATGAAGGATCGTAACAACATTATACACGAAATAAATTAGTTCTAAGGTTAGGAACATCGTCATGGTCATTACTGGGTTCATTTAAGCTATCATTATTATTTGCATTATTGTCTGTCAGGTCTTGTTCAAGATCTAAATTGACCTGAGTACATTTCATCATCTACAAAAATTTTATTTTTAGTTTGTAGCATTTGCTCATAGTGTGCTACTTGAAAGTGGTAGTCTAAACATAATATTTCTTTTAGTAATGACCTTGCAAGATTAATTACATAATGTCGTTTAGTTGGTATGAATCTAGAATAATTCATATTCATATACAGTGCATTTTTAAACTTATTACAAATAAATTTTAGCTGATAATTTAATTTAGCTTCATTTAAAAACCTATTTTTTGGTACTTCACTTATGATGACGTTCGTATTGGTGGTTGAGGTCAGCCATCGATGTAGGTTGATGTCAATATCATGAGGGTTTTTTTCACAGCAGCCTGCTATTACAATGACATAGTCACTTTTCGTCAGTACACTAATCTCATTACTGGATTGTTGCAGGATCTCACTTAGTACAGCGCCAGGTTTTATGTATGATACCACTGAGTATTTTGTTCCCAGGAGCGTGGCAAATGTTGTCAACGGTGTCGGAACATGGAGGCAAAGCCACTCGCACCACCAGTAGGAGATCTGCCTGAGGCTAGACTTGCACATCATATGCGTTCATTCATTTGTCGGTGTAGACTATTTTGGCCCTATGAACGTCACAACAGGACGGCGGACAATGAAGATTTGGATTGCTTTATTTACATGCTTAACAATAAGAGCTATTCACTTAGAAATTGTGGAATCTTTGTCAACTGACTCTGCTCTGATGGCCTTACGTCGCTTATCGGCTGAAGAGGATGTCCTACAAGAATCTACTCCGATAATGTTCACCGCCTTTGTAGGCGCATCGAACATAATGTCAGAATTATACGACTTTTCTACCAATAAAGGAATAGAATGGAAGTTTAACCTACCTTCAGCGCCCTTCATGGGTGGATGTTGGGAACGATTGATTCGTTCTGTAAAAACAGCACCTACCGTTACTTCGAAAGTCTGAACCGTAAACCAGTTGCAGACCATAAACCAATGAACACTGGGGACATTGTCCTGATAGCTGATAGCAATCTACCTCGAAAGTGTTGGCCGTTGGGTCGCGTCACCGAGCTGAAAGATGGCATCGTCCGAGTAGTCAACGTTAGGACTAAAAGGGGGTTTGCTACGTCGGCTAGTCTGTAAGTTGGCCTTACTACCCGCACAGTACCTGGTGTTTCACACCGCTTGGGGCCATGTTGTGGACAACGCACCTCTTTTATATATTTTTATACATTTTTATATTATTCAAAATTTGAAATTGGTTTGTGTTTAGATTTGGATAGAGATTCGACAGTGTTACCAAGCCATACTATATATGGCTTGGTTAGGAAATAGGTCTTTGAAAATATAAAGTTTTTAAAAGTGCAAGTGAAGTCTGATTTGACCTGTTGTAGCTGTCCCTGTCCTTAACAAGCAGAAACTGGTAAATTGATTCTATTAGGTGTACTTATTAACTTATACTTGGTGCCTGTAACTGCCTGTAAATGTGGCAAGTGTAGAAACAGGAAATGTGGAAAGTGTAAATAGGGAAATGTGGAAAATGTAAATAGGGGAAATGTGGAAAGCGCAAAAAGAGGAAATGTGGCAAGGGTAAAAGGGGGAAACAACAGGAAATGTGAAAAGGTGAACAGTAAAGGGGGGAAATATTGAATGGGTGAAAGGGTGAAAAGTGTCCGTCGAGTGATGTCGACGAAGCCCCGCATAGCGGGGCTCGTGTTTCTTCTTGTATTATCACAAGAAAACCAACGAAGGGTACGGTGGAGGTCTCTCCGAAACTTCCGCCTACCCTTCTAACCTACTCTAACCGTGTAGGGGCGCGCGGTGTCCACGAGCTCACTTCGTTCACTCATATGACCTGTTTAAGTTTCCGATCAAGGTTCCAACTGTTTTTAATTTTATCCCATGACCCCATGGTCCCGTGATCCCCTAACTCTAGTACACCTAATTTTTTTTAATATAGAACACGTCAATTTGACCTCACCTCGTCTGATGGTAAGCTGAAGGCAAAGTCTTAGCAAAGAGGGTCACCTTTACTTACACGTACCATGTTAACAATGGCGGCACTCAGCTTGACGGCCTCATCAGATGCTTTTTCACGCCCCGCTTGAAGGACCTGGGATTATAGGAAGAAGGAAACACGTGAGCTGGCAGGGAGTTCCAAGTTTTAATGGTAAGACAAAGAAAGGATTCACCAAACCGCTTGATTCTTGAAGGAATATTCTACACCGTATATGAGAAACGTCTAAGTTCTGCTCGTGTTGCCCTGTGTAGGAAAGGAGAGGGAGGGATCAATTAGAGGAGCTCATCATAACATTCACCACGGTAGAGACGGTGAAATACTGCCAAGGAAGCAACATCTCTACGCATTGCAGAGGCGGGTGCTCGTGACCTAGGGGTTCCCAATAATGCGGACCGCACGTCGCTGCAACCTGTCGAGAGCATATAATAAGTATTTTGCGGAGCTATCCCAGAGATGCGAACAGTATTCCACGCAGGACCGAATTTGTGTCTTGTATAGTAGATACCGCTGCTCCGGCGTGAAAAATCGTCTCACCCTGTTCAGGACAAGGAGTTTACGCGAGGTTGTTTTTATGATACTCTCGAGGTAGTTTTTGTTAGTCAGTTTGCAGCGAACATCCATACCGAGGATATTAAGGTGGTCCTGCAGTGGCAGTGGCGTGCTCTGAAGAGTGGGAAGAGGAAGGAAAGAAGATAAAGGTATCTTCTGGTATCTTCTGCTGTGAACGTATATGCCTGCGGCTTCATGAAACTCGACCAGGTTCTCAGAGCCCATCGGGAAATGTTGTTCAGGATCCGGTCAAGCTACCTGTTTAAAGCGGGCATCAGTGGTTCCCGGTTAGGAAAAACCTTTATCCTACATAAAATATTTAAGGGCAGATCAGACGTTTTATTTCAACGGTTACAATCGTTCAAGTGATTAATTATGAGTTGTCATTTTGACAATCTAATTTTCTCGCTTGAAGTTAACTCGTCCTCGCGGATTGCTCTTCACAACATTATAGGCGTTGACTGTGCCTTTTATCCGTGATATCCGACTGCTTATCCGCAGGACGTCCATGATAACTCCCGTGCAAGATGTCTACTGTGTCAATGTGCAATGTCAGCAAGTGTTTGAATAGTACCATAAGGAATGAAGTACCATGCCTCCACCCCTTGATACTAATATACCTTTTCAAAGAGAAACAATGCTACCCTACAATACTGTTGTCCCTAGGCCAAACATCTAAAAAGGCGATTTGTAATTCTATTCGCACTTTCTTAAAACAACTTGACTGGGATGATTTATTCGTTGGTCAGAGCGATGTGAATGTGATGTTAGATATGTTTTATAGAACTCTTGATACAGTGATACAACAATTTATGCCCTTCTATTTACCTAAAACTGAAAAGTACTCCGTGGTTTAATCACAAACTAATTAAAAGTAAAATGATAAAAATAAAATTAGGAATAGGTATGGAAAATATAAAAAGCATCTAGATGCAATACTATTAATAGAAATTAGCAAGCGCTTACGCACATTAGTTTCACAGAGGATCAAATCAGAAAAAATACGCTAAATTATTTCGGACGCATGTAAAGACTAAGCGAGGAGGATCTAGTCCTTATCCTATGACTATAACTGACGGAACAAATTATCATCAAATGATATGGAGACTTGTAACTTGTTTGCTGATTACTTCTCTACTGTGTATAGTAGCACACATGATAATTTTATGGGTTTAGACAGAGTCAAAGCCAACACTTGCAATATTTGGAGAAACACAGTTTGCATCTGAACCACTCCTTTATAGATTCGTCAACAATCCACATAAAGTAAAAAGTAAAGACATAAGAAAAGGGGATGGTCCAGACGGAATACCTCCTTTCTTCATTGAGGCTTGCGAATCTGAGTTGGTGCGTCCGCTTATGCTTATTTTTAATAAATCATTGACTTCAGGACTATTTCCCTTAAAATGGAAAATAGCAAAGGTAATACCGAGTTACAAAGCAAATGACGCCGAGAATGTATCTAACTATAGGGGCATCTCAATTCTATCTTTTTTTGCGAAGGTTTTTTAATTTATTATCTGCCCACACATACAAACCACCTTAAAGTATACCTAAGTGACCATCAAAGCGGATTTGTCGCACTACGTTCTACAGGTACAAATCTTGTTCCATTTACCGAGTTACCAATAAAAGCTATAGATTCAGGTCATCAAGCTGACGTAATATACACAGACTTTAGCAAGGCCTTTGATAAAGTCCCACATAAAGGTCTAATTACAAAATTACGTGCATATGGAATAGCTGGTCCCTTGCTGGAGTGGCTCACTTAATATCTACACGATAGACATTTTTTTGTTGTATCGTAACTAAATGTTATTTGAGTCTATTGGATGTTACCTTTTCTTTTATAAATTAATTAACTAAAGTCGGGTTTATCGCGATTCCCTCTGAAAATTATTGCTTTTAATACGCGTTTATAAAACCGAGAAAAATGCAGGAAGTTGTAACTAAGCCTTTTTAGGCTTAGTTACAACTTGCTGCATTTTTCTCGGTTTTATAAACCAAAAAAAAAATCCAAAAATTATTATTTTTGGATGTCAGATAGAGGTTTATTGTAGAATTAAATTCCAATTCTTGGGATTGGGCCAATTAGCAGTGCCCGCAGAAACTGTAAAAATAGTTTTGTTGCAACTCTTGACATACAAAACTAATGTTGGCTCTTTGCATGGCTATCTCTATTTGCATGTTTGACAAACAATAAGGTACCTACCATGTGTGAACAGTGTATTTGACAAAGCATTTGCACTTAAGTATTACCTATTTGACAAAAAATATAGCCAATGCCTAATACGTACATTTGAAAAATTATTTTTCTCAAACATGCAATGAAATATTGACATTACGTTCCTCTTATTAGGCTGCAAAGTATGGCGTTTCAGGCGCGGATAGGATCAGAGGCCGGTAATGGAATTTCATACAAACCTTGCAAGGCCTAGGCCGGAGAAGTCCTCTTTTTTAATTTCGATTCCACATAAATATGTGGCAAGGGCATTGATACTCTGCCACTATGCGTATTAAAAAAAAAACAATAAACGACTTGGTATGTACTTAGAGCAGTTTTATTTACATAAAAAATCCATTTTAACATAACTTATAACTCATTATTATCAATTGTTTTCTTAATTATACATATAAACATTGAAATACTCATATTTAATTTAGTTGTAACAAATTGACATTTATAACAATGACAAGTGTCACTGTTCGTTCAGAAACGTGCCTTTATAATTTTTTAACTAACATGATAATGAACATAAATGTAAATGTTTTCTGTTAAAATCAAGCTAAAATAGATGAAATAGTAATATACATGTTTGTTTTAGTTTTTATCATGTTTACTTTTAATTTCTTTATAAATAAATCTTTATTTTTTTGTTGTTTATTTCATTGCCTGTTTGAGAAAAGCACTATACATACCTCGGCAGGAAATATGGGGTTGCCTGCCTCAGACCTATCTTTATGTCTTCGGCCGGCAACCCCTTTCTTCCCGGCCTCTGTAGTAATGTACCATAGTTTTTTTAAGAATTTAATTTAATCAGCCAGTAATACGTTTTAACAGCTAACAAAATGTGACAATTCACATGACACCTGTTTATATCAATATATTTTGTTTAAATCAATACAACAAACGCCCAATAGCATACACAAATAGTTATGTGAAGTAATAGCCAATCTCGGTTGGATGGGGTTCAGGGGTCAGCAAGTACCTACATAGCCGGGCAGGGGGGATTGTGGTCGCAGCACTAGTGGACCGGTAGGTGTCAAGCGGTGCTGTGACAATAATCCTCTTTTGATGAGGCCGTCAAGCTGAGTGCCACCATTGTTAACACGGTACGTGTATGAAGCGGTGACCCTCTTGCCTGAGACATTGCCTTCAGCTTACCATTAGGTGAGGTGAAGCCAAATTGGCATGTCTTAGTCTATTAGTAAGAGAACGGGAATTAACGCGATTATGGTATAGGTACGTACCTTTGATTGCCTGACGTTTCGACCACGTTACACCGGCCGTGTTCACAGGCAATACCATGATCGCGTTATTTCCCGTGCTCTTAATTATACATCACGGAACGCGAGAGTTTAAAAGTTAGTAATAACGGATGTGTTATTTCACTAATTTGTAAAAGTACATAGATAGGTACTAAATGTGTTTCGAGGAATAAAATATTGTGAACAGTATCTCTTATTTTACATTTTAATCTACCAGCAATTACCAAACTTATTAAGTGGGTTGAAAACGGAAACACTCAGAAGCCTTAAAAAAAAACCCTAATGACCTTATGATGGTAACAGCTGCTCGTCATCGTTCGTTAAAGGTTCTGAAGAGGTGTATAAAGACCTGCAACAGTTTAAAGATAAATAAAGCTACTTGCATATTATGAAAATACCGCCAATAGAAATCCACACTTACGTGAAATATCCTTGAACTTTTGATCACAAATAACTTTAGTTTTTTGAAGACTACTCGTTTTACAACGCCTTTCAATTGAAAATTATAGTTGTTAAATTGCTGCAAATTTTAGCATATTTCTATTTTATTTTATACAATAGATACAAAATAAAATAGAAAGAGACATCAGATTACTAAGACTAAGATTCCATAAATTAAACAATATTTTAAATCTGAAGTCTACTTACATCTGTACACAGCACTTCCGTTGACTTCAGTGCTAGTTTATTCGTAACTATTGCTTGGTACAAAAGTAAAAATTGCACTAGCACAACTGGATTTAGAGTATAATAATTCAAGGTTAAGAGCTAAAAATAAAGACGAAAAAATACCTAATTATTACTCTAAGAATAAATGAAAAAAAATACCTACCTACCGAACAATTAGGTACGATTCACACCGACCGACATTGTTATCCTCACGCCAAGGGGAAATAACTTACTAAAAGCAGCTATATCTCAACATAAAAAAAAAATATTTCTTTTAAGTGGGAACACCCAAAAATTCCGAAATATTTAATCCCGAATTTGAGTATACCGATTTTTCAAAATTCCGATTATATGTAATTCCTAAGAAACAGAACCCCGACTATTCATAAACACGATATTTATTTTTTCGAAAGTCAAAAATACGAATGTTCACTTTGCCGAATTTCATTTCTACGACTAATTAAAAATCCGTCGTGTTATTAGCGCAAAAATCATCATTTTTAATTTCAAATTTTCGAAAATTCATTGCTGATATTGAAAATTAGTAATAAAATGAAATGATGAAATGAAATGATGATGGTTTATTTGTCAGAATATGAGTAGTGGGTACAGTGTTGTTGGATGTTTTACATTCTAGGTGCAAGCCATACTCTACCAATGTGTGACGTACAAAAATATGTCTTACAATTAAAATTATATTATTCGATAGTCAAAATTATTATGAACATTTTCATGCAAAAATAATGTCAAATATCACAATTTAACATTATTTAAAAATTCGTTAATAGTATAACAACATTTATCCATTAATAATGTAAATAGTTTTCTTTTAAATGCATTGATCGTATTAATATTATTCTTTGAGGCTATTTGGTAAGTTATTATAATAGTAGATTAGTAGCCAAGGGCTGTGAGGCATCAATTGCAGCCCGAGATATTCAGGCGCACAAGAGCAGCGAGGGCACCTATAGTTCGAGGGTGCAATTGATGCTTACACCCGAGCTAACTACTCTGCATTACATCTCGATTGTGAAGTAAGTAGAAAAAAACTGGAATTACAATAATAAAACATTTTTCACTTCTCATGCTCTTAAAATGTTACTTTAGTCTTTGCATATCAGGACCAAAGTTCCTTATTAATCTCTAGGGACTAAAGTAATTTTTTTTAATTTACTTTGAAAACTTCTAAACAGCCAATCACGGTGTTTGTGAATGGGAGGATTATCACCTTTATAGTGATTGTCTATAGAAAAAACCTCAAAATGACATTTGAAAAAATCTCAAAAACCCATTTAATTTCATGAAACACGATTAATGATATTAATTTAATTCATTATTATGTAAGTATTAAGGATTAGTTCATTTTATTATTTAGTTTTAAATTATTTTTCAAGTCTGAATCTATAATTATTAATGGATAAATGTTGTTATACTATTAACGAATTTTTAAATAATGTTAAATTGTGATATTTGACATTATTTTTGCATGAAAATGTTCATAATAATTTTGACTATCGAATAATATAATTTTAATTGTAAGACATATTTTTGTACGTCACACATTGGTAGAGTATGGCTTGCACCTAGAATGTAAAACATCCAACAACACTGTACCCACTACTCATATTCTGACAAATAAACCATCATCATTTCATTTCATCATTTCATTTTATTACTAATTTTCAATATCAGCAATGAATTTTCGAAAATTTGAAATTAAAAATGATGATTTTTGCGCTAATAACACGACGGATTTTTAATTAGTCGTAGAAATGAAATTCGGCAAAGTGAACATTCGTATTTTTGACTTTCGAAAAAATAAATATCGTGTTTATGAATAGTCGGGGTTCTGTTTCTTAGGAATTACATATAATCGGAATTTTGAAAAATCGGTATACTCAAATTCGGGATTAAATATTTCGGAATTTTTGGGTGTTCCCACTTAAAAGAAATATTTTTTTTTTATGTTGAGATATAGCTGCTTTTAGTAAGTTATTTCCCCTTGGCGTGAGGATAACAATGTCGGTCGGTGTGAATCGTACCTAATTGTTCGGTAGGTAGGTATTTTTTTTCATTTATTCTTAGAGTAATAATTAGGTATTTTTTCGTCTTTATTTTTAGCTCTTAACCTTGAATTATTATACTCTAAATCCAGTTGTGCTAGTGCAATTTTTACTTTTGTACCAAGCAATAGTTACGAATAAACTAGCACTGAAGTCAACGGAAGTGCTGTGTACAGATGTAAGTAGACTTCAGATTTAAAATATTGTTTAATTTATGGAATCTTAGTCTTAGTAATCTGATGTCTCTTTCTATTTTATTTTGTATCTATTGTATAAAATAAAATAGAAATATGCTAAAATTTGCAGCAATTTAACAACTATAATTTTCAATTGAAAGGCGTTGTAAAACGAGTAGTCTTCAAAAAACTAAAGTTATTTGTGATCAAAAGTTCAAGGATATTTCACGTAAGTGTGGATTTCTATTGGCGGTATTTTCATAATATGCAAGTAGCTTTATTTATCTTTAAACTGTTGCAGGTCTTTATACACCTCTTCAGAACCTTTAACGAACGATGACGAGCAACTGTTACCATCATAAGGTCATTAGGGTTTTTTTTTAAGGCTTCTGAGTGTTTCCGTTTTCAACCCACTTAATAAGTTTGGTAATTGCTGGTAGATTAAAATGTAAAATAAGAGATACTGTTCACAATATTTTATTCCTCGAAACACATTTAGTACCTATCTATGTACTTTTACAAATTAGTGAAATAACACATCCGTTATTACTAACTTTTAAACTCTCGCGTTCCGTGATGTATAATTAAGAGCACGGGAAATAACGCGATCATGGTATTGCCTGTGAACACGGCCGGTGTAACGTGGTCGAAACGTCAGGCAATCAAAGGTACGTACCTATACCATAATCGCGTTAATTCCCGTTCTCTTACTAATAGACTAAGACATGCCAATTTGGCTTCACCTCACCTAATGGTAAGCTGAAGGCAATGTCTCAGGCAAGAGGGTCACCGCTTCATACACGTACCGTGTTAACAATGGTGGCACTCAGCTTGACGGCCTCATCAAAAGAGGATTATTGTCACAGCACCGCTTGACACCTACCGGTCCACTAGTGCTGCGACCACAATCCCCCCTGCCCGGCTATGTAGGTACTTGCTGACCCCTGAACCCCATCCAACCGAGATTGGCTATTACTTCACATAACTATTTGTGTATGCTATTGGGCGTTTGTTGTATTGATTTAAACAAAATATATTGATATAAACAGGTGTCATGTGAATTGTCACATTTTGTTAGCTGTTAAAACGTATTACTGGCTGATTAAATTAAATTCTTAAAAAAACTATGGTACATTACTACAGAGGCCGGGAAGAAAGGGGTTGCCGGCCGAAGACATAAAGATAGGTCTGAGGCAGGCAACCCCATATTTCCTGCCGAGGTATGTATAGTGCTTTTCTCAAACAGGCAATGAAATAAACAACAAAAAAATAAAGATTTATTTATAAAGAAATTAAAAGTAAACATGATAAAAACTAAAACAAACATGTATATTACTATTTCATCTATTTTAGCTTGATTTTAACAGAAAACATTTACATTTATGTTCATTATCATGTTAGTTAAAAAATTATAAAGGCACGTTTCTGAACGAACAGTGACACTTGTCATTGTTATAAATGTCAATTTGTTACAACTAAATTAAATATGAGTATTTCAATGTTTATATGTATAATTAAGAAAACAATTGATAATAATGAGTTATAAGTTATGTTAAAATGGATTTTTTATGTAAATAAAACTGCTCTAAGTACATACCAAGTCGTTTATTGTTTTTTTTTTAATACGCATAGTGGCAGAGTATCAATGCCCTTGCCACATATTTATGTGGAATCGAAATTAAAAAAGAGGACTTCTCCGGCCTAGGCCTTGCAAGGTTTGTATGAAATTCCATTACCGGCCTCTGATCCTATCCGCGCCTGAAACGCCATACTTTGCAGCCTAATAAGAGGAACGTAATGTCAATATTTCATTGCATGTTTGAGAAAAATAATTTTTCAAATGTACGTATTAGGCATTGGCTATATTTTTTGTCAAATAGGTAATACTTAAGTGCAAATGCTTTGTCAAATACACTGTTCACACATGGTAGGTACCTTATTGTTTGTCAAACATGCAAATAGAGATAGCCATGCAAAGAGCCAACATTAGTTTTGTATGTCAAGAGTTGCAACAAAACTATTTTTACAGTTTCTGCGGGCACTGCTAATTGGCCCAATCCCAAGAATTGGAATTTAATTCTACAATAAACCTCTATCTGACATCCAAAAATAATAATTTTTGGATTTTTTTTTTGGTTTATAAAACCGAGAAAAATGCAGCAAGTTGTAACTAAGCCTAAAAAGGCTTAGTTACAACTTCCTGCATTTTTCTCGGTTTTATAAACGCGTATTAAAAGCAATAATTTTCAGAGGGAATCGCGAGAAACCCGACTTTAGTTAATTAATTTATAAAAGAAAAGGTAACATCCAATAGACTCAAATAACATTTAGTTACGATACAACAAAAAAATGTCTATCGTGTAGATATTAAGTGAGCCACTCCAGCAAGGGACCAGCTATTCCATATGGTATATTTCAAATAATTTTGTCAAATCTATATCAGTTTCCTAGATATCTCCTACATACTTTCAAAATGGTTGTTTGCTTGAAATGTGAAAAGGACATACCGAAAGTGGATGATAAGAATCCAAAAATTAAGTGTCATGGCTGCGAAAGGCAAATATGCGTTAAGTGTAGTGGTTTGCTCGCGACGGAGTTGAGAGTGATAGTCTTGCAATCTCCTACTTTGAAATATTTGTGTCCTGAATGCGAATTAGGTGTACGTCAACTACTAGCGCTGAGGAACACGGTTAGTCAACTTCAAATCGAAGTTACGAATCTTCAATCCAAGTTTGGAAAATCTACCAACATGGAAAGCATTCTTTGTGAATTAGCGGAGAGGAAAAAGCGCAGTATTTTTTGGTGTAAGTGAGTTCCAACTTATGACTGCAGATGAGGCTCGAGATAAAGAGGTACAAATTCAGCATAATAAAACTCAAGTCCAGCAGGCACTGGTCGACATCCCGGAATGTGAACGACCTGTTGCTGTCATCCGCCTTGGTAAGCCTAAGCAAGATTTATTATCACGCCCACTCAAGATAGATTTTGCAAACAAAAAGTCTGCTTTAAAAGTTTTGATAAACAGCAAAAAATTGCCCAACAATATTAAGGCTAAAAATGACCTTACTTACCAACGAAATTATTTACAAAACCTTCGTGAGGAAGTAAATCGTAGGACTGATAATGGCGAAACCAATCTTACTATTAAGTATGTAAATAGTACTCCTACAATCGTCCATACAAAAAACTTGTAACACTCGACAACCCAATGGTCGAGTTTACATTTCTCTACACAAACCTGGCATCCCTAATGGCTAAAAAAGATTTGCTTATTGCTGAGGTAAACAAATTAAAACTAACATGTATTATAATCTCAGAAACTCATTTAAAACCTGCAATTACTAATAGTTTAGTGGATATTAATGGCTATGTACTTTTTAGACACGACAGAATAAAGGGAACGGGTTGGGGGGGAGTGGCGGTCTATGTGTTACACAAGCTCTGCGGCCTACCTATACAAGTCACTCTGCATCCAACTTACAACTGTAATTCACAAGTCGAGGCTCTCTGGTTGAATTTTAAGTACGGTCATTTTGAAATGGTTGTTGCCGGTGTATACCGACCAACACATTACACATTTGAAGATACTGATCAATCATTGTTTGATACAATCCAAGAAGCTTCCGAAAGAAAAACCCTATTATGGGCGATTTTAACCTTCCAAACATAAAATGGCCATTGCAAGATACAGATATAGGCCATTACAACATGGTTCATGGAAGGTTTGTTGAAATGTATGTTAACAGTAATCTAAATCAGTTAGTGACAAATATAACTAGAAACCGTAATGATGAAGAATCTTTATTGGACTTGATCCTTTGTAATGAAGAGAATCTTTGTACTAGTGTTGACTACCACCCAAATATAGGAAAGAGTGACCACCTTGTACTTATAGCTACAATACAAATACAAAACCCATCTAAGTACTCCCACAGTAAGTCACAAAGACGGAACTTTTACAAAGCAAATTATGAAGGAATTAATAACATGTTAAAAAAGGATATTATGAAATTAGAGTTTCCTGATGCCGAACTTGCCTGGAACTATTTTACTAAGACAATTCACGATGCCATTGAAGTACATGTACCATTTTCTAGAAGTTTCAAACGAAATATAAATAAACCATGGATAAATCAGTATGTGCTGGAATTAATCGACAGAAAAAAAAAGTTTATGGAAAAAATATTTATTAGAAAGATCTACTGTATCTTACAAGGATTATCGAAAAATGAATAATAAAGTTGTAACTACAGTTAGAAAACTAAGAATGGAGTTCGAAAGAGGGGTTGTAAATACTGGGCCTAAGTCATTCTTTTCTTACTTACGCCAACAGCTTTCTTCAAAGGTATCAGTTCCACCATCATTGAAGGATGACCGTTACATAATAACTAATGACCAGAAGCAAGTAGCCACTTTGTTTGCCAATCAGTTTGAGAAATCGTTTGTTATAGAGCCACCGAAGTCTTCGATTCCCACTATACAAATGCCGCGAGTTGCCAACTCCATAGAAACTATCATAATTTCTCCAGATGTTGTTTGCAAAGTACTAAAAACCGTCAGTGACACAACTTCAATGGGACCAGACCCACTGCCCTCTTTATTACTTAAAAAAATATAGCAATGTTCTCAGTCATCAGCTCGCTTACATTATGAATATGTCCCATATAACAGGAAAACTGCCGCAGGAGTGGAAGGAAGCGCATGTGACTCCCAAATATAAAAAAGGCGATAAACTCGTCGCAGCTAATTACCGTCCAATCAGCCTCACAAGTATAGTTCTCAAAACAATGGAAAAAATAATAGCAGCTGAGCTGAGAAGTTTCATCGCCACAGAAGGCGTAACTATCGATGAATAACATGGATTTGTTCCAAAAAGATCCACTGTGACTAATCTTCTCAATTGTCTTGACAAATGGACTTCTAACTGGAATGATCACGTACCAACAGATACCATATACCTAGACAATGAAAAAGCCTTTGACCGAGTACCCATTAAAAGATTGATAACAAAGCTGGAACACTTTGGTATTCGTGGCAAGCTCCTGCGATGGATTTCTGATTTTCTAACTAATAGAAAATTCAAAGTTAGAATAGGAGACACATTATCAGAAGCTCACAGTGTTCACAGTGGAGTACCACAGGGATCTGTGCTGGGGCCCATCCTCTTTGGAATGTTCATTACTGACCTGAAAAGTGCTATTAAATCAGAGCTATCTATGTTTGCCGATGACACTAAAATCATTGGAAACTAAAAAGGGTACCGCACGGCACTGTCAGTCCGCGTACGTAACGCGTAGGTATCGTACGGTTGTGTCACTGGAATCAATCTGTCAGTGATTTTAATTGTGTTTGTTTTTTGTGTGTTTTTGCGTTAATTACATTTCAAATATGCCTTCGTGTGTTGTGAAGTGGTGCAGAAACCATACTGATATGAATAACGCTGGAATCACCTTCAAATATTCATTTTAAAAACACGTACTTGGCGAAGTTGAAAAGTGATATGCAACATGAATGCAATTCCAGAATCAAATTATTTTTTATGCAGTGTTCATAGTATGTAAACCGCTAAGGTAATATTGTATTGTTATGATATAATTATTTTGTTATGATATAATGGCCTGTGGTGTGGCCCTAGAATAGCACCACCCCATCTCCTCCCGTGGGTGTCGTAAGAGGCGACTAAGGGATTCAAATACCGGAGGATGGGCAGCAGCATCTTTCCGCGTACTAGCCACCAAACTGCGATCGCCAACCCGCCTGCCAAGCGTGGCGATTACGGCATAACCCCCCATGGTGAACGAACCCAACAAACGGCCCCTAGTCCCCGGCGGCCCCGCTATTCCTGGCTATGGTAGCGGCCATGGTAACGGCGGGGCAAGGGGTGCGAAGAATCCCCGGCAGATGCCAGGCTACCAACCCCGACGACCTTTGGCCCTGGCAACGTACAACACGCTCACACTGCGAACCGACGAGAAGCTCGCTGAACTCGAGGAAGAATTGAGCAGGTTACGGTGGGATATCGTAGGATTGTGTGAAGTCCGGAGAGAGGGGCAGGACACCATGATCCTCAAATCCGGTAACCTGCTCTATTTCCGGGAGGGCGACATACTGTCCCAGGGTGGTGTCGGGTTTATCGTCCACAGGTCCCTTGTCAACAGCGTGGTCCAGATCGAGAGTGTTTCGACGAGGGTAGCGTACCTTATACTCAGAATCACCAAACGGTATTCGCTGAAGGTCATACAGGTACGCGCACCGACCTCGAAACACCCCGACGACGAGGTGGAGACTATGTATGAGGATATCTCTAAAGCCATGCATAGCTCTCGAACACACTATACCGTTGTGATGGGGGACTTTAACGCGAAACTGGGCAAACGAAGCGACAACGAGCTGAGAGTGGGGCAATTTGGATATGGAAAGAGGAATGCACGTGGCCATCTGCTGGCCGGCTTCATGGAGAAGGAGGGCCTTTTTATGATGAACTCCTTCTTCAGAAAGCCGGAACAGCGTAAGTGGACATGGCTACACCCTAACGGTGTCACAAAAAATGAGATTGATTTCATCTTGTCGACGAAGAGGCACATATTCAATGATGTCTCCGTGATCAATTCAGTAAAAACAGGAAGCGATCACCGGATGGTAAGAGGCACATTGAATCTTAGAACAAAGCTCGAAAGATGTCGACTGATGAAGTCTACGCTCCGACCAGCACCTATCCAGTTCCAGAACCCTGAGCACTTTCAGCTCGAGTTGCAGAATCGCTTCGAATGCCTGGGAGATTGCGAAAATGTGGATGATTACAATGACAGATTTGTGGAAATTGTCCAAACGACTGGGTCTAAGATCTTCAAAGCCCGTCGTTCAAAAGGAACCAAAAAGATATCGGACCTCACCAACAAACTTATGGAACAAAGACGAAATTTGGTTCTGCAGTCCTCTGAAGATGCTACTCAGTATCGGCGTTTAAACAGACAGATCTCCAAGTCCTTGACTCGCGACCTACGCCAATTTAATACGACTCGTATTAAGGAGGCGATTGAGAGCAACAAAGGCTCAAAGGTTTTCGCAAGGGATCTGTCTGTTGGTCAAAGCCAACTGAATAAGCTGAAGGCGGAGGATGGCAGAATTATTTCGTCAAAGCCGGAGCTGTTGGAAGAGGTCGAGAAGTTCTACGGACAATTATACACGAGTGTACGGCAATCTGTTAATAATCTGGCCAAAGACCCAAGAGCCAGATTGACCCGACACTATACCGAGGATATCCCGGACGTCAGCCTGTACGAGATTAGAATGGCTCTCAAACAGCTAAAGAACAATAAGGCACCGGGTGATGATGGGATCACGGCTGAGCTTCTAAAAGCTGGTGGAACACCGATACTTAAAGCTCTTCAGAAGCTATTTGATTCCGTCATACTCGAGGGACGAACGCCTAAGGCATGGCACGGAGGTGTGGTGGTACTCTTCTTCAAAAAAGGTGATAAAACCTTGTTGAAGAATTATAGACCCATCTCGCTTCTGAGCCATGTCTACAAGTTGTTTTCGAGAGTCATTACGAATCGTCTCGCTCGCAGGTTCGACGACTTCCAGCCTCCCGAACAAGCCGGTTTCCGAAAAGGCTTTAGCACCATAGACCACATACATACGCTGCGACAGATTATACAGAAGACTGAGGAGTATAATCAGCCACTCTGCTTGGCGTTTGTGGACTATGAGAAAGCCTTCGATTCGATCGAGACCTGGGCTGTGCTACAGTCTCTCCAACGGTGCCAAATTGACTATCGATATATCGAAGCGCTGAAGTGTTTGTACGAAAACGCCACCATGTCAGTCCGCCTCCAGGATCAAAGCTCAAAACCTATCCAGTTGCAGCGAGGGGTGAGACAGGGAGACGTTATATCTCCGAAACTGTTCACCGCCGGCCTGGAAGATGTTTTCAAGCTCCTGGACTGGAGAAGACTCGGCATCAATATCAACGGCGAGTACATCACTCACCTTCGATTCGCTGACGATATCGTAGTCATGGCTGAGATCTTGGAAGACCTAGGTACAATGCTCGAAGACCTCAGTAGAGCCTCCCAACAAGTGGGCCTCAAAATGAACATGGACAAGACGAAAATTATGTCAAATGTCCATGTCGCACCCACTTCTTCTTTAAAGGTTGGAGACTCTACACTCGAAGTTGTCGACGAATATGTTTACCTGGGACAGACAGTCCAGTTAGGCAGGTCCAACTTTGAGAAAGAGGTCAATCGTCGAATCCAACTCGGCTGGGCAGCGTTCGGGAAGCTTCGTAATATCTTCTCGTCCAAAATACCGCAGTGTCTCAAGACTAAAGTCTACGATCAGTGTGTGTTGCCAGCGATGACCTACGGAACTGAGACTTGGTCCCTTACTATGGGCCTCATAAGAAGGCTCAAGGTCACCCAAAGGGCGATGGAGCGTGCTATGCTCGGAGTTTCCCTGCGTGATCGAATCAGAAATGAGGAGATCCGCAGGAGAACTAAAGTAACCGACATAGCACACAGAATCGCCAAACTTAAGTGGCAGTGGGCGGGGCACATAGCTCGTAGAACAGATGGCCGTTGGGGCAAGAGAGTTCTCGAGTGGCGACCACGCGCCGGAAGACGCAGTGTAGGCAGGCCTCCCACACGGTGGACCGACGACCTGGTGAAGGTCGCGGGAAGAGCATGGATGCGGAAGGCGCAGGACCGGTCACTGTGGAAATCCTTGGGGGAGGCCTTTGTCCAGCAGTGGACGTCTTTCGGCTGAAATGATGATGATATAATTATATTAGTAGGATGATATTATGCATAAAAATTAAATTATAATTTGAATGTCACAGATTCCCAACAAATGAAGTCCAGCATGAAAATGGGTGAGTGCGGTTCGTTTGGAAAGAAATGAACGTGATTGGATGCTAAGTCAGTAAAGAAAAATATGCAGCATACACTTTCGAACTGATGACATGTACACACCAAATAATGGAAAGATTAAGCGAATAAGAGAAACTGCGGTGCCTATTTGCACTGTGAGATATTTTATATACCTATTTGCAATTTCTAAATTTAATAAAAAATTTAAACTGTTCTTATTTAGTTCATTACTCAAATTATTTATGTAGTTGATTGAATTTGTTGAAACTTCGTAATGGAACTTAATTTTACTATTTTTAGATATATTAAAACTCACTTTACAATATGTTTACCTGAAGATGAGATAATCGAAACATGTCGTAATATTATTAATTAAATATTAGTATTATACAGTGACAAAACTAAATATAATTGTGTGGAACTTGTAAAGTGAGTTTTAATATTTATAAAAATAGTCAAATTGTTTTTTAATATTTTACTTTGTTTCAAATGTAGAATCATCTGGTCGACAATTGAAATTAACAATTTGAAAATAATGGTAAATAAGTGTTTTGCCAAAATTATAGAATGATAGATGTCACGAAACCCCTTAAAGAAAGCCATCCTATAGAAAGCAATCACGAGTTTATGTTGTTAAAAGCCATAATCGAACAGTTTCTTATGATTCGTTTGCATTATATTACTAAAGACGAGTCTTTACTAAATTCCAACCGCCATAAATTAAATAAAGTAATTATTTTCAGAGGTACATAATTGTGAAAAATAACAACGTATTTTAATTTGTATGCGTATGTTGTTCAATCAATAGAAAAATAATAACAATCCAGTTATTATTTTTGAAATGAAAACTTCTTTAGAGGCGTTGGATGGGTAAAAAGTGTTAAACTCGTGCTCTTTGCTGTGTGGTGTCGGCCTAAAAGAATAGCACCAACCCAACTCTGCCCGCGGGTGTCGTAAAAGGCGACTAAGGGACACAAAACCGGGGGGTGGGCAGCAGCGCCCCCTGCAGAGCAAACCCACAACCAAACTGCGATCCCCAACCCGCATGCCCAGCGTGGGGATTATGGGCACTACCCCTCTAAGATGGCACAACTAAAAAGATGGCCCTCAGTTCCCGGCCGCCTCGCTATTCCTGGCCATGGCAGCGGCCATGGTAACGGCGGGGCAGGGGGTGCAAAGAATCACCGGGCTACGGTAGGCTGCCACAAAGATCTGACCCTGGCAACGTATAACGGATGCACTCTGAGGCTTGACCACCATCTAGCGCAGTTGGAAGTGGAGTTAGAGAAGATTAAATGGCATGTTCTAGGGTTATGTGAAATCCGTAGAGAGGGGGAGGACACCGTAACCCTAGACTCGGGCCATCTTCTCTACTTTCGCGAGGGGGATAAGAAATCCCAGGGTGGCGCAGGTTTCCTCGTCAATAGGGCCCTCTCTAACAACGTTGAAGAAATCTCCAGTGTGTCGACCAGGGTAGCGTACCTGATCCTTCGGCTGTCCAAGCGCTACAACATGAAGGTCATTCAGGTTTACGCACCGACCTCGACACACCCGGATGATGAAGTGGAGGATATGTATGAAGACATATCCAAGGCCTTACACAACACCACCAAGGCCCACTTCAATGTTGTTATGGGGGATTTTAACGGCAAGGTGGGAACACAGACTGGCAACGAATCCCGTATAGGCCCGCATGGTTATGGAGTTAGGAATCACAGGGGGCAAATGCTTGTCAACTTCCTTGAGAAGGAGGGACTGTTCTTAATGAACTCTTTCTTTAAGAAACAACCTCAAAGAAAGTGGACATGGAAAAGCCCCGACACTGTGACAAAAAATGAGATCGACTTCATCATGACGGATAGCAAGCACATATTCAGAGATGTCTCAGTGATCAACAGGTTTAATACCGGATCTGATCACCGACTTCTCCGAGGCTCTTTGAATATCAACTTAAAGCTTGAAAGAAGCCGATTGATGAAGTCCACGCTCCGACCTAACCCAATCCATATCATGGCGGGCACCGAGAAGTTCCAGCAGCTTCTCGGGAATAGATTTGCTGCCTTGGAACCCATCGATGACGTTGACGAGAGCCTACACAATCTGGTCGAAACTCTGAGAGATGAGGGCATCAAGTTCTGTAGAACGCAGCGGACTGGCAGGATATCCAAACTCTCGGCTGAGACTCTCGGGTTGATGACAAAAAGACGGGAAACCACCCAAGCGACTTCGTCGGAGAGGTCAGACCTGAACAAGCAAATTGCGAAGATGGTACGGCGCGACCTTCGGAGCTCCAACACACGCCTTATTAAAGAGGCGATAGAGCGAAACCGAGGGTCCAAAGTATTCACTCAGCAGCTTGGCAGGAGCCACCTGACGAAGCTAAA
This sequence comes from Eilema caniola, assembly GCA_949126895.1. Taxonomy (NCBI): domain Eukaryota; kingdom Metazoa; phylum Arthropoda; class Insecta; order Lepidoptera; family Erebidae; genus Eilema; species Eilema caniola. The sequence continues at coordinate 18,895,742 of OX421484.1, forward strand.
AACGCACGACGGGAGGACCGTATTGTCAAAGCCAGGGATCTTCGCCGAGATAGAAGATTTCTACGGCCGATTATACGCTACACATGCCTCTCATACTCGACGAGATGACCACGATTCCAGAGCCACCCTGACACGCCACTACACCGACGAACTGCCTGATATCAGTCAAGACGAGATCGTGTCAGCTCTGAGACAGCTTAAAAATGGAAAAGCCCCCGGTGAGGACGGAATAACATCAGAGCTTTTGAAAGCTGGAGGAGCCCCTGTTATACAGGAACTACAGAACCTCTTCAACGCCGTCCTTCACAGTGGGAGAACTCCAAAGGCGTGGAGCGGGAGTTTGGTGGTGCTCTTCTTCAAGAAGGGTGATAAAACCCTTCTTAAGAATTACAGACCCATCTCGCTCCTGAGCCATGTCTATAAGCTGTTTTCACGAGTGGTCACGAATCGTCTCGCCAGGAGACTCGACGAGTTCCAGCCGCCGGAACAGGCCGGGTTTCGCGGAGGATATGGCACCATGGACCACATTCACACAGTAAGGCAGATTATACAGAAGTCCGAAGAGTATAATCAGCCCCTGTGTCTGGCCTTTGTGGACTATGAGAAGGCCTTTGACTCTGTCGAAACCTGGGCTGTTCTAGAATCCTTACAGCGATGCCAAGTAGACTATCGTTATATTGAGGTGCTGAGATGTCTGTACGAAGCCGCCACCATGAGTGTCCAAGTACAGGACCAGCAGTCTAAACCGATCCAATTGCGCAGAGGAGTGAGACAGGGGGATGCTATATCCCCGAAACTGTTCACCAGCGCGTTGGAGGATATGTTTAAGACGCTGGACTGGAAAGGAAAGGGCATCAACATAAACGGCGACTACATCTCACACCTACGATTCGCAGATGACATAGTCTTACTGGCGGAGTCGCTAGAGGAGCTGAACCAGATGCTGGGCGGACTAGCTTCAGCCTCGCGACGTATCGGTCTTGGCATGAATTTGGACAAAACCAAAGTCATGATCAATGGCCACATTGATCCGATACCGGTCGTCGTACATGGTCACCCTCTCGAAATCGTTTCTGAGTACACTTACCTCGGGCAGGTTCTGCAGTTAGGTAAAAACAATTTCGAGAGGGAGGCCAAGAGGAGGATCCAGCTGGGCTGGGCAGCGTTTGGGAAACTACGCCGAGTCTTCTCGTCATCCATACCGCAATGCTTGAAAACGAAAGTTTTCAATCAGTGCGTCCTACCCGTCATGACCTACGGAGCCGAGACATGGACACTCACGGCAGGGTTATTCCACCAGTTCAAAGTCACTCAGCGAGCTATGGAGAGAGCTATGCTCGGAGTTTCTCTGAAGGATAGAATCCGCAACGAATACATCCGACAGAGAACCAAAGTAATCGACATAGCTCAAAGAATCAGCAAGCTGAAGTGGCAGTGGGCTGGCCATATCTCACGAAGAACCGACAACCGTTGGGGTAAACGTGTTCTTGAGTGGAGACCGCGACTCGGCAAGCGTAGTGTAGGACGCCCTCCGACCAGGTGGGATGACGATCTAAGAAAGACTGCAGGCAGATGCTGGATGCGGCAAGCTGAAGACAGGGCGCTATGGCGCTCATTGGGGGAGGGCTATGTCCAGCAGTGGACTAATATAGCCTGATGATGATGATGATGATGATGATGTTAAACTCGCGTCAGGATTACTTGACCTTTGAACCGTAACCGACGACTGACGTCATACAACATTAGCTAAAAAAATTATATTTTGTTAGGTACGCCAAGAAGCTTCGTAGCTTAGTTGTAAGTGCTTCGACTGTAAGTCCTTATGGTTTCAGATAGTACTGGGTTCGAACCAGGGCTTCTGACATTTTTTTGTGAATATTTTTTCTTTTTGTAATTTGTTACTTTTTGTGATTATTTTTCTTTGTGCCATTCATTAATTCCTTCTGACATATCTCTGGCGCTATATTATAGGTATGGTATGGTATGTTCTTTTTATCTTTATCTCTGTATATAACTAAGAAAGAAAGAAAGAAAAAGTTTTCACTTTGCCGGCTCTCCCGGAGTGCAACCCGTCTTTTTTTATTGATTGAACTTATTCAATAAAAAATAAACACAAACAGCTGTCTTATTATTGTATAACACCATCCACGCTCATCACGTTCGCCGCTTCGCCACTATGACGGATGGGGCGCCGAGACGGCATGACTTTGGCGCGACCAATCGCGTGCAAATGTTCAACAATGGATGTGTGAGTGTTTTGTTTTATTGCTGTTTTTAGCGGTAGCTCTATGGGAGTTACATTTCTATAGGATACATTATTCGTAGATTAGTTAGAAGTCAGTTGGAATGCAATGCCGTCATCTGGAGCCCACATGAAATTAAATATGATCTCATGTTGGAGCGCGTTCAAAACAAATTCGTTAGGTATCTGTACTGCAGGTGCCGAGCGCGTGCACTAACCTGCTGCAGGAGGCGCCGCTGACGCGCGCGCTTCGGACGCTCAACGCAGTCTGACTTCTCGTCGACCTGTTTTGTTGCTCTCTGAGTGAATTCACAGTTACAACATTATCACTTGTATGTTATAGAAATGTTAGTCATGTTATTGCATGCTTAGATTGCCTACTCTGTCGTGTTAGGGTGTACCCTGTAAAGATGGACGTAGAAGAGAAAATAAATAAATAAATAAAAAATACATACGTGAACCCTAAACACAATACACCCCATTTTTTGGACAGTCGTGTAAAAATAGTACTAGCACAACTTGTTTTTGAGTTATTCAAGTTTAACAGCTAAAAAAAACGAGAAAGATATTCCCAGGCTTACGCACCTAATTATTACTCTAAGAATTAATCATAAAAAAATACATGCCTACCGAACAATTAGGTACGATTCACACCGAACGACATTGTTATCCTCAGGCCAAGGGGAAATAATATAATAAAAACAGCGAATGGAGCGAACTATGCTTGGAGTTTCTCTGAAGGATAGAATTCGAAACGAGGTGATCCGACAAAGAACCAAAGTTACCGACATAGCTCGCAGAATAAGCAAGGTGAAGTGGCAATGGGCTGGCCACGTCTGTCGAAGGACCGATGTCCGTTGGAGCAGACGAGTCCTAGAGTGGAGACCGCGAGAAGGCAAACGAAGGGTAGGACGCCCCCTAACCAGATGGACCGATGACCTGAAAAAGGTGTCTGGGACGGACTGGATGCGGAAGGCAGAGGATCGCACGAAATGGGGCACATTGGGAGAGGCCTATGTCCAGCAGTGGACTGCAGTAGGCTAATCGATGGCAAAATTGTGGCGATTTGCTGCAGAGGCCATATTGAAGGAGTTGCAGTTGAAATATTAGCAAACTGGTCGTTATAAAAATCAGTGTCTGTTAGATATAGATATACAGATATAAGTGCATATATTAAACAGTGTATCGCTTACCTGCGTTTAATTAGCACGTCTCACCCGCATTACCCGCATACACAACAGTGGCGACGACGATAAAAAATAAGAATGGCGTATTTGGGCGTATATAATAATACCTTCGACCATCTTTCGTAAGATTGGATGGTATTCAAACAACGCCTGAATCAGTGGTTTGTCGCCAATAACTTAGTGGAGGCCGACAAATCAGGCATCAAGCGGAAAGCGATATTACTCATAGCGCTCAGTGATGCCACGTAAAACCTGGCTAGTGATCTGGTGTTGCCCAAAAAAATCGGAGACGTAGAATACCAGGCGATTGTAGACGCCTTGGGCAAACACTTTATACCAAAGCGCCACGGATTCGCTGAGAGGTCTAAATTTTACTCGGCGACGCAGAGGTCAGACGAAGGGCATGTGCAATGGGAAACGCGATTGCGGGGGTTAGCGGCGTATTGTGGTTTCGCTAATCTCGAGGATGCTCTTTTGGATAGATTCGTGATGGGAATGATGAATGGGCCCGAGCGCGATAAGCTCTTCTCCAAGGATACCAAGGAATTGACATTAGCGAAGGCAGTGGAGCTGGCGGAGAGTGTGCACTGTGCGCGTACAGCCGCCGCTGCTGCCCTGCACCACCTGCTGACCCCACAGTATCAGCGGTTGTCAAAGTGGTCGATCGAAGCCTCAACAAAGCGGCAAAGTGAAGTGTGCGGGTTCAAAAATCACATATCGGCTGAATGTCGGTTTAAGAACTTTAGCTGTCGTAAATGCGGACAAAAAGGTCACCTAAGGCACGTGTGTGAAACGGCAAACTGTGAAAACTCTGTGAAATATGTCGAAGGTTCTGAGGAAGAAGGCGTGCAAGGTAAAATTTTACTGAGTCATATTCGTTGCGAGTCAGACTTGAAACCGATGTCTGAGTATGTTCAAATTAATGGTCTTTGTTTACAATTTTAAATCGACAGTGGTGGTGCGGCCATTACTGCTATGTCGGATGAATTATATTTTAAACTATGCCGGGGGGAGCATCGTTACACTAGGTGTCATACGAGTACGGGTACAATACTTAGGACTCACACACACGCTTACAGTCTATGTGGTGAGAGATGGCGGGCCACCTATTTTAGGCAGGGATTTCATTCGTCTGTTTCAATTACAAATATCAACTATCAAATACTGCGCTTCCGGTGATGACAATATTGTAGACGAACTAGCCCGTAACTTTCCATCGGTCTTCTCGGATAAAATAGGGCGGTTCACAAAATATAAAGAGAGCGCATCTGCATTTCCATGCGCTTTCCCACTCCGATGTTCGATGACGAAGTCGTATTCCTGGAGCTGTTTAATCCTTCGTGCCACTTGTCCTTCTGGATTTTTTAAATTGTAGCAACCATTTTAAAGCAGCATGATCAGTCCTCGGATGATGTAATGCGTTTACGTTACAAATTCGAATATTATTCGTGCTCAGTGCACTTTACTATCAGAACCTACGTGTCGAGTGCGAGCCGGTCGCCTGGTGTGAGTCATACCTTAGTAAATCGCGTTATTACACCAAACGTTTCAACTAACGACAGTCCATGTAACATAATTATACTGCTTCCGGGTTATTCGGCCGTGAAAGCCAAAAGACGTAAACAACCTCAGTCCATATAAATAAATACGATTGTTAAAACTGCTCTACAGATTTTTTAAATCATCACTGGGACAAGTAAGATTTCAAAATTGTAATCTACGTAGTAAAGTTTTTGTTCAGAAGAATTGTTCGACATGGTGCCCACAACTACTGTCTATCATCGCAACACTCGCTATAGGCAGGGAATTCTTCCTCACTCATTATCCATCACATGACCGGAAGCGGTGTGGTATGAAAGGAATTTCATCCCGCGCGCATTCAAGCTGTGGAACACACTCCCTGCACGCGTGTGTGCCCCTGGTATTGCATACGTCGGTAACCGCAAACACTATTCATCATTTGGGTCGTGTGTGCTCTTCTGCCATCTATATGGTATAAAAAAAAATCTGAATGTAACGACCTGAAAAAGGTATCGTATAGAGTACACGGCGTACATGGGGAGAGGCCCATGTCCAGTATCGGACTGCGATAGGCCAACCGATTGATTGGAATATTACTCCAGGGGCTTTAAAGCGAATGTGTAGATTTAGTTTTGTTGTTTTGATTAATTTTAAAAGCGTAATAAATTTTTGCAAGACTTTAAACTAGTTTGGAATTTGCGTGACTTAATCACTTAATTATATTCTTTAAAAAGTTCTCCTCTTAAAACTATGTTATATTTTCAGCTGCACAATAACCAAAGATGATAATCTTAGCATTGATATGTATCTGCGCCACATATCTGCTCTGGAAGCAGTACTACACCAGGTCGGACGAGCCCCCGATGCTACCTGGATGTTGGCCTTTTGTCGGACATTTATGGTCATTCGTTGGGAATGGTGTCAGTAAGTACACAATCCTTTTTTTTCTTTTTTTGTATTCCACTTAGGTGTCAGACAAGCACAAGGCCCAACTAATGGAAAGTAGTTACAGAAGCCTATGGAAGTTTGCAACACTAGGGGCGTCACACTCGCGCTGCTGAGCCTGTTAGAACAGAGTAGCAGGACAAGCCTTAGGTCTTCCCAAAAAGCCCTCCAGTGAGCTCTGGCTATCCTACTCACCGCCGGAAACACAACACGAGGTTATTATGACCGCGGTGTTCTGTAGGGCGGAGGTACACTCGGCAAAAAAGATAGTATTCCACCTTTACATGTGTGGGTAGGTAGGTATTTCTAAAATATTATGTTACGCGATATGTTGACGCCATGCAGACGCTGTGAATGAAGTCAAACGTAGGTATTTACATGTGTGTGAACTGTCAATGACTCGGACAATGGTGGTCGAAATTTGATGACACAAATCTGTCACAAATATCAACCGAGTGAGGTTACCACCGCGCACCGAAAAACCCTTCATAGTAATCCAATATTGGTTAAATTGTGTTTAGGGGTCAACAAATGCATAGCCGTGCAGGGGGATTGTAGTCGCAGCATTAGAGGGACCGGTGGGTCTTGGCGTAGTCTAGTGGGAGGTGGTGTGAGGCAACGCGCCGAACAGAGAGACCTGTATGTCGCTGGCCGCCCTCGGCATAGTACAGGGGCCCAACCGGGACTGACCATCCTGGGTGGCCGCTCCACCAGGTCCCCCGTATCCCCCCGAGTCTGGAGCCCGGCGACCATACTCGGCGCCATACCTCACACTCATAGACAAAATCAATCCCCCGTGCTTTGTCACGGGGTGCTGCGACGACTGGGGGATTTTAACACCCACCTTGAGATCTGGTTGGGCTATCATAGTCTGGTCCGTTCCAAGGTGCCCATTATAGCGCCACCACGACACGTGCAGGGGAAGTGGCGTCTCTGGCACTACTCATCAGCGGACTGGGATAGACAGCGTGACTATTTTGCATCCATCCCGTGGGTTGAACGCTGCTTTGGAGGTAAGAACCCATCTGAGGGCGCTACTGCTGTCGCGAGTAAGATCAGTCTGGGCATGGAATACTATATCCCCTACACTGATGTTGCCGTTGTGCGCCGAGCGCGCCCCTATGGCGCGGAGACTGTTATTCATAATCAGTCTGCGTACCGCGCTTGAGTAAGGGGGCGCGCGCTGCATGCGATCCCAACGTGGGCCACTTCAAGGCGGCGTACAACAGAGCCACAAAGGTCTGCAAGAGGGCTCATGTCAGAGCGGATACCCAGCGCATAGCGCGGCTTGGTCAGGAGCTAGTGGCGCCTTCCACGGGCAACCGGGGCTACTGGCGACTAGCCGAAGCCGCGCAAGCCAACTTCTGCCAGCCTTACTTGCCCCCGCTGCACAACCCTGATGGATCCCTGGCCCATGAGTCGCAAGAGAAAGCAAATTTGCTGGGTAACCTCTTTGGGGCCAACTTCCGAATCGATGATTGTGGTATGCAGCCACCGATACTGCTTATCAGTGAACATGCAATGCCTGATGTGCGTTTTAGGCGATGTCCTTGTAGTGCTGCAGTCACGTGATGTCCGGAAAGCCAGTTGTCCGGACTGTATTCCGGCGGTGGTTCTGCAAAAATGTGCAGCAGAGTTGTCTCCGATGCTTGCGCGGCTGTACCGGCTGTCCTGCAGCTCGGGCACAGTGCTTTCGGCTTGGAAGGAAGCGAATGAACAGCCGATCCCCAAGTAAGGGGATTGCTCAGACCCAACTAACTATCGACACATAGCTGTCACCTTTTTACCACATTATTACTAAACAGCTTATTCTACGCCTTGAAGATCACTCCCTAATTAATGACCGGCACCGCAAATAATAACTTTGTAGACCAAATTACTCTAATTAGAATAACATAAACCTAAATAAACTATATATATTTAGAATCGGGACGCTCCCGGCTATACAGCGCGACAAATATTTTTCACTTTTCTCATAGTTTTCTCGTGAAAATTCATTACTTTGACCGCTTTCCAAACGTTTTGAGCGACTTACCACAGCTAATTGCTTGTAACATAATTTTTTGTACTGACCCCTGATAAACTAATTACACCACATTGTGCGCGACGACGTCCCGCGTCGTCTGATACCTTACACGAGTTCATCAGGTGGGTGCTGTGCACCACAAGACCGTTTTTCGCTTGCGAAACCGGGATTTTCACTTTGTTTTGACACTGAATCAACATTAGTTAGTTTTTTTGACTACGGACGCATAGTGCAAATTGCATACCATCCGGTGCGCGAAGACATTACCTGTCTTCCGACGCCCCACACGGGATCATCATCATCTGCATAGTGCATCATTAGGCCGACTCCATAGATTTTGGATTAGATTTCACTTAAATTTTAATTCCTGTTAATTCACGTAGGTGCAGGGGGCTTCTGACGCCTTGGGCTGTTTAGGTGATACGGCAGCTTCATCGCCGCACCGTCTAAACACCAATCTTCCGAGGGGTTCCCGAGGGAGTGACGGTTCAACCTGGTACCTACTTACCAAAACTTACCTGCTCGTTTTCTGGTCTTCCATCAATAGAAACCTGTACATCTGGTGCTGGGAACGTGTCCACTGGGATGCCCTCTGTCCGTAGGTACCGTTCCCGATCTTCCAGGTGGTACAGTTCGCCTAATATAATTCATTTTCTTCCAAATTTCACTTAAATTTTACGTTTTTGGGCGTTATTTCTAAATTTTTACAAGGAAGCCTATACAACTCTTCGCACCACCGTGTGGCCACCGACGAGGCCTTTCCATAAGTACCTCACGCGACCGCCTGGTGTCCGTAGTTTTTCAGTAAAATCCATTTTTAAGAAACGCCAGAAAGTTTTTAGTCCTTAGGCTTATCGGCTCGGTTGAAGGGGTCACGTGGGATCGCCCGATACCGGTCGGAACCAGAGTGTACTTTTTGATTTTATTTTTAGGTTTGATTGAAGTACAACTTACGCTTGTCTTACGAAGTAGTCTTGCTTAGACTATTATTTTTCTATAACCTGTGTATATCTTACACAAGTGACTGACTTTTGACACGCGTATATTTTTAACAAATTCCAATTTGGAATCAGGAAATTGTGCTGCACTTCGTAGTCTAGGGACTAGAGTAGTGTCAACATTGCTCAAACCAGTTAGAGATAGGCTTTGACCGCGGTAATCGCGACAGGAAATCGGGAGATTTCGTAGTTTTTTCATTGTGTTGACTTTTGTCTGTGATATTAGTCTAAACAAATTTGTGTAGTGTGTCTTGACAGTCTTATATACAGCTTTACAAAACTTATTTACTTATACAAATTTTATACATTTAATTTTAGGATTGCCCCTATACAGCAATATAGCTCGCATCGTTAAGCAACCTTAACCTGGTCGAGTTCAATGCCAAGAAGACACAGGCATGTGCGTTCACAGCAAAGGTATCTTCTTTCCTTCCCCTTCCCACTCTTCAGAGCACTCCACTGCCACTGCAGGACAACCTGACTATCCTCGGTATGGATGTTCGCTGCAAACTTAATAACAAAAACTACATCGAGAGTATCATCAAAACAGCCTCGCGTAAACTCGGAGTCTTGAACAGAGTGAGACGGTTTTTCACGCCGGAGCAGCGGTGTCTTCTATACAAGACCCAAATTCGGTCCTGCGTGGAATACTGCTCGCATCTCTGGGATGGCTCCGCAAAGTACTTATTAGATGCTCTCGACAGGTTGCAGCGACGTGCGGTCCGCATTATTGGGAATCCCGAGGTCACAAGCACCCTTGAGCCTTTGCAGATGCGTAGAGATGTTGCATCCTTGGCAGTATTTTACCGTCTCTACCATGGTGAATGTTCTGATGAGCTCTTCCAACTGGTCCCGCCCTCTCCTTTCCTACATAGGACAACACGAGCAGGGCTTAGATGTCACCCGTATACGGTGCAGAATATTCCCTCAAGAACCAAGCGGTTTGGTGACTCCTTTCTTTGTCGCACCATTAAGACCTGGAACTCCTTGCCAGCTCACGTGTTTCCTTCTTCCTACAGTCCCGGGTCCTTTAAGCGGGGCGTGAAAAAGCATCTGATGAGGCCGTCAAGCTGAGTGCCACCATTGTTAACATGGTACGTGTTTGTAATGGTGACCCTCTTTTCTGAGACTTTGCCTTCAGCTTACCATCAGGCGAGGTGAAGTCAAATTGACGTGTCCTATATAAAAAAAAAAAAAAAAAAAAAACCGAAACCGTCTATCACCGTTAACCTAGCCCATCGCGGCTCTCTCTGCGGAATCTTCGGGGCAGATACCGAAGCCTGTGGCCTCTCTAAGTAGTAGTGTACCTCAGGCATCGGCGGAAGCCGCGGAGGTCGTCCCCAAGGAGACGCCTGTCACGCCATCTAGTAGGGTCAGAGAAGCAAAGCGGTGCTTACAAAGGGCTCTGGCTCAGCTTAACAGTGCTCGGAACCTGAAAACGGAAATTAAGGTCGCCGTCACCGCTGCTATTAAGGACCTCTACCAACTGGTCAAGGGGGTCGAGATTACTGGACGGTGGGTCCACCTTTTTGGGTCTCCTCCTTTTCCTCCACCTTTATCCAAGGCGAGGAAAAAGATAGAGAAACCCAGGAAAGGCGGGAAAATAGAGCCGACTGTACAGGAATGTGCCGCTAACAACATCTTGCTGGCGAAAATACAGGAGCAGTCGGATCTCATTAAGGAGAATGTTAGGAGCCTGTACCAAATAAAAACTTATATGGAGGGGCGGCAGGACAGTGAAACCAAGCTGTCAGAGTTAAGAGTTGCCATAGAAAGACAAAATGAAATTCTCGAGAGGACAACGTACGCGAGTGTAGCAGCCGCGGGCAAGACCAGGGAGAAGTCTCCGGAACCCGCGGCCCTGCACTCCGTAGTTGTCTCCTCGAGAGACGACTTCGATACGGGAGATGTAGTGCTGGAAAAAGTTAGGAAGGCAATAAGGGCAAAGGAGGGCTGGGTGAAAGTAGAGCGAGTCCGTAAAGGGAAAGATAGAAAAATCATTATGGGTTGTAGAACACAGGAAGAAAGGGAAAAGGTAAAGAAGCGTATTGAGGAGGTAGGGAATGACCTCGTCGTTGAGATCGTCAAGAACAAGGACCCGCTTCTGATCTTGAAGGGCGTATCGCTGGTACACAGCGACGACGAGGTCCTATCGGCCCTTCGAAATCAGAATCTGGGGGTTTTGACGGCCTCAGCGACGAGGATAATCGTATGGTGGTAAAATATAAAAAGAAAAGTAGAAACCCGCACACCACCCACTATGTGTTGAGCGTATCCCCAATAATTTGGAGAAGGGCGACTGACGCGAGGAAACTTCACGTAGACCTCCAGCGAGTCACTGTGGAGGACCAGTCGCCCTTGGTCCAATGCACCCGCTGTCTGGGCCATGGTCACTCGCGGAAGTTCTGCTTGGCACCCGATGACCTGTGCAGCGGATGCGGGGGGATTGAAGGATTGCCCCAAAGCAAGCTCTCCCGAGCACGCGCACTGCGTCAACTGCGCACGAGAAAAGCTGCCGCTCCTCCAACACAACGCATTCTCCAAAGAATGTCCCGTCAGGAGAAAGTGGGACGCGATGGCTCGAGCCACCGTAGCTTATTGCTGAAGTGACTACAGGCATCGCGCCCGACTCTTTAGGGGTACAAGTTTTGCAATAAGGTATAAAATAATATAAACTATTAAATCTAACAATATAAACTGAAATCATGTTATAATAATATTTTAAAAATATGTATTGTAACATGTAATCGTATATAAAACACAAGTACTAACAAAAACCATCAAATAAATAAATTAATTAATAAATAGACAATAAAAGACTTGTACCCCACGTAAACCAACCTCAAGTAAAATGATGAAATAACAACACGTCACACAAAAATACTATGCAATAAATAGTCACATAACACAACATATATTACACACATTTTTTTATACTAACTAAACTAGTTATATAAAAAACACATAACATAGCACTTACACAACACACGCTACTCAAACTAATATACATGATAGAGAAGGCCGGGCGTTCTGTGGCTTGTTATAGAATAAACCGCAGAACAAACCGCTAGATATAGGTACACTACACACAAGCCTACACTTACAGATAAAATAGTAAATTAATGAAAATGAAAATGAATAAATTTAATAGTCTTTTAAACACAGCCTTCAGCTGCTTGATCCAAATCTTGTCTTCCAAATTAACCAAATAGTAGTCTCAACTTAGTTTTTTTCTTTCTTCATCCTTCTTTAAATTAAATCAACTAGTAAATAAATCAAAAAAGCAAAAAAGAACGGCACAAGTTTAATCTAGTGCGGGTACCCATGGGGAGTCCTGCTAGATTATCTAGATGGGATTCCCAAAAAAACAAAAAAAAAACAAAAATTATGACCGGCTATATGGCTTCAGTCGAAACGGTCAACGGGTGATCTTCTGGCGTACTTTACCCAGCTTTAGGGTGAGGCTATGGACAAGCACGGTGAGTCACTGGCAATTGGTCTTGACATCGCCAAAGCTTTAGATAGAGTTTGGCACTAATCGCTTCTTCCCAAGCTACCAGCCTTCGGTCTGCCCCCTAAACTGTGCAACTAGGTTGCTAGCTTCTTGCAGGATCTCCGTATTCGCGTCCTTTGTGATGGACGAGCCTCAGAGTTCTTGCAGGTAAATGCTGGCGTGCCGCAGGGGTCCGTGCCGACACCCACTCTCTTTCTTCTGCATATCAATGGCATGCTGTCTACCGGCAGCATTCATTGCTATGCAGACGATACCACCTTGCACGGGAGTTATCATGGACGTCCTGCGGATAAGCGGTCTGATATCGCGGATAAAAGGCAGCTTCTTGTCACTGAGCTTGACCGGATCCTGTACAACATTTCCCAATGGAGCTCTGAAAACCTGGTCGAGTTCAATGCCAAGAAGCACGGGCATGTGTGTTCACAGCAGAGGTATCTTCTTTCCTTCCCCTTCCCACTCTTCAGACCACGCCACTACCTCTGCAGAACAACCTAAATATCCTCGGTATGGAAGTTCGCTGCAAATCATCAAAACAGTCGGTATAAACTCGGAGTCCTGAACAGAGTGAGACGGTTTTTCACGCCGGAGCAGCGATGTCTTCTATATAAGAAACAAATTCAGTCCTGCGTGGAATACTGCTCGCATCTCTGGGATGGCTCCGCAAAGTACTTATAAGATGCTCTTGAGGTTGCAGCGACGACGCGCAGTCCGCATTATTGGGAATCCAGAGGTCACGAGCACCCTTGAGCCTCTGCAAATGCGTAGAGATGTCACTTCCTTGGCAGTATTTTACCGTCTCTTCCATGGTGAATGTTCTGATGAGCTCTCTCGATTGGTCCCACCCTCCCCTTTCCTACACACAACACGAGCAGGGCTTAGATGTCACCCATATACCGTGCAGAATATTCCTTCAAGAACCAAGCGGTTTGGTGACTCCTTTCTTTGTCGCACCATTAAGACATGGAACTCTTTGCCAGCTCACGGGTTTCCTTCTTCCTACAATCCCGGGTTCTTTAAACGGGGCGTGATGAAGCATCTTATGAGGCCGTCAAGCTGAGTGCCACCATTGTTAACATGGTACGTGTATGTAATGGTGACCCTCTTTCCTGAGGCTTTGCCTTCAGCTTACCATCAGGCCATGTGAAGTGAAATTGACGTGTCCTATATAAAACAAGTAGGGGGTACTAGAGTTAGGGGATTACGAGATCATGGGGTCATGGGATGAAATTAAAAAAACGGTCGGAACCTTAGTGTGAAAGTTAAACTGGTCACATGAGTGAACGAAGCGAGCTCGTGGACACCTCGCGCCCCTACACGGATAGATTAGGTTAGAAGGGTTCGGAGAGACATTCACTGTACCATTCGTTGGTTCCCTTGTGATAATACAAGAGGAAATAGGAGCCCCGCGAATTTAAAAAGATTGATTGATTGATTAATTCAAATCGACGTGTCCTATATAAAAAAAATCCTAGTATCAAATTTGCTTTTGCACTTATTTGTTTTTTTTCGTGATATTGTTATACATAACGGGAAATCGGGAAGCCGGACGGTTGCATCTGATTGGTGATTCGTGGCCTCATCAGCACGGGAATTCATAAAGGGCGGCCAATTTCAAGAAACGTTGAAAAGAATACACTGGCGCGTTGTCTGTTCACTATTTTAATTATACAGACACTTAAATAAGGATTTGCAGTAATAATTAACGATTTAGAGCCAATGGTTTTGCGAATGATCATTACGTGCAACGTCTGTCCACCACCGACCCATCACAGTGACACGACGTTCGCTCGTCATGATTGACGCAACTCCATTCGGGGTTACTCGCTCTTAATCGATAAATCGTTAAGAAATAACAAAAAAGATTACAACTCCTAAAATTAACTGATTTTCATTATTGAATAATGTCTCGCGCCGTCACGGCCGTCCTGCAGCTTCACACGTCCTCGGGTGAATAGTTTATCTCATCAGCCATCAGTCATCATCTGTGGACAATCGTTAAGCTACTCAAATAAACAACTTAACGTTCGGTCATTCTGACCGGTTTGAATTAAACACCACAATATCATATAAAACAATCAATTATCAGATAACCTCACGGGTTACTACCACACATGCTATTACCACACAGGCTATTGCCACACAGGCTGGCGCCACACAGACTGGTGCCACACAGGCTATTGCCACACAGGCTGGTGCCACACAGGCTATTGCCACACAGGCTTTTGCCACACAGGCTATTGCCACACAGGCTATTGCCACACAGGCTATTGCCACACAGTCTGGTGCCACACAGGCTGGTGCCACACAGGCTATTGCCACACAGGCTGGTGCCACACAGGCTAGTGCCACACAGGCTAGTGCCACACGGGCTAGTGCCACACGGGCTAGTACCATACAGGCTTTAGTCACCAATGGTTAATATTAGCAAAGGCATTCACACACACTCCACAGTAAATAAGTAAATCCAGCAACACAACTCACCTGCGCCGTTATCGGCACATTCTGACTCTATACTATTAGTAGGTGTCTCCAAACCTACATTCAACTCCAATGGAACATAGCATTCTGGCATACGTCGTATGCGATCATGTGCGTACTTATATATCCGATAAGTCTTCAATGCTTTTAACAAATACCTGTCACTGTCAAGCACCTCAACTACCAGATAAGGCCCCTTAAATTTGGGTTCTAGCTCTGTTTTATTGTGCTCATGATTTTCTAATAACACATTGTCACCTACTTTAAAATGTCTTACTATTGCTTTATTTTTATCAAATCTAGCTTTTTCTACAATGGCGTTTGCCTCAATTTCCTGCGTCGCGCGCTTTCCAACCAAATCTAAGTCCTGATCTATCTCGTCTGTATCTAACGTCATAAGTTATAGCGGTCTAGCAACTTTACCTATAAATAGCTTAAGAGAACTTGCTTTAGCCAGCTGTACTTCTGGTAATGCAGCTTGCCATGATTTATGGTTGCTTGTTTCTACTGCCGTGAGCATATACTTTAGTGTGGACATCACGCGTTCTACCTGACCATTAGCGCGACTAGAACCAGTAGCGATGAGATGTAGATTATTATTTTTGCAGCACAAAAGTCCTTAAACTCTTTCCCAGCAAAAAAAAACCTTGGTCGGCAATTATATGCGTAGGGGGACCAAACAATGACACACTCGACTGCAATGCCTTTATAGCGCTATTAGTCAATGTTCATAGTATGATGCAGAAGTACGTATTTCGTAAAAGCATCTACTGACACAAACACGCACTCCCTAGAGTCTCGCTTACCGCTAAGCTTTCCCGTTGTATCCATATGAATGGTATACCAAGGTACCGTTACTTTCGGTATGTAAGAGTGATACCAGGACTTAGCGCTAGAGGTTCGACGGCTGTAGTAATTAATCACATGTAGTTTACATTCAATTTTCGGCATTAATATAGTGCCATAACCTTCAGCGTTGACGACAGTGTGCAATTCTGTCTGCTTAGTAGGATCAAAAATAGTTAAAACTAGTGTGTCTGTGAGTAAGTTAATGATTTCCTGTCTAATTACTTGCATGAAACTAATTGACGCTTATACTTAGTATGAATATCAGTATTGATATTGTTAATTATTACTGATCTTTTTGCCTACATCACAAGCTAAAACTGTTCTAATTTTCCTCCAAACAACTTGGCTTTCTCCAACTTCAACCTAAAATCCCATTGATAGCAAGTCCCTTCCAATCATAATCGAATCTGTGATACAATAGTCTGCAACGACATGCAATAATAACTGCATTGAGTATCCCTGTACAGTTACAGTTGTCAATATTTGAACATTGCACTTAACGTTTGATTGGCCTATACCTATTAATGTCACCAAGGTATGATGACGCTTGCCTAAGAACCTATTTGCTAAAATTTCTTTGACCAGAGAGCACTGAGCGCCGGAATCAAAACAAAATGAAAACTCCTCACCGGATTCAATTGCTAGGTGATCAGATTCAGTGGCTGGTTTCACAATGCAGGCATTCACCCGGTGCTCTACTTTGCCGCTGCTAGAATTATTTTTTCGGGCAGCAAGTGGCGATGTGACCTGATTCGTTGCAGTAGTAGCATGTAGGCGACGATGTTTTGTTTGGTACACTGTTGTCCGGGTATCTTGCTGTTTGTTTGCTGAAAACTGAGGATTGGAATTAGTGTTGGTATTACACGAGTCTTTGGAGAGGCATTCGATTGCCATGTGGCCTAGTCTGTCTCATTGTAACACTTCTTCGGTTCATATCGCGGCTTCTCAGCGTCCCTGTAACTATTAGACTTTTCTGGCATCGGAGGTCCCCTTTTTCGATAGGTACACGCCATTAGTTTTATGTTGCAATTTCACTCTAGTAACATTTTCTTTTCAGTGTATGCTAGTCTTTGCAACCGTGGTTGGATTTTCACTGCGTGAGCCAGAGTCACAGTAATTGCAATTTGTTCGGTCGATAAAGAATGCCATTGGTTCATTAATATACTCAGGAATCGAGTAGCATAGGCCGACATGCACTCTCCGTCTCTTGAGCGTTCATTAAAGAGTCTACACAATGTGGTAGCTGGATTCTCAACGACGACAAATCGAGCAAGAAATAAGTCTTTTAACTGAGGAGAATTTATACAAGCACAACTATTTTGAAACAACCACGTAGCTGCCGCGCCCTTAAGTGTTTTGCTCATGGCGATGATCAGAGTACGACTGGATAATTGTTGTCTTGCATGCATAAGTTTACAGTATTATACCACGACCTGGTATCGGCATCTCGACAATCAGAATTGATTTCGAGGAATGCTAATTTTGAATCGTCCGTGTTTGTATCCTTTAAAGCATGAATTAATTCCATCATGCTACGTTGTTGCATTTCAAACAACGTTTTCAACGGTCGTATTCACTATTTAGGTTAGTAACAATACTCTGACCTGTTTCACATTCCTGGGAATCTCGGGTAATCCCACTTCTGATAACGGGAAATCGGGAAGCCGGACGGTTGCATCTGATTGGTGATTCGTGGCCTCATCAGCACGGGAATTCATAAAGGGCGGCCAATTTCAAGAAACGTTGAAAAGAATACACTGGCGCGTTGTCTGTTCACTATTTTAATTATACAGACACTTAAATAAGGATTTGCAGTAATAATTAACGATTTAGAGCCAATGGTTTTGCGAATGATCATTACGTGCAACGTCTGTCCACCACCGACCCATCACAGTGACACGACGTTCGCTCGTCATGATTGACGCAACTCCATTCGGGGTTACCCGCTCTTAATCGATAAATCGTTAAGAAATAACAAAAAAGATTACAACTCCTAAAATTAACTGATTTTCATTATTGAATAATGTCTCGCGCCGTTATAAAAATAATTTTCAACTTAATAGTGGGTAGTAGGTAAGGAACGTCGATTACTAAGAATCTATACTACACTTCCTAAAACATTTGTCGTTCGTAATATTTTTATATTTATTCATAAACTATTGTAATATATTACTTATTATATAGTAATACTAGCTGTCGCCCGCGGCTCCGCCCGCGTGGATGTCGGTTATCGCGAATCGGGGTATGAAAAATAGATGTTGGCCGATTCTCAGACCTACCCGATATGCCCACAAAATTTCATGAGAATCGGTCGAGCCGTTTCGGAGGAGTTTGGGAACGAAAACTGTGACACGAGAATTTTATATATTAGATATTACAGAATTGATCACTTTACAGCTTTGACCGCGAAAATGAGCTACGGACTGAATTTCGACAGTACAATACTTCGACATGTAGCGAACTTCGAAAACACATAGATCGACAAGTCATTGCTTCGACAGACAATTATTAGACATCACACATCTTCGAATGACCACTACCTCGACAGATTTTTTTTATCATTCTCCTAGTAATAGGAGAATGATAAAAAAAATCTGTTGTAGGTGTTGGTGTAGGTGTGGGTTTAGGTGGTTTAAAAAAAATAACCACGAAGGCTAAAGCGGGAGCTCCGCTCCGCTTCGCTCCCGCCTTAGCCTTCTAACCTAACCTATGCGAGTCGGGGTGCTCTGAGTCGGGGTGTTAACCATAATGAAGTAATATAAGACACAAAAACCAAAGAAAAAAAAAGGTTACAATTCAACGAAAGACTACAAAAAAAAATCAGAAAAAGAGTGAAATAGTGTAGTTATATTAGACTGTATTTTTAGATAGCTATTGAATTAACAATGATAATTTCGATAAGATCCAGCTTTAGTGACGGAATGTGTTTTAAATTAGATAGGGATAGACAATATCTTGATAAAGGTCTTTTTTACAATTATATACAAAATACAAATGAAATAAATAAACAATGTAGTTGTATATAATACTAACTTATGTAATACCTTAAAATATTTCATTGTGATTATTAATCTAATCTTATTTTATTTTTACTGTTATCATTTTTGAGACTGCGAAACATTTTATCTGTATAAAGTCAATTAAGTATAAGGTTCTTCTATTTCACAAATAAAAAAAACAAAACTAATTAAGTAACCAAAACGTATATGTAGGCACATGGGTATTACTTCGGGTCATAGGCCTCTTAGTAGCCCATTGTAAACTTGCGCTTACATTTTGCGTGGATATACGGGCGAGGTGATATGACAACAAATTACACGAATCACCATATTTCAATTACATCAATCACTGACTACACATTTTACAGACACACTTGCGATCTATAACTAAGTATATTCAACCGAACTAGAAGCGTTCTGCTAGACACGTAGTGCTTGATCAAGGTTCACAGCGATACTAATCCCGATTCTCTGCGCGCCGCACAAAAGTTTGCCAAACTCAAATTGACAGACCGAATGAACGAATGTCGTCACACTCGACCATAGAGCACCAGAGTCTTGCATTACGCCAGAGTGAATTTCATTCACTCTAATAACACAATAATTATGAACGCGCCGCCATATAGATAAATATACTACCTTCTAGAACTCACTACCTTCGAGTCACCATATCGCTTCATATACCACTCAATCACGGTTATTCATGTTATTGCAGTTAAATTTACCACCTCGTTCAACGGCAGGCAAATCACTCACATAATCAATTGTTTTCAAATATACAATGTGTGAGTGTAAAATGCTGCATACATGAACTTTAAACACTAATACGCCTGCAGCAATGACGCACACATGCTATTTTTTACTAGTGCAGCCTGGTAGCCGAATTGTTTTGTTGAGTGTACTTCCCCAGTCAGACTACTCAATTGGACAGAAATACCTCCTAAAATCTGTTTAATGAATCAAAATTTCTAGAGAAATTCAAAATTACTACAGTAAAATAGGTAATCGAAACGGATACTGAAAGAGGCATGTAACAACATGGAGATACCCAGCGACAGTTAGCCAAACCACTTCCACACTACTATATGACGAAACCACCAATGCCAGACTGTGCTATAACCAACTGTAGAATAAAAATTAACTGGAGAAGAAAAAACAGAAAAAAAGAATAGAGAAGGAATTAAAAAATAGAGGCATTTCTTATCTCTCGTGTGTGTTTATTTATAATAAAAAGTCGCCATGTATGCATGCATGGCACGAAGGTGATCGCTACTTATAGCCATCCAGCCCCTCTAGACAAGTGGCAATTCGCTAGCCGGCGTTTGGTGGAATATATTGACGAATGTATGGGATTTGACGTATATGACAGTCGTTAAAGCATGTCAAATACGTTAAATCCTATAAATTGGTCATTGTATTCCATTAAACGCCTAGAGGCATTTCGGTTTCTAATATATTTCTGTAGTCACTCAATATTATTATTTCCTGCCGAAGTTCCGTGTAACACCTAATGATCCAATAGGTGTTCCACGGATAATACCCCGAATACTGTACTCGGTTTCATTTCCTGTGTTATAATTTCAGAATTATGGGACAGCATAAGTTACTTTTCTGAACAGTGCATTTCTATGGGTGGAGTAGCATGCCTGCGTATGGGCCCTAAGGCAGTCTATGGTAAATGTTCTTTTTCTTATACTTGAAAAGTCATCTTTAATCCAATATCCAGAAAAAAAATCTGCTTTTCAGGTTTTATTTATTTATTATATGTGATGTAAATGCCTGATGCGCCAATCCTCATGCAGAATTAATAATAAAGTCTTAAACAGAACGCGTTATTTAAGGTGTAACGGTAAAAAGTCACGGAACTTTGAGGTGGGTATTTGGCAAATACAAAAACATAAATAAAAATTGCGTCACCACACTTTTTGCTCGTGAAGGAGACAGCAGAGCGGGCGCGGCGCGATGAGCGAGAGAGACTCGCGGACATCGCTGCCCGCGTTCGTAGGCGGCTCGAGCGTCGGAGGGCGCAGACCGACCTCCGCGCCCCCCATGAGCGCGGGCCTGAGGGTGACGGGTGGAGTCGCTCGTCACCCTAGCAGAAACTGGCCACGGCGGCGGCGCGCATCGTTAGACGATGCGCGCCCCCCCATACCTGGGGTGAGTCGGGGACCGCTTGGTCCCTCTCCCGAGGAGGGCCAGACCTAGAGGAATGGTCCTGGGTCAGCCAGGGTGCGAGGGATATGTCACGAAACAACCTCACCTTCGGCCTAGCACAAAGACCCACAGACGACTCCCCTCCGGCTTATCTTATATGGGGGGGTATCCGTGGGGACTTCCCGCACTTAAAAAAAACCACACTTTTCAAAATGAATTGCAAACATTTAATAAGCTGTCATTCAATAATGAAAATTTAGACCTTACCTGCGCGCCGCGGTGCCATAGTGGAACTACGAACGCGTAGTTCGTTAGCGTACAAATATGAGCGTAAAATTAATATTACCTGTATTGCATACCTCCATAGGCCACGGTAACAGCTTTCCATGAAGTAGACCGTGTGCTATTCTGCCACGTAAGTGGTATAAAAAAAGACGGGTTGCACTCCGGGAGTGCCGGCAGAAGTGAAAACTTTTCTTGCTTTGTTTCTTCGTTTCATACAGAGAAAATGATAAAAAGAACATACCATACCATATCATACCTATAATATAGCGCCAATCATAGAACATATCACTAATTTTTTGCTAATTTTCTGTCAGAAGATATTAATAAATTACAAACAGAAAAAATAATCACAAAAGGTAATAAATTTCAAAAAGAAAAATAATCACAAAAATTTCAGAAGCCCAGGTTAGAACCCGGTTCTATCTGAAACCACAAGTACTTAAAGTCGAAGCGCTCACCGCTATGCTAAGAAGCTTCTTATTATATATTGCAAAATAAACAGTCTATAATTAATTTTGTATGACGTCAGTCGTCGGTTACGGTTCAAAGGTCAAGTGATCCTGACGCGCGAGTTTAACAATTTTTACCCATCCAACGCCGCTAAAGAAGTTTTCACTTCAAAAGATTTCAGTGAAAATTAACATATAATTTTCGTAGGTTTTCGTGGAGAGTTGCCGATACCGACCAATCCCTCAAAGTTCCGAGAGTTAATTTCCACTAGAGCCGTGCTTCAGAATATTAATTAATAGATAAATGATTGCAGTTGTGACAGACCCCGACGACGTGTTCACGGTAGCTAACACATGTTTAGATAAGGATGATTACTACGACATTGCAAAACCTTGGGTACGTGAAGGCTTAGTCACTGCTAATCGTAAGTTTATTAGAATTTATTTCCTAGTTTTCCTTTTCTTGAATTTGCATCAACTTCGGTATTGTCCTAGTTCCAAAGGATTCCGCTGAAGGGTGCTAATGAAAAATAGGTACAGATAAATTACGTGCACTATGTTTTATTAGTAATTTTTTTTAAAATTCCACTAGTACTGATATGGAAAAATCATCGCAAGATGCTTAGTACGGCGTTCAATCAGGCCGTGCTGGATCGGTTCATCTGCATTTTCAATAGCCAGTCCAGGAAACTCGTCAACGACATGAATAAGGAGACTGTGAAAGGGTCCTTTGATTGCAGAGAATACACCAGGAATAACGCTTTAGAGAGCGTTTGTAGTAAGTCTCTTATTTTTAACACAAAACTCTAATTAGTATTACTAAAAAAAACACATTTATATACTACTCCTTTTTGGTTTCGGAGTAAGAAAAAATTACAGCTTCTATCTTTCGATGCTAAACCAGCATATTATTTTGGTTCCAACCCTAAGCCCTTGGTTGGCTTGGCGGGTGCGGTAATGCTGCATAATTATCCCACGTAGACTGGCTATCTTCAATGAATATGGCCACACCAGTGAAAGCTGGCTAGCATCATAGTTATGTTATAACATAATACTGATTTTCAGTGACTGTCCTTGGAATTGACTTCACTAACTCATTGCTGACTAAAGAATATCTAAAAACGGTGGATTTAGTGTTGCGCAGCTTTGTGGAACGATTTATAAAGTTTTGGTGGATCAGCTCATACACCTTCCGTTTTAGTGCCCTCAAGAAGACACAGGATGGTTTTATCAAGATATTGCAAACAATATCCGATACGGTAAGGACAGTTTGAAACAGAAACAAAATATTTATATAACTATACCTATAATACGGTGCCTACGTGATGATGCTGGCAATTATGCATTTATTACAGGTTCTTCAAAAACGAAAGATCGAATTTGATAGCAATAATTATGCTGAGCATAATATATTTTCAGGTAAGGAGGTAGGAATAAGAGGTGCTTCACTTTTGAACTTGGCTACAATATAATTTTGACCTTAATAAAACTTATTACAATTTATTTAGGTACCAGGCTTAAAACCATCATGGACCTCTTACTCGAACTTTCATATAAGGGAAATGTGTTGAGTGATGAAGACATCAGAGCACACCTAGATACTATAATCGTCGCAGGCGAAGATACAATGTCTGTAACCCTCAGCCATACTATGATTTTACTAGGAGCACATCCAAAGGTTCAGGAAAATGTTTTTTACGAGTAGGTATTATATCTCTATACTATTTTAAATTATAAATTATAGAGACAATAATTTGACAAGTTCAATAAATATTAGAAAGCAACCAGTTTGACTTATTTAATAGCTACAAATTTTCAGGATAAAACAAGTTCTCGGAGATGAAGACAGAGACGTGACGAAACATGATCTGCCGCAGCTGGTGTACCTGGAAGCTGTAATCAAGGAGAGCTTGAGAATTCGCACCGCCGTGCCGATAGTCGCTAGAAAGTTAGATAGAGATGTAAAACTTAGTGAGTGTTTAGGTAAAATACAAGTTAGGTTATAATTTAAGAGCGGAAATCTGGCTGTTGAATGCCATCAAACCTTTGGGGCCGTACCAATCTTCCTGCAGGTATTCTCGCTTATTCATATAGCCAAACTAAAAGGAAGAGAAGCTGCCAAGATGACGATTATGACGATCACTCGTCATCATCATCATCATCATATCAGCCACACACAGTCCACTGCTGAACATAGGCCACTCCCATAGACTTCCAGAATGACTGATCTGAAGCAGCCCGCATCCAGCGCTTCCCGGCGACCTTGATGAGGTCGTCCTTCCACCTGGCCATTGGGCGTCCTACACTACGTTTGCCCGTACGCGGTCGCCATTCCAGAACTTTTTTGCTCCATCGGCCATTTGTTCTGCGCGCTATGTGTCCCGCCCACTGTCACTTCAACGAGCTAATCCGCTGGGCTACGTCTGTTACTTTTGTTCTCCTACGGATATCATCATTTCTGACGCAATCACCTAGGGAAATACCGAGCCCTTTCCATAGCTCGTTGAGCGACTTTGAGGTTGTTTAAGAGGCCCATGGTGAGGGACTATGGGTCAAAAATACGTATTCCGCGGAAATATATACGTATTTCGCGGGGCGAAGTGTATACCGAACTGTTACTGATACAATTACGTCTTGGGACGCTAAAATAGTGAACATGTGTGTGGTACATCGTGGAAATTGATGGTTGTTTTGGCTAAAAAGACCAGCGGCCAAACAAAAATAGTCATTAGTTTCGATGACAGTTGAAGTGTGATTTGTGCCAATCATTCTCTACTCTAATTCGTGGGGGCGAAGGTTAAGCTTACCTGGGAGATTATATATTTGTGGGACAATATTTTGAGATTTGTATAGTAATCAGTCATCAAATTTGGGAAATATTGGGAAGTAAATTTCGTGGGCGCGGAGTGTATACCGAACTGTTACTGGTGCAATTACGTCGTGAGACGTTAATTCGTGTAGACACGTGTTTTATGCTCGCGAGTGTGTTCTTCAAGCAAGACCAGCGAGGGCGGCTGGGGACTACGCCATCGCGCAGTGGATCAACACTAAACAATACAGTACACACAAGTTACACACTCACAATACACAGAATCTCTGAGCCGCCACGAGGGACCGCGGTACGCGCTACGGTGAGATATTTATTGGCTGTATTACCTTTGATCCTGTTGTGTTTATTAGGGTCACATAGCTATAGATAAAGCGCTGCGTTACTTGCAGCCAAGTTTGGAGTGGAAGACGGGTGTCTGGCTTCGACATTTCTTGGTAGCAGAGAGAGGTTGAGCATTCCAGGAAAGCTGAGATCAGCGAGTCCTGGAATGGTCAACCCGTCACATAAATAATAGAATAGTAAGTCTTCCACTGCTATGTGATAAATTAATATTATTAAATTAAGTTTAGTAAAAATAAGTTACTTTTTTTAAAGTGGGTAAATGTATAAGTGCATATTTTATTGTTGCACCCCATACTAAATTTATCATTAAGTTAATTTTAATTTTATGGTGTATCAGCCTATTTGTATTTGATACCACAGACAAATACATATTAATTGTTGTACCTTGTGTTAGGCCTAACATTTAACTTTAATTGTATAGGTAAATAGGTTGAGTTACTGAATAGGTACAGGGGTCTATACCTATTGAATTACTTGTAGTAATAGAATTCCTTTGGTAGGATTTTGTATTTTATTCCCTATGTCGACACCTCGCACCAAGCTGTCTGCACAGTTGCGGTGGCTTGCAGCCGCTGGAGCCTTGGTGGATAGGCCAGACAGACAGGACGCTCTGCTCTTGCGGGCCACGGAGGTCAAGGACCACTTGGAGGTGGTGTTTGACCTTTATGGTCAGTTAAAGGAGACGTCGTCAAATGCAACGTTGCTACAGGTCATCGAGGCCGATGTCACCCAGTGTGTGGAGTTGGGGGATGCGGTGCAGCAGCGGGCTGTGGAACTCTGACACCAAAAGGCTGGGGGCAGTGGGGGTATTCAGGGGCCATGCCAGGGGGTTGTCTCACGGCTCCCAAATATTAAACTGCCCACCTTCAACGGGGACCTCACCCAATGGTCCCACTACATTAACCTATTTGGGCCCTATAAGATGGCCCAGTTGGTATCTTCGCTCTGGGGGAGCCGAGAGACCTGCTGGCCCACCTCCCAGTCACGGAGGCCTCATATGGGACAGCGAGGGCGCTACTCCACGACCGGTACCAGAACCAGCGTCGGTTGGTTGACGCTCAATTGGGTCGCCTATTTAGATTGCCACGGGTGGCAAGGGTTGCACAACTGCGGGGGCACCTGCTCAACCCTCTCACAGCTATAAGGACTTTGTCCAATCTGGGCCTGCCGGTGGAGCACTGGTCGCTCGAATATCTCCATATGTTAACGCCTTAAGTGGACTGACAAGACTACCCCTCTTCGTGTTGGAGGCTTAGTGCTGGTTAAGGATGCCAACCTACCGCCACTGCGATGGCGCCGGGGGCGCATCGTTAACTTGTTCCCCGGGAAGCATGGGTCCCCGCGGTCCGCAGAAGTCAAGGTTGGGGAGTCAGTTCTCAAGCGAGCAGTAGCAACACTGTCTCGTTTACCAGTGGTCTGAAGGAACAGGTTGGGATCTGTTCGGGTGGTTGACTATTTGATCGAAAAGGGCTAGGGTTCCAGCCCAACATTTTCCATTCGCCATTTTTAGTATAGTTGAAGTGTCATTTGTCAGTTCATTCACTTCTATTTTTTTCGTGGGCGCGAAATCTTATCTGGGACATAGATATTTTGTTGAGTAAATTTTTTGGGATTTAAATAGTAATCAGCCATCGGATTTGGGAAATATATACGTATTCCGCGGGGCGAAGTGTATACCGAACTGTTACTGGTACAATTACGTCTTGGTACGCTAAAATAGTGAACACGTGTGTCCATCGTGGAGATTGATGGTGAACGCCGTCGAGGCTGTTCAACAGCGTGATCGGCTGTGAGGGAACCGGCCAGGGCAAGTAAAACACAAAACAAACGCATCACACAAAACAAATACACACCGCACAAACAAAGACACCCCTTGGAGGGGTTCTGCAGGTGCTTGTGACATTGCAACAGGTAAGTGAACCTTGCCGTAGTTCATATTACCATTAATTGATCACGGTAAAACGTTGCGTTACTTGCAGCCAAGTTTGGAGTGGCTTACGGGTGTCTGGCTTCAACAGTTAAAGACTTTCGTCTTCAGGCATCACTAAATGAGTACAAGGAAGTAAGAGTAATTATCTTAATTTTTCAGAAAACTGCACGCTATTAGCCGGTCGAACATGCGGTTTATTTTTGTTTGGTGTTCATCTACATCCAATGTGGGGTCCTGACCGAAATGAATTTAGTCCTGAACGTTGGCTCGATACGTCCCGGCTACCGGAAAATCCTAACGCCTTTGCTGCTTTCAGTTTGGGAAAAAGAAATTGCATAGGTAAGTGACCGTGTTATGTCATGGCAAAATTATTTAGAATGATGTATAAGAATTTCTGTACGTTACTGTGAACCGTATCCAGTAGACTAGCGGTATAACTTCACTGATGTTTTCTTAAATATAGTCTAGAATACAAACATGCTAAGTTTAAAATTGTGCACGTTCGATAGGAACATCATATTGATGATATAGAAGATGAACATGCCAAGCTGATATACAAATTTTGTAGTCAAGACCAACGTTTGCATGAAATATTTTTTAATAAATGAATAGTAAGGGCTGATTTTTAGCTCGGAGTGCGATTTTAGGCTCGTCTCTAACATACAGATTGGTATCCGAGGGAATTTTCACATGAAAAGAGTAATACTCCTTTCTTCCAATATTTTCTTCACTTTCTTTAATCTTGTGCAGCAAAAACGTATGCTATGATGTTAATGAAGACGACTCTTGCGCACCTGGTGCGCCGCTACCGCATCACTGTAGGAGATTCACCAACGAAACTGAAGTTTGAAATCACACTTCTGCAAGATAAGGGACATTTTATTCATTTAGAGAAGAGGTCATAGCCGAATACGTACTACAATCTTCAATCCGGTGACAGGAAAACTTTTTCAAAGTGTCAAGGAATAAAAATATTGTGATAAAGGATTTCTTTTATTATATTTTCAATGATCAACAATTATCGATGGAGTGAAATTAAGTAGCCCACTGCAGTCCACCGCTGGACATAGGTCTCTCTCAATGCACGCTATTTCGTCCGATACTCCGCCTTCCGCACCTGCTGATTAAGAATAACGTTTTGGCGTAGACTTTCCTGCCGAAGTTGGGGGAGTCAGATGGGATGAGATTATTCTTGGGTTCTGACATTAAGTAGTAGTCTTCTACATAAAAGTACTCTCAATCAACATTTAATCTACCTGCATGAAAATCACGTCATAAATAGTTAACATAGTACTTGTTTGTAATGGTGACACTCTTTCCTGAGACTTTGCCTTCAGCTTACTGAATCAAATTGAGGTGGCCTATATATAAAAATATAGTTAACATTTTTAGTGTTTAAGCGTTAATATTTTGATCTATGGAGAGCGGCACTGTTAGGGTGTCAACAGCTGTTATGTGAACTCCGTGATAAAAACCATAAAAATAGATAGTTGTCCTGATATTGGTAACAGCTGCTCGTCATGGTTCGTTAAAGGTTCTGAACCTGCAACAAAAGCAAAAAGATAAATAAAGCTACTTGCATCCAAAAATACCGCCAACAGAAATTCACAGTCACGCGAAATATCCTTGAAGTTCTGAACACAGATAACTTTAGTTTTTTAAAGATGTTTAGAGCGGGACTCAGAGGTTCCCGGTTAGGAAAACTTTATTTTGAATAAAATATTTAAAGGCAGGTCCGAACGTTTTATTGCAACGGTGACAATAGTAAAAGTGATTAATAATTTTAAGTTGTCATTTTGTTAATCAAATTTCTTGAAGTACGAAGACGTCTCGTTTAAGTCGAGAACAATTGATTGACAAGAAGTTACATGGTCTTCAGATTAAAGGTAACCTGGAGTGAAGGGCATAGATCTTCAGACGAAGATGGTGTGAGCAGCCATGAGTATCGCTTTGATTTGAGCAAACCATGAAGTAAATAATGAGAATTACAATATCCCAGCACTGTTAATTTCTAAACAATACCAATTGGTCAAACTAATTCTCGCTTCCCAAAGACAGCTGACAGCATAGCAGATAATATAAAATTGTAATGGAAAGCCAGAAAACTCATACCATGCCTCTGAATGAAGTTAAAACACGAATACAGAATCATAACTTTTTATATTGCTGATGAGAATCCAACGCAGGTATGACTCAAAGCAAAATAAAAAAATTAATAAATAGGTTCACTATTCTGTCTTTACTAGTCTACATTAACAACAATAGCGACAAATAATATTCATGCGTGTGCGTCTATGCACACAGGTGAAAAGAAGCCTATAGGTGAGAATTTTTACAACAAACCGGTTTTCGAAGAACCGATGTAGTAAACAACTAAGTGAGTACTTAAATGATAAGCTTCAGGTAAGAGTGGACTGTATTAATTAATTAATTGTGATGATTTATGTTAAAATAGTTTTGATGAATTATCGTGCGGTAGTCCTACCATCTGGGTGTGATTTAAGATGGCCGAGAGGAAGTAGGCGCACTTGTTTTAAAGTTAATAATAAAGTTATTTTTTTTTTTTTTTTTTTTCTTTATTGAAAGGGCTTTGTCGCTAGAGCGATTATGTTGCCCATATTAAAATACATATATAAAATTACACACCAAACAAAAGGTAAACAGAAACATAATTATATCTAGGTATACAGTTATGATATACTTAACCTCTAAATTTCACTAAGTTGTACAGTGTCCGGGCTGTATCCGATAGTGGCTCAGCCAGAACACTGTTACAACTCCCCACCATTTGGCTACTCTTCAAAAGAGGATTCCTGTGCGTCTCATTCCGCACACATTCCATCAAAATGTGGTACAGGTCATCAAGTGTATTACAGGTAGCACAGTTTGGGGATGTTATTTTACGCATAAGCCGAACGAAGCCGCAGTGCAATCACTATGTCCTGTCTGTTGAGACCACAGCCATCAATCCAAGGATGGCGAAGAGGATTGGGCTGGATTGTTTTATACCAGATCCCCTTTTCTTTTGACCTAACGTCAAAGTATTCTTTCCAGCTTTCATAACAAACTTGTCTAGTAGCAGATAGATAGTTGGTGAAGTATGGTAGAAATGAGACTGGAATACCATCAGTAGAGGCTTCATTCGCAAGTTTGTCTACAAGCTCATTGCCGACAATACCTACATGGGACGGAATCCATTGTAGTTTAACTATTTTATTTTTTGTCTTTAATCTTAAAATAGTTCTTAAAATATCGTAGGCTATCGGCATGCCTCGAAATATCGAGGTGCACCGAGCCAAATGCTGCAAAGAACTTTTCGAGTCTGTTAGAACTACGACCCTGTTATACGATGTAGATTCTATGTAAGACAGAGACTCTGAAATTGCGCAGAGTTCCGCATTCATAATGGAGACATCAACGTTAATTTTAAATTTAACGCTTATATTCTCCTCAAGATCCAAGAAGGCTGCCCCAATGTACTGGTTATCCTTTGAGCCGTCTGTAAATATTTTATGGTACCCAGCAAAGTTATCATTAATAAAGCCATCACATAGAATTTTCAAAACATGATTATTGTAATGATCTTTAGGTTTAGTTAATATGCCTATGCTAGGTAGTATGACATCCGCAACATCAATATTCGTAACCCACGTCTCCAGTCGAAACATGTCCAGACAGCTACTAGTATAAATTGGAATCGCTCGAAGCTTACTGTGAGTAGTGATTAATAAAGGCTTCGACTTATTAAGCCAGTACCGGTTCCGACACATGTTCTCTAATTCATTAAGAGTTTGTATAAGGTTGTTATCATTAGTTTTGGCTTTCAACCAATGTTTATTTGCCAAGTACTGTCGGCGTACAAATAAGGGACACAGACTCAACTCACTCTCCATTACATGGATAGGCGTGCTTCTAATAAACCCTCCAATAATCCTCATAGCTTGATTTTGGATTTTATTTAATTTGTTTAATTGATAAAGGGCAGCGTTATCATATAAAAAACTTGCATAGTCAAATCTGCTTCTTATTATGGTTATATATAACCGTCTCAGGTGTTTTGGATGAACACCCCAGGATGACCCTACCAGAACTTTAAATATATTAAGGAATTTCGAAGTTTTCTGAGCTACTTCCGTGATATGCTTGGTCCACTTGAGACGGTGATCCAACCAGATACCCAGATGTTTTACCCTGTCTACTACTTCTAAAGGTCTGTTATTTATGGTTAAGTCTACAGATTGCTGCAGAGATCCTCTTTTGAAAGTGCACACAACAGTTTTAGTAGCCGAAATGTCTAAACCCAGTCTACTTAAAAGGGTACAAATAAAATTCAAAGCTAGTTGTAAATCAGTGACACAGCTTACAACATTTTGAGAGCATGAATATAAAACAAAATCATCGGCATATTGAGAGATGTGTACACTAGGTAATGAATTATGAATCGAATTACAGATATCTATTATTGCTACGTTGAATAACAACGGCGATAGAGGGTCACCTTGCGCTAGTCCTCTACTGGTATTTCGACTCATTTTGTAGTCTAATGTTTCAATAGTTAATGATCTGTTTCTTAAAAAAGCCCAGAGGTAGTCACAGTACTTAGACCCAACTCCCAAGTTATCCAGTGCAGTGAGCAGAGTTCTGATATCGACGTTATTATATGCACTCTCTATGTCAAGAAAGCAGGCCACTGTTGTTTGGTTTTTAGACAAAGCGGTCTGTATTTTTGAAACTAAAATACTCAAATTATCTAGACAAGACTGCCCTTTCCTGAATCCTGTCGTATCTTTAGAAAAGCAATATTTTTTTTCCAAGAACCACTCCATTCTATTTTTAATAATCCCATGAAATATTTTACACAAACATGAGATGAGAGAAATAGGCCTTAGAGATGGAGGATTAGTACCGTGCTTCGGAATTGGGACTATACGAATTATGCGCCATTGATTCGGAACAATACCTAAGGATAGAAATTGATTATACAATTTTAACAATAATAGTTTAGCGTTATTAGGTAATTTTTTAATCATTGAGAATGAAATATCGTCGCAACCTGGGGCTGTATCTTTTGATTTTATACATTTTTCTAATTCATGTATAGAAATGGGCGTGTCTAAATCAGAATTATGTGACAAGAAGTTTGGTTGGCTATTACACGCAGAGTCTGGTGTGAGACTTTGCAGCAGATCCTCCGCAGAGCTTTTCTCTACACAAGATGCTGCGAATTTCTTACCCTTAAGCCATCCCATTTTTTTCCACATGTCACTCGCCGATGTATTTCGGTCAATTTTTGAACAAAACTGAAACCATGCTTCGGACTTAGCTCTCCTGATAAGACGTTGTGCTTCTCGCGTCTTATCCTTTAAGATACTTAAATTGACGGGTGTCGGATTCTGTCTAAAATATTTGAGAGCCAGTCGTCGCTCTGCTACTGCCCGAGACAAGTCAGGTGTCCAATAGGGTTTTACAGTAAATTTTGAACTAGGGTTTTTATTAAATTTATTATAGGGAATACTAATTTCTGCTCCCCGGTTTATTACTTCAATAAATGTATCATATACCTGTTGAGGTGTCTCAGGTAAATTAATATTATTAACAGAATTTTCAATATTTTGCCTGTACGAATGCCAATCGGCTTTCTTAAAATTTCTTTTCTTAATAAATTTATTACTATCGATTTTACAGTACGTTGATATTTTGATTATACGGTGATCACTATCGAAATTTTCATTAGTAACTGACCATGTAAACTTTAAAGATATATCTACCGAGACAGCTGTTATATCAGGGGCCGATTCTTGTAGCACACCGTTAACTAATTTTATTCGAGTAGGTGACCCATCGTTCAGGGTCATAAAATTGTTATCCATCAATGCGTCAAAGATCTGCGTACCTCTGGTATTGGTTTTATAAGACCAGTTAGTGTGGTGACCATTAAAATCACCCAAAATCAATGTTTTTCTACCCGCTAAGGCAAAAACGAAATCCCAGTCAGAGTGACTGGTGCGTACGGTAGACGGACAGTATAGGGATACTACATATTCTATATTTTCACAATTATTTATTTTGATAAGAATCAATTGAATTTCCCTATTGGGACAACGGACGTCACATAATTGAGCCTGAATAGATCTATGAGTCAAAATAGCCACGCCACCATACGAATCGCCCCTATCCTCACGAAAGATATTATAATCCCTAATTCTAAATACATCTTCAGAATCAAGCCAAGTCTCTGACAATGCAGCTATGTGAATTTTTTCTTGAGATAGAAAGTGTTCAAATGGAATAATCTTTGGCTTAATACTTTGGGCGTTCCAGCATATAGCATTAATTTTAAGCTGCCTAGGTATATCCATTAATAAAATTACTTAAAAAGGATACCTCTGTAACATTATTTACCAGCCATGATATTAACCAATTAAATACTATTTTTATAATTTCTGTGATTTTGTTTTCCCATGTGTTTTCTGCCAACATAACATCTTTAAATTTTGTAAAACACTTTTCAAATGTAACGCTTCTCCTCTCCTTGGTCTGTCTCTTTTTTGTACAATCTGAGTTATTATTAGTGTAGTTTGTAGACTCCTCTTCCGTCTCTGATACTGTTTGTTCAAACTCTTCTTCTTGGAAACTTGTGGGCTTCTTTTTCTTCTTGTTCTTCTTCTTTTTCTGTGTAGTACTCGGTATTATAGGGGAAATAGGTTGGGTTAGTGCGTCTGCATACAATCGAGTAGTAGTCGCGGTATCTATACCTTGCCTCTCATATGTATACATACGAGTAGCAGCATGCGTATTAGTGGGCGCCGATGTTCTGATTGGCGAACTAAAAGGTGGTACGTATAACGTTAAGGCCTTTCTAAAAGAACAGTTTGATTCTGCCATAATATTCCTTATGTTTTTTTCCTTAACGTAAACAGGACAGTTTTTGGATAACGCGATGTGACCACCTCTGCAGTTAGGGCATTTGAATTCTGTTATTTCGCAATTAGCATGGTTAAGTCCACATTTTGGACATATAACTTTTTTAGATGAGCATCGAGAGGTTGAGTGCCCAAACTTCCAACATCGCGCGCATTGGGTGACCGGAAATACATATGACTCCACTTTAACTCTCATGTTATATATGTATACATAATCCGGTAATGATGCCCCCTCAAATCCTATCCTTACGACTTCGCTGTCAATCCATCTACTTTCCCCACTCTCCTCATTGCCTCTGCGTTTAAGACGTTTTATGTTAACTACTGTTATTGAACTTTCTAGTATGTCTTTGATATTTTGTTCAGTCATTTCTAGCTCAATGTTACGTATTAGTCCATAAGATATTCCAACCTCTAGAGCTTTTTGACATCTCCAACCTAGGTCTAACAACGCCTCGCATGTTAGAAGCTTCTCTGCGCACTCCTCTTTGTTAAATTGAACCAAAACTTTATAAGGATTCAAATAGCTAACCCGCATGATACTTGTTATGTTGTTGGTTTTGAATAACTTTGCCAAGGCAAATTGCTTAGGCATTTCCTCTTTACTCGTAATATGTTTATCTATACTTTCCTGCACTATTTTTTTTCTGTTTCTAACCACCTGTGTCCATTCTTCGCTTTGATCCATCTCACGACCTCTCTTATTATTTCCTTTTGCCTCTTCACAGTTAGTTGTGTTATTCATAGCATCTATTTGCATCGTATTCTCAAGTAATAAAATATCATCTTCACATTCCGCACTCTTTTCAACTTCACTAGAAATTGCACTCACACTCATAGCATATACCGTTCATAATTGTTTATAGAAAAAGGTCGCCCCACCCGGCCGGTACCCGGGCAGGTAGCTAATTCTCGGCACTGATTTCAATCGGTCACCGCTAACTCGTAAACACTAGAACCGGTTTATTACAATATCATATACGTCTCACTTGTCGGAAGTGCGACCGATGAATGTAATAAAGTTATAAAAGTTAATAAATAAATAACATTCAGAAGTCACCTATTAGGACCTACTTTCACGTGACATTCCGTTCTAAGGAATAAGGGTGACTGCCGAGTTACGTGATTGACACACTGTAACAATGTCCTAAAGTTTAATTAACTTTTAAAGAGGAGCATTTGTCAAGTGGAAGTGATTCATAATTCTTAGCTCTCTGGCTAGAAAAGATCATTGTAGTATGATTAATTGAATCACCTAAGCTGTCTGATAAACGCGAAGGTAAGTTTGTATAAGAACTTGCGATAAAGGTACATGATATCTCCTTAGGAGAATAAGAAGAAGACTATAGCAGCTTTTCACTGCCATTCGGTTTAAAAAGTCATCTGTCTCAGTATTGAATTGAATACTATACAATAAGGTATATGATATGATATGATAATTTATTTCATGTAAAGATTGTAGTACATAGAAAACTTAATATATAAGTACAGAGATTAGTACAATAATTCTACAATTTGTGGGTACAGTTCTGTTTTCCTAACTAGGTTACAAAGTAGCCTGTATGAAGGAGTTACAGTTCTCTATTCCCAATGGATTTAAAATTATAATAAGTATTAAGTACAATTATTGTAATTATTATAGTGCTACATATTGGCTCATAACAGTTTAGTTATAATTTTTTTTTTTTGTATTTAAAAAGTAACAGAACCTAATTATAGAAGTTTTAATAAAATAAATGTGTGTGTGTGTGTGTGTGTGCGCGCGCGCGTGTGTGCGTTGTGTGTGTGTGTGTGTGTGTGTGTGTGTGTGTGTGTGTGTGTGTATATGAGAGAGAGAGAGAGTTGTATGCTTATTGGCTTATTGGTGGGGAAGAATCAGAAACAACGTTAAGGCAAGTATTTCTCTGTTTCTTCGTAGTCGTGGCTACGAAGGAACAGGAAGACAAGTTTCTTACATTCAAAGATGATTAAGCCAAACACTGGACAATGCTTATTTATTTGGTAAGAAAATCTTTGCGCAAAAGACGACCGTGCTAGTGGAATGGTGCAGATTTTATCTTTTCTACGCTTGTCGATCACCCTGTATGGTGTTTTATGATGCTGGAGTAGTACAATTTGGAGGATAAAGTGTTGACGAACGCTCAATATATTCCAGCTTTTATATAATTCATCAGTTGAGAACATGATCGGACGAAAGGTTGCCACTTTCAGCACCGCTCTACGTGCGACCTCTAACGGCTTCATCAAGGTTTTACCAGCTCCACCCCAACAAGATATGCAATATGTTATTACGGATTGGCATAGCGCAAAGTAGACACTCGGATAACCACAAACTTAGTGACGTGACGAAGAGTTTTAAAAATGTAGATTAATTTGCGAATTCTCCCTGTGAGATTAGTGATGTGAGTCTTAAAGTTGAGATTCCTATCCAGCGTCACCCCCAGGTACTTAACATTTTCAACGGGAGTTAGATATGGACAGCCACAAGGGGGCAGAGTTTCAGAGCCACAAGTGTGAGCGATTATGTTTATAGTGCTACGAGGTTGGGAGGCTGCGCTGATGGACCATGTAAGGAAGTTGGTTTTGGAAGAGTTGAGTGTCAGGGTGTGAGTGTGTAGCCAGTTTAGTGCAGAGTCTAATGCAAGCTGTGCCCTGCCTTCTAGTTGCTTCCAAGTGTTTGCAGTGACAGTTATAGCAGTATCATCAGCAAAAGATGTTATTATACCATCCTTTATGTTAAGATTACATAAGTCGTTGATATAGGCAAGAAACAATGTTGGACCGAGTATGCTACCCTGTGGCACACCGTAGGAGATAGGGAGGACATCACTGTTGTGGCTATCTATCCTAACAAACTGTGAGCGACCCGTAGGGTAGCTCCGAAAGAGATTTAGTTGAGTCCGTCTCACACCCGTTTTCTCCAGTTTCAGTAAGAGGGTAGAGATGGGAACAGAGTCGAACGCTTTTGTGAGGTCCAAAAATATGGTAAGGACTTTTTATTATTATTAATACTTTGAACAACATAACTAGTCACCTCACAAACCGCGTCACAGGTGGATAAAGATTTGAGAAAACCGTATTGGTGTTTAGAGAGTAGGTTATAGTGTTCCAAATAGTTTACCAGTCTTCTGTTTATTAAGCGCTCGAGAACTTTGGATAGTGAACTTAAAACTGCTATGGGGCGGGAGTTATTTGGTAACTTCCCGTCTCCACCCTTAAAGATTGGATGGATAATTGCCTTTTTGAAGGAAGTAGGAAAGATACCCGTGTCAAGGCAGATATTAAATATGTAGCATAGGATGGGTGCCAGAATAAAGGCATATTTATTTAAAATATAGGGCGTAATGGTATCCCAACCAGCAGCGGCATCAGAACGTAGCGAATGTATAATAGCAATAATTTCATCACAGTCAATGTGTTCCAAAACGAACGAAGATAGGTGTGTCGAGCCATATTTGATGTGGGTGAGTTGTTGGGGTAATTTAGAGATGATATTATCAGCAAGCTTTTTGCCTATATCAACAAAAAATGTGTTTACTATGTTACAGGACAGTAATGGTGAAGATGTGGAGGTTATTAACTGCGTAGCTGTGTTTCTGGGTTTAGTAATATCAGTAACTCGTTTTATTGTGTCCCAATGTTGTTTTGGATTATGACATGTCTAATCCAGCTCCTGGGTATCGAAAATCCGTTTCGCCTTTTTCAGAATTCGAGTACAATAATTTCTATATCTTCTGTATGTGAGTTTCAATACTTCATTATTCGGATACTTATTCGCCTTTGTATATAAAGCGTCCCTGTTTCTTATACAACGTAACAGACCAGTCGTAATCCAGGGCTTCAGTATTCTCTTTTTAGTTGATACTTTTGTGATCGAAGTATTTCTAGATATGGCAGTGGTTACCAATTCAATGAGTCTATCGGTGGCAATGTCAGCATTTTCCAAATGAAGGATTGAAGTTAGGTCTAGTTGGGCCATAGTAATGTCGAGTTGTTCATAATCAATCTTGGAGATAGTAGAAATAGTGTGGTTTCGCGTAGGTCGGCTATTTAGACATAATAAGGAGGAACAGTGGTCAGTTATCGTAGTGTCGTAGACGAACGTGTGGCATTGGTAGTTTGTTTTCAAAAATATGTGGTCTAGACAATTTCCTTCTTTAGTTGGTAGGGAATATGCAGGAAGGTAACCAAGAAACGCTAAACTATTATATATATATATATGAATATAACAATAAGGTTTAATAAATAAATTAAGTTAAATTAAATTATTATTTTTTTGTCTACCCGCACTCGAAATGTGCACTTGTGTTTTTACGTCGTCTTGCAAAAATTAATATAAATATTAATTTATTTACCTCTTTCGAACTAAATATTGTGTGTTTGTGTAAATCTAGACCTAAATCAACCGTGAAAGTGTTATTTCGTAAAATCTTTCGAGATTTCAAATAATTTTGTCAAATCTATATCAGTTTCCTAGATATCTCCTACATACTTTCAAAATGGTTGTTTGCTTGAAATGTGAAAAGGACATACCGAAAGTGGATGATAAGAATCCAAAAATTAAGTGTCATGGCTGCGAAAGGCAAATATGCGTTAAGTGTAGTGGTTTGCTCGCGACGGAGTTGAGAGTGATAGTCTTGCAATCTCCTACTTTGAAATATTTGTGTCCTGAATGCGAATTAGGTGTGCGTCAACTACCAGTGCTGAGGAACACGGTTAGTCAACTTCAAATCGAAGTTACGAATCTCCAATCCAAGCTTGGAAAATCTACCAACATAGAAAGCATTCTTTGTGAATTAGCGGAGAGGAAGAAGCGCAGTATTTTTTTGGTGTAAGTGAGTTCCAACTTATGACTACAGATGAGGCTCGAGATAAAGAGGTACAAATTCAGCATAATAAAACTCAAGTCCAGCAGGCACTGGTCGACATCCCGGAATGTGAACGACCTGTTGCTGTCATCCGCCTTGGTAAGCCCAAGCAAGATTTATTACCACTCAAGGTAGTTTTTGCAAACAAAAAGTCTGCTTTAAAAGTTTTGATAAACAGCAAAAAATTGCCCAACAATATAAGGCTAAAAATGACCTTACGCCCTACCAACGAAATTATTTACAAAACCTTCGTGAGGAACTAAATCGTAGGACTGATAATGGCGAAACCAATCTTACTATTAAGTATGTAAACAGTACTCCTACAATCGTCCATACAAAAAACTTGTAACACTCGACAACCCAATGGTCGAGTTTACATTTCTCTACACAAACCTGGCATCACTAATGGCTAAAAAAGATTTGCTTATTGCTGAGGTAAACAAATTAAAACCAACATGTATTATAATCTTAGAAACTCATTTAAAACCTGCAATTACTAATAGTTTAGTGGATATTAATGGCTATGTACTTTTTAGACACGACAGAATAAAGGGAACGGGTTGGGGAGGAGTGGCGATCTATGTGTTACACAAGCTCTACGGCCTTACTATACAAGTCACTCTGCATCCAACTTACAACTGTAATTCACAAGTCGAGGCTCTCTGGTTGAATTTTAAGTACGGTCATTTTGAAATGTTTGTTGCCGGTGTATGACGACCAACACATTACACATTTGAAGATACTGATCAATTATTGTTTGATACAATCCAAGAAGCTTCCGAAAGAAAAACCCTATTAGGGGCGATTTTAACCTTCCAAACATAAAATGGCAATTGCAAGATACAGATATAGGCACATGGAAGGTTTGTTGAAATGTATGTTAACAGTAATCTAAATCAGTTAGTGACAAATATAACTAGAAAGCGTAATGATGAAGAATCTTTATTGGACTTGATCCTTTGTAATGAAGAGAATCTTTGTACCAGTGTTGACTACCACCCAAATATAGGAAAGAGTGACCACCTTGTACTTATAGCTACAATACAAATACAAAACCCATCTAAGTACTCCCACAGTAAGTCACAAAGACGGAACTTTTACAAAGCAAATTATGAAGAAATTAATAACATGTTAAAAAAGGATATTATGAAATTAGAGTTTCCTGAAGCCGAACTTGCCTGGAACGATTTTACTAAGACAATTCACGATGCCATTGAAGTACATGTACCATTTTCTAGGAGTTTCAAACGAAATATAAATAAACCATGTGGAGACGCCAGTACGTACCTCGTAAGGGAAGCCGGTCACCTCCAGTTTTGAGTAGCGACTGCACAGCACTTATCAGCATAAAATAGGTCACAGACACTTCAAGGGGTGGATTTAATGTCTATATCGCGCAAAAAAATCATTTGGTCACTAATACTGTTAGATAGCGAATTTTCGTTGCGTACGATGGCGGCCTCGATTGGATACTGGCGTGCGGGTGGTAGGGAAACGGAAAAAGAGGGAACAGTGTTGCCATATGTATATGGTGCGTTTAGTGACAAGATGCGTGTGAGTGTCATGTTTTAAATCGTAATAAAAAATTAGTTGTGTAAATATATTAACAATAATGGCGCAGCCAACTTCGGGGGGTTTAGAGGTTTCCTCTACATTGCGGTAATTAATTATATTCTAAATTTAAGCAGTAAATTATGAACTAAGAAAAGGGTATAAGGTTTTTTCTTAAATGAGATGAAATTATTGTGTTGGTAACGGGCAGAGCCGAGTTACGGGGCGTACATAATCCCTGGACAGGGTTTTAACTTTGACTACGCGGATTATGTTATCCTTGCCCGGAAACACCTCTGTGACAACAGCAAGAGTCCAAAACAAGGGATGCGAATTATCATCTTTGATTATGACTACTGTTCCCACCCTCACAGGTTTAGAAGGTGAGTTCCATTTCTCTCGTTGCTGGAGTGAAGTAAGATACTCCATACTCCAGCGTTTCCAATAACTTTGAATTTTCTATTCAAGAGTTGATATCGGGAGAGTCTATTGTCTAAAAGAGTCAGATCAATAGCTTCTGCGGGTAAATACTTTAAAGGGGTTACATTTACGAAATGACTAGGCGTCAATGCGGACGGATCAGAAGGATCTGACGAAAGAATATAAATAGGACGGCTGTTCAACAGGCCTTCAATTTGTACTAAAACAGTGTTAAATTCTTCATAAGTGAGTATTTGCGTTCCGATAGCTTTGAACAAATGGATGTGCAAGTTTTACTTATAATTGATTGTGGTTTTTAATTAGTTTTTAGTTTTGACATTTGTTTGATTATTATTTATTGGATTAAGAGTAGGTAACTGATTATAATTGTCAATTTTATTTTTATATTACATATTAATGGACTTGCTTGACTGACCCTCAATGTATAGAAATTGTTTATTTTATTGAATTTTTTTCCTGAAGTACTGATGATGAATGTTATTCTTTTTTAGTTAATGGATAAATTACATAATTATTATACATTTATATTCAATGAATTTAATAGATTGACATGACATACTTGTATTGAATTTATCTTAGGAAATTGAATTTATGAATGGCTGACAATTGAAGATTATTATATTACTCATAATTTTTGTACAATTTACTTGATATTTTTGAATTTAAACGTAGATGTTGTACCGGATTTTTAGCGAATGTTACGTATATTGGTTCTCTACCGTATGTTTGTATAAGATTTTGCATGTATATATCCTACACAATGTAAAATTGTTTGTGATGATAAATAAATAAATAAATAAATAAAAATGACTTTTAACAGACCTGACATTAGTCTCACTCAAACCATTGAAATGAGGACCATAAGGTGGACTATGGAGAAATTTAATTTTATACTGAATGAGGTAATGAATCAGATCGTTTTTATAATTAGCGGACTGTATAGGAGAGTAAATTTCATTTAACTTGCGTTAAGCACCTATGAAGTTTGTACCTCCATCGCTATAGAGGATTGAGACAGGACCCCTGCGTGAAATAAACCGTTTGAAGGCAGCGAGACATAAATCCGTACTCAGATCAGAGACTAATTCCAAGTGTAGCGCTTTAGTATTGAGACTAACAAATAAGCAAATGTCAGCCTTATGGCTTTTCACTCCACGATGGCGTATATGAGTTATATAAAAGGGACCTGCGTAATGTACAGCAGTGTGTACAAAAGATTTCACTTGAGAAACTCTGATGGCGGGGAGATCGCCCATAGGTGGACTCGTAGCGCGAGGCTTAAGTTTAAAGCATGAGTTATACTTATGTACTTTCTGACGAATTAGATTTCTAGCAGAGAGTATCCAATATTTCTGACGCGTTAATGATAACACCAAACCAGGGCCGGTGTGTAAATTAGATGTATGGTAATGGTCGACTAAAAGTGAAACTATACGACCTTTAGAGGATAACAATATTGGATGTTTTTTATTGAAATCTAAATGAGAATGCGTAAGCCTCCCGCCTACCCTGAGCAGACCCAATCTATCAAGGAAAGGGTTGAGTTTTACAATGGCTTGAGTCGGACATACTTTATTATTCTTGAGTGCGTTTATTTCCTGGGAAAAGTACTTAGATTGTACATAGCGAAGTGCGTAATATTCTGCGTATTCCAAATCCTCTGTAGTTAAAGAGTTATGCGTTTTAATTAATTTCGAGAAGCGGAGTACATACACCACAGAACGAATAAATTTAGTCCATGTGGAGCAGCGTTCTGCTAGATCATGTATAGTATGAGGTGAGTCCATCGTAGCTATTAAACGTGCATGGAGAGAGGTGGTTTTCGCTTCCTGTAACTCCGAATCTTCATTGTGATTAATTTTAAAGATTTTTACAGGTATGTATTTATAGGAGTGAACAACTACTGCGGACCATGAAACCAAAGAGGGTTATTAATTAATCCCTTTGGAGTTACAGGGCGTGATA
This sequence comes from Eilema caniola, assembly GCA_949126895.1. Classification (NCBI taxonomy): domain Eukaryota; kingdom Metazoa; phylum Arthropoda; class Insecta; order Lepidoptera; family Erebidae; genus Eilema; species Eilema caniola. Next base: position 18,938,239 of record OX421484.1, read on the forward strand.
CGATATCAGCGGGGTTTTTACACCACGAACGTGATACCAATGAGAAGCAGATAAATATTCATTTATCTGAGCGATGCGATTAGCCACGAAGGTATGAAACTTATGTGCGGGAGAGTGGATCCAGGTAAGAGTTACCGTGGAATCAGAGAATGCATATATTTGATTTATATTACAGCGTTTAATAAAAACAGAGCGTACCGAGTCAATTAACTTTGCGAGTAGAACAGCAGCGCATAGTTCTAAGCGAGCGAGAGTTTTATTGGGATTAGAAACCTTTGATTTTGCAGTGAGTAATTTCACAGAGTGAGATGCTGCGTTTTCAGCTGTTTCAATTCGAACATAGATGGCAGCTCCATAACATTGTTGGCTGGCATCTGCGAATCCTATCAATGTTATTCTATTAGAAGAAGCTATTCCGATGTGACGTGGAATTTTTATTTCTGACAAACGATGCAACTCCTTATGGAATTGATTCCATTTGGAAAGAATACTGTCAGGGACCTCATCATCCCAGTCGAGCTGTAATTTCCAGCAGTCTTGAATGAGCAGTTTTAATAAGCGATGACTGGACTAATGAGACCTAACGGGTCGAATAACCGAGCAGTTACCGAAAGAAGCGAGCGTTTGGTACAAGTTGTTAGGCAATCAATATTTATATTGAACTGAAAATTATCATCGGTAGGCTGCCATTGCATACCTACGATTTTTGTATCTGCGTTAAGATCATCATCGAATTTAACAGCGAGAGAACTTTTATAGGCGGATGGAATGCGCTACAATAGTTGTCTATCATTTGAAATCCATTTAACTAAATTAAAACCGCCAGACTGAAACATAACAACCATTTCTTTGTAGGTATTTTCAGCTATAGTTATATCATCTACGGAACTAACATAGTCATCGACATACATATGATGTTCAGCTTCATAAGCGGCGAGTGGATATGACTCGCGACTGTCGGCGGCAAGTTGACGCACGACACGCATAGCGAGGTAAGGTGAGCTTGACACGCCAAAACATACTCGATTAAATTGATAGGTATCAATAGCCGAATCGGAATCGAACCTAAACGAAATGCGTTGATATGAGTGGTGATCTTGAGTAAGTTTTACTTGAAAATACATTTTTTCAATGTCTGCTGTTATCGCGATTGAGAACATACGGAGATTAAGGAGTAAGTGAAAAATATTATTTTGTAGAACTGGGCCTACGTAAAGTAGGTCATTAAGTGATTTGCCTGATGTGGTTTTACTTCCAGCATCTAGAACTACGCGCGTCTTCGTCGTTTCTTTTTCAGGACGATAGACTGCGCGATGCGGCATGTAATAAACTTGCGCGTCTTGAAAATTGTTTGAAACTTTAGAAAGAAATCCTTGATCAATGTATGTTTGAATAATTGCGTTATAGTCGGTGCGTAAGTCAGATGAATTGAGTTTGCTTTCTAAGCTTAAAAAGCGGCATTTAGCTACTGAGTAAGAGTGTCCCAATTCGGTAGGTGAGTGCTTAAAAGGAAGAGCAACCGTGTATCTACCGGTGTCATCACGGGAGTAAGTAGATTGAAATATTTTTTCACATAATTGATCCTCTGGACTAAAGTGTGTTTTATCTGGGACATTTTCTATTTCCCAAAAGCGTTGCGTTAATTGATCAAGTGAGAGAGTGTGCGTTTGACAAAAGAAAGTCTTATTATTAGAGTTGAGTGAGCGAGTAGTGTGTGTGAGTGACGCGGTCTCGTCCTGGCTGTGAGGAAGGGCCTTAGTGGGTCGCGAGGGTAACATACATTGGACCTTGCCCATAGCGACATATCCGAGAGTAGTTTGTATACCTACTACCGAAGATTGTGGCGAATTCACTTTGTGTGATCCGAGTAAAAGCGGGAACAACTCGCTGCCTATCAAACAGTCCACTTCACCCGGCGTGTATCATGTCATCAGCCATAGGTTAATTTTGTAAATGAGTTAAATGCGTATTATTAATTTCAACATTAGGTAAAAAGTCTGTTATTGTATCTATAACGCGGGTACTGACTGAATAGCCACAACGAGAATCGAACCGAGAATACATTTTGAATTGCGTAATTCCGAGGGACTGATTTTTAAGTTGGCCTATACCTGTGATAACAGAAGGCGCGTGAATTATCTTTAAATTTAAGCGTTCACAACAAGCCTTAGTAACGAAGTTACTCATTGAACCCGTGCCCAAAAACAAACGCATTCGATTCGGTTTATTATGTTTATTATAAACAATAACAGACGCAGTCGGTAACAATACTGTAGTATTATTACTCGAAATACGCGCTGGCACGGTGACTGACAACGCAAAGTTACTATTATCCTTTACGCGCGCAGCGGAAGACGGCGCCTGCGTCGAGTCTGCGAGCGAGCGCGAGTGCGACGAACAGCTGGCGCCGGGCGCGGGCGGCTCGACATTGTTGCCGACAGTTGCAGGCTGTGGCGCGGTGCCTTTATTGCACTCAGATGAGTGCGGGCAACGAGATATATTTGTATTATTGTTGCTTTCGTAATGCAATAATGAGTGATGTTTACGATTGCATGTAGAACACCTTTTTGATGATTTGCACATGTTTACATGATGAAACCCTAAGCAATTTACGCAGTAGGCATGATGGCGTACCGTGTAATTACGGGACTTAACATTTTGTTTTAAAAAAATGTCGCACTTGAACAACGGATGAGCATGACCATTACACACTTTGCGAACCAATGTCAGAACTGTCCGTCTGTGTGCAAAATGTTTTAGATTTGTTTACTTGAGATGTAGGTTTACTAGGAGTACGAGTATTATTATTAAATTGTGACTGCGTATTATTATTAAAATGTGACAATGTACAAGTTGAAGTTTACTTTGTTCAGAGAGGAACTGCTTGAGATCTTTAAATGTTGGAATGCTTATGTGTCTATGAGACTGTTCGAAGAGATCTAGCATAGACTTATCTAGCTTATTTAAAGCAATATAAGTTATAATGAAATCTGATAAGTTATCTAACCTCAAGCGCTGCAACGCAGTCTCGGCAGAGCAAAAATTTTCGATGAAGTTCTCAGGTGATTGTCCTGGCTTCTGTTTTAACATCTGTTCTAGATAACCAGATGCTTGTACCCTAAGATCATGGTATTTATCTAGAAGAGCTTGCCATATGATATCATAATTTTGTGCGATGGCAGAAATTCCAGAACAAACATTGAGTGCTGTGCCTGAGAGACAACCAACTAAATATTGTACCTTTTCGGCTTTAGTGAGGCGAGTATTTGTGTGTATAACACTACAATAATTTTCATAAAATAATGGCCATTTACTGGGAGTACCATCGAAACCTATGAGTTTGAGAGGGGGCAACTGAACATTAATATTGTCATTTTTCTTTTGATGCTCAAGCTCCTGTCGCAGGGAAGCTTCCGTCTGCTTTATGTAACAATATAATTCATCGAAGGTATTGAGAGTACTAAAACTTGGTTGTACCGTTGGATTTTGTTTTAACTTCTGGATACACAGTCTATCGACGGTTTCAATGTAATCCGACCGAGTTTTGTCAATGGATTGAACCCTAGCGAGGAACTGCATACGCATCACATCGTCGGATGCCTTTAACCCGAGATTGTACACTTCTTGAATGATGTGAAACAAGTTCTGTTGTTTATATTCAAGAAAGCTTATCATGACATCATTGTCGCTTGCAGCACTTTCGCTGCTTTTATCATCCTTACCTCCCATTGTGGTATATATGTATGTAAACAATAATGTAGAATGTGAGAAATTTTGTTGATACGTAAATAACTTCGAATAATAGGTACCTAGATATTTTGCGTTAAATGGCGAAATATTAATGTTAACCAGATATTCCTATGCCCTAATGGTAAAATATAGGTATAGTATTAGTGTATTATGAGTAATTGACTTTGAAATAACAAACTATATATGCGATGTGAACAAATAAAGTTTGAATGTAATGCATTGCGTTTGCGTGGTTATAAATAAATTGCGTAAATAATACGATAATGCGTGGGTAAATGATATGAATAAGTAAAATGTAATGAGAGGAGAGATAAATATATGAGGATTGCGAGGATTTCTTGGAATCCGGGGACGAAGGAACCATACTTGAAGACGCCAGTACGTACCTCGTATGGGAAGCCGGTCACCTCCAGTTTTGAGTAGCGACTGCACAGCACTTATCAGCATAAAATAGGTCACAGACACTTCAAGGGGTGGATTTAATGTCTATATCGCGCAAAAAAATCATTTGGTCACTAATACTGTTAGATAGCGAATTTTCGTTGCGTACGATGGCGGCCTCGATTGAATACTGGCGTGCGGGTGGTAGGGAAACGGAAAAAGAGGGAACAGTGTTGCCATATGTATATGGTGCGTTTAGTGACAAGATGCGTGTGAGTGTCATGTTTTAAATCGTAATAAAAAATTAGTTGTGTAAATATATTAACAATAATGGCGCAGCCACCATGGATAAATCAGTATGTGCTGGAATTAATCGACAGGAAAAAAATGTTTATGGAAAAAATATTTATTAGAAAGATCTACTGTATCTTACAAGGATTATCGCAAAATGAATAATAAAATTGTAACTACAGTTAGAAAACTAAGAATGGAGTTCGAAAGAGTGGTTGTAAATAGTGGGCCTAAGTCATTCTTTTCTTACATACGCCAACAGCTTTCTTCAAAGGTATCAGTTCCACCATCATTGAAGGATGATCGTAACATAATAACTAATGACCAGAAGCAAGTAGCCACTTTGTTTGCCAATCAGTTTGAGAAATCGTTTGTTATAGAGCCACCGAACTCTTCGATTCCCACTATACAAATGCCGCGAGTTGCCAACTCCATAGAAACTATCATAATTTCTCCAGATATTGTTTGCAAAGTACTAAAAACCGTCAGTGACTGCCCTCTTTATTACTAAAAAAATGTAGCAATGTTCTCAGTCATCAGCTCGCTTACATTATGAATATGTCCCTTATAACAGGAAAACTGCCGCAGGAGTGGAAGGAAGCGCATGTGACTCCCAAATATAAAAAAGGCGATAAACTCGTCGCAGCTAATTACCGTCCAATCAGCCTCACAAGTATAGTTCTCAAAACAATGGAAAAAATAATAGCAGCTGAGCTGAGAAGTTTCATCGCCACAGAAGGCGTAACTATCGATGAACAACATGGATTTGTTCCAAAAAGATCCACTGTGACTAATCTTTTCAATTGTCTTGACAAATGGACTTCTAACTGGAATGATCACGTACCAACAGATACCATATACCTAGACTATGAAAAAGCCTGTGACCGAGTACCCATTAAAAGATTGATAACAAAGCTGGAACACTTTGGTATTCGTGGCAAGCTCCTGCGATGGATTTCTGATTTTCTAACTAATAGAAAATTCAAAGTTAGAATAGGAGACACATTATCAGAAGCTCACAGTGTTCACAGTGGAGTACCACAGGGATCTGTGCTGGGGCCCATCCTCTTTGGAATGTTCATTACTGACCTGAAAAGTGCTATTAAATCAGAGCTATCTATGTTTGCCGACGACACTAAAATCATTGGAAACTAAAAAGGGTACCACACGGCACTGTCAGTCCGCGTACGTAACGCGTAGGTATCGTACGGTTGTGTCACTGGAATCAATCTGTCAGTGATTTTAATTGTGTTTGTTTTTTGTGTGTTTTCGTGTTAATTACATTTCAAATATGCCTTCGTGTGTTGTGAAGTGGTGCAGAAACCATACTGATATGAAAAACGCTGGAATCACCTTCAAATATTCATTTTAAGACCCTAACCCCAGCGAAACGCTGTTAAAAGCGTATTTTGGTACATTTTAAACGGCTATCTACTCGTTAATTGTAAGATATATAGAAAAACAAACACAGTCCATATTTCTACAATATCATAACCTTTCCATTATACGACTCCAATTATTTATCAATGCAATAAATATTCAGTAAATTCGTTAAAAAGTGAATGATATAATTGAAATGTTACAATTAATAACATGCGTTACCTCATAAAGCACACACAATTTTAACTTGAAACTAATACTAATGGATAGATAATTTCACAAAGAACAACTACTAAGAAAAAAAATTTCAATAAGAGCCAAAATTGATTAGTTTAATAAAGATAATCATAAATCTGTACGTATTTGCAAGGAACACTCTGGCGCCGCCGCGCGCCGCCGGTTCGAGAATTCAGTGCGTTGCAAGCTCTCAGACGCGAAGCCTGTGTCGCTTGTCATCGCGCTCGCCTAGCGCACATTTATTGCTAACGTCACGGTATATTTGTTTTAGCAGTATTATAAGTTCGCACTGTTTTTGGCTGCTTACTAACTTTTTTCTTTACTGCGAAAGGACGCTTTGTGTATATATTTTCTTGTTTGTTTATGTTTTGCAAAAAGACGCAAACAGACAGACAACAAAATCACAAAATTATTTTGTAAATCCATACTAATATTATAAATGCGAAATTAACTCTGTCTGTCTGTCTGTATGTTACGCTTTCACGCCTAAACCACAGAACCGATCTTGATGAAATTTGGTATATATATATAATATTATATTATATATACCAAATGGTATATAATTATATTATATAATATACCCCATATTAGAGCTTGGGAACGGATATAGGCTACCTTTTATCGCGAGAACAGGGGTTTAAGGGGGGGAAATAGGGGATGAAAGTTTGTCATTTTTATATAGATATCCTAATGAAATTTGATACAGAGGTGGATTAGAGCTTGGGAATGAACATAGGCTACCATTTATTGCAAAAAGGGGGGGGAGTAGGGCCATGGGATGAAAGTTTGACATTTTTGAAGATATCCTGATGATTTTTGGTACAGAGACAGATTAAAGCTTGGAAACGAACATAGGCTACCTTTTGTCACGAGATTGTGAAAAAGGGGGTTTAAGGGGGGGTTGAATAGGGGATAAAAGTTAGTCAGTTTTAAAGATATCCTGATAAAATTTGGTACAGGGATGAATTAGAGCTTGGGAACGAACATAAGCTAGCCTTTATTGTGAAAAGGGGGTTTAAGGGGGGGATAGGGTATGAAAGATTGTCAGTTTTTTAAGATATCCTGATGAAATTTGGTACAGGAATGCATTAGAGCTTGGGTATGATCACAGGTTACACTTTGTTGTAAAAAGGGGGGGTTAAGGGGGGGATTAGGGATGATAGTTTGTCAGTGTTGAAGATATCCTGATGAAATTTGGTACATAGATGAATAAGATCTTGAGAACTGATATATGCTACCTTTTATTGCGACACTATGCCTTTGAAGGGGGGAGTGGGGTTATGAATGACATTATTTTTGAAATTTGGTACAGAGATATGTTAAAGCTTGGGACCAGACATAGGCTACCTTTGATCGCATAAAAGGTAACGGGCATGGCGAGAGAAATACCGTGTTAGTGCCTTTCTTCTTCTTCTTCATCTTAGCGCTTTCAACTCAGAAACTGGAATTCACTTTACTAGTGTAACTGCGGGTTTGGCTTAGCTTCGATATTTTCCGTAAAGCGACTGCTATTTAAGCTCCACAACCCAAAGGTGATTTCGAAGCATTACAGTTAGACCGGTTGTTGGACTTTTTAGAACTCCAACTACCATGTAACGACTGCCATAGATATTCGTATGGCAACCGAGACCGATGGCTTAACGTGCTCTCCGAGGCACAGTTAGACTATTGCAAATACCCATATTCATACATACAAATATTTGCACTGAGTATGGATCGAACTTGTAGCCGCGTTCACTTCCGCCACACTACAGAAGATGTTAATTGAGCCCTGAGATGGCGTGCGGTTATAGTCGGTTTGAGTCCGATGTGAATCCCCTACAGACCAGTTGCGGTATCCGCAAGAAAAAAAGAAATTTTTATTAAAATATCGAATTTCATTGTTAGTATGATATCAGATGAGCCTTTGAGATAAAGTGCTTTATTTAGTCAAATTTAATTTATAAGTTTAGATTTCAAAGATTTCTTTTCATTTAATGTACCATGTTTGTAAGAGACATTTGATCCATATGATTGACCCTGTCGATGGATGACATAAAAATAGAAATTGTTATTTTTTCAGATTTTAGTCGGTTCGATTACCGGGAGAGGCAAGCGAATTTTTGAATTTTTTGAATGCTATTTCATTTCTTTTTAAAAATAAAGGAATGTTTCCTTTGAGCGAAATTAGCTATCTCCAGTACCCTGTTTCTCACCCAAAATAGAAAAAATGATAAAAAAAATTTTTTAGGGTTATCATACCTAGAACTGATACTCAAAAATTTTTTTTTCGTCACTCCCTTACGTGTTTCATCAAACCCATCTATGGATAGGTCTTCAAAAATGATATTGAGGTTTCTAATATAATTTTTTTCCAAACTGAATAGTTTGCGCGAGAGACACTTCCAAAGTGGTAAAATGTGTCCCCCTCCCCCCTCCCCCCTGTAACTTCTAAAATAAGAGAATGATAAAACTAAAAAAATATATGATGTACATTACAATGCAAACTTCCACCGAAAATTAGTTTGAACGTGATCTAGTAAGTAGTTTTTTTTAATACGTAGTAAATCGTAAACCGAAATTTACCTACTCGCTGCTACGGAACCCCATCATGAGCGAGTCCGACTCGCACTTGGCCACTTTTTTTTGTTACCTTTATAAATTTTCATCTGACTGTACTGCTTTTGCTGAATCAATAGGTTTTTTTACTTATGTATCGAGTTGATAGAAGTAAAATACTTATCAAAATTTTAAAAATCCGGTTACTGGGACAAAGATCCTAGTTACAAATTTCAACAGTAATATGATCATGTCTATGCCTACAAGATGGCAGACTGTAAAAACAGTCTTAAATTTTAATATAGAATGCAAAGAAACTTTTTCACGACCTTACTTCGCCCCCGTGATACTTACATACCTGTAATTTAGTGATTTTAAAATCATTAGTTCTAAAAAATGTATTAAAAAAGTTCCCCGATTTACCAACATCACTGCCCCGCTTCCCTGGGTAGCAGGGTGATGATGTATAGTTTACCCCGATAAATAGACTATCCAACACAAAATAAATATAATTCCAATCCGGCCAGTACTTTCAGAGATTAGCGTGTTCAAACTAACGTTTCAGATTTATAATATTAGATACATAGATATATTATTATACTTAGTATAGATTATTTGATTGGAATTAGAAAGGGGAAGAAGTATGCCATGGGTATAACCGCGGAGCACAGCCTGCTATAGTTTGTTCACGGAGACGAGTTAGTAGAGCGCTATCTCACTCACACAATTTTTTAACTGCGATTGGTCAGTGATAAACGCTTAGGCGGTGTACACAGTACGAGTACTTTTTAGTCTACTCATACTTCCCGTACTGTGCAGACGTGCTCTTACTTGTGACTGTATACTCAACTCGTGAACTGGTTTGTGTATTGGATTTTATGATTGATTGCTTTCCTGAGGACTTGGCGGCTTGTGAAACGGACTTTTCATTGTGAATTGAAATAGTGCGATAATGGCGGATATCGAACAATCTGCTGAGAAAAGAAAACGGCGGGGTTTTTTGTCTACCGAGAAGACTATGATTTTAAATATGTACCACGCAATGAGAAATGCAGACTCTTCGGCCTCCAACGGTGACATTCTGAAAGCTGTTGCATCTTCTTTAGGTATTCACTGGGCTTATGAACAGAAGCCGAATTAATTAAAGAATTGTAAAATTGTAAAAAATAATTAAAGAATTGTAAAAGAGAAAAATGATAGTGGTGAGCTAAAATCCCCGAAGAAAATGAAGCTACGTGTGTCAATTGTTGATACGATTGATAACTTTACAAAATGTGCCATCAGAAATATAGTCCACAATTTCTTCGCGCAGAATGAAATACCTACTCTAGACAAGATTTTAAAGAAAATCAGTGATGATGGCACTTTGGGCATTATAAAGAGAACGACGCTGCATAAAATATTGAAAAAAATTGGTTTTAAATTCTGTAAGAGAAGCAGAAATAGCTTGTTGCTAGATCGCGATGACATATTCTTTTGGAGAAGAAATTATCCGCGAGCTATCAAAAATGCACGAGAAAATCATCAAAAAATTTACTATTTAGATGAAACATGGGTGAATGAAGGTCACACTACCTCAAAAGCATGGGTCGATACTACAGTGAAAAGCAGGCGAGACGCTTTTATTAAAGGACTAACGACTGGCTTGAAAACACCTTCAGGTATATTTTTTGATCTTATTGTCAATGTAATTTAGAAGCCCAAGGTGACGCAGGTGGGCTAATGACCCGTTTATTGTTCTTTTGTCATAAATGAGCATTATCTTAATAAAATACTTTTGTCTCAATTTTTGTACAGTAAACTGGCCCAGGTGCGCTACATCCATTGTTATTCTCTGTTATTATCACTATGTTATTGTTATTTTCTCATTGTATAAACACGTGTTTTATAACATGTTTTATATTTTCGTTACAGGAAAAGGCAAAAGAATAATTATTACTCACATCGGGAGTGAGGATGGATTCGTCGAAGGGGGTCTGAATATATTTGAGTCGAAGAAACAAGGCGATTATCACAAGGAGATGAATGCCGAAGAATTTGAAAATTGGTTCAGAGAAATTTTAAATAAACTAGACGATAATTCTGAAATAGTCATGGATAACGCCTCCTATCACTCTAGAAAAATAGAACGAATTCCAACGGCCAAATGTAATAAACAGGAAATCATCAATTGGTTACGCGAAAAAAATATTAGGGGTTAAAGTATGAAATTGCCGATTTGTACTGACAAATTGAAATTCGTTTTTTTTTTTAATTTAACGTATTTATTTAATCAAAATAATTACCATTATTATCTATACATTGCTGCCATCTAGTAGGAAGGTCATTTATGCCTTTGCGATAGAACTCTGGTGATCTAGATTCGACAAACTGTGTGAAAGCATTTTGTACTGCCTCCTGAGAAGAAAACTTTTTATCACATAGAAAATTGTCCAAATCACGAAAAAAATGGTAGTCTGTTGGAGCAAGGTCTGGCGAATACGGAGGGTGACGGATAGTTTCTAATTGCAGTTCCTGTAGAGTTAAAACGGTTTCTCGTGCTGTATGAGGTCTCGCGTTATCATGGAGCAATAATGGTGAAGATCGATTCATGAGTCGGGGCTGTTTCACTGCTAGTTTTGCTATCATTGTTCGGAGTTCGGCACAGTAGACATCTGCCGTTATTGCTTGACCAGATCGTAGAAAGCTATAGTGAATAACACCATGCTGAGACCACCAAACAGTTACCATTACCCTTTCATTGGTAAGCTTTGCTTTAGGACACTGTTGTGGCGTTTCACCTGGGGTCAGCCATTGCATTTTTCGCTTACGGTTATCGTAAAGAATCCACTTTTCATCACATGTCACAATTCGATCCAATATTCCTTCATTTCTGTATCGATTCAACAAGGCAACACAAGTTTCAACACGCATTTCTTTCTGCAGATCAGTCAAATCATGAGGTACCCATTTTTCACATTTTTTTATTTTATTGATTTGACGCAAATGAGTCAATATTGTTGGTAAGGTAACGTTAAACCATGCAGCTAATTCCTGGGTAGTTTGGCTCGGATCGGCTTCCACCATGTCTTTCAATTCATTGTTATTCACCTGTGTGGACGGCCTTCCTCGTGGTTCGTTCTTCAAATCAAAGTTTCCATCACGAAAGCGTTTAAACCAAAATCGCACGGTGCGTTCATTAGCAGTCCCCTCTCCAAACGCAACATTGATATTGCGAGCTGTTTCTGCCGCGTTAGTTCCACGTCGGAACTCGTATTCAAAAATCACTCGAATTTTCGAAGTATCCATCTTTCTTGTCTAAGCTGAATAAAAAAACAACTGAAAGTCGATAATCGAATGTTGCACATTTTTAAATGAAGAACTACATAGGCCATGTGGAAAAAGTTTCACTCAAAAATCTCAAACCATGAAGGTTCTATGTCAATTCGAAGTACCTATTACAATGAAACGGCAATTTCATACTTTAACCCCTATTATTATGCATAAAAATTAAATTATAATATAATGGAAAGATTAAGCGAATAAGAGAAACTGCGGTGCCTATTTGCACTGTGAGATATTTTATATACCTACCTATTTGCCATTTCTAAATTTAATAAAAAAGTTAAACTGTTCTTATTTAGTTCATTACTCAAATTATTTATGTAGTTGCTTGAATTTGTTGAAACTATTAATGGAACTTCATTTTACTATTTTTAGATATATTAAAACTCACTTTACAATATGTTTACCTGAAGATGAGTTAATCGAAACATGTCGTAATATTATTAATTAAATATTAGTATTATACAGTGACAAAACTAAATATAATTGTGTGGAACTTGTAAAGTGAGTTTTAATATTTATAAAAATAGTCAAATTATTTCTTTTTTTAATATTTTGCTATGTTTCAGATGGTTAGTCCATTACGTTCAAATGTAGAATCATCTGGTCGACAATTGAAATTAACAATTTAAAAATAATGGTAAATAAGTGTTTTGCCAAAATAATAGAACGAAATGATGTCACGAAACCCCTTAAAGAAAGCCATCCTATAGAAAGCAATCACGAGGTTATGTTGTTAAAAGCTATAATCGAACAGTTTCATTTTGCATTATATTGCTAAAGACGAGTCTTTACTAAAATCCAACCGCCATAAATTAAATAAAGTAATTATTTTCAAAGGTACATAATTGTGAAAAATAACAACGTATTTTAATTTGTATGCGTATGTTGTTCAATCAATAGAAAAATAATAACAATCCAGTTATTATTTTTGAAATGAAAACTTCTTTAGCGGCGTTGGACGGGTAAAAAGTGTTAAACTCGTGTCAGGATTACTTGACCTTTAAACCGTAACCGACGACTGACGTCATACAACATTAGCTAAAAAAATTATATTTTATTAGGTACGCCAAGAAGCTTCGTAGCTTAGTTGTAAGTGCTTCGACTGTAAGTCCTTATGGTTTCAGATGGTACTGGGTTCGAACCTGGGCTTCTGACATTTTTTTGTGAATATTTTTTCTTTTTGTAATTTGTTACTTTTTGTGATTATTTTTCTTTGTGCCATTCATTAATTCCTTCTGACAGAAAATTAGTGATAGGTTCTATGATTGGCGCTATATTATAGGTATGGTATGGTATGTTCTTTTTATCTTTATCTCTGTATATAACTAAGAAAGAAAGAAAGAAAATGTTTTCACTTTGCCGGCTCTCCCGGAGTGCAACCCGTCTTTTATTAATGATTGAACTTATTCAATAAAAAATAAACACAAACAGCTGTCTTATTATTGTATAACACCATCCACGCTCATCACGTTCGCCGCTTCGCCACTATGACGGATGGGGCGCCGAGACGGCATGACTTTGGCGCGACCAATCGCGTGCAAATGTTCAACAATGGATGTGTGAGTGTTTTGTTTTATTGCTGTTTTTAGCGGTAGCTCTATGGGAGTTACATTTCTATAGGATACATTATTCGTAGATTAGTTAGAAGTCAGTTGGAATGCAATGCCGTCATCTGGAGCCCACATGAAATTAAATATAATCTCATGTTGGAGCGCGTTCAAAACAAATTCGTTAGGTATCTGTACTTACAGTATTATGGCGTTTACCCTTTTTATCCGTTATTGTATCCAACACTATTTATACTGGGTATGGTTGGGTACAACGAGTTGAGGGTAAGGAGGGAGCTCGCAGGGGCCATGTACCTATTTAAGGTTATGCGCGGAAAGATCCAAAATCTGGCCATACTGGTGCGGATAAGTTTATGCGTTTCGGATGGTTACGCGGGGAGGCGCCGGAGCCCACAGCTGCTGCAGGTGCCGAGCGCGTGCACTAACCTGCTGCAGGAGGCGCCGCTGACGCGCGCGCTTCGGACGCTCTACGCAGTCTCACTTCTCGTCGACCTGTTTTGTTGCTCTCTGAGTGAATTCACAGTTACAACATTATCAGTTGTATGTTAGAGAGATGTTAGTCATGTTATTGCATGCTTAGATTGCCTACTCTGTCGTGTTAGGGTGTACCCTGTAAAGATGGACGTAGAAGAGAAAATAAATAAATAAATAAAAAATACATACGTGAACCCTAAACACTCCTTTTTTTGGACAGTCGTGTAAAAATAGTACTAGCACAACTTGTTTTTGAGTTATTCAAGGTTAACAGCTAAAAAAAACGAGAAAGATATTCCCAGGCTTACGCACCTAATTATTACTCTAAGAATTAATCATAAAAAAATACATGCCTACCGAACAATTAGGTACGATTCACACTGACCGACATTGTTATCCTCAGGCCAAGGGGAAATAATATAATGAAAACAGCGAATGGAGCGAACTATGCTTGGAGTTTCTCTGAAGGATAGAATTCGAAACGAGGTGATCCGACAAAGAACCAAAGTTACCGACATAGCTCGCAGAATAAGCAAGGTGAAGTGGCAATGGGCTGGCCACGTCTGTCGAAGGACCGATGTCCGTTGGAGCAGACGAGTCCTAGAGTGGAGACCGCGAGAAGGCAAACGAAGGGTAGGACGCCCCCTAACCAGATGGACCGATGACCTGAAAAAGGTGTCTGGGACGGACTGGATGCGGAAGGCAGAGGATCGCACGAAATGGGGCACATTGGGAGAGGCCTATGTCCAGCAGTGGACTGCAGTAGGCTAATTGATTGATTGATAGGGTACTCTCTGGCACTGGCCCTGGGTCAACCGGGGTGCGAGGGATATGCACCAGCTACCTCACCTTGCACTCGACCTTGCACTGCGACCCACAGACGGATGGATTGGGGCATTAATGTTTAAGGCCGTATTTTTTGGGGTAATCCTACCCCAAAAAATACGGCCCTATTATAATAGCAATAAAAACGAAGTTGATGGACATGAGTAGTGAAGTTGGAACTGTTTTACTTGACATTGGCAAAATTGTGGCGATTTGCTGCAGAGGCCATATTGAAGGAGTTCCAGTTGAAATGTAAGCAAACTGGTCATTATAAAAATCAGTGTCTGTTAGATATAGGTATACAGATATAAGTGCGTGCGCTGCGCCTCACGCGACACCCTTACCTATATATTAAACAGTGTATCGCTTACCTGCGTTTGATTAGCACGTCTCACCCGCATTACCCGCATACACATCAGTGGCGACGAGGGTAAGAAAATCAGCGGAAAAAATTAAGGCCATTCGAGATGCGCCGATTCCTAAAAATGTAAGCGAGCTGCAATCTTTTCTAGGGTTAATTAACTATGACCGTAATTTTGTGCCAAGGGTTTCAACAATTCTTAATCCATTGTATCAACTACTCAATAAAAACACAAAATGGATTTGGTCTGAGGTTCACCAACAAGCCTTCAATAAAATAAAAACTCGGTTATCGTCCGATAATATTTTAGCCCACTTCAATCAAAATGCAACCGTTATCTTAACAGTCGATGCGTCACCGTATGGTCATCATGTTCCTGCTCTTATCCATTCGAGAATAAGCTTGATGTCTCGATCCTATTGCTGTGTTTGCTGCATGGCTTCACTACTCCACTCATCGCTGACAGTATCAGTCCTTATTATTCTAATCGCTACACTGTCCATAGCTTCTTGCCTGACACAGTGGTTACATTCTACCGGACATGGTGCGCATCTGCATTTCCATGCGCTTTGCCACTCCGATGTTCGATGACGAAGTCGTATTCCTGGAGCTGTTCAATTCATCGTGCCACTTGACCTTCTGGATTTTTATATTGTAGCAACCATTTTAAAGCAGCATGACCAGTCCTCGGATGATGTAATACGTTTACGTTACAAATTCGAATATTATTCGTGCTCAGGGCACTGTACTATCAGTACCTACGTGTCGAGTGCGAGCCGGTCGCCTGGTGTGATTCATACCTTAGTAAATCGCATTATTACACCAAACGTTTCAACTAACGACAGTCCATGTAACATAATTATACTGCTTCCGGGTTATTCGGCCGTGAAAGCCAAAAGACGTAAACAACCTCGGTCCATATAAATAAATACGATTGTTAAAACTGCTCTACAAATTTTTTAAATCAGCACTGGGAGAGTGAAGTAAGATTTCAAAATTATAATATACGTAGTCAAGTTTGTGTTCAGAAGAATTGTTTGCCATGATGCCCACAACTACTGTCTATCATCGCACCACTCGCCATAGGCAGGGAATTCTTCTTCACACATTATAACCGAAAGCGGTGCGGTACGAAAGGAATTTCATCCCGTGCGCATTGAAGCTGTGGAACGAATTCCCTGCACGCGTGTGTGCCCCTGGTATTACACACGTCGGTAACCGCAACCACTATTCATCATGTGGTTCGTGTGCTCTTCTGCCATCTATGTGGTATAACCAAAAATCCTGAATGTAACGACCTGAAAAAGGTATCATATAGAGTACACGGCGTACTGCGATAGACTGCGATAGACAGACTGCGATAGACCAACCGATTGATTGGAATATTACTCCAGGGCTTTAAAGCGAATGTGTAGATTTAGTATTGTTGTTTTGATTAACTTTAAAAGCGTTATACATTTTTGCAAGACTTTAAAGTAGTTTGTAATTTGCGTGACTTAATCACTTTATTACATTCTATTAAAAGTTCCCCTCTTAAAACTATGTTATATTTTCAGCTGCACAATAACCAAAGATGATAACCTTAGTATTGATATGTATCTGCGCCACATATCTGCTCTGGAAGCAGTACTACACCAGGTCGGACGAGCCCCCGATGCTACCTGGATGTTGGCCTTTTGTCGGACATTTATGGTCATTCGTTGGGAATGGTGTCAGTAAGTACACAATCCTTTTTTTTTCTTTTTTTGTATTCCACTTAGGTGGCAGACAAGCACAAGGCCCAACTGATGTAAAGTAGTTACCGTGGTATATGGACGTTTGCAACACTAGGGGCGTCACACTCGCGCTGCCGAGCCTGTTATAACAGAGAGCTTCTGTGCCGTTAGTGTAGAAGATAAAGCAGGACAAGTCTTAGGTCTTCCCACTGACAGCACAAAAATTCTCCAGTTAGCTCTGCCTACTCTATTCACCGCTGGAAACACAACACGAGGTTATTATGACCGGCGGTGTTCTGTAGGGCGGAGATACACTCGGCAAAAAAGATAGTGTTTATAGCAGTAAGGTTCAACTTTCTTGGTGGTTTGGAGTGAATAGATACACGTCTGTCTTTTATGAGATTTATTTGCAACTAAAATATTAAACTACGATCTACAAGTTTTATATTGATTTGATGCGTGCCTAAGTACCCAAACAGAACGTACGAAATAGCTTCAACAGATAGTATCCCTTTACATGTGTGGGTAGGTATGTCTAATATATTATTTTACGCGATATGTCAGACGCTGAGAATGAAGTCAAACGTAGGTATTTACATGTCTGTGAACTGTCAATAACTCGTTTATTCACTCACGCACTTGCAAATTGCAATTGATTCTAAACCATTCGTATTTGTTTATTATATTAGTTACAGTTTTTTGGGTAATAGTTCATATCATTCATAGAATAGTATAAGACTATAATTTTTAGAATACTTAACATCAATCATCGTGGTTCCGGGGCATACGGACTCTTTTCACCCTTTCCACATTTCCTCTTTTTACCCTTTTCACGTTTCCCCTTTTTCGATGACCATCTTTCCTGAGACTTTACCTTTAGCTTACCATCAGGCGAGGTGAAGTCAAATTGACGTGTCCTATATAAAAAAATCCTAGTATAAAATTTGCTTTTTGCACTTATGTAGTTTGTTTTTTTTCGTTTACAAATAATTTTCAACTTAATAGTGGGTCGTAAATAATGAACGTCGATTACTAAGAATCTATACTACAACATTTGTCGTTCGTAATATTTTTAGATTTATTCATTAACTTTGTCATGGAAATACTGTTGGTATAGTAATATATTACAGAATAGATCACTTTGCAGCTTTGAGAGCGAAAATAAATTGTTTCAATATAATAAACATTTCCTTTTGTGCAATAGTTAGCAGAAACATTTTGGTAAGCAGTAGATACTATTTTATGAAATACCGGAAAAAATAATACAAACCAGATAAAAACATTTTTGAATTTTCAAATATATATTCAATCAGTTCTTCAATTATTTCAAGATTTAAAAAAAGAAGTTTCCATTACGTGTTCACAAGAAGGTTTAACCAAGACAGTTTGGAAAACTTTTTTGGTTCTGTACGACAGCAGGGTGGCTCTTGCACCGAGCCTACACCAATTCAATTCACAAGGGCGTTTTCCAAACTTTTCTTGATGAATATGCTAAAGAACTCACCGTCATCGAATTGTGAGACTGGCATATATGAAATATTGCTGAAGGCTGAAGATATAATGAAAATGGATATCTCAATTCATGCCGAAAAGCCTCAAGTGTCACTAGTAGCTTTGGAGGGCGAAAACGATTATCGTATGGATTTACCAGAGACAAATGCAATGACTTACGTTGCAGGTTATTTGATTTTCAAATGTCGTAAGAAACACAATTGCGAAAAGTTGGTGCAAGTTATGAAATCAGTGCCAGGTTTAGATCAAAATAAATTATTTACTCACTACAAAGCATACAACAAAAATTCATCATTTTACGGAAGCTTAAAAACACCACCACAGGAACTCGGTCAGTATGTTGACAAATTAGAAACTGTTTTCACAAACAATTTTGAGAAAATATATTGAAAACAAACCAGGGAGTAGGTACAATATTCAAAATGTTAAAAGAAATTTTGAAAAAATTTGAAACTTTTTGTAAGGCTACGTATTTATGCCACATTGAAATTCAATAACCGTTGCTTTAAATCTGGTAAGAAAACAATGAAACAATATTCAAAAGTCAAACATTTGTAACCAGGGTTTGAGGATATATATCCGATATACAGGGTGATAAAAAGATGTCAGGCAAAATTTTAACTGTGGCTTCTAGTCATGGATCTGAACAACTTTCCCCAAGAAAGCCATAGTCAATTCTCAAACTATAATTGTTATGCTATTTGTGTATTTGTTAGAGTTACCCAATAACATTTTGAGCAATTGTTTTGACTTCTCATCTGTTTACTTTTATGTGTATGTAATAAAAATTATGGATGAAGCCCGCATCCAGCGGCTTTATGGAAATCCTTGGGGGAGGCCTTTGTCCAGCAGTAGACGTCTTTCGGCTGAAACTATGAATAAAAATAATAATAATTTTATATAGGGTCTTAACTAAGGTATGCACTTTTTTTAACTGAAGCTTCTACTCATGAAACTGAATAACTCTCTCCAAGAAACCCATATTCAAATCGCAAAAAAAATTTTGGACTTCCCATACTAAGTTGGCCGATCAGGTGATCGACTTAGCGTGGAAGCCCAAATTTTTTTTTATTGAATTTCAAAAAAACAAGAAAAATTACAGCTTACGTATTGTATTAATCCTTGAATGAAATTTTGAAGCATTTACTATGCTAACTTTTCAAATTCTCCTATACTACCGTCTTAGGGCGACGGTGGGAGGCATCTACCGACATTCATTCGAAATATCGGAAACAATAGTATAGGAGAATTTGGATAGCTTCAGGTGTGGCTCGGTGGCTCAGTGGTCAGAGCATTCCCTCTGTAAGGGAAAGATCGTGGGTTCGAGTCCCACCTGGGCGTTCACTTTTTCCTATCTTAAACGATTTGTATTAATCCTTACTAATATTACAAATTATAAATGCGAAAACGCCTACAAAAATAATATAAATTCAAATATGAACTGCTTTCAAAGCGCAACGAGTCACATTTGATTTAACTGGCGCAAATTAAAATAATTTACCAACATGATTTTTGGGTGACGGCTCTCGGACTAGTGTAAGCCGTTTCGTGTTTGCGTATGTAACTAAATACCTAAATTATATGTTCAATTTAGCAAATACACTAAAGTGTAGTAGTAAAGAATACTAAATGTAGTAGTATGCTTATCGTCTTATGTTAAAATGTGCGGACATTGTAATAAAATACTTTTTCATCTAATACTAGGTAGGTAGGTATATTTGAAAGTTGTCATTTTCACATAAGTAGAAAAATAGTAACAGGTACATAACTGGACTGGTATTCAAATATTCAGTTCTTCACAAGAAGGCAACCCTAACAGCGTAAGAAGAGATAAGAGGTACGCGATAGAAAGAGACGCAAGTTGTAGGTGAATAAAATTATAGGTACTTAATGTTGTACGAGCTGAATTCCACCGTATTGCGTCGAAGCAAGACTGAAATTAATTAAATCTTCTGGCGCAGTGATTCTTCTGTACGTTAGTACTATTAATTATTCTGTGGTATAATTTCATTATCACATTAGAGGTTTTATTAGTGAAATAGTGTAGTTATATTAGACTGGATTTATAGATAAATATTGAATTAACAATGATAATTTCGATAAGATCCAGCTTTAGTGACGGAATGTAATGCCATGTATGAATGCATGTCACACAGGTGAATGCTACTTATAGCCGTCCAAGGTTCCTAATATATTTCTGTAGTCGTGTAACACCTAATCATCCAATAGGTGCTCCCCAAATACTGTACTCGATTTTATTTCCTGTGTTATAATTTCAGAAATATGGGACAGCTTAAGTTACTATTCTGAACAGTGCACTTCTATGGGTGGAGTAGCAAGCATGCGTATCGGCCCTAAGACATTCTATGGTAAATATTCTTTTTCTTTTACTTGAAAAGTATTTTTTAATCCAATATCTAGAAAAAATCTGCATTTAAGTTTTTATTATACGTGATGTGCATACCTGATGCGCCAATCCTCATGCAGAATTAATAATAAAGTCTCAAACAGATAGGCGCATTATTATCGGTCGATAAGTAATGAACGCGTTATTTAAGGTGTTACGGTACTTTGAGGTGAGGATTTGGCAAAAACAAAAACAAAAATAAAAATTGGGTCACCACATTTATCGATATGAATTGCAAACATTTAAGAAGTTGTCATTAATTAATAAAAATTTAGACCCTACCCTCGCGCCACGGTGCCATAGTGGAACTACGCACGCGTAGTTCGTTAGCGTACAAATATGAGCGTAATATTAATATTGCCTGTATTGCATACGTCCATAGGCCACGGTAACAACTTTCCACGAGGTAGACCGTGTGCTATTCTGCCACATAAGTGGTAAAAAAATATTTCAGTGAAAATTAACATACTTATATTTTTTGTGGGATTTCGTGGAGAGTTGCCGAAACCGACCAATCCCTCAAAGTTCCGAAAATTAATTTCCACTAGTGCCGTGCTTCAATATACTAATTAATAGATAAATGATTGCAGTTGTGACAGACCCCGACGACATGTTCACGGTGGCTAACACATGTCTAGCTAAGGATGATTACTACGACATTGCAAAACCTTGGGTACGTGAAGGCTTAGTCACTGCTAATCGTAAGTATAATAGAATTTATATTTTTGTTTTCCTTTTCTTGAATTTGCATCAACTCCAGTATTGTCCTAGTTCCAAAAAAGTCCGATGAAGGATGTTAATGTAAAATAGGTACAGATAAATTACGTGCACTATGTTTTAGTAGTAAAATTTCTTAAATTCCACTAGTACTGATATGGAAAAATCATCGCAAGATGCTTAGTACGGCGTTCAATCAGGCTGTGCTGGATCGGTTCGTCGGTATTTTCAATAGCCAGTCCAGGAAACTCGTCAACGACATGAATAAGGAGACTGTGAAAGGGTCCTTTGATTGCCGAGAATACATCAGGAATAACAATTTAGAGACCATTTGTTGTAAGTCTCTTATTTTTTAATACAAAACTCTAATTAGCATTACTGAAAACACATTAATATCGGCGAGTTATTAAAATTATGTGAAACATTTGCCGCCTCACAGGGATTAATTTATAATGTTAAAAAATGTGAGTACATGGTCTTTGGGGTCAGGGGCAAGAAACGGGGAACGGTGACCTTTACTATGAATGGATCACAAATTAAGAGGGTATCCACTTTTGAATATCTTGGGCACTTCCTGGCCGATGACGTCAAGGACGATGTAGATATTGAGAGCGAGCGCAGGGCTTTGGCGGTCCAAAGCCCGTAGATTTGCTCGGTGTACTGATCAAGTAAAAATAACCTTATTTGGTACACTGGCAATCTATGGGTTGGCTATGCCAAAAGATATATACATAGATATGAATACCCTGCGCGTTCAATATAATAATGCATTCAGGATGTTGTTGAGACTACCTCGTCACTGCAGTGCATCGGGAATGTTTGCACAAGCCAGGACCGATGAGTTTTATGCGATTATACGCAAAAAGTCGGCATCACTGTTAGGGAGAATGAGAGGTGGTCGCAACAGCATCCTGAATACCATAGCGGAGAACATTAGTTCTCCGATTGTAAAGCGCATAGTGCGGAGGGTGATTAATACTAACACTAGTTTATAAGATACTTATGTTACTAACACCATACAGTTTTCCGAAATAAATTTCTTATCATTATTTTCTTTATTCATTTGCTTTTTTATTATATATATATCTATCTTTCGATTCCAAACCAGCATATTATTTTGGTTCCACTCCTAAGCCCTGATTGGCTTGGCGGATGCGGTATTGCCTCATACTTGACCCACGTAGACTGGCTATCTCCAATGATTATGTCCACACCAGTGAAAGCTGGCTAGCATCATAGTTATGTTATAACATAATACTGATTTCAGTGACTGTCCTTGGAATTGACTTCACCAACTCATTGCTGACTAAAAAATATCTAAAAACGTTGGATTTAGTGTTGCGCAGCTTTATTGAACGATTACTAAAGTTTTGGTGGACCAGCTCATACACCTTCCGTTTTAGTGCCCTCAAGAAGACACAGGATGGTTTTATCAAGATATTGCAAACAATATCCGATACGGTAAGGACAATTTGACACAGAAACAACATATTTATGTGACAATACCTTTATTACAGTGCCTAAAATGATGGTGGTAATTATGCATTTATTACAGATTCTTCAAAAACGAAAGATTGAATTTGATAAGAATAATTATGCTCAGCATAATAAAGTTTCAGGTAAGGAGGTAGGAATAAAGCCAAGACCTTCAAAGAAAGTGCTTTACCTTTGAAATTGGCTATAATATAATTTATAATTAATAATTTTGACCTTAATAAAACTTATTACAATTTATTTAGGTACCAGGCTTAAAACCTTCATGGACATTTTACTCGAACTATCATATAATGGAAATGTATTGAGTGATGAAGATATCAGAGCACACCTAGATACTATAATCGTTGCAGGTGAAGATTCAATGTCTGCAACCCTCAGCCATACTATGATGTTACTGGGAGAGCATCCAAAGGTTCAGGAGAAGATTTTTAACGAGTAAGTGTTATGTCTCTATACTATCATAAATTATAAATTAGAGAGACAATAATTTGACAAACACAATAAATATTAGAAAGCAACCAGTTTGACTAATTTAATAGCTACAAATTTTCAGGATAAAACAAGTAATCGGAGATGAAGACAGAGACGTGACGAAACACGATCTGCCGCAGCTGGTGTATCTGGAAGCTGTGATCAAGGAGAGCATGAGAATTCGTACCGCCGTGCCGGTAGTCGCTAGAAAGTTAGATGTAGATGTGAAACTTAGTGAGTGTATAGACAAATTACAAGTTTGGTAATATAAGAGCAGAAATCTAGGTGTTGAATGTCATCAAAACCTTTGGGGCCGTACCAACCTTCCTGCAGGTGTTCCTGCTTATTGACCATCGAGGCAGTTGTCAGAACTAAGTCGCTTCTGTAATAGCCAAACTAAAACGAGGAGAAGCTAACAAGATGACAATGAAGATCGGAAACGATTCCATCGGGCTAAATGAGTACAATGAAGTATGATCTATTATTTCCATTTTTCAGAAAACTGCTCGCTATTGGCCGGTCGATCATGCTGTTTTTTTTTGTTTGGTGTTCATCTACATCCAATTTGGGGTCCTGACCGAAATGAATTTAGTCCTGAACGTTGGCTCGATCCGTCCCGACTACCGGAAAATCCTAACGCCTTTGCTGGTTTCAGTTAGGGAAAAAGAAATTGCATAGGTAAGTGACCGTGTTATGTCATGGCAAAATTATTTAGAATGATGTCTAAGAATTTCTGAACGTTACTGTGAACCGTATCCAGTAGACTGGCGGTATAACTTCACTGATGTTTTCTTAAATATAGTCTAGAATACAAACATGCTAAGTTTAAAATTGTGCACGTTCGATAGGAACATCATATTGATGATATAGAAGATGAACATGCCAAGCTGATATACAAATTTTGTAGTCAAGACCAACGTTTGCATGAAATATTTTTTAATAAATGAATAGTAAGGGCTGATTTTTAGCTCAAAGTGCGATTTTAGGCTCGTCTCTAACATACAGATTGGTATCCGAGGGAATTTTCACATGAAAAGAGTAATACTCCTTTCTTCCAATATTTTCTTCACTTTCTTTAATCTTGTGCAGCAAAAACGTATGCTATGATGCTAATGAAAACGACTCTTGTGCACCTGGTGCGCCGCTACCGCATCACTGTAGGAGATTCAGCAACGATACTGAAGTTTGAAATCACACTTCTGCAAGATAAGGGACATTTTATTCATTTAGAGAAGAGGTCATAGCCGAATACGTACTGCAATCTTCAATCGGTGACAGGAAAACTTTTTCAAAGTGTCAAGGAATAAAAAACTATGTGATAAAGGATTTCTTTTATTACATTTTTAATGATCAACAATTATCTTACTTGTTAAGTTTATAGTCAGTAACTATGGAGTGAAATTAAGTAGCCCACTGCAGTCCACCGCTGGACATAGGTCTCTCTCAATGCGCGCTATTTCGTCCGATCCTCCGCCTTCCGCACCTGTTGATTAAGAATAACGTTTTGGCGTAGACTTTCCTGCCGAAGTTGGGGGAGTCAGATGGGATGAGATTATTCTTGGGTTCTGACATTAAGTACTTGCTATTTTAACGTCTTCTACATAAAAGTACTCTCAATCAACATTTAATCTACCTGCATGAAAATCACGTCATAAATAGATAACATAGTACTTGTTTGTAATGGTGACACTCTTTCCTGAGACTTTGCCTTCAGCTTACTGAATCAAATTGAGGTGGCCTATATATAAAAATATAGTTAACATTTTGTAGCGTTTAATGATCTATGGAGAGCGGCACTGTTAGGGTGTCAACAGCTGTTATGTGAACTCCGTAATAAAAACCATAAAAAAAGATAGTTGACCTGATATTGGTGACAGCTGCTCGTCATGGTTGGTTAAAGGTTCTGAACCTGCAACAGTTAAAAGATAAATAAAGCTACTTGCAATCAAAACTACCGTCAACAGAAATTCACACTCACGCGAAATATCCTTGAACTTTTGATCACAGATAACTTTAGTTTTTTAAAGATGTTTAGAGCGGGACTCAGAGGTTCCAGGTTAGGAAAACTTTATTTTGAATAAAATATTTAAAGGCAGGTCAGACTCAAGTTATTATTGTGGGCAGCTCCGGAATGATAAGCCGAATAGATTGTTCACAATTGTCAGACGTAATATTTAACGGTGTTACTATTCAAATAAGTAGCGAGGTAAAAAACCTATGTATACGGATAGATAAGAAACTATCCTGGGGCCCTCAAGTACAAGAAGTCAGTCGCAAGTTTTTTGCATCGGCAGGTTCGATGCGTAGACTGCGAAACTTCCGACCTACTGCCACTAAAATTGCACTTGCAGAATCTCTTCTTCTTCCACTAGTTGACTACGCTGATGTCAGCTATCTTGATCTCACTGAGGAGCAACTTGATAAGCTTGAGCGCCTTCAGAATTTCTGGTCTACGCAAATCACGTATCACAATTCCGCAACTTGCTCAAGTGGCTCCCAATACGCCTTCGACGGAATGCTCACATTCTTTCCATGCTTTACAGTAGTCTCTTCAATCCCCGTACTCCTACTTACCTAAAAGAACGTTTTGTGTTCCTCAATGACACACATTCAAGATCCTTGAGGTCGTCAGTAACATTGCAATTGTCCACGCCCTCTCATTCTACAACATTTTATGACAAATCTTTCACTGTCCAGTCTGTACGGTTGTGGAATGCTCTGCCTGTATCCATCAGAAGCGCACAATCCCTGGCCATTTTCAAAAAAATGATAAAGGAACACATTTGCGTTCTGGATAGTTACTTTGTCATGTGGTTTTGAATGGGTATGGGCTCGCTGTGTGTAGTTATATCTTGTACTTATGAAATATATGTGTATATCTAATAATCATGTATGTATGTTTATGTAAATGTTACGGATATTGAATTTAAGTATGTACTTAGGTATATGTAAAATACAAAGTATATAATATGTATATAAATATATGTCTATATACTTATATATAGTTTAAGCTTATGACTACAGTAATAACTACCCATTAGTTATTATCGTTTAATTAAATATGTCCATCCAAAGGTTGCCTGGAAGAGATCGCTTGTAGCGATAAGGCCGCCATTTGTACATTTTTCTTATGTTGTCCGTACATGTACTGTATTTCTTTGGTGTACAATAAAGATTTATCTAATCTAATATAATCTAACGTTTTATTGCAACGGTGACAATAGTAAAAGTGATTAATAATTATAAGTTGTCATTTTGTTAATCAAATTTCTTGAAGTATGAAGACGTCTCGCTTTAAGTCTTCATAACATTATAGGCGTTAACATACTCCCGGCCGTTGAATGCTTCTATTCGAAAGTAGAAATCTGAAGAACGCCGACAAACGGTTACAGTTCCTGCCTTCGGAAACTTGCTTAATGTAGACTTGATCCTCGAGCACAGCAATAACGCGATCCAGCTTCTACTCAAAGGCGGCAAGTTATCATTATTTTTACCGCCGTCAGACTGACACATTTCAAGGTGTGTAAGGCCTAATGCATCATGATGTACGTAAATGGAGTTCAGAGACGGATTCTGTCCTATCTCGCATCTCGCCCAAACGTGCCGTCTTGACTGCTTGATCGTCTGAAGGCAGATAAAATGAAGGCGAGAACAATCGATTGACAAGAAGTTACATGGTCTTCAGAATAAAGGTAACCTGGAGTGAAGGGCATAGATCTTCAGGACTCGACGAAGATGGTGTGAGCAGCCATGAGTATCGCTTTGATTTGAGCAAACCATGAAGTAAATAATGAGAATTACAATATCCACGCACTGTTAATTTCTAAACAATACCAATTGGTCAAACTAATTCTCGCTTCCCAAAGACAGCTGACAGCATAGCAGATAATATAAAATTGTAATGGAAACCCAGAAAACTCATACCATGCCTCTGAATGAAGTTAAAACATGAATACAGAATCATGACTTTTTATATTGCTCATGAGAATCCAACGCAGGTATGATGCAAAGAAAATAAACAAATTAATAAATAGGTTCACTATTCCGACTTCACTAGTCTACATTAACAACAATAGCGACAAATAATATTCATGCGTGTGCGTCTATGTACACAGGTGAAAAGAAGCCTATAGGCAGGCGTGGTTCACTCCGCGCAGTACATCCGTTATATACCTGCAGCGAAGTATCCGGCCGAGCGGATTTAAAATTAGTCGAGTGTCACGCGCCGCTCGTGTGAACGCTTGAGGTGTTTTCTATGCTCGCGCTCGGCTGGGATTTTATAAAAACATTTTTTTTCTCTCTTGATCGTGCCTACTACTGGTACCTACCTTAGAATGGACAAGAAAAGAAAATATGACAGACGATATTGTGTGGCGTTCGGCTGTTTGAATTCGAATAGAATGATTCGATTTATCTTTTTTCTCGCTTCCCAAAGATGCTGAAAGGTAAGTTTGCCAAATTAATAAATCTTAAAATTTTAAGGTACCTACCTACCCATAACCCAACCTATCAATACTACTGTTCGGACAGAATGCGTATCTAGACAAAAACTACTTATTTTATAGGTAGACCACAAAATAGGTAGGTACCTAGCCAGTCCCTTCATAACGCCGTCATTTATTAGTTCTTACCTACATAATATATGAACCTTCGCGCTCGAAAGCTACCTTATAGCTTATAGGTAATATTTAGTATTCTTTGTTTATAGTCCGAGAGATTTGATTTGAGAGCTGAAGTAATAAATTTAATAGGTATACAAATGAATAGCATAATATTTAATATTATTCACCTGAACATGATAATTAGATACTTTGGCGCACTTTGGCTAGTCTGACGGGTATATAGACCGAGAGCTAAGGTTAAGTTTGACAATACATGGTGGCCAGCTCTCCTGGCTAAAAAATTTGGCGCCCCATATTGAGGAGTATTTGAGCCACCCCCATGTATGTCCAGTGATTTTTACTAGCTTAGGAGATACGATTTTTGAAGTTATACTACTTTTGGCGCACCTAACCTTTCTCGGCGTGGCGATTGTCAAACACTTAGAAAAATTTTCATTGTATAGAGACTGGACTATGGCAACTGCAACGGGGACTGTTCCTGTGGCGGCGACGATCGACTACTACGGTGACTGTGCTCCTCAGTGCCCTGTTTGCTTCACTCTAACCAATGACCACAAGCACATGTGTGTTTGCTCCGTACTGACTACCATTTGTCTATTTTATTTTAGGCGCCGAGAGTGGCTGATTTTAATAGGACGAGAGGACTTACTAAGCAAAAAAAATTTGAGAGCTAAAAGCTACGAAGTCTGCTCCCACCATTTTGAAGATTCTGCAATCAGGACAATCAAACAACTGAAACCAAATACAGTTCCAACAAAGCTTATAGTATCCGAGAACCGAGTTCCTAACGATAATATAAATTCAAATATGAACTGCTTTCAAACCGCAGCGAGTCACATTCGATTTAGCTGGCGCAAATCAAAATAATTTACCAACATGATTTTTGGGTGTCGGCTCTCGGACTAGTTTTAGCCGTTTCGTGTTTTCGTCGTACGGCATGTAACTAAACACGTAAATGGTATGTTCAATTTAGCAAATACACTAAAGTGTAGTAGCAAAGAAAACTAAATGTAGTAGTATGCTTATCGTCTTATGTTAAAATATGCGGACATTGTAATAAAATACCTTTTCATCTAATACTAGATAGGTATGTTTAAAGTTGTCATTTTCACATAAGTAGAAAAATAGTAACAGATACATAACTGAACTGGTAATCAAATATTCATTTCTTCACAAGAAGGCAACCTTAACAGCGTAAGAAGAGATAAGAGGTACGCGATAGAAAGAGACGAAGTAGTAGGTGCTGCCTTACGTCGCTTGTGTGTGTTTTACGCCTAATGTTGTGCGAGCTGAATTCCACCGTATTGCGTCGGAGCAAGACTGGAATTAATTAAATCTTCTTGCGCAGTGATCCTTCTGTACGTTAGTACTATTAATTATTCTGTGCTATAGGTGAGAATTTTTACAACAAATCGGTTTTCGAAGCACCGATGTAGTAAACAACTAAGTGAGTACTTAAATGATAAGCTTCAGGTGAGAGTGGACTGTATTAATTAATTAATTGTGATGATTTATGTTAAAATAGTTTTGATGAATTATCGTGCGGTAGTCCTACCATCTGGGTATG
Source organism: Eilema caniola (assembly GCA_949126895.1). Taxonomy (NCBI): domain Eukaryota; kingdom Metazoa; phylum Arthropoda; class Insecta; order Lepidoptera; family Erebidae; genus Eilema; species Eilema caniola. The sequence continues at coordinate 18,967,879 of OX421484.1, forward strand.
ATTTAAGATGGTCCAGAGGAAGAAGGCGCACTTGTTTTAAAGTTAATAATAAAGTTATAAAGGTTAATAAATAAATAACATTCAGAAGTCACCTATTAGGACCTACTTTCACGTGACATTCCGTTCTAAGGAATAAGGGTGACTGCCGAGTTACGTGATTGACACACTGTAACAATGTCCTAAAGTTTAATTGACTTTTAAAGAGGAGCATTTGTCAAGTGGGAGTGATTCATAATTCTTAGCTCTCTGGCTAGAAAAGATCATTGTAGTATGATTAATTGAATCACCTAAGCTGTCTGATAAACGCGAAGGTAAGTTTGTATAAGAACTTGCGATAAAGGTACATGATATCTCCTTAGGAGAATAAGAAGAAGACTATAGCAGCTTTTCACTGCCATTCGGTTTAAAAAGTCATCTGTCTCAGTAATGAATTGAATACTATACAATAAGGTTTAATAAATAAATTAAGTTAAATTAAATTATTATTTTTTTGTCTACCCGCACTCGAAAAGTGCACTTGTGTTTTTACGTCGTCTTGCAAAAATTAATTTAAATATTAATTTATTTACCTCTTTCGAACTAAATATTGTGTGTTTGTGTAAATCGAGACCTAAATCAACCGTGAAAGTGTTATTTCGTAAAATATTTCGAGATTTCAAATAATTTTGTCAAATCTATATCAGTTTCCTAGATATCTCCTACATACTTTCAAAATGGTTGTTTGCTTGAAATGTGAAAAGGACATACCGAAAGTGGATGATAAGAATCCAAAAATTAAGTGTCATGGCTGCGAAAGGCAAATATGCGTTAAGTGTAGTGGTTTGCTCTCGACGGAGTTGAGAGTGATAGTCTTGCAATCTCCTACTTTGAAATATTTGTGTCCTGAATGCGAATTAGGTGTACGTCAACTACTAGCGCTGAGGAACACGGTTAGTCAACTTCAAATCGAAGTTACGAATCTTCAATCCAAGTTTGGAAAATCTACCAACATGGAAAGCATTCTTTGTGAATTAGCGGAGACGAAAAAGCGCAGTATTTTTTTGGTGTAAGTGAGTTCCAACTTATGACTGCAGATGAGGCTCGAGATAAAGAGGTACAAATTCAGCATAATAAAACTCAAGTCCAGCAGGCACTGGTCGACATCCCGGAATGTGAACGACCTGTTGCTGTCATCCGCCTTGGTAAGCCTAAGCAAGATTTATTATCACGCCCACTCAAGGTAGTTTTTGCAAACAAAAAGTCTGCTTTAAAAGTTTTGATAAACAGCAAAAAATTGCCCAACAATATTAAGGCTAAAAATGACCTTACGCCCTACCAACGAAATTATTTACAAAACCTTCGTGAGGAAGTAAATCGTAGGACTGATAATGGCGAAACCAATCTTACTATTAAGCATGTAAATAGTACTCCTACAATCGTCCATACAAAAAACTTGTAACACTCGACAACCCAATGGTCGAGTTTACATTTCTCTACACAAACCTGGCATCCCTAATGGCTAAAAAAGATTTGCTTATTGCTGAGGTAAACAAATTAAAACTAACATGTATTATAATCTCAGAAAATCATTTAAAACCTGCAATTACTAATAGTTTAGTGGATATTAATGGCTATGTACTTTTTAGACACGACAGAATAAAGGGAACGGGTTGGGGGGGAGTGGCGGTCTATGTGTTACACAAGCTCTGCGGCCTACCTATACAAGTCACTCTGCATCCAACTTACAACTGTAATTCACAAGTCGAGGCTCTCTGGTTGAATTTTAAGTACGGTCAATTTGAAATGGTTGTTGCCGGTGTATACCGACCAACACATTACACATTTGAAGATACTGATCAATCATTGTTTGATACAATCCAAGAAGCTTCCGAAAGAAAAACCCTATTATGGGCGATTTTAACCTTCCAAACATAAAATGGCCATTGCAAGATACAGATATAGGCCATTACAACATGGTTCATGGAAGGTTTGTTGAAATGTATGTTAACAGTAATCTAAATCAGTTAGTGACAAATATAACTAGAAAGCGTAATGATGAAGAATCTTTATTGGACTTGATCCTTTGTAATGAAGAGAATCTTTGTACTAGTGTTGACTACCACCCAAATATAGGAAAGAGTGACCACCTTGTACTTATAGCTACAATACAAATACAAAACCCATCTAAGTACTCCCACAGTAAGTCACAAAGACGGAACTTTTACAAAGCAAATTATGAAGAAATTAATAACATGTTAAAAAAGGATATTATGAAATTAGAGTTTCCTGAAGCCGAACTTGCCTGGAACTATTTTACTAAGACAATTCACGATGCCATTGAAGTACATGTACCATTTTCTAGGAGTTTCAAACGAAATATAAATAAACCATGGATAAATCAGTATGTGCTGGAATTAATCGACAGAAAAAAAAAGTTTATGGAAAAAATATTTATTAGAAAGATCTACTGTATCTTACAAGGATTATCGAAAAATGAATAATAAAGTTGTAACTACAGTTAGAAAACTAAGAATGGAGTTCGAAAGAGGGGTTGTAAATACTGGGCCTAAGTCATTCTTTTCTTACTTACGCCAACAGCTTTCTTCAGTATCAGTTCCACCATCATTGAAGGATGACCGTAACATAATAACTAATGACCAGAAGCAAGTAGCCACTTTGTTTGCCAATCAGTTTGAGAAATCGTTTGTTATAGAGCCACCGAAGTCTTCGATTCCCACTATACAATTGCCGCGAGTTGCCAACTCCATAGAAACTATCATAATTTCTCCAGATATTTTTTGCAAAGTACTAAAAACCGTCAGTGACACAACTTCAATGGGACCAGACTCACTGCCCTCTTTATTACTAAAAAAATATAGCAATGTTCTCAGTCATCAGCTCGCTTACATTATGAATATGTCCCTTATAACAGGAAAACTGCCGCAGGAGTGGAAGGAAGCGCATGTGACTCCCAAATATAAAAAGGCGATAAACTCGTCGCAGCTAATTACCGTCCAATCAGCCTCACAAGTATAGTTCTCAAAACAATGGAAAAAATAATAGCAGCTGAGCTGAGAAGTTTCATCGCCACAGAAGGCGTAACTATCGATGAATAACATGGATTTGTTCCAAAAAGATCCACTGTGACTAATCTTCTCAATTGTCTTGACAAATGGACTTCTAACTGGAATGATCACGTTCCAACAGATACCATATACCTAGACAATGAAAAAGCCTTTGACCGAGTACCCATTAAAAGATTGATAACAAAGCTGGAACACTTTGGTATTCGTGGCAAGCTCCTGCGATGGATTTCTGATTTTCTAACTAATAGAAAATTCAAAGTTAGAATAGGAGACACATTATCAGAAGCTCACAGTGTTCACAGTGGAGTACCACAGGGATCTGTGCTGGGGCCCATCCTCTTTGGAATGTTCATTACTGACCTGAAAAGTGCTATTAAATCAGAGCTATCTATGTTTGCCGATGACACTAAAATCATTGGAAACTAAAAAGGGTACCGCACGGCACTGTCGGTCCGCGTACGTAACGCGTAGGTATCGTACGGTTATGTCACTGGAATCAATCTGTCAGTGATTTTAATTGTGTTTGTTTTTTGTGTGTTTTTGCGTTAATTACATTTCAAATATGCCTTCGTGTGTTGTGAAGTGGTGCAGAAACCATACTGATATGAAAAACGCTGGAATCACCTTCAAATATTCATTTTAAAAACACGTACTTGGCGAAGTTGATAAGTGATATGCAATATGAATGCAATTCCAGAATCAAATTATTTTTTATGCAGTGTTCATAGTATGTAAACCGCTAAGGTAATATTGTATTGTTATGATATAATTATATTAGTAGGATGATATTATGCATAAAAATTAAATTATAATTTGAATGTCACAGATTCCCAACAAATGAAGTCCAGCATGAAAATGGGTGAGTGCGGTTCGTTTGGAAAGGAATGAACGTGATTGGATGCCAAGTCAGTAAAGAAAAATATGCAGCATACACTTTCGAACTGATGACATGTACACACCAAATAATGGAGAGATTAAGCGAATAAGAGAAACTGCGGTGCCTATTTGCACTGTGAGATATTTTATATACCTATTTGCAATTTCTAAATTTAATAAAAAATTTAAACTGTTCTTATTTAGTTCATTACTCAAATTATTTATGTAGTTGATTGAATTTGTTGAAACTTCTTAATGGAACTTAATTTTACTATTTTTAGATATATTAAAACTCACTTTACAATATGTTTACCTGAAGATGAGTTAATCGAAACATGTCGTAATATTATTAATTAAATATTAGTATTATACAGTGACAAAACTAAATATAATTGTGTGGAACTTGTAAAGTGAGTTTTAATATTTATAAAAATTGTCAATTTTTTTTTTAAATATTTTACTATGTTTCAAATGTAGAATCATCTGGTCGACAATTGAAATTAACAATTTGAAAATAATGGTAAATAAGTGTTTTGCCAAAATTATAGAACGAAATGATGTCACGAAACCCCTTAAAGAAAGCCATCCTATAGAAAGCAATCACGAGTTTATGTTGTTAAAAGCTATAATCGAACAGTTTCTTATGATTCGTTTGCATTATATTACTAAAGACGAGTCTTTACTAAATTCCAACCGCCATAAATTAAATAAAGTAATTATTTTCAGAGGTACATAATTGTGAAAAATAACAACGTATTTTAATTTGTATGCGTATGTTGTTCAATCAATAGAAAAATAATAACAATCCAGTTATTATTTTTGAAATGAAAACTTCTTTAGAGGCGTTGGATGGGTAAAAAGTGTTAAACTCGCGTCAGGATTACTTGACCTTTGAACCGTAACCGACGACTGACGTCATACAACATTAGCTAAAAAAATTATATTTTGTTAGGTACGCCAAGAAGCTTCGTAGCTTAGTTGTAAGTGCTTCGACTGTAAGTCCTTATGGTTTCAGATAGTACTGGGTTCGAACCTGGGCTTCTGACATTTTTTGTGAATATTTTTTCTTTTTGTAATTTGTTACTTTTTGTGATTATTTTTCTTTGTGCCATTCATTAATTCCTTCTGACATATCTCTGGCGCTATATTATAGGTATGGTATGGTATGTTCTTTTTATCTTTATCTCTGTATATAACTAAGAAAGAAAGAAAGAAAAAGTTTTCACTTTGCCGGCTCTCCCGGAGTGCAACCCGTCTTTTTTTATTGATTGAACTTATTCAATAAAAAATAAACACAAACAGCTGTCTTATTATTGTATAACACCATCCACGCTCATCACGTTCGCCGCTTCGCCACTATGACGGATTGGGCGCCGAGACGGCATGACTTTGGCGCGACCAATCGCGTGCAAATGTTCAACAATGGATGTATGAGTGTTTTGTTTTATTGCTGTTTTTAGCGGTAGCTCTATGGGAGTTACATTTCTATAGGATACATTATTCGTAGATTAGTTAGAAGTCAGTTGGAATGCAATGCCGACATCTGGAGCCCACATGAAATTAAATAAGATCTCATGTTGGAGCGCGTTCAAAACAAATTCGTTAGGTATCTGTACTTACAGTATTATGCCGTTTACCCTTTTTATCCGTTATTGTATCCAACACTATTTATACTGGGTATGGTTGGGTACAACGAGTTGAGGGTAAGGAGGGAGCTCGCAGGGGCCATGTACCTATTTAAGGTTATGCGCGGAAAGATCCAAAATCTGGCCATACTGGTGCGGATAAGTTTATGCGTTCCGGATGGTTACGCGGGGAGGCGCCGGAGCCCACAGCTGCTGCAGGTGCCGAGCGCGTGCACTAACCTGCTGCAGGAGGCGCCGCTGACGCGCGCGCTTCGGACGCTCAACGCAGTCTCACTTCTCGTCGACCTGTTTTGTTGCTCTCTGAGTGAATTCACAGTTACAACATTATCAGTTGTATGTTAGAGAAATGTTAGTCATGTTATTGCATGCTTAGATTGCCTACTCTGTCGTGTTAGGGTGTACCCTGTAAAGATGGACGTAGAAGAGAAAATAAATAAATAAATAAAAAATACATACGTGAACCCTATGTGTCCCGTCCCGCCCACTGCCACTTCAACGAGCTAATCCGCTGGGCTACGTCGGTTACTTTGAACGCAGAACAGATGGCCGATGGAGCAAAAGAGTTCTGGAATGGCGATCGCGTACGGGCAAACGTAGTGTAGGACGCCCAACGGCCAGGTGGAAGGACGACCTCATCAAGGTCGCCGGGAAGCGCTGGATGCGGGCTGCGTTAGATCGGTCATTCTGGAAGTCTATGGGAGAGGCCTATGTTCAGCAGTGGACTGCGTATGGCTGATATGATGATGATGATGACGTGAACCCTAAACACAATACACTCCTTTTTTTGGACAGTCGTGTAAAAATAGTACTAGCACAACTTGTTTTTGAGTTATTCAAGGTTAACAGCTAAAAAAAACGAGAAAGATATTCCCAGGCTTACGCACCTAATTATTACTCTAAGAATTAATCATAAAAAAATACATGCCTACCGAACAATTAGGTACGATTCACACCGAACGACATTGTTATCCTCAGGCCAAGGGGAAATAATATAATAAAAACAGCGAATGGAGCGAACTATGCTTGGAGTTTCTCTGAAGGATAGAATTCGAAACGAGGTGATCCGATAAAAACCAAAGTTACCGACATAGCTCGCAGAATAAGCAAGCTGAAGTGGCAATGGGCTGGCCACGTCTGTCGAAGGACCGATGTCCGTTGGAGCAGACGAGTCCTAGAGTGGAGACCGCGAGAAGGCAAACGAAGGGTAGGACGCCCCCTAACCAGATGGACCGATGACCTGAAAAAGGTGACTGGGACGGACTGGATGCTGAAGGCAGAGGATCGTACGAAATGGGGCACATTGGGAGAGGCCTATGTCCAGCAGTGGACTGCAGTAGGCTAATCGATTGATTGATAGGTTACTCTCTGGCACTGACTCTGGGTCAACCGGGGTTCGAGGGATATGCACCAGCTACCTCACCTTGCACTCGACCTTGCACTGCGACCCACAGACGGATGGATTGGGGCATTAATGTTAGCAGGATTACCCGAAAAATACGGCCCTATTATAATAGCAATAAAAACGAAGTTGATGGACATGAGTAGTGAAGTTGGAACTGTTTTACTTGACATTGGCAAAATTGTGGCGATTTGCTGCAAAGGCCATATTGAAGGAGTTGCAGTTGAAATGTAAGCAAACTGTTCACCCAAAGAAAGCTTCGCAGACAAACCAGGATGAGGAAAAACCTGCTCCGATAGGGAAGGCTTTCTTGCCATACATTCGTGGCATTACGGATCGTATCGGAAGACTGCTAGAAGCTTATAACATCAAGCCGATATTCAAGCCCACGACGCAGCTACGGAATTTTCACCGTTCGGTCATGGACCCACGTGATCCACTATCGTCAGCTGGAGTTTACAGAATCCCCTGCTCATGTGGCTCGGTAAACGTGGGCACCACCCAAAGAGGCATCAAGACCCGCCTGTCGGAACATGAACGTAATTGCCGCCTCTGCCACTTCGACAAGTCATCATATTTATGCGGATGACACCCAAGTGTACTACTCGTTTAGTGCGTAGGACACCGATTTAGCCACACTAAACATCGAAGCCGATCTCCATAGGGTAGCGAAATGGTCTGAGAGGAACTGCTTGGTACTGAACCCACAAAAGTCCAAATTTATGGTCATGGGTAGCGCGAACCAACTTGAAAATATTTTATCTGCCAATCCAAAAATCTGTCTAATGGGGAGAAATATTGAGCGAGTGGACACGGCATGCAACCTGGGCCTTGTTACAGACCCTCAGTTGCGTTTCGAGAATCATATAGGAAATATAGTAAAAAACTGTTTCTATAGATTAAAAATCCTATATAAAATAAGAGATTTTATTGGTGTGCCTATGCGGAAGTTGCTGGTTGATAGTTTGGTCTTGTCACGCTTTAACTATGTTGACACAGTGTATGGCCCCTGTTTGCTGTCGCGGACCGCGGGTCTCATTCAGCGCGTCCAGAACGCATGTGCTCGATACTGTTTCAGCATACCACGGCGTGGTCACGTGACACCATATTTGAACGAGCAAAACGTTTTAAAGATGGAAGCTAGGCGAAATCTGCATCTGGCCAGTATGCTGTTTGGGATTATCCATACCCATAAACCTACTCACCTTCTAAGTAAACTAAGTTAGAGACATCAGTGTAATAGGTACGCCGTGCGTTTCTCAACGAACCCACTTTCTGTGCCGCGGCATAAAACAATGGCGTTCAGGGGTTGTTTTAAATATGCTGCAACCCATTGTTGGAACAATATCCCACCACCCCTGAGGTCTCTGAAAACTAAAAGTAATTTTAAATTAAAACTACGCTTACACCTCTTATCTATACAGAAAACTGCATAATACCTATATTAGGTATTTAACATACTTTGGCAATTCGTAATTTGCTTGTTTGTTTTATTATATTGTAATTTTATCTGTATACTTTCACACACTAATTTTATTTCTGTATTGGTATACTATACTATAGTATGTCTCGAATTTTACTACTCACCCCGAAAAAAAAAAAGTAACTTTGTGGCATTTCACTGTTCTGTTGGTATTTTTGGGTTAAATTTGAAAGTGATTTGCTTTGTTCTGGTCCGTGGCTGCGTCATCTGTGTCCATTGATTGCACTGTGTACCATTTTTTAAACGCTCACGACTGACATGTGTCCCATTTTATATTTACCACCCATAATTTTTTGGCAAGATAATATGACGATGTTATGTTATAATTTGTTGTTTTTGCTTCCATAAAATGGCGGTTGCGTATTGCGTAACATCTTGGCTTTGTTTGTTTGTAGTTATTTGTTTACTTATCTATGGTTACGTAACTAGCCTCCTTTATCTATGAAATAAGCCGAACCACAGACTACAAATAGACATAGTCATAGATGAAGCTGAACCAGTATGCCGATGCCACCCCGGCCGGTCCGGGCCACAGACTGCCTGAACACTCATTTTTTCCTGTTCGCTTCTTCCTGAGGAGCCGATGGCGGGGAACGGGCATACGGCTTGGGTTGGCGGATCGCATGCATGTTTGGTTTCTGCTGTTTGTGTTTTTATTTTTATTTTTGTGTTTTTATTGTTGGTGTTTATTGTTGTTTTTGTTTTGTGTTCCTTCTCCTTTTCTATTTTTTCTATATATATATTTTTTTTCTTTCGATTTTCTGTAAATTTAATTACCATTAATTGTATCACCCATGTTGCGTGTCCTCCACATAGGAGCCAGTTGAAAACCAGCGTCAGGTACTTGTGCCTGACACCATGCTGAACTGGCTCCTTTTTTGGTGCAGCGCCATTGTGTTTTATTTAATTGCTTGCGTGTTAGTGTGCTTAGTTTAGTATATGACTAATTGTATGATCGGTGCTGCACTTAAATAAAAGGATTTTTCTTCTTCTTTCTTTCTTTCAGAACACACCTAAGAGGATGGGAATCATACCATCGAATTTCAGAACACGAAAGTTCTAGCTACCACAACACATTTTTTCCCACGTATACTTCGAGAAGCCATCGAAATATTCAAGCATCCCAACAACTTTAACCGAAAAAACGAGGGATTTCAGCTCCAAAAAGATTGGTACCCAGCACTGAGAGCCACTAGCTATCACAGTGCAAACAACCAATCAGGATCGAGTACGTCCGCGCCACAGCGCTTGGCCAATCAGAATCGAGTGAGTCGATTCCCCGCTCCGACCGTGCCTATAAATACAGCCGTGATTTAAGGCATCGCGCCAATCGCACGTCAGCCGCCGGCGAGGCAAGGTCTCCGAAGTTGTCGTCGCCCGGCCCTGCGCCACTGAAGATGTCGACCGCAGTGATCGACGAAACGTCTGGAACGCAAGTTTCACATGCACCACGGCCAATTAGCCCGGAAGCAGTATATTCTACATGCAACGCTGGCCGTGAAAGCCTGAAGACTTATAAACTGGTCTCACCCGCATTACCCGCATACACAACAGTGGCGACGAGGGTAAGAAAATCAGCGGAAAAAATTAAGGCCATTCGAGATGCGCCGATTCCTAAAAATGTAAGTGAGCTGCAATCTTTTCTAGGGTTAATTAACTATGACCGTAATTTTGTGCCAAGGGTTTCAACAATTCTTAATCCATTGTAGCAACTACTCAATAAAAACACAAAATGGATTTGGTCTGAGGTTCACCAACAAGCCTTCAATAAAATAAAAACTCAGTTATCGTCCGATAATATTTTAGCCCACTTCAATCAAAATGCAACCGTTATCTTAACAGTCGATGCGTCACCGTATGGTCATCATGTTCCTGCTCTTATCCATTCGAGAATAAGCTTGATGTCTCGATCCTATTGCTGTGCTTGCTGCATGGCTTCGCTACTCCACTCATCGCTGACAGTATCAGTCCTTATTATTCTAATCGCTACACTGTCCATAGCTTCTTGCCTGACACAGTGGTTACATTCTACCGGACATGGTGCGCATCTGCATTTCCATGCGCTTTAACACTCTGATGTTCGATGACGAAGTCGTATTCCTGGAGCTGTTCAATCCATCGTGCCACTTGTCCTTCTGGATTTTTATATTGTAGCAACCATTTTAAAGCAGCATGACCAGTCCTCGGATGATGTAATACGTTTACGTTACAAATTCGAATATTATTCGTGCTCAGGGCACTGTACTATCAGTACCTACGTGTCGAGTGCGAGCCGGTCGCCTGGTGTGATTCATACCTTAGTTAATCGCATTATTACACCAAACGTTTCAACTAACGACAGTCCATGTAAAATATACTGCTTCCGGGTTATTCGGCCGTGAAAGCCAAAAGACGTAAACAACCTCAGTCCATATAAATAAATACGATTGTTAAAACTGCTCTACAAATTTTTTAAATCATCACTGGGAGAGTGAAGTAAGATTTCAAAATTGTAATCTACGTAGTCAAGTTTTTGTTCAGAAGAATTGTTCGCCATGATGCCCACAACTACTGTCTATCATCGCAACACTCGCTATAGGCAGGGAATTCTTCCTCACACATTATAACCGGAAGCGGTGTGGTATGAAAGGAATTTCATCCCGCGCGCATTCAAGCTGTGGAACACACTCCCTGCACGCGTGTGTGCCCCTGGTATTACACACGTCGGTAACCGCAACCACTATTCATCATGTGGTTCGTGTGCTCTTCTGCCATCTATGTGGTATAACCAAAAATCCTGAATGTAACGACCTGAAAAAGTATCATATAGAGTACACGGCGTACATGGGGAGAGGCCTATGTCCAGTAGTTGACTGCGATAGACCAACCGATTGATTGGAATATTACTCCAGGGGCTTTAAAGCGAATGTGTAGATTTAGTTTTGTTGTTTTGATTAATTTTAAAGGCGTAATAAATTTTTGCAAGACTTTAAACTAGTTTGGAATTTGCGTGACTTAATCACTTAATTATATTCTTTAAAAATTTCTCCTCTTAAAACTATGTTATATTTTCAGCTGCACAATAACCAAAGATGATAATCTTAGCATTGATATGTATCTGCGCCACATATCTGCTCTGGAAGCAGTACTACACCAGGTCGGACGAGCCCCCGATGCTACCTGGATGTTGGCCTTTTGTCGGACATTTATGGTCATTCGTTGGGAATGGTGTCAGTAAGTACACAATCCTTTTTTTTTTCTTTTTTGTATTCCACTTAGGTGGCAGACAAGCACAAGGCCCAACTAATGGAAAGTAGTTACAGAAGCCTATGGAAGTTTGCAACACTAGGGGCGTCACACTCGCGCTGCTGAGCCTGTTGGAAAAGAGTAGCAGGACAAGTCTTAGGTCTTCCCACTGACAGCACAAAAACTCTCCAGTGAGCTCTGGCTATCCTACTCACCGCCGGAAACATAACACGAGGTTATTATGACCGCGGTGTTCTGTAGGGCGGAGGTACACTCGGCAAAAAAGATAGTATCCCACCTTTACATGTGTGGGTAGGTGTGTCTAAAATATTATGTTACGCGATATGTCAGACGCTGAGAATGAAGTCAAACGTTGGTATTTACATGTGTGTGAACTGTCAATGACTCGTTTCTTCACTCACACACTTGCAAATTGCAATTGATTCTGAACCATTCGTATGTGTTTATTATATTAGTTACAGTTTTTCGGGTAATAGTTCATATAATTCATAGAATAGTATGAGACTGTAATTTTTAGAATACTTAACATCAATCATCGTGGTTCCGAGGCATACAAAGCCGCATTTTAATTTATATATATTATAGTATGTTTTAGGTTCGAATCCTTAGTGGTGGTACCCACTCGGTCGAAATTTGATGACACAAATCTGTCACAAATTTCAACCGAGTGGGTACCACCGCGCACTATTGCGAAAAACCCTTCATAGTAATCCAATATTGGTTGAATTGTGTTTAGGGGTGTGCATAGCCGTGCAGGGGGATTGTAGTCGCAGCATTAGCGGGACCGGTGGGTCTTGGCGTAGTCTAGTGGGGGGTGGTATGAGGCGACGCGCCGAACAGAGAGACCTGTATGTCGCTGGCCACCCTCGGCATAGTACAGGGGCCCAACCGGGACTGACCATCCTGGGAGGCTGCTCCACCAGGTCCCCCATGGTTGCCGGGCTCCATACTCGGGGGCCCTTCCGTTCGGCGCGTCGGCTCTCGCCATACCTCACATTCATAGACCAAATCAATCCCCTGCGCTTTGTCACGGGGTGCTGCGACGACTGGGGGATTTTAACGCCCACCTTGAGATCTGGTTGGGCTCCGCCAAACAGGAACAAGGAAACAGGGACAGGAACAGGAAGTTACTAGAATACCAAAAAGGTCGGACCATGAGCCCTCTCTGCTAGACCCTCTGCCGACGAAGTGCCCAGAAGCCCTACAGTGTTTCGATGAGTACCGCTTTAGGCGAATCCGATCATAGTCTGGTCCGCTCCAAGGTGCCCATTATAGCGCCACCACGACACGTGCAGGGGAAGTGGCGTCTCTGGCACTACTCATCAGAGGACTGGGATAGACAGCGTGATTATTTTGCATCCATCCCGTGGGTTGAACGCTGCTTTGGAGGTAAGAACCCATCTGAGGGCGCAACTGCTGTCGCGAGTGAGATCAGTCTGGGCATGGGATACTATATCCCCTACACTGATGTCGCCGGTGTGCGCCGAGCGCGCCCCTATTGCACGGAGGCTGTTATTCATAATCAGTCTGCGTACCGCGCTTGAGTAAGGGGGCGCGCGCTACTTGCAATCCCATCGTGGGCCACGTCAAGGCGGCGTACAACAGAGCCACAAAGGTCTGCAAAAGGGCTCATGTCAGAGCGGATACCCAGCGCAAAGCGCGGCTTGATCAGGGGCTAGTGGCGCTTTCCACGGGCAGCCGGGGAATATAGGTACTGGCGACTAGCCGAAGCCGCGCAAGCCAACTTCTGCCAGCCTTCGCTGCCCCCGCTGCACAACCCTGATGGATCCCTGGCCCATGAGTTGCAAGAGAAAGCAAATTTGCTGGGTAACCTCTTTGGGGCCAACTTCCGAATCGATGATTGTGGTATGCAGCCACCGACACTGCTTATCAGTGAACAAGCAATGCCTGATGTTCGTTTTAGGCAACGCGATGTCCTTGCAGTGCTGCAGTCACGTGATGTCCGAAAAGCCAGTTGTCCGGACTGTAATCCGGTGGTTCTGCAAAAATGTGCAGCAGAGTTGTCTTCGATGCTTGCGCGGCTGTACCGGCTGTCCTGCAGCTCGGGCACAGTGCTTTCGGCTTGGAAGGAGGCTAATGTACAGCCGATCCCCAAGTAAGGGGATTGCTCAGACCCAACTAACTATCGACACATAGCTGTCACCTTTTTACCACATTATTACTAAACAGCTTATTAGTCACCTTAAAGATCACTCCCTGTATCGAGGATTCGCTTAGGTTTGCTATCTTGAAATGATGAAATGCCTTTATTACGCTTATTTACGTTTATTACGTATTTTACAAACTTTTAGTACAAAATTTTTCTATGTGTGTAGGACGTTAAAAAATGGTGAAGTGACAGATGAAAAAAAGAGTTGACAGTGGTCGTCAAAACACAATGCAAAATAATTAAATTGGATTCACACTAGAAACAAATAAACAATAGTTCGGATACGCGACATGCCCCCGGCCTTGGAAGCTCCAGCTTCAAAGATCGTCAATCTTCCTTGTGCTGCTTGACTTCTTCCCGAAACAGGGGACATATTTTTGCAAAGCTCCGCCGTATTACGCCAGATGCGGTTCGGATGTCGGCCACGCGCGATACGCCGTCCTTGTCGCTGATGTTGATGGTGTTGATGATTCGCCCAAGTGACCACATCATTGGAGGAAGCTTGTCATCCTTGATTACGACCAGAGTGTTTGGCTCCAGACTATCTGCGTTTTCTCTCCATTTGCATCTGATCTGCAGCTCCGATATGTATTCTTTCGCCCAGCGCGCCCAAAAGTTGTGTCGGATCTGCTCCACTCGCTGATACCGGTTGAGCAATCTTCGAGGCTCGTCTCGCATGTCTTGGTACACCGGTACTGTGAGCGGACGACCAACCAAGAAATGGCCAGGGCTGAGAGGAAGAAAGTCATGGGGATTAGATGATAATGGGGATAATGGACGGGAATTTAGGATGGCTTCTACCTGAATTAAAAGCGTGGTTAGTTCTTCGAAGGTCAAATGCGCATTGCCTATCACACGAGAGAGGTGTAACTTACACGATTTTACTCCAGCCTCTCAAAGACCTCCAAAATGAGCAGTGTACGGGGGAATAAATTTTAACTTTATGGCTTGGCTACGAGCGTACTCGGATATATCATCGGCACAATTGGTTAAAAATTTAAACTATCAATATTAGCGCCGACGAAGTTTTTAGCATTGTCCGAGAATATTTTATTAGGTTTTCCACGGCGCCGTGAAATAAACCGTTTTAAAGCGAGAATGTATGCTTCAGTAGATAAATCGCTAACCAGTTCCAAATGTATGGCTCGCATGACGAAGCAAACAAACAAACAGATATATGATTTGACAGTCCTAGCACCCATACCTTTGCGGTTCAAAGTGAGTGTTGGTCCCGCGTAATCCACTCCACACTATAGAAACGGGTAGGTAGGACTTAATCGTTCCTTTGGCAGACTGCCCATGATAGGGTTCACAGTTGTACCTTTCAATCGCTTGCACGCAATGCAACCGTGTACAATTTTTCGCGTAAGATTTCTCCCACCGACAGGCCACCATCGTTGATGAATGTCATACAAGAGCGCCTGAGGGGCGGCGTGAAACAAACGTTGGTGCTCGTGTCGCATGAGCAATGCTGTAAACGGATGGTTGGCACATAACAAAATTGAGTGTCGTTTGTCGTAGTCAAATGTTTTAGAGTAATTTATTCGACTACCAACCCGCATTATTTTGGTGGTGTCGATAAACAAATTCAGTTTAAATAGACTGGGCATTTTCTTTAACGAATGATTTTTAGAGATCAAATTGTACGCTTCATCAAAAGATTCTCTTTGCGAAAGCCTGGCTAAACCCAATTCTGATTCTCTCAGTTCGTCCACAGTAAGTACGCCTGACTGTCGGTTTGTTTTGTTGCGCGCGTTATGAACAAATCGTAATTATACGCAAAAGAACGCCTCATTCTTTCGAACTGAGAAAATCTAGCAAAAGGAAATAGTTCTGGTTTTTGTTTGGTAAATAGAACATTTTTAAGGCGCTAGTTTTAACCTCGGGAAGTTCGCCGGCCTGCAATATGGCCGAATTAACATCTGAAACTATACTGGAGCAGTTAAAATCCCTATCGTGTAGGAAAGGCGGTCCTTCCCACCAGAGCGTGGAAGATATAAGTTCAGGCACGGAATGGTATGTCTTTCGAGAGTTCGTTAATTTCAGCCACTCTGTTTTGCATGAAAGTTTCGAGTAGGCTAGGTCTCATGCGTAACCACCCCAGCACTATAGTTGAGTCAGTCCAAAACACTACATTTTTAAACTCACAGTGCAATGATTCGCGTATTTTAGCATACAGCTGCGCGCCTAACAATACTCCGCAAAGTTCGAGTCTAGGTATGCTGACTGGCTTTAACGGCGCAACCTTGCCCTTAGAACAGAGCAGCCTGACCGATGTGTTGCCAATCCTATTGTTGACCGCGCGAACGTACGAGCAAGCGCCATAAGCCGTTTGCGACGCATCTGTAGATAAATGAAGCTCGATATAACTAGCCTCAGTACCTATAACGTGGCGCGGTACTCGTATGTTCTCTAGTGCCGTTAAACCGGCAGCAAACCGATTCCAAGCCTCCGCGACGTTATACGGCAACGGATCGTCCCAATCTAATTTTATTAACCAAAGCCTTTATAATAAAACTTGCAATCATGATAGCGCGACTAAGTAGGCCGATCGGGTCGGGAGACACATGAGACAATATAGAACGCTTCGTAATTTTCGTATCGTTTTTGAACTGCGTGTTATACCGAAACTCATCGGTTACATTATTCCAACCAATACCTAAGGTCTTGCAATGGGTAGACTCGTCTAAATTCAACAGCTTAATGCAGTCGAACATTTTTGCGGATGCACGTTCACCACGATCAAAATTGAACACCCATTTGCGAAGCGGAAAGCACCCTGATTGTAAAACCTTATATGTTTTTTCGCATAAATCGAGTAACTTATATTTGTCATCTAGCGTGGTGATCATGTCATCTACGAAGAAGTCCTTATTTATGACCCTTTGCACCTCAGGGTCACCGCAATCAACCGTTTGCTTCAGACACCTGCATGCCAAAAATGCCGCTGCCGCTGTACCGTACACGACACGATTATGACGATAAATGCTTAAATTTTGCTTCGGATCATCGCGCCATATGATTAACTGTAAATCGCGCTGCTCTTCACATATTTCTACTTGCCGGTACATTTTTTCAACGTCTGCACAAGCGACGTATTTATGTATACGCAGGCGCAAAAGTATAGCTAACAAGTCACCCTGTATAGGTGGGCCTACGAGCTGAAGATCGTTAAGTGAAACTCCCGTGCTCGAAGCAGAACTCGCATTACAACACGCAGCTTGGTCGTGGTGGTATGTTCGCGTAGCACACCGTGGTGCGGCAGAAAAAAATTAGGCTCGCCGTATGAGTCTACGCGCGTCATGTGACCTAAGGATGCATACTCGTGCATGAAATCTATGTATAAACGCTTGTATTCGGGATCGCGTTGCAATCATTTTTCTAGCGATAAAAATCGGTTCAGTGCTTGATGATACGTCTCACCTAAGCTTTGCGTCGAGGACTTGAGCGGAATAGGCTATTTGACTACTGCTGGAAAATAGTTTTATATTATTTGTTATTGCATAAAATGGAAACCATTTTAATATTTCCTGGAGATCTGTCGTATATACGGAGAAAATCAATGTTAAAGTTTGAATTGAAAAATTACGCGCCAAAACGCAATTTTGACGTGACAACGTCTTATAAATTGGTTTGCCGGGTGACACTTCAAGAAACTGCGTTACGCTCCGCGCGTTACGCTCCGCGTTATGCGCTTACAATGAGAGCGAGTGAGAGGCACGCGTCCCTTCCAGCCCGCCTAAGAGCGAGAGAGACAGACATAACATCCTTCTTCCTACTATACGAATGAATATTCACATTAAAATTATTTTACCACTCAAAGTCGTTGTCACGTAAAACTTTCGCCTGTATACCGACTTTACAGGCAACCAATTTTTGCTATGACGCCTGGTTGCTCTGACAGATGACGTCACACATAAGTAAACAACAAACTGTTGGAATAGTTTTGAAATTTAAATAAGTAGAAAATAGGTACTTACGATGCCGTTTTTACATTTTTAAGTTCCGTTGCATAAAAATCTGGATTATTTCTAAAAAATTGTCCAACCATAGTCGCATCTACTTTGGGAAGTTACTGATGTCACCTCGCACAAAATTTCTCTCCATTTTATGCACAGAACTTTAAATAAACAAAACTGTAATAGGACGGCTGGGAAATAACGTAAATAACACGTAGATCGCACGATCAATATAAAGAAAAACAGAAAGCATGCACTGAAACTAATGTTTACTTCTGTGTGACGTCATCAGAGTTGCAACCAATCACAGAGCGTTTTTGAAAACGCGTGATTAAACCACAAAAAAAATTAAATATCATTTAGGTTTTTTATACAGAAAATGACCTTATTTTCCAGAAAATCAATAAAATATGCTTTTTACATTACATTTTATTAGGATGACAACAAATTGTTCCATATATTAAACACAGTCAAAATGCCTATTTTGAAACAAAACCTACCATCATTATTGCGCATCGTAGTTTTGATGAAATGGTCTTCGCATTTTTTCTCCTCCTCTGAACGAGCATCGAAAAGCTTAGGAGGTTCCTCTAGTTCCCAAAACTTGCGTAATTGAGCTTCTATCGTCTGAGAGAAGTTACACTGAAAGTAATTTAGATTTTGTTTCATATTTATAGCACCTGAAACAATCCATCCTAACTGCGTATTTTGTAGAAAAGGGCCTTTACGTAAACGCATTTTTCCCTCGCCTAATAAGTCCCAAAACTTGTCCGCGCCTATTAGGATATCAATGCTTTGAGACTCGTGAAAGTCGGGGTCGGCTAACTGTATGTTTTCAGGGATCCCAAACTGTGCGCATTCTTTGGGAATCGCCGGTAAAATTGACGTAATAGGCAATACAATACATTGTATTCGCATAATAAATGGGCTGGTTCGCGATTTGATTTCTATATCACATATTTGCGTAGACTGTGTTATAGAATTACCAACCCCGCGTATCTCGTGAGTGGACTGTATTAATTGTGCGCCTAGTTTATCGCATAATGCTTTCGTAATAATACATCTCGCTCGCTTCCCGAATCAAGAAGCGCGCGAGCTACTTGATAATTATTATACCTATCTTTTACCTCCACTAACGCCGTTGATAACAAGACAAGTTGCACACACGGATAATTAGCGCATAGAACATTAGTGTGCGTGCCCTCCGTACGCTTATTGCAGCTAGGGCCTACAAGGGGTGCGGGCGCGGCGAAGGGCGACTGCACCTGCAAAGCCGGTTTGTAATTGTCACTAGAAGTAACAGACACTGTGTCGCGATTTACGGTCAGATTAACATCTTTATGAATTAGCGAGTTATGTTTTTGCTGGCATTTTTTGCACGGGCCGAACCTACACTCGCTAACAGAATGCCCTGCGCGTAAACAATTTTCACATAATCTATTGTCTTTAACAAATTTTAATTTTGCTTCTATACCATAATTAAGAAACTTTTGACATGCATACAACGGGTGATTTTGTTGTTTACAAATCAAACAAGACTTCTTCGATTGATTGTGTGGCTTATCTGTAGAAACATTGCAGTAAATTTTGTGATTGTTTTGTTTTTTATTGTTAGGATTTGTGTGTGATACCTGTAATGTTACCAACATTACCACACATCTTTGAGAAACGTTAATAAAACATTCACCTTCAGGATCGACTTGGAGTCATCAGATTGTTTAAGTGTGATGTTTTTGTATTGTTCCCATTCGCGTTCTGTGACTTTATCTAATTTAGTGACAATAATGTAAATAATTAAAGTGTCCCAGCTGTCTACCGGTTCACCTTATAACTTTAAAGCGCGCAATTTTTTAAAAATTGTGTCTACTAAATGACGTTAAAGATCTGGTGCCTCCTTTGTCAATGCCTGGATGGTAAATAGTGACTTTACATGATTGTGTATAAGTAACCTGCTATTATCATACCTACTGAGCAGTAGTTCCCATGCTATGTCGTAGTTAGCAGCGGAAAACTCCAACGACTCAATCACCAACGCTGCACTGTTCTTTAGTGAAGACTTTAGGTAGTGAAACTTTTGGATGCTAGTGATACGATCAGAGTAGTGAAGAGGCGACTGAAAGGTGTCTCTAAATTCTAACCAGCGCTCAAAAGAAACATCAAAGGTAGGTATCGCTATTGTAGGCAATTTAACTGAATATAAGTCTTCAGGCTTTCACGGCCGGCGTTGCATGTAGAATATACTGCTTCCGGGCTGTTTGGCCGTGGTCGATGTGAAACTTGCGTTCCAGACGTTTCGTCGATCACTGCGGTCGACATCTTCAGTGGCGCAGGGCCGGGCGACGACAACTTCGGAGACTTTGCCTCGCCGGTGGCTGACGTGCGACTGATGCGAAGCCTTGAATCACGGCCGTATTTATAGGCACGGTCGGAGCGGGGAATCGACTCACTCGATTCTGATTGGTCGAGCGCTGCGGCGCGGATGCACTCGACCCCGATTGGCTGCTTGCACTGTGACACCGAGTGGCTCTCAGTGCTGGGTACCAATCTTTTTGGAGCTGAAATCCCTCGTTTTTTCGGTTGAAGTTGTTGGGATGCTTGAATATTTCGATGGCCTCTCGAAGCATACGTGGGAAAAAATGTGTTGTAGTAGCTAGAACTTTCGTGTTCTGAAATTCGATGGTATGATTCCCATCCTCTTGGGTGTGTTCTGCAACCGCTGACTTGTCGAAGTGGCAGAGGCGGCAATTACGTTCATGTTCCGACAGGCAGGTCTTTATGCTTCTTTGGGTGGTGCCCACGTTTACCGAGCCACATGAGCAGGGGATTCTGTAAACTCCAGCTGACGATAGTGGATCACGTGGGTCCTTGACCGAACGGTGAAAATTCCGTAGCTGCGTCGTGGGCTTGAAGATCGGCTTGATGTTATAAGCTTCTAGCAGTCTTCCAATACGATCTGTAATGCCACGAATGTATGTCAAGAAAGCCTTCCCTATCGGAGCAGATTTTTCTTCATCCTGGTTTGTCTGCGAAGCTTTCTTTGGGTAAAGAGCTCTCCGTATCTCATGTGCAGAGAATCCATTAGCTTGGAAGGCCGAGTCCAAGTGGCGTAACTCGTTTTGTAGGTGTTGAGGTTCACAGATGGTCTTAGCTCGGTGGACCAGTGTCTTGATAACTGACATTTTTGTCTGGGATGGTGGTTGGAGTCCTTGTGTAGGTAACGGTCTGTGTTTGTCGGCTTTCGATAGACTCGGTGACCAAGACTGCCATCTTCTTTTTTGGATACTAGGACATCTAGGAATGGTAGCTCCCCGTTCTTCTCAACTTCCATGGTGAATTGAATAATAAATAATAATAAATATTCCACAACATTTCACACAACGCTATCTAGATCCACGGTAAGCATAGCCTAACTAGCTTGTGTTATGGAATCTAGAATGCGGATAAACATACTTAGATACTTTTTTTTTTGGAAATACATACATATTATACATAGAAACAGCCAGACCAATGCAAATACCCATATTCATGCATACAAATATTTGCACTGAGCGGGGATTGAACCCGCGCCTCCTGCGTAGCGGCCGCGTTCACTACCGCCACGCCACGGAGGCTGTAATGTTCGGATGGATGCTGTTTAGGTGATTCAGGAACTTAGTCAGCTCCGAGTCCCCATGAGTCCAAACCACGAAGGTATCGTCCACGTAGCGGAGCCAGACCTTAGGCTTCTTGGGGGCTTTATCCAGAGCATCTTCTTCAAATGATTCCATGTAAAAGTTCGCGACTACCGGACTGATGGGGTTTCCCATGCCTAAACCGTCCACTTGCTCATAGAACGTGCTGTTCCACTGGAAGTAGGAAGTCGTCAACACGAACTCGAACAGATCTGTGATGTCCTTGGAGAAGAGTGGTCGGATACGCGACATTGCTTCCCTGACCGGAACTCTCGTGAACAGAGAGACAACGTCGAAGCTGACTAGACGATCGTCCGGATGTAGTTTTAGATTCTTGAGTTTCTCCACGAAGTGGCGAGAGTCTTTGATGTATGACGAGGATGATCCGACATGTTGTTGAAGCAGTCCGGTCTGATACTTCGAGACTGGGTGAGTGGGTGAGCCGATAGTACTCACGATGGGCCGGAGCGGTACTGAAGGCTTATGGATCTTTGGTAACCCATACAACCTAGGTGGAAGAGCTTCAGACTTCTTTTCAGGCCGCAGTTTCACATCGACCACGGCCAAACAGCCCGGAAGCAGTATATTCTACAATTTAACTGACTTTATATCACTATTCGAAGACTTCTTACAACATGAGCTATCTTCTCCACTAGTAAGCAAATATTCCGCCTTGGCCACAGTATTATAATAGCTATCTTCAAACAATTCACGTTGGTAAATTGCTCTTCGAGATCTACATCTAAAACCGATTCTTCCAGCCGTGTTTGAAGATAATTAAACTCCACAAACAGGTTGGAAGCTCCCTGAGTGTGTAGCCTTAGCTGTGCACGCGCTTGCACAGACAAAGGTGCATCAGCTTCAATTGCATTCAAGTAATTGGTACGAGTAAGATGGCCTTTAACAATTGCTCGCTTCTTGATTAGCTCACGTTTTAGTTTATTAGTTTCCTCGTCATCTGTACACAACTTGTATGGAGATTTAGACCTAGCCGTAGTTTCAGTGCTCATCTTGGAAGTTCAGTAAAGAATGAAGTACTCACGTTTGGGAAGTGGCAGTTATGCTAGCTGCGGCACACACTGCTAGACACTATGCAAACCGATGGTAGCTCGCTGCGTCTCAATTACTGAAACATTTAGGTAACACGAAATTAACTCAAGAAAAGACGGGTGTTTGGATAGGATGGATGGGTTAATCGTACCGCTGCAACTGTCAATGGTGTATGTGTGCTTCTGGACAGCGTTCCTGATAGAATCCTTCTGCGAAATCTTAGACAGAGTGGTGCGCCGTGAAGGTCATGCTAAGGTCAAGCTGGCATGAGTCCTTAGTAAATCATCCTATTTAGAAGGTCCAATTTATGTATGGAGGTTTCGCTTGGGTTTGCTATCTTGAAATGATGAAATGCCTTTATTACGCTTATTTACGTTTATTACGTATTTTACAAACTTTTAGTATAAAATTTTTCTATGTGTGTAGGACGTTAAAAAATGGTGAAGTGACAGATGAAAAAAAGAGTTGACAGTAGTCGTCAAAACACAATGCAAAAGAATTAAATTGGATACACACTAGACACGAATAAACAATAGTTCGGATACGCGACACTCCCTAATTAATGACCGGCCATATGGCTTCAGCCGAAACGGTCAACGGGTGATCTTCTGGCGTACTTTACCCATCTTTAGGGTGAGGCTATGGACAAGCACGGTGAGTCACTGGCAATTGGTCTTGACATCGCCAAAGCTTTAGATAGAGTTTGGCACAAATCGCTTCTTTCCAAGCTACCAGCCTTCGGTCTGCCCCCTAAACTGTGCAACTAGGTTGCTAGCTTCTTGCAGGATCTCTGTATTCGCGTCCTTTGTGATGGACGAGCCTCAGAGTTCTTGCAGGTAAATGCTGGCGTGCCGCAGGGGTCCGTGCCGACACCCACTCTCTATCTTCTGCATATCAATGGCATGCTGGCTACCGGTAGCATTCATTGCTATGCAGACGATACCACCTTGCACGGGAGTTATCATGGACGTCCTGCGGATAAGCGGTCTGATATCGCGGATAAAAGGCAGCTTCTTGTCACTGAGCTTGACCGGATCCTGAACAACATTTCCCAATGGAGCTCTGAGAACCTGGTCGAGTTCAATGCCAAGAAAACACGGGCATGTGTGTTCACAGCATAGGTATCTTCTTTCCTTCCCCTTCCCACACTTCAGACTATGCCACTACCACTGCAGGACAACCTAAATATCCTCTGTATGGATGTTCGCTGCAAATCACCAAAACAGCCTCGCATAAACTCCCAGTCCTGAACAGAGTGAGACGGTTTTTCACGCCGGAGCAGCGATGTCTTCTATACAAGACACAAATTCTGTCCTGCGTGGAATACTGCTCGCATCTCTGGGATGGCTCCGCAAAGTACTTATAAGATGCTCTTGAGGTTGCAGCGACGACGTGCGGTCCGCATTATTGGGAATCCGGAGGTCACGAGCACCCTTGAGCCTCTGCAGATGCGTAGAGATATCACTTCCTTGGCAGTATTTTACCGTCTCTTCCATGGTGAATGTTCTGATGAGCTCTCTCGATTGGTCCCATCCTCTCCTTTCCTACACACAACACGAGCAGGGCTTAGATGTCACCCATATACGGTGCAGAATATTCCTTCAAGAACCAAGCGGTTTGGTGACTCCTTTCTTTGTCGCACCATTAAGACATGGAACTCTTTGCCAGCTCACGGGTTTCCTTCTTCCTACAATCCCGGGTTCTTTAAGCGGGGCGTGATGAAGCATCTTATTAGGCCTTCAAGCTGAGTGCCACCATTGTTAACATGGTAAGTGTATGTAATGGTGACCCTCTTTCCTGAGGCTTTGCCTTCAGCTTACCATCAGGCCATGTGAAGTGAAATTGACGTGTCCTATATAAAACAAGTAGGGGGTACTAGAGTTAGGGGATCACGAGATCATGGGGTCATGGGATGAAATTAAAAAAACGGTCGGAACCTTGGTGGGAAAGTTAAACTGGTCACATGAGTGAACGAAGCGAGCTCGTGGACACCGCGCGCCCCTACACGGATAGATTAGGTTAAAAGGGTTCGGAGAAACCTCCACTGTACCATTCGTTGGTTCCCTTGTGATAATACAACAGGAAATAGGAGCCCCGCGAATTTAAAAAGATTGATTGATTGAATAAGTCAAATTGACGTGTCCTATATAAAAAAAAATCCTAGTATCAAATTTGCTTTTTGCACTTATTTGTTTTTTTCCGTGATATTGTTATACAAATAATTTTCAACTTAATAGTGGGTAGTAGGTAATGAAGGTCGATTACTAAGAATCTATACTACACTTACTAAAACATTTGTCGTTCGTAATATTTTTATATTTATTCATAAACTATTGTAATATATTACTTATTATATAGTAATATATTACAGAATTGATCGCTTTACAGCTTTGACCGCGAAAATAAATTGTTTCAATATAATAAACATTTCGTTTTGTCAATAGTTAGCAGAAACATTTTAGTAAGCAGTACATGTACTATTTTAACTATTTGTTGTGATAATTACAATGTGGTTGTTAGTTCATCTTGTTTAATTTTATTACGTTCATTCACATGCATGTTTGAACATTCACAAGCAGCTGGATAGCTGCAAAGAAAAATATGGTGTCTGATCTTCATCTTCGAATAGCTCACGTTTTGCAAACGAATATTTGGACTTTAACTGGTGGAATACTAAGTGTCGGAGGCCTATGGCCTTCGTGTCAAATGTGTTTTGAGTCAAATAAAATAGAACTTTAGCTATAGTGATGCTTAACTTGGATTCTACGAGGCTGATATAGCAAGAGCCTACGTATTAATTATAATTTTATAATACAATGAATTTCAATGAAATTAACTTGTGTATAATTTTCTAATCACATTAGAGATTTTACTAGTGAAATAGTGTAGTTATATTAGACTGGATTTTTAGATAGATATTGAATTAACAATGATAATTTCGATAAGATCCAGCTTTAGTGACGGAATGTGTTTTAAATTAGATAGGGATAGACAATATCTTGATAAAGGTCTTTTTTACATACATAATACAATTGAAATAAATAAACAATGTAGTTGTATATAATACTAACTTATGTAATACCTTATCATAGCTCATTGTTTACATAATAGTATATTATTGTAATAGTTATTGTATATTATTAATCTAATCTTGTTATATTTTTTATTGTTATCATTTTTGAGACTACTGAGATGGTACACAAGTTACTCAACAATGGGAAATTAATAAGGCCTAAAATTTACATCTTCAATACGTTGGTATTTTGATATTTAAGAGCGGGCGTCCACTTGCAGGCATCTGGCTCGCATCGTTGTTACTTGACCCTACATAAATCAGATAAAGCAGGACCTTTTGTGTTGGCTCCTGAGGCGATGTTCGTTGTTTTTGTAATACTTTAAAGAAACTATTAGGACATTGGTTTTTATGAGAGAGATCCGCAGAACACGTGCAGGTTTTGTGAAGACTGGGCTTGGGAGCGTCTTGGAGAGATTTTTTATGAGGTTGGAGAGAGCGTAGTTTCGTGACAGTCGGTTGGAGGCGCGAGTTGAGGGCGGTTTGGTGATCTGACGTGTTGTGGTGTTTAGGCGTGGGAGACTTGGAGTAAGTTATAGCATGGCTCTATTGAGACTCTACGGAAGCGGTGAGTTGATTTCATACCATCAATTTGATATGGTTATAATCACACAGTTGGTGTTATTTGTATATTTCATATGTATCTTTCTTTACCCCGGGCTGAGTAATTTAATCTAGGTTTAACCGTATTAATTTAATGATTAATCTCATGATATGTTATGTCGCGTGTTCGCTGATGATTGGTTGCGTGGTACCGTAAATGGGATGTCTGAAAGCGTGTCACATGTAATGAGTCAGTTCGGTAGACCAGAGACTTGAGCAGAGACCGAGGATACCTTCAACAGGATAGCCTTGAGTCGTTGATGCTCATCTCCCCTGCAATCTATTAGCGATGGCGGCATTGCATGATGATGGCGTACGATGAGCATCGCGCGTATGGGTTAGGAGCAAGTTGTCGTACCGAGACCGTGACCTGCTGTCGTATAATGCAAATACAGCCGTCTGGGATAACTAGGCCGGGTGAGGTTCGATTCCCACAAGAGACCTAGCGTCGAAGTGCAGGCTCTTAAGCTCAGAGATCGGTGTAACCAGATATGTCAGGCGGAAGATTAGGAATTGAAAGTCCTACGGTACGGAATCGTGTCGATGAAGTATGGTAGCTTGTAAACCAAATTTATACGTGCGATTGAATATATGTGAAGCAAGTAACTGACATCAGCGTATCCGTTTGAAATGTATCTATGTAGAGTCTTCTTTATCCGCGGTCACATTGCTTTAATTTTAAAATGGCTTAGACCAGTGGGGGAATTATTATCTCTGGATGAATTCCACAATATCTGTGCGGTTGGCGGAGCACTCATATCTCCCGCCAAAGGGCGGGGGCTGGCACTTTTGACTTAATATTTAAATAAGATATACAAAACCGAATTTTACTCAGCTTTGGGTCTACCCAAAGCTGAGTAAAATTCGGTCACACTACCGTCACACTACGAAACATTTTATCTGTATAAAGTCAATTAAGTATAAGATTCTTCTATTTCACAAATAAAATAAATAACAAAAACAAAACTAATTAAGTAACCAAAACGTATATGTAGGCACATGGGTGTTACTTCGGGTCATAGGCCTCTTAGTAGCCCATTGTAAACTTGCGCTTATATTCCGCGTGGATATACGGGCGAGGAGATATGACAACAAAATACACGAATCACCATATTTCAATTACATCAATCACTAACTACACATTTTACAGACACACTTGCGATCTATAACTAAGTATATTCAACCGAACTAGAAGCGTTCTGCTAGACACGTAGTGCTTGGTCAAGGTTCACAGCGATACTGATCCCGATTCTCTGCGCGCCGCACAAAAGTCAATGTTTTGCCAAACTCAAATTGACAGACCGAATGAACGAATGTCGTCACACTCGACTATAGAGCACCAGAGTCTTGCATTACGCCAGAGTGAATTTCATTCGCTCTAATAACACAATAATTATTTGCCTTCCAGAAAGACAGTATTTAATTGAAGAAGCTGTCTGTGATTTTTAGCATTTTTAGCGTAAATATGGTTCAAATCTTACCTGAATATCTAACTTTCGACTATGGTCATGTATCTTAAAACCTCACCAACTGACAACTGCGTGCCTCTATGTTTACCATAGATCATAGCGTTTTGTGATTTTTACCGCGTAAGGTGTAAAAATTTTCAAGTCAAGAAAAAAGTTCTTAAAAAGTGAATTACATAGTAATTATGTTGTTTTTACCGTTTGTATGTGTACAGTGCTACATAAATAATTGCAAGGTATATTATTTTAGTGAAGTTTCTTAGCTGAGAACTTCGGTAAGTAGATATTGTACCATACTAATGAATACCGCAGAGGGAAGCGAGAGTGCCAATTCGTTGCTCCGGAGGGAGAACGAAGTACTTATAAATCCGAAGGCAGTTCCTCATCTTCGGAAGATCAGGATAGCTTTACCTCGCCATCCCCGAATAAGCGGTTCAACCGGTCGAATCACGTCGAAATGTGTTCGAGAGATGAACCCACATAAGTACGTAACTTAGACTTAAATTTCACAATAAGCTAAGGTTTACACCAAAGAATTAACCTGTTGGAATTGGTAATAAAATCCAAGACACTCATTAGTTACTGATATACATAAAGCTTAAATCGTTGCTTGGCTGACCCCTCAACATTCAAAAAGATTGTAACTCCCCAGCAATTTAAGTCATTCAGACAATATTAGCTCGGCAGACACTTGATATATAGACTATTTACATATATATAAGTTTACTGGCCACTTTCGTCACCTATTTAATGTGTGATTAATCAACAAATGTTACCGTAATAAAAGTAATGATTATGGCAGGCACTGATCAGTTGATAGCAGGCTTGTTAACATAGCATTAACATGAAACTATCTTACAAAATGTTATAGCAATCTATAACATTCCAAGGCCTGGTAGGTTAATAGAGAAGAAGACTAGAGTGTCTAGTGACTGGATTCTTACATCCTTATGCCATCAGTAGAATTTTTCAGGATGTCACAAGTTATAAGTTGTAACCAAGACTAACTATAAATATTATATTATAAGTTATACCGTAAAACTAAAAAAGAGAGTTTTAGTTCACACTCTAAATCTGAAAGGAAGAGTAGGTAGTAACCATAAATGCATGTTATCTTAATAGACCAAGATTTATTTGATGATCACCATGCCTAAGACAGGAAAGTTAAGAGATTTACAGGTGTCACTCGTAAGAAATCTAGCGACTCCAAGTATTTTAAGTAATAGGCACCTGAATAAATAATTCAAACAGGAATCAAATTAGATTTTGAGAAACAGCTCTTTCTCACTCACAATTTTAATAAAATTTGAACTTAACATAACAGTTGATCACCCAAATAGATGGGGTTTAATTCCTACAACAGGAAGATTGAATGACAAGAATTGTACCAGGCAGTTCTTCATCTATGCAAAAAAATGATCTCACAGAAGGCTCCTGTGCATAATACCTATAAGGAAAGAAATTTCCTATCTAAGAGCCCTCCCTTTGGGCCTCTCATCATCACCATTGCAACAACAACTAATTGGATTGCGGAAATCCTTCGGAAACAAGTCACAGCCATGGTCCTTTTTTGCTAAATAAATCAACAATATTCTTTTATTTTGATCTCCTTAATGCCATCTTAATGGTCCCATAATAATATTTTGGTTCTTGAATATATCTAAAATATACAATATACACATTTTAGGAAAGTCAAACTGATAGGTGAATTAGGTAAATTCCAAAGATCAATCCACCTTGAATCACTTGGAACATTAATTTCCAGTCTACTTTAGATAAGTGATTTATTTATCAAAATTTTACCAAATATGACTTGACTCCATGCAAAGGTCAACAGCAAAAGAAGAATAAATATATGTACAAAATCTACATTGAATTACCTAGTAATGTATCAATGTAGTTGATGTATAAGTAATTGTATAATGTTTAGAGAACAAAGTTAATGTATTTCATAATGGTGATTACTTTAGGAAGAGAAAAAATGAATAATACATGAAACTTCTAATTAACCACTTTTGCTGTTGACTCTACTATAGTTGCAAGGTACTCTAAAGTTAACCTGAGGTCTATGTACAACTTTATTGTCTCACGATGCAATTGCTTCAAACAGGGTAAACTGAGAGGAAAAAAGGGCTCTGTATCCCCTAGTGCGGTGCGATTTACAGTGGTAGCTCAGGAGTGGGGACCACAGCGCACAAGGGACACTCAGTCAAAAAGGTGACCACTCACTACAAATGTGATGGTCGCGGACTAGGAAATGCTATTGAACAACTTTATGTTGTCAAGCAAATGGAGTTAGACCAACAAAAAGTGGCACTCCAATATGATGCAATTGTAAGCAGCTTTACTTATGTACAAAAAGTGCTACTGGTCAAGTCAGACAGCATCCAACTGGACCAAAAAGGAGCACTTGCTCCTTAACCCGTAGAGGTGTCCAGAAAACTTTCCAATTTATCGAGCAGTTCATTACTGACGACATGTCACCTCCAACCCTTTCAGATCAAGGGACTCACCCATTGTCCTATAGGATGTGGAACTCGAGGACTTGCAAAGCTTTCAGTCAGACTGGAACTATCAGTTGAGATTGACGTTTCCTCCACCCAGTTACACCCAGTTAATACCTCAGTGGCTGGGCCATCTAAACAGTACTCTAGGCTGGTCGATCTTAGATTGAGAGCTTACCACTAAGTCTTGTCAATAAAGGATTTGCGGAAGATCCTTAAACAATGACAAGAGACAACACTTTCTAAATAGCCCTACTGTGGGATGAGTACTGGGCTGGTCAATCTCAGATTGACAGCCCGAATGGACCCTTACCAATAAAGAATCTGAGGAAGATTCTAACAGGCCCTCATCAGGGACTGGGAGGTAATCCTGCTTAAAAGGCGGGGGGGGGGAACAAATAAAGTACTGGAATAAACAAGAAAGGGAGTTATTGAGTTGTAGTTGGCGGACGACCACTCTCAATACATACATACATGTTTTAACACTTTGGCTTTTACGTGGGTGATATTCTGTAGAGACTCGAAATATGCTTTATATATGAGTCTAAACTGTCGATGTATGTTATGAAATCGATAGAAATAACATAACATAACGTAAACTCACGCCTTTATCCCCGAAGGGGTGGGCCCACATTTCGCCGGTTTATGTTTGGGTCCCAATGTAATGGGTGGCGAGCCTATTGCCATTAACTGGGCACTTATAAACCTGCGATAAATACACACATAACTTCGAAAAGCATCGAAAAGTCATCGGTGTGTGCCAAGGAAAACCTGGGATCGAACCCGAGACCTCGTCTCAGCAGTCCATTACCCATACCACTAGGCTACCGCGGTTAGTCTATAGAAATATCAACCAAGTAATACCTATTTTTATGCCAAGTTGTAAGGGCCATTTCTTTCTCTATAGACTTTGATGTATAGTCTGAGCATACAGGGTAACCCTGAAACTATGGGTTATATATATTGCATTTTCACTGACCTTCTTTCATGTTATAGGGCCAGGGTGGTGCTTGGTATCCCAGATATCTTGGTTTAAACATAAATATATTTATTTACCTTTTGCTTACAATTCGATTAATTTAACAATTAAGATCTGCAGTTCTTTATAGTGGAATCTGCAGTCTCAGCATATTGTGCTACAAATGTAGACAATTGTTCTAAGGACTTATTCATTCAACAAGTCCTAAAAGCTACTGCTTTAGTCAAACCTTAGGCCATTAACTCCCCTAGATGGCATATGTTAATATATTCATGCATGTGGATCTCCAAAGGGGAGGCAGAGGTGTATTATTTGACACCCATACTATGTACATTTTTCAGTTCCATATAACATGGAGCGAGTCTGTTGCGCTCAAATGGAGAATCATTGGCTGATTTCTACTATTGATTGGTAAACAGCCGTATCCCTTAGTAACCCATACCATGGGAAATGATAGGATACCCAAATCACACTTTAATTTCCAGTTTCAGTACAATATAACAGCTCTCTTTTAAGAATTCTAGAAGAGTTGCAATTATTATGCTTCTAGCTGCAAGCAGGTTAGCGCGTAAGTTCATTTACTAGATACATCTTGCAGTATCTTCACAGGAGAAGAGAAAAAGATGTAAAGAACAGAATTTATTATGCAATACATTCTAAAACTGATTGTAGATAGCATAGGCAGGTCAGGTGCTAATGTCAGAACACCAAAACGCCTGTTTGTGCTTCAATATACTCAACTCTGCAGTTTCAAATACTAATGTAACTAGTCGTTTTATCTCAATTAGAGGTGCTGTAAGAGCAACTACCGGGACACAATTTAGTGTCTATTCCTAGATGCAGTACACATGGATGCGGCTTCAGGAAGGTTTCGATCCGCAGTGACCTTCAGAGGTTGATTTGTAAACATGCCTATAGCATAGATTTTAAATTGAGAAAATCAAAAGTCTCGTTTAGGTAATTAAGTTTAATGTTATAAATATGATATAGCATGCTACATCTTCGTGGCTTTTTTGTCTAAACATTTCATTATGGTTATAATTATAATAAGGCATCCTTTTTCATTCATACCCTTAATAATACCGTTTTAAGTATTATCACATAGCGTTACAGTTACCATCACCAGCAGAAACCAAACAGGTCTTCAATTAAATACTGTCTTTCTGGAAGGCAAATAATAGAGCTGTTTTACATAAAATAAAACAGTTATTATATGCCGAAAGAAAGACAGTATTCGAGCAAGGTCCTTGCTGGCGAGAAGACCCTATGATCTATGGTAAACATAGAGGCACGCAGTTGTCAGTTGGTGAGGTTTTAAGATACATGACCATAGTCGAAAGTTAGATATTCAGGTAAGATTTGAACCATATTTACGCTAAAAACGCTAAAAATCACAGACAGCTTCTTCAATTAAATACTGTCTTTCTTTCGGCATATAATAACTGTTTTATTTTATGTAAAACAGCTCTATTATGAACGCGCCGCCATATAGATAAATATAATACCTTCTAGAACTCACTACCTTCGAGTTACCATATCGCTTCGTATACCACTCAATCACGGTTATTCATGTTATTGCAGTTAAATTTACCATCTCATTCAACGGCAGGCAAATCACTCACATAATCAATTGTTTTCAAATATACAATGTGTGGAGACGCCAGTACGTACCTCGTATGGGAAGCCGGTCACCTCCAGTTTTGAGTAGCGACTGCACAGCACTTATCAGCATAAAATAGGTCACAGACACTTCAAGGGGTTGGATTTAATGTCTATATCGAGCAAAAAATCATTTTACTATCTTTATATATTAAAAACTCACTTTACAAGTTCCACACAATTATATTTCGTTTTAGTTTTATCACTATATAATACTAATATTATACTAACAAACTATGGATTGTACATTATCCGAAATATTTAATAATAATATTACGACATGTTTCGAATTACTCATCTTCAGGTAAACATATTTATTTTGTTTTGAATGAGGGTACTTATTAAAACTTCATGCTCTTGTTCGATTGAAGTGACCAAAGACATAAAGAAAACGCACTGGGTGTGCCTTAGAGAGTAACATACTTAAATTTTAATAAATTTGAATGGTTTGAATAACGCAATTATTAAATATGAGATTAGATGTCAAAATATTAAATTAAATGTCCAAAATTATTTAAATATGTCAAAATTATTTAAATATGTCAAAATTAAGGTTAATTGGTCAAAATTGTACAAAATAATTCAATAATGGCGAGGGAGATAAATCTTTTTGTTCATTCAATATACCATTATGTTGCCTGTGCTTTAGTTTATTTACTTCCAGTGCCTCCAATGCATCCAGCTTCCTACCTTTACCACTCGTGTGTAGTATCTTGATATTATGCTTGGGGTCAAATTGATGGTTCTCGCTTATCAAGTGATCTGCAAACGTAGAATTGGAACTACACAAAAAATCATTTGGTCACTAATACTGTTAGATAGCGAATTTTCGTTGCGTACGATGGCGGCCTCGATTGGGTACTGGCGTGCGGGTGGTTGGGAAACGGAAAAAGGGAACAGTGTTGCCAAATGTATATGGTGCGTTTAGTGACAAGATGCGTGTGAGTGTCATGTTTTAAATCGTAATAAAAAAATGAGTTGTGTAAATATATTAACAATAATGGCGCAGCCAATGTGTGAATGTAGAATGCTGCATATATGAACTTTAAACACTAATACGCCTGCAGCAATGTCGCACACATGCTATTTTTGACTAGTGCAGCCTGGTAGCCGAATTGTTTTGTTGAGTGTACTTCCCCAGTCAGACTACTCAATTGGACAGAAATACCTCCTACAATCTGTTTAATAAATCAAAATTTCTAGAGAAATTCAAAATTACTACAGTAAAATAGGTAATTGAAACGGAAACTGAAAGAGGCATGTAACAACATGAAGATACCCAGCGACAGTTAGCCAAATCACTTCCACACTACTATACGACGAAACCACCAATGCCAGACTATGCTATAACCAACTGCAGAATAAAAATGAACTGGAGAAGAAAAAACAGAAAAAAAGAATAGAGAAGGAATTAAAAAATAGAGGCATTTCTTATCTCTCGTGTGTGTTTATTTATAATAAAAAGTCGCCATGTATGCATGCATGGCACGAAGGTGATCGCTACTTATAGCCGTTCAGCCCCTCTAGATAAGTGGCAATTCGCTAGACGGCGTTTGGTGGAATAGATTGACGAATGTATGGGATTTGACGTATATGACAGTCGTTAACGCATGTCAAATACGTTAAATCCTATAAATTGGTCATTGTATTCCATCAAACGCCTAGGGACAGGGTTTTTAATATATTTCTGTAGTCACTCAATATTATTATTTCCTGCCGAAGTTCCGTGTAACACCTATTGGATCACCAATAGGTGTTCCACGGGTAATACCCCGAATACTGTACTCGGTTTCATTTCCTGTGTTATAATTTCAGAATTATGGGACAGCATAAGTTACTTTTCTGAACAGTGCACTTCTATGGGTGGAGTAGCAAGCCTGCGTATCGGTCCTAAGGCAGTCTATGGTATATGTTCTTTTTCTTATACTTGAAAAGTAATTTTTAATCCAATATCCAGAAAAAAATCTGCTTTTCAGGTTTTATTTATTTATTATATGTGATGTGCATGCCTGATGCGCCAATCCTCATGCAGAATTAATGATAAAGTCTTAAACAGATAGGCACATTGTTATCGGTCGATAAATACTGAACGCGTTATTTAAGGTGTAACGGTAAAAAGTCACGGAACTTTGAGGTGGGTATTTGGCAAAAATAAAAACAAAAATAAAAATTGCGTCACCACACTTTTTGCTCGTGAAGGAGACAGCAGAGCGGGTGCGGCTCGATGAGCGAGAGAGACTCGCGGACATAGCTGCCCGCGCGACGATGCGCATCTTATATGGGGGGGGGGGTATCCGTGGGAATTTCCCGCACGTAAAAAAACCACACTTTTCAAAATGAATTG
Source organism: Eilema caniola (assembly GCA_949126895.1). Lineage (NCBI taxonomy): Eukaryota > Metazoa > Arthropoda > Insecta > Lepidoptera > Erebidae > Eilema > Eilema caniola. Next base: position 19,003,072 of record OX421484.1, read on the forward strand.
CAAACATTTAATAAGTTGTCATTCATTAATGAAAATTTAGACCCTACCTGCGCGCCACAGTGCCATAGTGTAACTACGAACGCGTAGTTCGTTAGCGTACAAATATGAGCGTAAAATTAATATTACCTGTATTGCATACATCCATAGGCCACGGTAACAGCTTTCCATGAAGTAGACCGTGTGCTATTCTGCCACGTAAGTGGTATAAAAAAAAAGACGGGTTGCACTCCGGGAGTGCCGGCAGTGAAAACGTTTTTACAACAATTTACAAAATTTTTTACTTGAACAATACAGAGAAAATGATAAAAAGAACATACCATACCATACCATACCTATAATATAGCGCCAATCATAGAACCTATCACTAATTTTTTGCTAATTTTCTGTCAGAAGATATTAATAAATTACAAACAGAAAAAATATTCACAAAAGGTAATAAATTTCAAAAAGAAAAATAATCACAAAAATGTCAGAAGCCCAGGTAAGAACCCGGTTCTATCTGAAAATACAAGTACTTAAATTCGAAGCGCTCAACGTTATGCTAAGAAGCTTCTCATTATATCTTGCAAAATAAACAGTCTATAACTAATATTGTATGACGTCAGTCGTCGGTTACGATTCAAAGGTCAAGTGATCCTGACGCGCGAGTCTAACAATTTTTACCCATCCAACGCCGCTAAAGAGGTTTCCACTTCAAAAAATTTCAGTGAAAATTAACATATAATTTTTGTAGGTTTTCGTGGAGAGTTGCCGATACCGACCAATCCCTCAAAGTTCCGAGAGTTAATTTCCACTAGAGCCGTGCTTCAGAATATTAATTAATAGATAAATGATTGCAGTTGTGACAGACCCCGACGACGTGTTCACGGTAGCTAACACATGTCTAGATAATGATGATTACTACGACATTGCAAAACCTTGGATACGTGAAGGCTTAGTCACTGCTAAACGTAAGTTTATTAGAATTTATTTTTTAGTTTTCCTTTTCTTGAATTTGCATCAACTTCAGTTTTGTCCTAGTTCCAAAGGATTCGCTGAAGGGTGCTAATGAAAAATAGGTACAGATAAATTATGTGCACTATGTTTTATTAGTAATTTTTTTAAAATTTCACTAGTACTGACATGGAAAAATCATCGCAAAATGCTTAATACGGCGTTCAATCAGGCCGTGCTGGATCGGTTCGTCTGCATTTTCAATAGCCAGTCCAGGAAACTCGTCAACGACATGAATAAGGAGACTGTGAAAGGGTCCTTTGATTGCAGAGAATACACCAGGAATAACGCTTTAGAGAGCGTTTGTAGTAAGTCTCTTATTTTTAACACAAAACTCTAATTAGTATTACAAAAAAAAAACACATTTATATACTGCTCCTTTTTGGTTTCGGAGTAAGAAAAAATAACAGCTTCTATCTTTCGATGCTAAACCAGCATATTATTTTGGTTCCAACCCTAAGCCCTAGTTGGCTTGGCGGATGCGGTAATGCCGCATAATTGTCCCACGTAGACTGGCTTTCTTCAATGAATATGGCCACACCAGTGAAAGCTGGTCAGCATCATAGTTATGTTATAACATAATACTGATTTTCAGTGACTGTCCTTGGAATTGACTTCACCGACTCATTGTTGACTAAAGAATATCTAAAAACGGTGGATTTAGTGTTGCGCAGCTTTATTGAACGATTTATAAAGTTTTGGTGGATCAGCTCATACACCTTCCGTTTTAGTGCCCTCAAGAAGACACAGGATGGTTTTATCAAGATATTGCAAACAATATCCGATACGGTAAGGATAGTTTGAAACAGAAACAAAATATTTATTTAACGATACCTTTATTACGGTGCCTACGTGATGATGGTGGTAATTATGCATTTATTACAGGTTCTTCAAAAACGAAAGATCGAATTTGATAGCAATAATTATGCTGAGCATAATATATTTTCAGGTAAGGAGGTAGGAATAAAGACAAGACCTTCAAAGAAAGTGCTTCACTTTTGAACTTGGCTATAATATAATTTTGACCTTAATAAAACTTATTACAATTTATTTAGGTACCAGGCTCAAAACCATCACGGACCTCTTACTCGAACTGTCATATAAGGGAAATGTGTTGAGTGATGAAGACATCAGAGCACACCTAGATACTATAATCGTCGCAGGCGAAAATACAACGTCTGTAACCCTCAGCCATACTATGATTTTACTAGGAGCGCATCCAAAGGTTCAGGAAAATATTTTTAACGAGTAGGTATTATATCTCTATACTATTTTAAATTATAAATTATAGAGACAATAATTTGCCAAATTCCATAAATATTAGAAAGCAACCAGTTTGACTTATTTAATAGCTACAAATTTTCAGGATAAAACAAGTTCTCGGAGATGAAGACAGAGACGTGACGAAACACGATCTGCCGCAGCTGGTGTACCTGGAAGCTGTAATCAAGGAGAGCTTGAGAATTCGCACCGCCGTGCCGGTAGTCGCTAGAAAGTTAGATAGAGATGTAAAACTTAGTGAGTGTATAGATAAAATACAAGTTAGGGTATTAACTAAGAGCGGAAATCTGGCTGTTGAATGCCATCAAACCTTTGGGGCCGTACCAATCTTCCTGCAGGTATTCTCGCTTATTGACCATCGAGGCAGTTATCAGACGTTAGTCGCTTCTGTAATAGCCAAACTAAAAAGAAGAAAAGCTGCCAAGATGACGATTATGACGATCACTCGTCATCATCATCATCATCATATCAGCCACACACAGTCCACTGCTGAACATAGGCCTCTTCCATAGACTTCCAGAATGACCGATCTGAAGCAGCCCGCATCCAGCGCTTCCCGGCGACCTTGATGAGGTCGTCCTTCCACCTGGCCATTGGGCGTCCTACACTACGTTTGCCCGTACGCGGGCGCCATTCCAGAACTTTTTTGCTCCATCGGCCATTTGTTATGTGTCCCGCCCACTGTCACTACAACGAGCTAATCCGCTGGGCTACGTCTGTTACTTTTGTTCTCCTACGGATATCATCATTTCTGACGCAATCACCTAGGGAAATACCGAGCCCTTTCCATAGCTCGTTGAGCGACTTTGAGGTTGTTTAAGAGACCCATAGTGAGGGACCACGTTTCAGATCCGTAAGTCATCACTGGTAACACACATTGGTTAATGTTTGATCCAAAAGGGCTAGGGTTCCAGCCCAACATTTTTCATTTGCCATTTTTAGTTTAGTTGAAGCTTCATTTATGTCAATTCATTCACTTCTAATTGAAGTAAACCGTAAGAACGAAATCTTATCTGAGAGATAGATATTTTGTTGAGTAATTTTTTAATCTTTTTTTTTTAGTAATCAGTCATCAAATTTGGGAAATATATACGTATTCCACGGGGCGAAGTGTATACCGAACTGTTACTGGTACAATTACGTCTTGGGACGCTAAAATAGTGAACACGTGTGTGGTACATCGTGGAAATTGATGGTTGTTTTGGCTAAAAAGACCAGCGGCCAAACAAAAATAGTCATTAGTTTCGATGACAGTTGAAGTGTCATTTGTGTCAAATCATTCTCTACTCTAATTCGTGGGGGCGAAGGTTAAGCTTATCTGGGAGATTATATATTTGTGGGACAATATTTTGAGATTTGTATAGTAATCAGTCATCAAATTTGGGAAATATATATGTATTTCGTGGGCGCGGAGTGTATACCGAACTGTTACTGGTGCAATTACGTCGTGAGACGTTAATTCGTGTAGACACGTGTTTTATGCTCGCGAGTGTGTTCTTCAAGCAAGACCAGCGAGGGCGGCTGGGGAATACGCCATCGCGCAGTGGATCAGCGCCAGGGCAAGTCAACACTAAACAATATAGTACACACAACAGTTACACACTGACAATACAGACAGAATCTCTGAGCCGCCACGACGGACCGCGGTACGCGCTACGGTGAGATATTTATTGGCTGTATTACGATCCTGTTGTGTTTATTAGGGTCACATAGCTATAAATAAAGCGCGGCGTTACTTGCAGCCAAGTTTGGAGTGGCAGACTAGTGTCTGGCTTCGACATTTCTTGGTAGCAGAGAGTGGTTGAGCATTCCAGGAAAGCTGAGATCAGCGAGTCCTGGAATGGTCAACCCGTCACATAAATAATAGAATAGTAAGTCTTCCACTGCTATGTGATAAATTAATATTAATAAATTAAGATTATTAAATTAAGTTTAGTAAAAATAAGTTACTTTTTTAAAAGTGGGTAATTGTATAAGTGCATATTTTATTGTTGCACCCTATACTAAATTAATCATTAAGTTAATTTTAATTTTATTATTATTATTATTATTATTGATTAATAGGCGAGCAGCTTAAAGCTGATGTGCCTATATCACAGTGTTGATTTTTTTTTAGTCAAGTTTGTTTGTCCGTAGCCATTGGTCCAATCTATTTTTGAAGGTATTAACTGAGGTAGCAGTCACAACTTCATCAGGCAGCCGATTCCAGTTACCGACCACCCGGTTACTGAGGAAGTGATGTGCCGTATTCATGTTTGATGGTGCACGGATCATTCTTAGACTGTGTCCTCGAGCTGATTTAGTGGGCATTTTTGGTGTGTAAATTCTGTGCATATCAGGTAAATTATACTTGTGGGTTATGATCTTATACGTCTCAATTAGATCCCCTCGGAGGCGTCTCTCTTGCAGGGTAGTAAGATGTAAATCTTCTAATCTATCTGGGTATGCTTTACGGCGTAGGCAAGCTGGTAGCCTCGTCGCTCTTCTTTGCACACTTTCCAAGAGGTCAATATCCTTTCGGAAGTATGGGCTCCAAATTTGGAATCCGTACTCCAACAGAGGTCTTATGTAGGTTTTATAAATTTTCAGGAAAACATCCATAGTTAAAGTCTGGAAGGCCTTTCTTATGACATATATAAAGGAGTTAGCCCTCTTCACAATTCCAGCTCCCATTTCAAGTTTGAGGTAATCAAAATCCCCAAGTCTTTTTGAAGGCTAACAGAGTTAATAGGTGTGCCATCTATAGTATATGTGATTTTGGGATTTGTTTTCCCAAGGTGGAGTACATTGCACTTGGATTGGTTTAACTGGATGATCCAATCCTTGGTCCATTCGTGAACACGATTCAAATCACTTTGCAGCTGGTCAGAGTGAATGAGAGGGTTGGCAAAAAACTTTCCGTCGTCAGCGAAAAAGGCCGACTCGGATTCGAGACGTTCAATCAGGTCTGTTACGTAAATACTGAATAGATGAGCTGAGAGCACGGATCCTTGGGGAACACGACTCAGAACTCGTTTCTGTCCAGATAAGGTGCCTCCTATTCTTACTTGAAATGTTCTATTGGAAAGGTACATTTCTATCCATTTCAGTAACTTTCCGCGAATTCCATATTGGCTTAATTTTATGAGCAGGCGCTTATGGGGAACTTTGTCAAAAGCACGTTCAAAGTCAAGGTTAACAATGTCAACTGGCCTTTTGTTGTCAAGATCACTAGTCCATGAATGCAGACAAGATAGTAGGTTAGTGACGGTTGATCGCTTTTCAACAAATCCATGTTGTTTCGTAGAAATTACGTTTTCTTTGTTTAGGTAGTGTGTTAGATTTTTGCTAATAATTTTCTCCATAACCTTAACAAAACTAGAGGTGAGACTGATTGGTCGAAAGTTTTCAGGAGCAGTTTTGTCTCCTTTTTTTTAGACAGGTGTCACCACTGCATGCTTCCAGTCTTGAGGTATATATCCACTTTGCATTGATTTATTCATTAGTGTAGTAAGAGGGCCAACAAGAGTTGGGGCACAGTTTTTGATAATACAGTTTGGAATACGATCAGGCCCGGGTGAGGACTGGATGTTCAAGTTGGAGAGAGCTTTAGTTACGTCGTCTACGGTAAACATGATATCACACAGACCATTTTCCGCATATGTGTCACAGTGCTGTCCAGTCAGAGCTGGCTCCCTGGAGTATGCCTTTTCAAATTCCTCAGCAAAAGCATTGGCAATGTCACTAGGATCTGTGACAAGATCACCATTTCCAGTTCTTATAGCAGGCGGAATGCATACTTTGGATGAAGTGCAACGGCGAATATGCGAATAGAATGCTTTGTCTCCACCTTCCAATATTTTCATTTCAAACTGGCTTCTCAACTTTCTAGTCAATGCCACACACCTGTTACTGACCTCTCTAAAGTGCTTATAGTGTAATGCTGTCCCAGATTTGCTATATTTATCCCACAGTTTTTTATTTTCTGACACTAATTTGAGGACATCACTGTTTATCCATGGCCTATTGCTTGTTCTGTTTTTGATTTTTTTTTCAGGTGCAATTTTTTCAGTTGTGGAGATGATTGCATGCAAGATACCCTGCCATAACTCCTCAGGGCCCGAAGAAGGCTTCAATGTGTCTATATGTATAGCAAGGTCGTTATTATACTTAAGGTAGTTTATATATTGGTAATGTCTTTTAACCTTAGGTTTTGTCATTGTTTATTTATTTTATTTATTTATTTAAAATTTATGCACACACAATAAAATTATTACAATATATGGATGGTGGAAAGTATAGTACAATGGCACTGCTTATTTCTTTAAGAAATTTCTTCCAGCAGACCGGCGAGAGGAGATCGTGAAGAATAAAAAAAGGTACACTGACGTGTGTATGAAAAAGAGAAAGAACAGAGTTTACACACACATACATAGAATTACAAAAAATATACATATAAATACACAAATATATATTTCAGTATAATATTTAAGATAAATAGATAGGTACATAAAAATATTATACATAAATACACAATAAATAAGCAAATATGCATACAGGCAAAGTAGTTTTGATATCAAATAGAAGAAAGATAGTGTTTATAGACTTTACTTTTGAAGGCAGATAACGTATTGCTGGCTCTGATGTCAGATGGAAGGGAGTTCCACAGTCTAACCGCTTAGGAGTAAGAGTAGAAATTAGTTTTATGTGAAGGAAATTTAAGCATAGAGCGAAGGCCTAACCTGCACAGAGCATCAGGAGTGCGAACAAATGAGAATCGCTCCCTCAGGTAAGACGGCGCTGAAGGATTATACAGAATATTAAAGAGAAGACAGAGTATTCGAGTGTTCCTGCGATGGTGGATTGGGAGCAACTTAAGTTCATTGCGAAAATCTGAAACGTGATCGTACTTTCTGAGATTAAAGATGAAGCGAATGCACAAGTTTTGCAACCTCTCAAGTTTATTTAGGAGCTCCTCAGTGGCATCTAAATAGCAGGCGTCAGCGTAGTCAATAATGGGTTGGATAAGGGTTTGAGCAAGGCTAATTTTGGTTTTTAAGGGTAAAAAGGTCTGGAGGTATTTCAGGGAGTGAAAGGTATAGTGAACCTTTCTGCTGACTTCGTTAATGTGGGCGCTCCAGGACAGGTTGGCATCAATGAGTACCCCCAAATTTTTGGCGGTATCCGAGTAGGGTATTGGAGTGCCGTTCAGAAGAACAGGGGACAGCGTATTAAGATCAAGTTTACTGCGCATGTAATTGCTGCCAATGATCATTGCCTGTGACTTGGCTGGGTTGATGCTTAATCCAAGTCGCAATTCATGGCAGATATTACGGATGAGGCATCAGCTACAGCGAAATGATGGTACAGCTGCAGGTCATCGGCATAGAGATGGAATTTGCAGGATGTAAGGGTCGTAACAGAGTTGATGAAGATGGAAAATAAGAGAGGGGAAAGAACGCCACCCTGAGGTACGCCTGCAACAAGTCCACACCAGTCAGAGGACGCCTGGTCTAGATGAACACGCTGCGAGCACCCCCGAAGATAGGAATCAAACCAAGAGATAGCATTTGATGAAACATTGTTAGATTTCAATATACCAAGCAGTACGTCAAAATCGACAGAGTTAAAAGCGCTGCTAAAATCTAACAATATTAATTTAGTTAGCTCTTTTCTTTGCATAGTCCAGCGAATATCGTCAGTTACTTTAATGAGAGCCGTAACTGTGCTATGTCCAGCGCGAAATCCAGATTGGAAAGAGCTGAGCAGGCTAGAGGAAGACAGAAAGAAGGTCAACTGTCGATGAACAATATGCTCAAGAACTTTTGATAGAAACGGAAGAATGGAAATTGGCCGAAAATCGGACACTGTGAAAGGATTGGAGGATTTGGGCAATGGAATGATATATGCTGGTTTCCAGGAGTCAGGAAAGGTACCAGAGTATAGAGAGTAGTTGAATATGTGAGTTATAACGGGGAGTATACTAGGAAGAATCGGAATAATCATTCTTGAGCAAATATGGTCAGATCCAGCAGCAGAAGAAGAAATAGACAGGAGAGCTTTATGAACTTCCATTTCGGATACTGGGTTAAAGTTAAAAGGCGAAGAATGCGGTTTAGGCACACCCGAAAGAGCATGCAGAGTACTCTGCTTGATAACTGCGTCCAAGGCTGTCGGTGGCAGCGAGAAGTGGTTATTTAAATCACACACGTCTATATCCCCGACGTCAGAATCAGGTGATTTCCCTATACCAACAGACTTGAGAAATCTCCAAGTGTCCGAAGTGTTTCGACTGTTGAGAGAGTTATAGAAATGGCGTCTTTTTGCATCTCTACACATACGACTGCAGCGATTGCGCAGTGTCTTGAATAAGAACTGGTTGGGCTCCGATGGACCGCCCCTGTAGCGCCTTTTAGCTTTGTCCCTACGACCCATGAGGTTTTTGATAGTAGCATTTAGCCAAGGCGCCGGGTTGTGCCTAATCTTGACACGTCTCAAAGGGGCGTGTTGGTCATATAACTGGATAATCCTCGAACTAAAAATATTAACCATTTCATTGACATCAGCAGAATCTAAGATAAACGACCAGTCAGTGCTACTGATGTCACTATGCAATGCCTCCAGGTTAATACCTCCAAAACTGCGACGGCAACGGTACTGTGCCTTACGTTTAGGAGGTCGAATACGATAGGACAGGTATAATAGATCGTGATGGGAGAAAGGAGCAGATAATTGGCCATGTGTACTTACGTCGTCGGAGCAAGAAACTATAACGAGATCAAGCAATGATGGAGTACGATTAGGGATATGGTGAGTGGCTGAAAGAGGTAAGGCTTGAAGGTTATAGGAAGACAGAAGTCTCCATAGTTTGCGAGACCTACAATCGTCTTTTAATAAACAGGTATTAAAGTCACCCATTATGACTATGTGATTATAGGAAGGAGTGAGATTATGAAGGAGATTATCGTAATTGTCGAAGTAGTCGATGCTAAGATGAGGACTATAGAAGACTCCGAGTAGAACAGTAGTGTGAAGTAGCCGAATTTCTAAGAACAGGTGTTCGGCAGGCTCACTGTAGGTAGAGGGCGATGTATTAACAATTTTATAGGAAATGTTGGCACGCAGATATATGCCTACACCGCCGCATCCCTTTTCTTTTCTATCATTACGTATCAAAACGTAGCCGGGGAGCGCAACGTGAGTAGAAGGTAAAGAGGGTTTCAGAAAGGTTTCTGAGATAAGAATAGCATCAAGAGAGGAGTTGCTAAAAGATGCTAGAAGGTCAGGATGGTGACCAGGAACACTGTGAGCATTAATGTGAACTAGGTTAAAGTTCTTAGGATAGTAAGAAAATGTGGAAGAGATTTGATCGTGCAGAGTTAGGGCTGGGGAATCTTCATCTGCGCTAACAAAACTGTCTGAGTCAGAGGAGCAAGAAAAAAAGCTACTATCTATGTTATCGAAGTTATTCAAGTTATGTAACACGACTAAGTATTACACTACATAGATTATGCACGTCCTACAACAACACGCCCCGCTCGCCATTGAAGAGGTACTATTCCTTACAACTAGATGGCGCTCTGCAAGTGACGTCATTTTCTGGAATTCGGTGTTAAGATTCTCCGCAAGCTAATGACTACCCCATCGTGTTTCCGACTATTGTATGAAAAGCTAGGTCAATAATTTACAGTGTTGCACTTGAGGGTTGCGTCCTACTTGGAACAGCTTCTTAAGACTTCCTATAGATTATTCCACTCCTATACTGCCTGCACTCCGTTGCCTTCGCCCTAGTTGGGAAAGGTTTATGAGACAGTCGGTAAAGTACGATACCAGTCAACGATTGTTATATTATTATCAAAATATACCGATCCTTCGTCTTATTCATTCCTGCCGTTTCTCTCCCTCGCGGGACGCCCCCTTATACTGGCAACCAACGGTGGGCCCGGAGCGAAGCCGCATTACGTCACGCGCTACGGGAGATCAGCTACAGTAGGAAGAACGAAGAAGATGAATTTGTCCAACGTACAGTTCGAGAAACTTCTCGCCAAGATCTCACCACCAAGACAGGGAGGGTCATTCACCACCTGCACTATCGAGTTCGACGGAACTAAAAATGCTGAAGTAGTGGAAGCATTCCTGTCTGCGGCAACTATTTTTAAACAAATAGAGCACATAACAGACGACGAAGCACTCCTGGGAGTTCCCTACTCCTGAGAAAGGACGCTGCGACATGGTGGCAGGGAGTAAAGAAGGAAGTAAATACTTGGAACGCCTTCCAAGATCGAATAAGGCACGCATTTGCCCCTAAAAAACCCGCATACGTCCTTTTCCTAGAGATTATCGGAGAAAAACAGAACCCAGGGATGTCTACAGAAAGTTTTGTTGCCCGAAAACGCTGTCTGATATCCCAACTGCCAGCCCCAGAATTAGCCGAGTCACACCAGCTTGATTTGGTATATGGTCAGCTCCATGTACGCTTAAGAGACAGGATACCAAGATCTGCCCTTCTAACGTTCGACGACCTGCTGGCACGAGCAAGGGACATAGAGATAATGTGGGCTGAAAATACAAATACTCGCTCTCCCAAAGAAACTTCGACAGCCAAAGTATCTCAGAAGAAGAAGTGTGGGTTTTGCCATTTCTCAGGCCATACAACTGAGGAGTGCAGGAAGCTTAAAAAGACACAGGAAGAGGTAGGGATACCAGCATCCACCTCACAACCTGATGAGATCCGTTCGAGAGCCACGGACCAACCCTAAGCACCGTCGCCGAACCCTCTGAAATGCTATGGATGTGGAGCACCAGGAGTGGTGCGTAGTAGCTGCCCTACGTGCTCCAGTAAACGCCATCGCCAACCCCTTAACCTGGCCAATGTTGATTTTTGCGCGCTCAACATCACAACCGACATAAGAAGCCGACCTATCGTGTTTATAAACATAAACGACTACTACGGCACGGCCTTCTTGGATACATGTGCGAAACCCAGCGTGGCTTCTTACCAGCTTTACCAACACCTGGAAAAATCGCGACATGCATTCCACAAACAGAAAATGAATGTGACCCTGGCCAATGGAGTAACCAAGACTCAAGAAGTGCTGAAGGTGCGAGTTTCAGTCACACTCGAAGGGAAAATAATCCCAACGACTTTCATCGTCCTACCAGAGTCACGGGATAACCGCACTCTCCTGGGCATTGGGTTCACCCAAGATGCCATGAATAAGAAACCCAAGACGCTTTTCGATGGATACTCACCCCATTTCGCCGAGTACATGATGGAGGATGCCATAAGGAATGTGGAAGAAGCAGACGTTTCATTGTCACCTCACTTCAGAGGTCTTTTCCCTAGTAACTCCTCCAATCTTAATTCATGTGCCATAGGGCTTGAGGACCTTAACCTAAACAAACTATTTGATGAGTATCAAGATGTTTTCTTAGACAAGAGTGAACCCTCCCTACTCGGGGAACATAGTATATCCACTATAAGCAATGTGCCCATAGCGGTACCGCCTTATCGTTTATCTCAGGCCAAAAGGCAAATTCTTAAAACTGAACTAGAGGGAATGCTGGAAAGAAACATTATAGTACCGTGTTCCTCCCCATGGGCTTTTCCGGTTGTTCTAATATCGAAACCGAACGGGAAGACTCGAGTATGCATCGACTACCGACGTCTAAATGCTATCACTATACCAGACTCTTATCCGATTCCTCGAATAGACGACGCCAAGCCAACACCGTTCATGTCTACCCTAGACCTTAAGGCGGGTTACTGGCAAATCAAGGTTAAGGAAGAAAATGAAGATAAAACTGCCTTCATCACACCTTTCGGGATCTATAAGTTCAAAAGAATGCCGTTTGGGCTACGAAACGCTCCCGCCACGTTTCAAAGACTGATAGATCGGTTCCGGATAACCCTGGAACACATCAATATGTTAGCATATCTAGATGATCTAATTGTGCTATCTAGCACCTATGAAGGACACCTCAGCGACCTGAGAGAAATTTTCCATAGAATGAGAGAATAAAAACTCACGGTGAACAAAGAGAAGTGTAGGTTTTTATGTTCCTCTATAAAATACCTCGGACACCTTATCACTCCTGAAGAACTGAAGCCTGACGTTGACAAAACGAAAGCTATTTTGGAGAGGCCCACGCCTAAAAACCTTCAACATTTAATATCATTTCTTCAAATGTGTTCCTTGTATCGCCGGTTCATTGATAACTTCTCAGCCATAGCCCAACCTCTCACCAAACTTACAAAGAAAGGAGTTAATTGGATATGGGAACGAGAACAAGAAGACGCTTATCAGAAGCTTAAACAAATGCTAGCTACCGCCCCCATGCTGAGGCAAGCAGACAAAACCATGCCTTTTATTGTGAAAACAGACGCAAGTAGTTATGCACTAGGAGCAGTTCTAGTGCAGGGGGAGAAAGAAGATAAACACCCCGTAGAATATGCAAGCCGACTACTCATTCCTCAGAGCGAAATTACTCAACTACGGAAAGAGAGGCTTTAGCCGTCGTCTGGGCATTGGAGAAATTCAGAGTTTACCTGGAAGGCATGCCTGTAACGGTGATTACCGATCATCAAGCTCTTAAGTGGCTCATGAATCAGAAGTCACCCACTGGTCGCTTGGCACGATGGGCATTGAAACTTCAGCCATATAATCTGAACGTTGTATACCAACCCGGTAAATTAAATACCGTTGCGGATGCCTTATCCAGGCCGCCATGTTGCGAGGGTGACTCCACTTGCGATATATGCTCTCTCGTGGTAGACGTGCCAACACGAAGCCTGAAGGAAATTCGAGACGAGCAGATGAAGGATACGAAACTGAAGAAGATAATCGAAGACCTAGAGGAAAACGGAGGTCCCGAGAATGCATCATATTGGAGCAATAAAGGCTACCTAATGAACAACGGGATACTATAATAATAATAATAATAATTTCATATATTTCAGAATTTCTTCCATAGATTTGTTAGTATCAGTTAGTATTTTATTAGTATCAGATTCAGAATCGGAAGAGGCTCAACTCATGGTCCCCGAACACGAATGGCAGAGTGTGCTAAGTGCTTATCATCACGATTCCTTAGCTGGCCATTACGGTGTTGAGAAAACTTACAAGAAGATAGCCTCTCGGTATTATTGGAGTGGCATGCACAAATATATTTCCAGTTATGTCCGGAACTGTCTGGAATGTCAGCGCTATAAACCCTCTAACCAAAAGCCTGCAGGACTCCTTCAGACTACCGCTATGAATCAACGATTCGAAGTAATATCTTTTGATTTGTTTGGGCCGCTCTCAAAGACTGACGATGGCAAGACCTGAATACTCATTGTAGAGGATATTGCCAGTAGATGGGTGGAACTCTTCGCCCTGGATACTGCGTCAGCCGAGAATTGCGCAATGTTTCTGATAAATGAACTTTTCCTAAGATATGGGGTACCCCGACGTATGATCAGTGACAACGGTACACAGTTCGTCAGCTCTGTAATGCAACAAGTGGCCTACGTTCTGAAGATAAAACACGTCTTCACTCCTCTGTATCATCCAGAAACCAATCCAGTCGAACGCAGGAATCGAGACCTGAAAACTCAGTTAGCCATTCTAGTACAGGAAGAACCTCATGGTCAATGGTCCGGATTCCTACCGGCCATACGTTTCGCTATGAATAGCAGCCTATGTTCAGCTACTGAACAGAGTCCAGCCTTTCTAACTTTTGGAAGAGAGTTACGATCTCCTCGAGATCACGAAGTTGATTTCCGAAATATCCTAGTTTCAGAAAATTTTATTCCCGAGATAACTCCGAAACTTAAGGAGTTAGCCGAGAAATTACTACGAGCTCGTGAAGTTCAAGAAATGAAAGAAGAAGCTCGTAAGCAGTATGTAGATCAACATCGACAGCCACATCCTTCCTATGAACCTGGCGATCTGGTGCTTGTTAACCTACATCCCATAATCAAAGCAGCTCAGGGAATAACCGCGAAGTTTGCCCCGCGGAGGGACGGGCCTTATGTGGTGATACGGCAGCACGGACCTGCCTCCTTTCAGGTCGCATCGCCTGATACTCCTGAAGTGCCAATTGGTCCGTACCATGCCTCCGCCTTAACTCGATACAGGAGTGAACTTCAACCAACGATTCTTGCAACTAGATGGCGCTCTGCAAGTGACGTCATTTTCTGGACTTCGGTGTTAAGATTCTCCGCAAGCTAATGACTACCCCATCGTGTTTCCGATTGAAAAGCTAGGTCAATAATTTACAGTGTTGCACTTGAGGGTTGCGTCCTACTTGGAACAGCTTCTTAAGACTTCCTATAGATTATTCCACTCCTATACTGCCTGCACTCCGTTGCCTTCGCCTTAGTTGGGAAAGGTTTATGAGACAGTCGGTAAAGTACGACACCAGTCAACGATTGTATATTATTATCAAAATATACCGATCCTTCGCTTCATTCATTCCTGCCGTTTCTCACCCTCGCGGGACGCCCCCTTATAGTTATGCATTATACTATATATTAAAATACGTAAAAATATAAAATGAAATAATTACTTATATGAATACAAAAAAATAAAATAAAAATAATATACATATTTATTCTGCGATACCACCCACTTGCTAGTGTAGTGGAAAAAAAATCTCCTAAGCTGAGACGGTAGAAAAAAAAACCACTCAAGGCAAAAGTAGCTTAATAACAAGAAAAGGGTAGAAAAAAAAAAGACGGGTTGCACTCTGGGAGTGCCGGCAGAAGTGAAAACATTTTCTTTTTTTCTTTCTTCGTTATATACATAGAAAAAGATAAAAAAGAACATACCATACCATACCTATAATATAGCGCTAATCATAGAACCTATTACTTATTTTCTGCTAATTTTCTGTCAGAAGAAATTAATAAATTATGAAAAGAAAAAATAAACACAAAAAGTAATAAATTACAAAAAGAAAAAATAATCATAAAAAGTAATAAATTACAAAAAGAAAAAATAATCACAAAAAGTTTCAGAAGGCCAGGTGGTTTGAACCCGATACTATCTGAAACTATAAGGACTTACAGTCGAAGTGCTTACCGTTTAAGCTACGACGCTATCTTGGGTAAACTGCAAAATAGATAGTATTTACCTAATCTTGTATGACGTCAGTCGTCGGTTACGGTTCAAAGGTCAACTAATCCTGACGCTTTCTTAACATTTTACACCCATCCAACGCCGCTAAAGAAGTTTTCACTTCAAAAACAAAACAACATTTAGTGAAAACAACGAATGACGTCACTAATTTACACTAATATAAAACATTATACATTCATTTACGAGTGCTGCAGCAAAATACTATGATTACAAAACAAAATGAGCAAAAAAAAAAAGACGGGTTGCACTCTGGGAGTGCCGGCAGGAGTGAAAACTGTTTCTTTCTTTCTTTCTTCGTTATATACATAGAAAATGATAAAAAGAACATACCATACCATACCTATAATATAGCGCCAATCATATAACCTATTACTAGTGTTCTGCAAATTTTCTGTCAGAAGAAATTAATAAATTTCAAAAAGAAAAAATAATTAACAAAAGTAAAAAATTACAAAAATAAAAAATAATCACAAACAGTAATAAATTACAAAAAGGATAATAATCACAAAAAGTGTCCGAAGGCCAGGTTTGAACCCGGTCCTATCTGAGACCATAAGGACTTACAGTCGAAGCGCTTACCGCTACCAAGCCATTTATGGTATCTTGCAAAACAGACAGCCTATAGCTAATGTTGTATGACGTCAGTCGTCGGTTACGGTCCAAAGGTCAAGCGATCCTGACGCGAGTTTAACACTTTTTACCCATCCAACGCCGCTAAAGAAGTTTTCACTTCAAAAAAACAAGCAAAAATCTATAATATTGTTATACTCAATGCAAAAAACTAAATGGTAACAAATAATGAGAACCTACCTATGCTGAGGCACATTCTTCATGAACGTATTGTATTAAGTAGGAGTAACGAAACGCAGCCTTCAAACATTAGCTGTCATGCTGTCAAGTGACAACAGGTGAATATTTCGATAAATTTATTACGGCTGTACTCACGTCACTTGTCAGGATGCGCCCGACAGAACCACTTATAAAAAAGTGACTTATAACCCGACGGACAGATTCACAGCCAAGACCCTGAAGCTGCTGCAGGACCTAGGTGACCGAGACCTATCAGCGCAGTTACGTCCACATAATCCCACCCCACCTAAGATATATGGGTTGCCGAAAGTACATAAGCCGGATTGGCCCCTGCGACCTATAGTTAGCCAAATAGACGCACCAACATATAAATTGTCGCGACATTTGGCTACTTTATTGCAACCCCTTACTGGCAGAACGGGTAGTTACGTGAAGGACTCGAGACACTTTGTCAACCTACTTGCAGAGGTACAAGTAAAAGATACCGAGATAATGGTTAGCTTTGACGTCACATCCTTGTTTACAAATGTTCCAGTGGAAGAAACGCTCAACATAATATCTACCCTTTTGCAAGGCACTGATACACCCACTGGATACATTGAGTGCATAAACTTCTGTCTGAAGAGTGGCTATTTTCTGTGGAGAAATGATTACTACCTGCAGGTGGATGGAGTAGCAATGGGCTCACCGCTCGCACCGGTGACGGCCAACATCTTCATGGAGTGGTTTGAAGATCAAGCACTGACCACCGCACCTGTAAAGCCCCGATATTGGTGGCGATATGTGGATGACATATATGCAATCGTCGATCGAAACTCGCTGTCGGAATTTACGGACCACCTTAACAATGTGCTCCGGAAGATACGTTGTACGGTAGAAGAAGAAAAAGACGGAGTTCTGCCATTTCTGGACGTGTTGGTTATCCGAGAATCAAACGGACGCTTATCACACACTGTATACCGAAAACCCACACACACAGATAGATATCTAAGTGCAGACTCTCACCACCACCCCGCTCAGCTGTCATCCGTGCCGAGGTCACTGATCAACCGTGCGCTCAGCCTGTGTGATACACAATACGTGGAGGCTGAAATGCGACATCTCCGCCAGGTGTTAGAAAGCAACGGTTATCAGTGGCGTCTAGAGGTGAGCGTTATTTAACGTAATCGGTTTCAGTAACTAGTTACGAGGCTGATAATCGTGTAACTAGTTTCGTAGACACAAATGTAACGATTATTTTACATACGCAGTTCACACTCTTACACGCGTAAGCGTTTCGTTCAACAGAATAATATTAGAATGATTATGGTTACACGTTATAACCAAATAACGTTAGACGACTCGGAAACGAGAGTAAAGGATAGGTATGGCTTACACGCAAGATAAAAAGAGAAGGCAATATAATAATCGTTGCGTCTTTTCTTATTTTCATATGCCCATGCAAATATCTAATTATGCAATCGGAAAAAAATTAAGTTCATTAAACGCAAAACTAACCAACACTCTACTGTATACAGAAGTAACGAGTTACAGAAATAATCGGTGCAAAACTAACCAACACTACTGTATACAGAAGTAACTAGTTACAAAAATAATCGGTGCAAAACTAACCAACACTCTACTGTATACAGAAGTAACTAGTTACAAAAATAATCGGTGCAAAACTAACCAACACTACTGTATACAGAAGTAACTAGTTACAAAAATAATCGGTGCAAAACTAACCAACACTACTGTATACAGAAGTAACTAGTTACAAAAATAATCGGTGCAAAACTAACCAACACTACTGTATACAGAAGTAACTAGTTACAAAAATAATCGGTGCAAAACTAACCAACACTACTGTATACAGAAGTAACTAGTTACAAAAATAATCGGTTTTGAAACTAGTTACTCGTATCTATGAAACTACGTATAACCGATTACGCCCAAAAGACGTTACGACCACCGACTAGTGGCGTCATTGTAATCGTCTAGCGAGTGCCGCTGCCAACAAACGCCAGGCAGTTGTGGAACGGACACCGGCGTTCTTGCCTTACATCCGAGGTGTGACCGACAAGATTGGACACCTGTTACGCCGAGGATACAGCATCAGGACAATCTTCCACCCACCCAGCAAATTAAGGCAGCTGCTTCGCTCACCCAAAGACAACAATTGTGGCTTGAGCTATATCGGGGAGACTCGCTGCAGCGTCGCGACCAGGTTCAAGGAACATATACGTTGCATGAAAAACATGGACACCAATAGGTCGGCAGTCGCTGAGCACGCCTATATGACGGACACGGCTCATTACATACGGTTTGATAAGGCCTCCGTACTAGCGAAAGAAACATACTTTGTGTCGCGAAAAGTACGGGAGGCGATTGAAATAAGCCGTAGTCCGAATTTCAACAGAGAGAAGGGATGGACACTGCCACCAGCTTGGAAACCGGCCTTGAAATGCACGTACCACAAATGGGAATCGAACCTGGAATGCGACACGGTGAGCGCGTTATGCCGCACTACTGAACCATCGGGCGACGACGATGACGACACAGACGCGACAGCGAGGACAGCCGAACTGTCCCGGAACCAGCCGAGTGCCCCGCCGTTATCCGAGCGCGCGCGACGACAGTGCCAACGTTGGGAACGCAGTAAAGCACCTAACGTCGCCGCGCCTGGGTGCTCTGCTCATGATTAAGGACTCCGGTCGGGTCCGAAACTAGTCGGACGCTATAAATTTATCGAATGAGAAATGGCTCACGATAGTTTCTATACAGGTGAATATATATTTCAAATTCCAATAAAAGTGAAGTTTTATAACATAGCAGGTATTAAAGAATAAGAATTTTTATAAATGTGCGATGTGAAGCAGGTACTTAGACATTTTGTGATAAGTAGTGACTCATTCTGCTCAGGGATGATCGACTGTTGACGATTGCACGACACGAACCGGAACGAGTACCTATTCACGACGACGGGAAGGCTTGGCTACTTTTGCAGTGTTTTTTGCAGCTGTACTCCTCGATGTTGAGGCGGCATCTGGCATCGGAGACTTGTCGGTCACGGCGGCGGCTCGAGGAAATTGCACAATCAAGCTCAGATTTACACTCGATTTTATGTCGGATCTTATCAGGAGTTATGATAACAATTTTGCCTTCCACTGACCAACAATTCTTGATACCGAAGTGTTGCCTGGCTACAGTGAATACGCGATGCCGCGTTTTAGTCAAGAACTCGGATACCGTGATGGCTGTTCCTTTGAGGGACGTTTTATTATCCCAGATAGTGTTACGTTGTTCCATGCCTCGAAACCTCACAAGGACTGGACGTGGCTTCCCACGCGCACCGCCCAGCCTATGGCACACAGCTAAATGCTGTAAACCTACTTCAGAGAGCTTCATATCGGTGGTCATAATTTTATGAATAAACTCATGCAGGAGCTCATTTGGCTTCTCAGGAATACCGTGGAAGAGCAACACCTTCCTCCTCATAGCAGTTTCATGCCTGTCTAACCCAAGCGTGAGAAGTTCAATTTGTGCTTTCAACTTAGTCAGGGCTTGCCAAACAAAATGCTTAAACTCCGTGTACTTACGTGATAGTGATGCGAGGTCAGGCGGTGTGGGTGCTGCTTTGGGCGAGATCTTTTGCAGCTTCTCATCATACTCCTTCATCCGGGAGCTGAATAACTTCACCAGATCTTCCAGTCCACTAGTGAGTTTCATATCCATAGTGAAGTGAGCACAGGCTGAAATTGAATAGGAAGTTGTATATAACACTAGACAGTGAGTGCAGGTTCGTTTTAAGTAAAGTTAATATGGATATACATAAATATAGTGGTATTTATAATTTTAAATTAAAATATATAGCAGCAGTTAATTTTTAGTGTGTGTATTGCGTGACTACCCACGATTACGAATTGGCTTATTGAGCTATGTAATAGGCATTGAACACTAAATTCTAGTGGTCACTCCTACCTATAGGTGATCTGTGCGTAATACCACAAATGAGAGTCTCATCATTCACCATAATCAGATCCAGGAGCGATGGTTCACAACCTTCCCTAAATCTAGTAGGGCTAGACACCAGTTGGTACAAATTGCTATCAAGAAACCTGCCTGCTAACAACTCGGCTGGGCCCGAATGATATTGGTCAGCAATGTTTGGCCAGTTAAGAGTCGGGTAGTTAAAGTCTCCTAATACTATCACAGTGTTGTTTTCAGAAGCTGCGGTTAAATTGGTCAGCAAGTTTAAATCATGCGGTCTCCACACCAGCTCATCTGTATTTTCCGACCGGTATACACCCACCACAAGAAAATGTTGAGTGCCTAGTTGTATATCGATATAAAGTGCTTCAACATCGTCACACAAGTAAGACTTGTTTATTCTGGCAATAATAGGAATTCCATTTACACTATTTCTAATATACATAGCAACACCTCCGCCTCGAGTCTTCCCTTCTCTTTTGTTCTTTTTGTGTTTGCGGTCAAGTCTGTAAAGTATATAGTCTGGGATATTGTATGTGCTGTTGCGGTCTTTATAGTTTAGCCAGGTTTCAGTCAAAACAACTATGTATGGTTTGTTTGTGTTTATATACAGAAGAAACAGGTCAAACTTAGCTGGTAGTGAGCATAGGTTGGTATAACTAAATGTAAGGTCTGTGTGTTTTTATATAGGACACGTCAATTTGACTTTACCTTGCCTGATGGTAAGCTGAAGGCAAAGTCTCAGAAGAGAAGGCCACCATTATGCACACGTGCCATGTTAACAATGGTGGCACTCAGCTTGACGGCCTCATCAGATGCTTTTTCACGCCCCGCTTAAAGGACCCGGGACTGTAAGGAAGAGGGAAACACGTGAGCTGGCAAGGCATTCCAGGTCTTAATTGTGCGACAAAGGAAAGAGTCACCGAACCGCTTGGTTCTTAAAGGAATGTTCTGCACTTTACGCGAGGCTGTTATGATGATACTCTCGATGTAGTTTTTGTTATTTAGCTTAAAGCGAACATCCATACCGAGGATTTTGAGGTTATCCTGCAGTGGCAGTGGCGTGCTCTGAAGAGTGGGAACGGGAAGGAAAGAAGATACCTTTGCTGTAAACGCACATGCCTGCGTCTTCTTGGCATTGAACTTGACCAAGTTCTCAGAGCCCCATTGGGAAATGTGGTTCAGGATCCGGTCAAGCTCAGTGACAAGAATCTGCCTTTTTTCCGCGATATGCGTCTGCTTATCCGCAGGACGTCCATGATAACTCCCGTGTAGGGTGCTATCATCCGCATAGCAATGAATGCTGCCGGTCGACAGCATGTCATTGATATGCAGAAGAAAGAGAGTTGGCGATAGGACAGATCCCTGCGGTACGCCGGCATTTACCTGCAAGAACTCCGAACGCGACGCGAATACGGCGCTCTTGCAAGAAGCCGGCAACCCAGTCACACAGTCTAGGAGGCAGACCAAAGGCTGGTAGCTTGGAAAGAAGCGATTTGTGCCAAACTCTATCGAAAGCTTTGGCGATGTCAAGACTAATTGCCAACGACTCGCCGTGCTTGTCCATAGCCTCACCCGAAATATGGTTAACATACGCCAGAAGATCACCCGCTGACCGTTTCGGCCTGAAGCGATAGCTGAGAGCTGTAGGACAGCCGGTACAGCCGCGCAAGCATTGGGGACAGCTCCGCTGCACATTTTTGCAGAACCACCGCCGGAATACCGTCCGGACCACTGGCTTTCCGGACATCGGGTGACTGCAACACTGCTCGGACATCGCGTTGCCTAATACGAATATCAGGCATTGCATGGTCACTGATGGGCAGTGTCGGGGGCTCCATACCACAATCATCGACTCGGGAGTAGGCCGCAAAGAGATTAACCAGCAAATTTGCTTTCTCTTGCGGCTCATGGGCCAGGGATCCATCGGGATTGCGCAGCGGGGGCAGCGAAGGCTGGCAGAAGTTGGCTTGCACGGCTTTGGCCAGTCGCCAGTAACCAGCTCCAGACCAAGCCGAGCTATGCGCTGGGCATCCGCTTTGACATAAGCCCTTCCCCTGCGCGGGTCGTGGGGGCGCTATAATGGGCACCTCGGAACGAACCAGACAATGGTCGGATTCACCTAAAGCGGCGCTCACCGAAACACTGTACGGGTCCGGGTGACTCGTCAGCAGGAGGTCTAGCAGAGAGGGCTCATGGTCCGACCTTTTTGGTATCCTAGTGACCTCGTGTACCAATTGGGTCAGGCCATGCGCCAGAGCAAATGCATGGGCGGCTCTTCCCGCGTGGGTTGTTTTGGCGGATCCCAACCAGAGCTCGTGGTGGGCGTATGGGTTTGTATTGGGGTTTCTTAGTTTTTTTGATGCACAATTTTTGGACAGCCTTTAATGTATTTAATGGTCAAGCCAGTTTCTCCTTTTTCAGTCCTAGTCCTAAGGGTCTCACGAAGTTTATTTAGTTCCTCACGTTGGAAGGGTGTCTTATCATCATAGACTCTTACCTCTTTACTGGCCTTACTTTCTTGAAACTTGAAGACCACCTTCATAGGTCGAGGTTTCTGGTTGTCAGGGTCACGACGGCCCAAACGCTGCACCACCAACACTTTTTTGAGTATTCACTACCACTGTTTATATTACATAATATTTGCTTGACGGCAGTTTTTTTTTTTTTTTGGTTTTCGGTCTGTACCCAGATCAGAGTCACTTTCTTTAACGCCCACAAGTATAATGTTGTTTGCCCTCCGCTCTCGTTCCATAAGTTCCTTAAGTAGAGCATTGGTGTCGCCAGAGGCCAACGACGCCGGCGCTGTCACCGTTGCAGGTGCCGAGGGCGGGGCTTTTAACGATTCTGATATTTGCTGCTTTACTTCGTTTAGTTCCTCGCGGAGACTATCATAGCCTTTAATAAGCTTTGGCACCTGAAACAAGGCCTCACGGTACGGCGGGCATAGGTATAGCAGCGTCCGTTTGCCTTTCAAACCCATTACGCGCGCCTCACTACTTGTCAAATTACTGCATTGCAGGCAGATATTCCGTTTGCAACCATCACACTGCACCGTATTTTCATCATTATGCACGTCCTCGCACTGAATGCACTTCATTTCAATTGGTATTATGGACCGGCACTAGTATGACAAAGCGAAAAATAACCGACGCAATATTTTGCACAAACTAGTTTTTGTTTCGCGATTATTTTATATTACAATAATTAGTTATGGCACAATCAGCTGTTTTTCACTATTCCCGGACTTATTTAGGCAACGTATTTAATTAAATTGAAAAATCAAAATACGCCAAAGTTTCAAGTTTCAACACTGTAACTTCAACCGAGGGTAGAGGTGAAAAAAGTTTTATTGTGTATCAGCCTATTTGTATTTGATACCACAGACAAATACATATTAATTGTTGTACCTTGTGTTAGGCTTAACATTTAACTTTAATTGTATCGGTAAATAGGTTGAGTTACTGAATAGGTATAGGGGTCTATACCTATTGAATTACTTGTAGTAATAGAATTCCTTTGGTAGGATTTTGTATTTTATTCACTATGTCGACGCCTCGCACCAGGCTTTCTGCACAGTTGCGGTGGTTTGCAGCCGCTGAAGCCTTGTTGGATAAGCCAGACAGACAGGACGCTCTGCTCTTGAGGGCCATGGAGGTCAAAGAGCGCTTGGAGGTGGTGTTTGACCTTTATGGTCAGTTAAAGGAGACGTCGTCAAATGCAACGTTGCTACAGGTCATCGAGGCCGATGTCACCCAGTGTGTGGAGTTGGGCGATGCGGTGCAGCAGCGGGCTGTGGAACTCCGACACCAAAGGGCTGGGGGCAGTGGGGGTAATCAGGGGCCATGCCAGGGGGTTGTCTCACGGCTCCCAAATATTAAACTGCCCACCTTCAACGGGGACCTCACCCAATGGTCCCACTACATTAACCTATTTGGGCCCTATAAGATGGCCCAGTTGGTATCTCCGCTCCGGGGGGAGCCGAGAAACCTGCTGGCCCACCTCCCAGTCACGGAGGCCTCATATGGGACAGCGAGGGCGGTACCAGAACAAGCGTCGGTTGGTTGACGCTCAATTGGGTCGCCTATTTAGATTGCCACGGGTGGCAAGGGTTGCACAACTGTGGGGGCTGCTCAACACTCTCACAGCGGCCATAAGGGCGTTGTCTAATCTGGAACTGCCGGTGGAGCACTGGTCGCTTGAATATCTCCATATGCTGCAGCAGCGCCTTAAGTGGACTGACAAGACTACCCCTCCTCGTGTTGGAGACTTAGTGCTGGTTAAGGATGCCAACCTACCGCCACTGCGATGGCGCCGGGGGCGCATCATTAACTTGTTCTCCGGGAAGGATGGGACCCCGCGGTCCGCAGAAGTCAAGGTTGGGGAGTCAGTTCTCAAGCGAGCAGTAGCAAAACGGTCTCGTTTACCAGTGGTCTTTAGGAACAGGTTGGGATCTGTTCGGGCGGGTGACTATTTGATCCAAAAGGGCTAGGGTTCCAGCCCAACATTTTTCATTCGCCATTTTTAGTTTAGTTGAAGTGTCATTTATGTCAATTCATTCACTTCTAATTGCAGTAAACCGTAAGAACGAAATCTTATCTGTGAGATAGATATTTTGTTGAGTAATTTTTTTGGCATTTATATAGTAATCAGCCATCGAATTTGGAAAATATATACGTATTCCGCGGGGCGAAGTGTTTACCGAACTGTTACTGGTACAATTACGTCTTGGGACGCTAAAATAGTGAACACGTGTGTGATCATGGAGATTGATGGTGAACGCCGTCGAGGCAGTTCAACAGCGTGATCGGCTGTGAGGGAACCAGCCAGGGCAAGTAAAACACAAAACAAACGCATCACACAAAACAAATACACACCGCACAAACAAAGACACACCTTGGAGGGATTCTGCAGGTGCTTGTAGTTCATATTACCATTAATTGATCACGGTAAAACGTTGCGTTACTTGCAGCCAAGTTTGGAGTGGCAGACGGGTGTCTGGCTTCAACCGTTAAAGACTTTGGTCTTCAGGCATAAATGAGTACAATGAAGTTAGAGTAGTTATCTTAATTTTTCAGAAAACTGCTCGCTATTAGCCGGTCGAACATGCGCTTTATTTTTGTTTGGTGTTCATCTACATCCAATGTGGGGTCCTGACCGAAATGAATTTAGTCCTGAACGTTGGCTCGATCCGTCCCGGCTACCGGAAAATCCTAACGCCTTTGCAGCTTTCAGTTTGGGAAAAAGAAATTGCATAGGTAAGGGACCGTGTAATATCATGGCAAAATTATTTAGAATAATGTTTAAGAATTTCTGAACGTTACTGTGAACCGTATCCAGTAGACTGGCGGTATAACTTCACTGATGTTTTCTTAAATATAGTCTAAAATACAAACATGCTAGGTTCAAAATTGTGCACGTTCGATAGGAACATTATGTTGATGATATAGAAGATGAACATGCCAAGCTGATATACAAATTTTGTAGTCAAGATCAACATTTGCATGAAATATTTTTTATTAAATGAAGTAAGGGCTGATTTTTAGCTCTACGTGCGATTTTAGGTTCATGTCCAACATACAGATTGGTATCCGATAGAATTTTCACATGAAAAAAGTAGTACTCTCTTCATCCAATATTGTCTTCACTTTCTTTAATCTTGTGCAGCAAAAACGTATGCTATGATGTTAATGAAGACGACTCTTGCGCACCTGGTGCGCCACTTCCGCATCACTGTAGAAGATTCACCAACGAAACTGAAGTTTGAAATCATACTTCAGCAAGATAAGGGACATTTTATTCATTTAGAGAAGAGAACATAGCCGATTACGTACTGCAATCTTCAATTGGTGACAGATAAACTTTTTCAAAGTGTCAAGGAATAAAAATATTGTGATAAAGGATTTCTTTTATTACATTTTTATGCTCAACAATTATCTTACTTATTAAGTTTTTAGTCAGTATCTATGGAGTGAAATTAATTAAGGCTCAGCCCTACTAGTTCTTAGGGGCCGAAGGCAACGTTACCTGCTAAGCGGTGCTACCTGCTGATTAGCAATCAATCAATCAGCCCGATGTTGTCCTCCGCTGGACATAGGCCTCTCTCAATGCGCGCCATTTTTCCGATCCTCCGGCTCCCGCACCTGCCGGTTGGCGTAGACTTTCCTGTCGAAGTTGGGGGAGTCAGATCGGGGGATTCTTGGGTTCTGACATTACGTACTTGCTATTTTAACGTCTTCTACATAAAAGTACTCTCAATTAACATGTGAACTCAAAAATTTACGAATTTAGGCCTTTTTCTACCTGGATGAGAAGCACGTCATAAATAGTTAGCATAGTACGAGTTTGTAATGGTGACACTCTTTCCTGAGACTTTGTCATCAGCTTACCATTAGGCGAGATGGAGTCAAATTGTGGTGCCCTATATATAAAAAAATAGTAAACATCTTACATTATTTTGGAGCATTTAATTATCTATGGAGGGCGCCACTGTAAGGGTGTCAACAGCTGTTATGTGAGCTCCGTAATATAATATTTAAACATAGTTAGTTTAAGGTGTTAATAAGATCTAAAACCATTAGGAGTCAGACTAGTACCAGATCCGGCTGTAGAATTAGTACGTTTACATACATCATCAATACCTATATCTACTAGGTTCCCCATCAAAACGTATGTACTCGCTAGTATTTTCAAATGAATACCTAGTTTTAGAATGGAATTTTAAAACATTTAGCGTTCTAACTGTAAGAGAAAGCTCGTGGGTTCGTATCCCGCCTGAATTTTACCTATCTTAATCGATTACCCTAGTTTTTAATTAATTTTTGAAATAAATCTAGGATAGCTTCAAGGTATTGCTGACAGTAAGGTGGGTGGACCTTGGAAGGCCACCGTAACGATTTAACAGGTTTTATTAGTTCATTTACGGGACAAATGAAAGAAACAAATTATTAATTAACACTTTGTTTTATTGTGTAACACAAAATTACTATTTTTAATTGTAGATGTTATCACTATTTATTCACTTTTTTCCTAATAAAGTATCAAACATAAATACTTTACTTATATTTCAATCTAGCCTTATTGGCTGATTAGTAAACAAATTTCTTGTAGTGCCAAAACTCAGGCTTCATAAGGTTGGTAATTCGTTTGTGGGTAACCGTATTAAAATGTTAAATAAAATTCCTAACGATCTGGTTGAGATGCCACTAAATAAGTATAAAATAGAAGTAAAAAAGTGTTAAATGAAAAAAGGATACTACAAAGTAAACGAATACATTAATGATAAAAATGCATGGTCATCCTAATCTTTTGGCTTGTTCGCACAATATAAAAAAAAAAAACAAATTGTTTTAAAAAAGAAACGATAATATTGTTCACTGAGTTTCTTGCTAGTATCTTCTCAGTAGAACCAACTTACCGAACCAGCGAAAGGATCATTTTCAAATGATTTATTAACTTTATTTAATATTATATTAATCATTTATTGACATGACTGTAAAATTTTGACGTTCAATGTGCTCTTTATGTGCCTAAACTGAATAAACGAAATTGATTCTTTGATTCACCTAAGTTATTACGTAAACATAATTCTAAGAATGCGTCCATTAACACACTTTATTCATGTGTTCTTTGTACTCAGCACTTATCACTACATTTGTTTATTTGTCAGTAAAACGCTACACTAACTCGAACGGTTTCATCCGTTTCAATCTTCTTACTATATTAGTGACGTCTAGAAGCTGGATAACCTCAACATTCACATGGTGATGAAGTCCATTTAAATCAGCCTCTGCATATTTTTGTATTACTCGGTCTACGTCGTCCATGTTCAAGTCTCGATGTAGATCGCAGTTCCGAATGTACCATGATGCATTAACTATATCTCTGAGTACTTTGTTTTGGAATCACTGGATGATCTGACGATTACTCTTACTGGTACAACCCCAGAGCTGGATACCATAAGTCCATACTGGCATTAAAACCTTTTTGTATAATAGGACTTTATCGTGTACTGATATTGGGGAGTGTCTTCCCAGTAGCCAGTACATTTTCAGGTATCGTATTTTCAATTCAGATCTCTTGTTCTTGACGTGTTCTTTCAAGCGCAGCTTAGCGTCAAGAGTCATATCAAGATATTTAGCTGTATTAGAGTATGGAACTTGTTGGCCATTAAAAAATACAGGAAAATGTTGTGTCCTTTTGTTAGTGAAGTTAACATGAATGGACTTGCTTTCGTTTAGCCTAATTCGCCATTTTTTAGTCCAGGTTAGAACTTGGTTAGCCGCCATTTAGAGATTTTCCACAGCCTCTTCATGATTATTATCTATCGCCATAATAGCCGTGTCATCTGCAAAAGTGGCAATAGGATAAAATTCTGTAACTGGGATATCACTGGTGTACAGTAGGTACAAGATCGGTCCTAGTACACTTCCCTGTGGTATGCTAGCATTGATGGTCCTTGTTTCTGAGTTGGCGTCTTCATATCGAACGCGAAATGCTAAATGAAGAAAATCTATCTACTTATTGGCTAATGTGGGTTGTTTCTTATTATGCTGTATACGTCTACTTAACGACAGCAGAGTAGTAGAATGGTGCGAGTTCATGTCATGACCCTCTTCTATTATAAAGTCACCTCTAGATATAGTCTTACAGATGAAGAAATCGATTAGGTCTGGAATCCTGTTCAGGTCTGTGGGCCAGTATTGCTAGGATGTAGGGCATGATATACTTTATATCCTTTAAAGGTAATGTGACATTGTCTGGTGAAGTGAGTTTCTGATACCAGACATATGTCAATATTTTCGATATTTGGGACTACCTGGAGTTCTTGTTGATGATTAAGTAGTCCATTAACATTCCATGCCATAATTTTAAGTGTGGTGTGGAGGAACGAGGTGCGATGTTCCTCCAACACAAAGGGAGGATCCTCCGACCAGGCAAGGTGATCACGCCTGGCGGGCCGCGGCCCAATGATTGTCGTTGGGATGTTGCATATGTATTGTACCAGCGCAGGTACTTCACTTTCGCGATGCAGGATTTGTAGTATAGTTCGGCTTGATGTCGCTAGATGGCGCTGGATACATGTGATATCGCCACATCACTCCCCTCCAAGACCGGAGGTTGATTGCGATGAGTCAGCTGTCTTAGCTCTCTTGAGGAGCGTGCCAGTGCCAGTCTTGAGTAGTTCCGTTTCGTCGGATCTGGACGCCGCTTATTCCATAGGTGGAACAGTCATCCTCGCTAGTCCCAGTGAGTCGGGACTACCGCTGGTCCCGAAGATGCGGGGCAAGTGCGGTGCTGCGGTCCTGCGTTGAATGCCCAGCGAGTTGGGGCTCGAAGCGTCGAGATGAAACCTCGGCGAGCCGCTAGTGAGGCGAGGCGAATCCTCGGTGAGTTGAGGTGACTCCTCGGCAGTGACGGGGCGAATCCTCGATAAGGCGAGGTAGTCCCCCGTGTATTGGGGCGAAATGGCTGAGTTACTACGTAGACGGGAGAGATGTCCTCTTCTTACGTGACCGTATGAACGTGTACTGTGTGCCGTAGATGCAGGCGTGGCCTAAGGGTAACCAGGCTGCAGCGATCGCTGCATGCTGTGGTAGCCTTGTAAGGGCCGAAGGTGCTGGATGGCGAAGACTTGATTACCGCTCATGCGGAAGAAGCGTATAATAGGATGTGACGATAAGAATGCTGATATATTTACTCAGCGAAGGTTACGTGATCAGATCACGTCGGGGTCACCACTGTGGAGGAACGAGGTGTGATGTTCCTCCAAGTATTCATTTTTTATTTGTTTTTTTAGCAAGGGCAGACTTGGCTCCTTTTTCTAATTTTTGTAGAATCGAATGATGACATTATTTTAATAATTTCATCTATTTTTTCTAATAAGAACGTTTGTGATTAATTTGTATTACTCACTTTATTGTTAGAGTGATCTGATTTAGCAGAGGATTGTGCGTACGTAGTTCCTTCACTTCTAACACGTGTTATTGTCTTCTTTGGAACAACTCGCTGCTGAGTTGACTTTTTTTCGCATTTCTTTGTCAACTATACGTCCTTTGTAGTTAACTGGATGTGCTTCACCACAGTGCACACATTTTGGCTTCTCTTCTGCAGGTTTAGTGCAGTCTCGGGTGAGGTGTTTTCCTGTACACTTCACGAATCGCGGTTCCTTAGAACAATAATTATGCGTGTGGCCATATGCCTGACACCTTTTACATTGCTGTAAGCCTAGATGTTTTAATAGGCTGAACTTTACATCCTAGTATAGATTTTATGCCGTATTATTATATTATATTACTAATGTCCTCGTCATTGTTAAAAGTTAACATGAACATGTTGTGTGGCTCTTTCTTCCTCCTGCTGATTTTGTTAGCTACGTGTAATATTTTTAAAGACTTGTTTTGAAGGTCTTCAATGATTCGTTCTGGCTTACATGTAAAATGTAGATTTTTAACAATAACTCTCATAGGCCTTTCTTGTTTGTTTTCATAAGAATGCCACAAATGGCCACTCTGAGTTACTATGTTTCTAAGCGATTTATAGGAGTCCTCATTGTGAGCATTGATTTTGACACATTTATCATTCATGATTTTAGTAGTAAATGCGTCTCGTTGGGGTTTAATTGATATGGTATCAAAGAAAGTTTGATAGTCTTCAATACGTTGAATAAGTAGTATTTTAATTAATTTCAAGTTTCAGCCTTTTGGTTATCCATTTTATTTCCTTATAATGTTGCCAAGATATATTAAATAAAAATAATCGATTATTAATATAATCGATATACATTATTAGAATACTGGTTTCCCTAAAACTGTCCCTATTTGAATAATAATAAGTACTAATATATTATCACAGTCATATTTTACATCGTACTAAATATTATTATAAATACGTAGTTCTAAATTAAACATTAATAAATCGAATTATTTACTTCATTCCTCATTTATCGATACCGATTCTCATAATTATTTTTGGAAATACAGCCAACTGTCATTCACTTTGTTTTCGTTTGGCACTGTTGATACGCCTGATACGTTGAAAATTGAAAATGAATCCTAGATATTCCGTTTATTGACGATCCTGACGCGCCTACTTTAACACTGGCTTGAATATTAACACTGAACGCAACATGGGGCTGGATTACGTGTTTAAGAACTTTTGAATTGTGGCATCGACTGCAGCCTAGCCCAAGGACGAGCCATATTCTTCGTCTCACTGTAGTTTTTTCTGTTTTTAGACAGCCGATTGCCCCACACGTGCGGTACGTTTCTTCCTTATTATATTACCATGTCAATATGTAATGCAACTATAAAGTATAGTAGCTAATCCAAATCGTTTACCAGATCGAAAATGACAGTGTTGTATGGAACTCCTACCTGTTGAACTTTGGCGTTAAATTATTCAAATAATCAAGTGAACGCTGGAGCCTCTACCAGTGATGGGTATCATCAGCAAGTGTGTGCCAACTTTGGAAGTTCCATTTTGCAAACAAAATCGTATTTATTCTAATCTGGGCACTGAATGAGAAGCACACATTTTAAATGTTATAGTAGTATGGATTGAGCCTCGACAAGTAAGTTTGTTTTATAGATTGTAATTGTATAGTAATAAACAAGACTGTTTGTTGGCATTTTATAACCATTAAATGTGTGGTTGGTGGTTATAATAATTAAGGTGATATGAAGGTAAACTTATTTTCTTCATCCTAGCGTTAATCCCAGTCGCAGCTAGTAAATATAAACTAATATTGAATATTAATGAGGAATGTGTTTACTTGCAGTTATACGGAGCAAAGATTTGATCAAGCAACATCCTATCCATCACCACATCAAAATAATGTGCTATCTATATATCTGCCTGAAGATTTTTTTACTTTTACTTACCTAAAGATAGCCAGCAGGGTATCTAGATATCCTTGAGCCGACATACAGTTGTTGTGAGCTAAAATTGATAGTAGACATATAAATAATGGAATCTACTATAACACCCATAGCAGAGAAGCTATATTTTTATTGTAGGCAAAAGGACGGAGGGTTGCAGGCTGTGCTCATGTAATTACAATTATACAAGATATAAAGCCAATATTAGCCCATCAGCACAGTTTTTAAACTACATTCTGTTAACATATGACTCAGATTTCCAATAAATAAAAATTAAAATGGATGTTTAATTTATATGAACCCGCTAAATGTACTTGTCAATAAAAGGTCATGTGTGAACCTGGATACAACTTTATTAGTAAAGTCTGTTAGTTGTTAGTGTGAAGTACAAGTTCCATATCAGATTTGGTTAAAAAGTAGTTGTTCATGCTTAGCCAAAATCTCTAACAAAATGGAAAATGTCCTTTGTGCTTATTGTAACATACATTATCTTAAAGTGTACTAAAATAATAATAAGTCAGAACGTTTCTTTAAAATCAATTTTAATGTTTTGAACAATATAATTAACAGCTACGATATTAATATATCGTAATAATAACTTTTTAAAGCTATTTAGGTACACTACCATGCAAGTAAATTTATTGTACAATAACAATAATTATTAAGTACATGTAATAATTTTAATACATCGACGCCCCCAAGGAATAAACCTGTATTGTACTATTACTGGGTTATTACTGTTATTGCATTTTCGGTATCCCCGGGTCGGAATACATCTATGCAATTTTTTTCAAATTTTTCCTGCCATAATATCTAAATATTTACCTTATGACATCTTTGTTCTTCGGAAAAATGTTAATTTTTATGTACGAGAAGAATATCATAATACATTATTACAAATTCATTTGTGTGGCTATATTTCGGTAAATTAATATTACTGCAAAATATTTTCTATTAATTACTGGTTAAAGCGATTACAGGTTTATTCTCGTGATTTATGAGATAGACATTTTCGGTAATACTCTGTTACAGTAATCATTTGGGAGCGTGACATACGTATTGTCGTTAACTGCTTGGCACTCGACGAATCAGGAACGCGTTTCTACATGTAATGTATTTTAGTCACACTTGTTTAAATACAAGGCGCACGCAGTGATCAATTCGTCTCTATCTATTCGTTAAATACCAATTTTGCTAATACTGGGTAAGACACCAAATCTGTATAATTATTACTGTCCATCAATAATTCAAAAAGTGATTATAATTTACGAGATAAGTTCAAATTAAATTGTTACTAGAGTACTAGGAAAATGCTGTCTGTGTGTGTGTGAGTGTGTGTGTGTGTGTGTGTGTGTGTGTGTGGAGGTGCATTTGTGCTCTCTAATCTTTATCCCTCTCTCTCTCTCTCTCTTATAACAAATTGTTGTGCTCCCACTCTTAAGTAAGTATATTTTTCTCCAGAAAAGTAGGTACGAAATTTAAACTTTGCTTTTTATTTATTCAATTAAATTATCTTGATTTCAGATCGACCAAAGACAAAATACACTGATTGTGATAGGGAAATGAGTGACCCAGATTTTTCTGCGGATTGTTCAGAATATGTCCCAAGTCCAGTCCACAATTTATCGCTACTCTTAACGAACACTGATTTTGTCGCTTCCTCTATCATCATTTATAAAATTGAATATTATTCTACTATTAATGCTTTACAGTCTAACAATAAAAATCAATTTGACAACACTAACTTCATTAATGCAAATTTAATTTTAGTTCCTCGTTTTCCATTATCCATCAATTTCTCAAGTGAAGATTTCGAGGAAATATTGCAACCTGAAACATGCACACTGACCGATAGTTGTCAAAATAAGCAACCTGTACCTACCTAGGTCTAAAAAGGCCATATTGTATGTTCATTTACTGATCATTATGTATGTTATTTGACTAAAAATGGTAAAATGGTCACTTTTGACTATCATAAAATGAAGCTTCATTTGAGTAAATCATCTCATTTAACAGTTTTGTATGCAAATGCGTAAAATGGTCTCACTGATATTGGAATTGAATTAAATAGTTGTCAAAATGAGCAAGCTGATATTGGAACTGAATTAATACAACATTAGACAGATTTTAAACTAAATGATTTAGACGTAACTTCCACTTCCTTAAATGAAAAAGTATACACCAGAAATCGTCAAACTAAATTAAAGATTATGGTCTAGTAACATAAATAAATTACCTACTAAGGTCAGGCTTACGGGGGCCGTCATAATAAAAATAAGTATCCATAATTAGTAGTCTATAGGACCTGCATGTAATTGTAAATTGAACTGTGGTAGCAAATTTACCTCTTCAGACAGGCAAGATTTATTTGATAACTAAGAAATTTATAAACTAGCTGATCGAGAACCGCAATATATATATATATACTTATATCACATTACTAAACATACTAAAACAGAAAACATTAAACGAATGACTCTAGAACGAAAAAATAATCGCACACAGACTATTAAATATTTATTTTCTTTAAGAGATGTGGAGGTTTTGGATTGTAAGAATTTTTTCCTAAATACTTTACAAATTAATGAACAAATGGGATACACAACAATAGAAAAATTTAAAACAGACGATCGCGTTACGGACTTAAGAGGTAAGCACAATAATAGACCTCGAAAAATGAGTTCCAGCACAGAAGGGAGTATTTAGAAGTATATTTTATTGTTGGAATTTGGATGTAATGGAAGTTTACGTATCATCATCTGAACAAGATAAGGTTTTCTTTAAATATAATTTTGATGATCCGTATTCTGAATTAGATTTTATGAATTCATTTCAAATGAAACGACGCGGGTGAAAACCTAAACAGTGCGTATCATCAACCTCTTCCCATAACCAAGGCGTTGCATACTGATTTACTATCTTTATGTAACAGTGAAAGAATTACACAGTATTACCACTGATTTTATATTTCTTTAGTTTCTGTAGAAAATAGTGAACCAGATAATAATGATGATAACAATGAAAATAGTGATTAAGTACTGCTTTTGATGTTTTTATTTCTTTATATTTTTTATATTACAATTGTGATATTATTGAGGACTTTTTACCCATTAAAAACAATATTTTGATAAATTTTATGAATTTTATTTAATTTTCCCTTGGAGATACCGATAACAAATATATTTACATAATCTGTTTACAACAATTACATTAAAATATGATTACCAGAAAGATCTATAATATTCCAGTTACTATACTTTACCATTATTAAGGTATTAAAATGTTTACCGTAATAAGTCGGTAACTGAACATTACATTTATCTACTAATGAAAACATACATCGTTGGAGAACTCAGTACAGTAGTGTTATGTCTATGATTTTTAAGAAATTATTTTTATATTACAAGAATAATTCGGTAAGTAGACGTTGCTGGAATATTATTGATAGTTCATGGTGGTAATATATCAATACCCTAAAAACTGTTAGAAATTATTTTCGGTAATTTGAATCTTGGTGAATATCTAATTCTGTGTTTAATCAATAGTCACACGGCTAACTATGATCTGTTTGGGCAAAAATTAGCTTTTCCGTCGTATTAAAATGTTGTCATAATTATCTTTTATAGAAAAGTTAGAACCGAAAAACACTTAATCTTTTCTCCTGTAAAATTTGATTTTTGCGATTACCGGTTTATTCCTCGGGGACGTCGACATTGCGTATCATCAACCTCTTCCCATAACCAAGGCGTTGCATACTGATTTACTATCTTTATGTAACAGTGAAAGAATTACACAGTATTACCACTGATTTTATATTTCTTTAGTTTCTGTAGAAAATAGTGAACCAGATAATAATGATGATAACAATGAAAATAGTGATTAAGTACTGCTTTTGATGTTTTTATTTCTTTATATTTTTTATATTACAATTGTGATATTATTGAGGACTTTTTACCCATTAAAAACAATATTTTGATAAATTTTATGAATTTTATTTAATTTTCCCTTGGAGATACCGATAACAAATATATTTACATAATCTGTTTACAACAATTACATTAAAATATGATTACCAGAAAGATCTATAATATTCCAGTTACTATACTTTACCATTATTAAGGTATTAAAATGTTTACCGTAATAAGTCGGTAACTGAACATTACATTTATCTACTAATGAAAACATACATCGTTGGAGAACTCAGTACAGTAGTGTTATGTCTATGATTTTTAAGAAATTATTTTTATATTACAAGAATAATTCGGTAAGTAGACGTTGCTGGAATATTATTGATAGTTCATGGTGGTAATATATCAATACCCTAAAAACTGTTAGAAATTATTTTCGGTAATTTGAATCTTGGTGAATATCTAATTCTGTGTTTAATCAATAGTCACACGGCTAACTATGATCTGTTTGGGCAAAAATTAGCTTTTCCGTCGTATTAAAATGTTGTCATAATTATCTTTTATAGAAAAGTTAGAACCGAAAAACACTTAATCTTTTCTCCTGTAAAATTTGATTTTTGCGATTACCGGTTTATTCCTCGGGGACGTCGACATTATTAAATACATTTTTGTTACCAACATGTAAGTAACGATTTATATTTCATCCGTATAGTGACGAGATAAGAAGTTTTATGTATCACCACCCCAACTCATCGGAAGAGGGTCGTAAGATGCGACTGACGGATACTCCCAACATTAGGAGAGGCCTATGTGCAGCAGTGAACTGTAATAGGCTAATTGATTGATGGAATGGATTGCAATATGAATTTTTGTGAGCATTGTTGACTGGAAAGATGAGTTACAGGCTGAATTTCGACAGTACAATACTTCGACATGTAGCGAACTTCGAAAACACATAGATCGACAAGTCATTGCTTCGACAGACAATTATCAGACAACACACACCTTCGAATGACCACTATTTCGACAGACGATTATTCGACAGACAATACTTAGACAAGTCGCATCTTCGAATGACCACTACTTCGACAGATGATTATTCGACAGACAATACTTAGGCAAGACACATCTTCGAATGAGCACTTCTGTCGAGGCTCAATCCATACTACTATAACATTTAAAATGTGTGCTTCTCATTCAGTGCCCAGATTTGAATGAATACGATTTTGTTTGCAAAATGGAACTTCCAAAGTTGGCACACACTTGCTGATGATACCCATCACTGGTAGAGGCTCCTGCATTCACTTGATTATTTGAATCATTTAACGCCAAAGTTCAACAGGTAGAAGTTACATACCTCACTGTCATTTTCGATCTGGAAAACGATTTGGATTAGCTACTATACTTTATAGTTGCATTACATATTGACATGCTGTTCGCGATAAATCAAACAAGATTTCCAGAAATTACATTTACTAGGGCTTTTACAAAAAGTAATATAATTTTGAATGCGCAACGTAGGATGATATTGCAAGAAGATTTTTGAATGGAATGAATGAATGCGTTAGAATGAATGTAAGTAGAATAATTTATTAAAGATGAGCGAATGTGTCGTAGACATCCTCGGGGGCCTTGAAAGTTCTAGAGGAAGCTTTCAAGATCCTATGTCGGTGTAGTCATCTGGTGAAGGCAGCAAACACAATTTGTTGATGGCTCTGCGTACGGTGCCTTGTGAGGTGGATACATTAGCAACTCGCGGCACACCGTCAGTGCCGGGAAATAACTTCGAGACTCTTCCAAGGCGCCAGCATAGTGGAGGAGTCCTATCGTCCTTGACGAGAACTAGGTCGTCAACCTTCAGTTCTCGACACCGCACCTTCCACTTTGAGCGTTGCTGGAGCTCCGTGACGTACTCTGTCGACCACCGCTTCCAAAAGTACTGACGAGCTTGCTCCAATCGCTGAAAACGGTCAAGACGGTTTGTGCTATAGTCCAGCAGGTACGACGATGGCAAAGACGTTAGTGGCCTACCAATTACAAAGTGGCCCGGAGTGAGCGGAGATAGGTCTTGTGGAGAAAGACTTAAGGGACATAAAGGACGGCTGTTAAGAATCGCCTCGATCTGAGCGAATAACGAACTCAATTCCTCGAAAGTCAAGTGAATATTTTTTAGGACTCTGTATAAATGGAATTTCGCTGACTTGACTCCGGCCTCCCATAGACCACCAAAGTGAGGAGCGTATGCTGGTGAGAAGCGGAATTCAATGCCTTCGCGAGGTGCAGAGTCTTTAATGGAATCGCTATTAGACTCGAGGAAAGAATTTATTTCTTTTGCTGCTGCAACGAAATTTCTACCAATGTCGCAGTAGATGACCCTTGGTTTACCCCTACGAGATATAAACCTTTTCAATGTGAGCAAAAACGCCTCCATTGATAAGTCACTGACTAACTCTAAATGCACGCATTTGTAGCGAAAGCAAATAAAAATGCAAAGGTAACTTTTAGTGAATAATCATCTGTCGAAGTAGTGGTAATTCGAAGGTGTGTGTAGTCTTATAATTGTCGGAACTATGACTTGTTGATCTATGTGTTTTCGAAGTTCGCTACATGTCGAAGTATTGTACTGTCTAAATTCAGTCCGTAAGTGTGGAAAGATGAATTAATATTTGTTACGTTTACAACAAAAAAAGGTTAAAAGCACAAAGAGTCGAAATAACGAGAGATCCACTTCAATACCTGCGACGAGGTCCTGGCACTGTACTATCCATTCACGATGCTGCAATTACTCGTCTTCACAGGGCCCGTAGTGACAGGCGGAATTCGATTGTACCCTGGCGAGCGATTACATTACACTTTCCAAAACCGTATCCGAAACGCACTTGAGTCTGTCAAGCATCTGGTTCTTCTTCTTCATCATCCAGCGTTAATTCCAGTCGCATCCGAAGCTATCAACATGGAGTCTGGGTCCGCTTTACCAATCTAACTGCAGATTTGGCTAAAATACGACAGTTTTGTGTGAAGCGACTGCCATTGACCTCCACAACCCAAAGGCGATATCGAAGCATTGCAATAAGACCAGTTGTTGAACTTTTGAGGGCTCCAACTACCCGAAACGACGGCCATAGATGTTCGTACGGCAACCAGACCAATGCAAATACCCAAATTCATGCATACAAATATCTGCACTGAGCGGGGATCGAACTCGCGCCTCCTGCGTAGCGGCCGCGTTCACTACCACTACGCCACGGAGGCTGTCTGTCATTTGATTATGCTCACATTTAATCTAAACAAGTATTTGAAATAAAATTAACACGATGAAGTACTTTTTATAACTCATCTTGAATATTCCACGAAATTTCATATTCATTTCGTGACAAAGATATATCTTCTTGTGTACAGAGTAGCTTCGAATCGATAGTGATGATGAAGAATCCTAAAGCAGTCGGCTATATCCTTCTTTCTATATTGATATAGTATCCAGCAACGGGCTTTAACATGACCTCCATCTTCAGCAGCAGATGCGAGTCATCAGCAGTGATTCGGTAACGGCGCATCAGATGCGCTAGCGTCGTCTTCATTGACATCATGGCATACATTTTTCCTACAAAGAAATATAACAAACCTATTTTAGCAAAAGATTGGGCAAGTTTTTTTATAAAACAGTTTACTCCAACAGAACAAATACAAATTAAGCAATGTTTGAAGCCTTATACTACTGATAGACGTTTAATAAAGGGCATTCAATATGTCCTTACTTTTCAGGCCACAAATTTCCAGGCACAACCTTCTTTGCCTATACTGCGTTTAACAACACCTCTTTGGTTCACCTAGAGAACTGTAATTATCGTCGTCATCATAACAACGACGTGGCCCGGTTGAACACTCGAAGCAAGGTGCCCACTTTCCAGTTTTTCCTCCTCGACTTCATAGAGGGTTTTGGACATCCGTGGTAATGATTGATCCGTAGTAGTCAGGAACCAGCATCATGGGGTCATAAATGACACCTGATGCCTAACGCTAATTGGCCCGTACCGTGGCAGGTTTGTTTTATTTATATAGATTTTTAATGCTTCGAGCTAATAAAAAAGTCTAAAAGAAAAGTAGGTTTACCTATACACATTCTTCTTCCAAAACTGAAAGCGGCAAAAGCGTTAGGGTTCTCCGGCAGCCGTGATGGGTCAAGCCAGCGCTCTGGGCTAAACTGGTTTCGATCAGGACCCCACACAGGATGTCGATGGAGACCAAACACGAACATGAAGCATGTCCTACCAGCCTGGAGCGTGCAGTTTTCTGGTAATTATGGCAAATCATTAGGAATCCTTTTAGATTTTACAAACATTTTTATATATCGTTACAAGCAAATAAAAAATTGAAGTGTTGAAAATTGTGTGTTTGCAGGAGTTGCTATCTGATGCCTTCTTTTACGTGCGGTAAATCCCCACGGATAACCCAAGCCGGAGCCGTAGGCGGAGGTTATGTCGGGCTCGAACCGAATAAAGCGCAAGCCTTATGTGGATCGCAGTGCTAGGCTGAAGGTGAGGTTGTCTTCTACATATCCCAGGGCCATCGCTCTCGGTCTGGCCTTCCTCGGGAGCGAGCTGTGGAGATGAGTCCCCAGCTCGCCCCCGGTCTGGGGAGGCACGCATCGCGCGATGGACGCCGCCGCCGTGGCCTGCTTATGCTAGGGTGACAGGCGACTCCGCCCATCACTCTCAGGCCCTCGCTCATGGGGGGCAGAGGTCATTCTGTGAACTGTTGCCTAGCGTTCCATCCACATGGATGTCGGTTATCGCATAGTCTTTTCTGAAGCTTTACTCTAACTCTGTACCCATTTTTTCGTATCACTTAGGTGGCAGACAAGTTCACCGCCCACCTGATACTGATGATACTGATACCCTACTTTCGCATTTATAATATTTATTAGTACGAATGTCTGTAGGTAAACTCACTGAGTTTAACATCCTTATCTAGTTTTCTGGCGAGCACCGGCACGATGGTGTAAATCCTCATGCTCTCCTTGATCACAGCTTCTAGGTAAACCAGGTGCGATAAATCCTGTTTCTCCACATCTCTGTCCCCATCGCCGAGAACTTCTCTTAACCTGAAGTACACGAAATTTACTGATTGTTGAACAGTCACAAAGTTCTGAACTCCTAATTTGTAATGTTTGATTTGATAATAAATAAATAAAACAAAAAGTTATAGTTATTAGGATCAAATAAAATTAGATTCTGAAAGGAGTCCCAGTTTGCAACGCCACGTTTTCGAAACGTGTGGATTTAATTCAATTTGATAGAAGAAAGTAAATATACTTTCATATTCCGTATATTCCGTTCCGTATATTTTACCCAAAAAAAACCCTGAAAAGTGAAAATTAAATTGAATTTACAGATTTACTGTTCTGTTTGTAGTCGGTGCGTAGCCCGACAGACCAGATATCATTAATTACACTACCGGCACGGTTTGATGGTCGTTAAGTATTAAGAGAACTTGGCAGAGCTTGCTTGCTCTCTCTCTCTCAACTACAGATGACTAGACCGTTTTACTCGGTCCATATCGTAAATTAGTTAATATGTCAAAACGGCCATCATAGTGTGCCGCAAGTATAATGAATAGGTACATTACACGATAGGTGATGTTACGTAGTACCTACTTTTTTTTACGTACGTTTCAATTTGCCTTCGCCTTGCCTTATGGTAAGCTGAAAGCAAAGTCTCAGGAAAAAGGGTCACAATTACAGACACCAACATTGTATTATGATGCGCTTAGTAAATATCTTAAAACTGAAATTATTGATTAATTATACAGTACTTACTCGGTGTAGACCTTCTCCTGCACCTCTGGATGCGCTCCCAGGAGTAACATCGTGTACATGAGCACATTAGCCGAGGTGTCATGGCCGCCGACGATCATAGTATCCACGTGTTCTCTAATCTCTTTGTCATTCAGAACACCTTTCTCTAGAGACAGCTCGAGCAGGAGGTCCATGAAGGCTTTAAACCTGGTACCTGGAGAATTACGTTAAGTTACAATAAGGTTACAATTAGTAATTAACTAATTTTCTGGTTTTCTCTAAAATATAAATAATTCTCTTTAAAGAACTGTTTTGGTTAACTGATTTTATTAGTAACCAAAATTAGTTACTAGTATTCCCTCTGATCCATACACAGAGTATATCTCAATAAAGCTTTTTCTCGTGGAATAGCGATATATATAGCTTGTAAGGGTACATAACATATATACAAACATACTGACGACTTGAGCAACCACGCGGGCACGCCTTGATTGCGGCGGTAAGACCGATCATGGGGGAGTGGCTAGAGAGGCCACACGGTAGCCTCTCGTACCGTCAGACGCAGGTCATTACCGGACACGGTAACTTCGGGCGGTAGCGACATCACTGCCTGCGTTCGTAGGAGGCTCGTGCGTCGGAGAGCGCAGAAGGAGACCCCATGAGCGCGGGCCTGAGGGATATGTCGCGAGACCACTTCACTTTCAGCCTAGCACAACGACCCACAGACGGCGTGCGGTTTAGTCGGTTCGAGTCGGACATAACCTCCCCTCCGGCTTCGGAGGGGGGGGTTAACCGTGGGGATTTCCCGCACGTAAAATATACTGTGCATAAGCGCATTTAGTAGGTAATATTGAGTGTCGTGTCAGTATCACTGTTTGCCCACTTTACCTGGGATTATGCTCCTCTCAGCGCAAGTGTTGCCATCAAATTCAGTTTTTCTTTTTTGAAGAACCTACAATTGCATAAATAGGTAAGCGAATATAGTAAATTTATACTTCTACAAAACAAATAACAGTGATAAATATGAATATACATAGAATAACTAGCTTGTAGTATGTAGTAGAATGCAGATAAACCTACGTGATTAGGTACATACATATAACAGATAACAACACTCAGATCAATGCAACGCACTGAGCGAGAATCATACCCTTGTCCTTCAAATTAGCAGTCAAACTCTCCATCACCACTTCATAGACTGGCACGAGAATAATTCTCACCGTATCGGACAATTTATGTACAATCTTGAGACAGTCATCTTGGCGCTTCTTGAGGAGACTGAACCGGAAGGTGTGGGCGCTGTGCCACCAGATCTTGGTGAAGCGTTCCACCAAACTGTTGAAGATAAACTCAGCTGCGTCAAAGTACTTGGTGTTCAGTAGCGAGTCGGTGAAGTCCACGCCCAGAACGGTCACTGGAAATGAGCAACAGTTTTAAGTATGATTGACATTTTGGGTTTTTATGAGCAAAATCTTTCTAAAAAACTATTTTTACTGGTGCAGAAATACAGTCATATCATTTTTAAATTTTAAAAAGCATTAAAACGTAGAACTTTTGTCTCTCTGACATTCACTTCTGGGTCTCAATCTTAAACCACTTCCACTATCAATCTATGGTATACAGAATGCTTCTAACACCTTTGGGGCCCAAGCCAACCTCACCTTTTTTTTTTATAAATAGGACACGTCAATTTGACTTTACCTCGCCTGATGGTAAGCTGAAGGTAAAGTCTCAAGAAAGAGGGTCACCATTATGTACACGAGCCATGTTAACAATGGTGGCACTCAGCTTGACGGCCTCATCAGATGCTTTTTCACGCCCCGCTTAAAGGACCCGGGACGGTAGGAAGAGGGAAACACGTGAGCTGGCAAGGAATTCCAGGTCTTAATGGTGCGACAAAGGAAAGAGTCACCGAACCGCTTGGTTCTTGAAGGAATGTTCTGCACCGTATAGGGGTGACATCTAAGTCCTGCACGTGTCGTCCTGTATAGGAAGGGGGAGGGTGGGACTAATTGGAATAGCTCTTCAGAACATTCACCATGGTAGAGACGGTAAAAAACTGCCAAGGAAGCAACATCTCTACGCATCTGCAGAGACTCGAGGGTACTCGTGACCTCAGGATTTCCGATAATGCGGACCGCACGTCGCTGCAACCTGTCGAGAGCATCTAATAAGTACTTTGCGGATCCATCCCAGAGATGTGAGCAGTACTCCACGCAGGAACGAATTTGTGTCTTGTAAAGAAGACACCGTTGCTCCGGCGTGAAAAACCGTCTCACTCTGTTCAGGACTCCGAGTTTACGCGAGGCTGCTTTGATGATACTCTCGATGTAGTTTTTGTTGTTCAGTTTGCAGCGAACATCCATACCGAGGATATTGAGGTCGTCCCGCAGTGGCAGTGGCGTGCTCTGAAGAGTGGGAAGGGGAAGGAAAGAAGATACCTTTGCTGTAAACGCACATGCCTGCGTCTTCTTGGCATTGAACTCGACCAAGTTCTCAGAGCCCCATTGGGAAATGTGATTCAGGATCCGGTCAAGCTCAGTGACAAGAAGCTGCCTTTTTCCGCAATATGCGTCTGCTTATCCGCAGGACGTCCATGATAACTCCCGTGTAGGGTGCTATCATCCGCATAGCAATGAATGCTGCCGGTCGACAGCATGTCATTGATATGCAGAAGAAAGAGAGTTGGCGATAGGACAGATCCCTGCGGTACGCCGGCATTTACCTGCAAGAACTCCGAGGCTCGTCCATCACAAAGGACGCGAATACGGCGCTCCTGCAAGAAGC
Source organism: Eilema caniola (assembly GCA_949126895.1). Lineage (NCBI taxonomy): Eukaryota > Metazoa > Arthropoda > Insecta > Lepidoptera > Erebidae > Eilema > Eilema caniola. Next base: position 19,047,596 of record OX421484.1, read on the forward strand.
CGGCAACCCAGTCGCATAGTCTAGGAGGCAGACCAAAGGCTGGTAACTTGGAAAGAAGCGACTTGTGCCAAACTCTATCGAAAGCTTTGGCGATATCAAGGCTAATTGCCAATGACTCGCCGTGCTTGTCCATAGCCTCACCCCAAATATGGTTAACATACGCCAGAAGATCACCCGCTGACCGTTTCGGCCTGAAGCCATATTGCCGGTCATTAATTAGGGAGTGATCTTCAAGGTGACGCATGAGCTGTTTGTTAATAATGTGCTCGAACACCTTGCACAGCACTGAGGTGACGGCTATGGGTCGATAGTTGTTTGAACCTAGTCGGTGAACCTGCTAAAAAGCTGACGAAGCTCTGGCGCAGGCTTTTCTTTCGGGGTTGGGAGGTCAAATGTCAGTCGGTCCCGAAAAAGCCCATACACTAAGCAATTGCAAGTCAAAATCACAATCTTAGGATGCAACTAGGAAATAGCTATGCAGATGATGAAGTGAATACAACTTCATCTTACTCAAGTTTATAGCAAGTGACTTACAACAAATAGTCTCCAAGGCATTACTCCTGGTGTAGATCCAGTGGTCAAAGGATCCTTTCCCGACTTCCTTATCCAAGGCGTCGACGAGTTTCTTGGACTGGCTATTGAAGACGCCCATGAACCGGTCCAGCACGACCTGGCTGAAGGCCGGGTTTAGGATTTTCCGATGGTTCTTCCATATCGATACTAAAGACATTTAAAACAAAATGTAAAAAACATGTCACGAGGAGTTGGGAACCCACAAAAGTCCGACAAGTGTAACTAAACTAAAACATCGAAGCTCAGCCGCATCTCAGTTAGGCCGACTCCAACTCAGTTCTGAACAAGAATGAAGAAAATGAGACAAACATTTACAGAAACCATTAAAGATCGTGGCGTTTTCTACTTTCAGGATATGACCTAACATATAGATTATTGGAAAAAAGGAAGAAATGAACTTGTTTAATCGGTTGATAACTATTATACTAGTAACTTTTTACTGAAATTGATGAAAAATCCATGAAATCTAAAATAAAATAATCCATGCTGTAAAAAACTTACATTTTCCAGTAACTAGGCCTTCACCTAGCCAAGGTTTCGCGAAGTCGTAGAAATCGTCCTTTTCTAGACATGTGTTGGCAACCGTGAACATGTCGTCGGGGTCTGTCACAACTGTAATATCAAACTTATAACTTGATGTTCAGTTATCGTAAAAAAGCTAACAGCCGTAGCACCGTAGTTTTAGACACTTTGGTTTGCGTCGTTTTTAGCTTTTGTTTTCTATTCAATAAATGAACCTCATTGGCTATATTCTCGTAACCGTATACATTCATACATACAATCACGCTTCTCACCCAATGATTTAAACAGGAGTTACATCAGGTCCCAACATTCGTCTTTCGCTTCTCCTAGTATCATAATTATTTTCATATATGCTGCATGCAGTATCATATGATCAATATTACACTCAGTGTTTTGAGTTTTGAATCCCAGTCCCTACCTACACGACACTCTCTTTCTACTTCAATTAGAATCTTCCCATGATTTTACTTTTGAATGAAATTCTAAAAGCATTTTGCATGCTAACTATTGAAAACAATATTTATTCTATCTAAATCAAGATGTATTTTACTCTTTCAAGAACCATCACGTTCATTCTGAGTATTTTCAGTCGTTTGTGGGCTTTTTAAGGTACCACAGATAGTCGTTTGTATCATCGCTTGTAAATTAAATACTCCGATGCCTGTATATGTGAATGATAAATGAGTATTAATCTTATATAATTAAATTACTATTTACTGTAAACTGTTCGAGGGCCAATACGCCCTGCGACAACTCCTCCCAGGGGGTAAATCTGTTCAGCACAGTCGCGGATGGTGAGCCACAGTTCTGAAACGAATCAGGGAAACACAGTTACTTCGGGAAATTCTACTGCAATTCTTTAAAATACCCAACGTCACTCATATTTTGTGACTTTTCAAAAGTGTTATTTGTTTATTTTTTATGCGACTGAGGTGTCATACAACCGACCCACATGATAGTAAATGGTTACTGTGGCCTATAGACATGTGCAACACCAGGTGAGTCATACTCGTGCTGCCGACCCTGTAAACGCAGAGAGTTTCTGTGCCGTCAGTGTAGAAGGCAAAGCAGGAATAGCCTTTGGTCTTCCTACTGACAACACAAACCTCCAGTGAGCTCTGGCTTCCCTACTCATCGCCGGGAACACAACACGAGGTTATTATGGCCGCGGTATTTTGTAGGGCGGAGGTACTTCCCCAGTCGGACTGCTCTATTGGACGGGAATACCGTCGTGTCCCACCTCCTACTATATAAAACTTCATCGTAATTAACTAAAACCAACACGGTACCTGTTTTTTATGTTTGTGTTTTTATTTATTATAATTAACATAATTTAATACCTAGGTGAATTATGAAAGATGGCCTGATACATACAAGGTAATTTGGCACGATTGGAACGAAAAATAAAACTATTATAATTTAAGTTTAATAATTTTTAAATACGTAATAAGTTATGATAGTAGGTACGTTAAAAAATATAGTGTTACATATTTCAGTTTAAATTTATATGCTTGAATTTAAATTTGTACTAAAATAATTAAAAGTATGGCGTGATTCTTTATTTTTCCGAGACCTCGTACGCTTTATGTTTTTATTTTTTTATTTAAGTGTTGTGGCTATATTGTCTTACATTGTTACATTTTAATCGTGTGAAGTTTATCTTTGCTCGGTACTTTACGTTACGTTTTACAACAAAACAGTATTACTACACTATTGAACTGAATACATTATTATATTGCGCTTTGATTGATAGTTTCAAACAAGATTAAAAGCTTAAAGTCGTGGTCGCCGGTATCCCTGGCGATACCTCTTCCGTTCAAACGATTTCTTAAACAATATAGTTGTTATCACCGGTTATCACCGGTGATACAGCTTGGATCCAGCAAATTGGAAAATAATGACTAAACGCAATACAGGTTGAAAGTAACGTAAAATGTGACAAAAGTTACATTCAGGCAACGATTACTCTCTCGTTACTTGAATCGATTATTCTCACAACCGATTTCAGACACTCCAACCCTAGACCACACCATAATGCACCTATCAATTTTTTTCTACTATAGTACTACAACAACAAGGCTACACTCTACTGCGCTGGACTATTCTCTTCCTTTTCTTCTTCGTCCTAGCATTAATCCCAGTCGCATCTGAAATGTTCACCTCGGAGTCCAGAATCCGCTTTTTTTCAGTCTAACTGCGGGTTTGACTATACTTTAATATTTTTCGTGAAGCGATTGCCATCTAACCTCCACAACTCATTGGCGATATCGAAGTTATAGCAGTTAGACTAGTCGTTGAACCTGTAAGGGCTTCAACTACCCGTAACGACTGACATAGATATTCGTATTGCAACCGGGACCGACGACGGTTTAACGTGCTCTTCAGTCCTCGGTAATACCCAGACCAAATCATATAGACATGCATACAATTTTGCACTTAACGGGAATCGAACCGGCGCACCCTGCGTAGTAGTCGCGTTCGTTACCAAGGCTGTACTACTCTCTATGACATTGCATGGTCATAAAACTGATAGCATACTTACTGCGGCTGTTTCCAATAAAGTTGAGTGCATGGCCGATGATAGGCCAGGATCCTGGTAAGAGTGGTGGCTCATCTGATCTGCTGTTTTGTTGCTTCCACAGCACGTAGGTGGCACAGGCGACGCATAACAACACTATAGCTATCATCATTGGTTGTTGTTGAAGAGCTCCTTGAAAATACATACTGGTTACCTTATAGTATTTTGTGCGCAAATATATAAAACGGCTGGTGTCTCAGTGTTAAGTGGTTATTGAGTAGGTCACAGCAAGGTTAAACAGTACTAGCACTAGCCTAAAAACCAGTGGTCCTGATGGCATCCCAATAGCTTAAATACAGGGTGCATGACAAACTAGATTGTAAGATACGTAGTTGGTCCATGAGGAAAACGGGAGATTTTCCACCGTCTTTCCTATTGAAAATTTTCAACTTTTACCACTGTTGGATACTTAACTAAAAGTAAACAATCTTTATGTGTCTATTTAAAATGTTTTATTTAACAACTGCAAATACTGAAGGGGGTTTTAGCAAAAGGTATTTGATTTTTTTAGTAGTTTGTGCTGTCAGTGGGAAGACCCAAGGCTATTCCTGGTTTATCTTCTACACTGACACTGTGTTTACAGGGTCGACAGCACGAGTGTAAGCCCCTTGTGTTGCACACGTTCATAGGTCTCGGTAGCCACCACCTCAGCTGTATAAAAAAAACTGGGACTACTCTTATATCTTTTCATATATACAATTAGGGTTCCGTGCAAGTACTGTTGAATGGTACATAGCTACATGCTACGTCTTCGTCCTCCATACAAGCTTCACACGTCCCGAATTCCCGTTATGTACAGTCGTCATCAGAACGATCTCGACAACAAAGTCTCAAACAAATCTTAATACCAAGGAAAACTGTTTCATTAATTGTTTTATAGTCCGAATTAAATGTGCGTACCAAATAACAGAACAATCGACTGCAAATAACAACTGCAAATACTGAACAAATCAGGAACAGGAAGGGGGAACACCAAGACATTATTTTTCATTGCTTTTCGGTCTTATAAACGGCTCAGTTGACTGTCCTGAGCTATTGGCTAAAATTGGACTATGCGTATATCACTCCTTCTTGAGAAAGCCGCGACTTCTTCATGTTCCCATAGTGAATTCCAGCAATCGTCAAAATTCTTTTCTTATTAGAGCGTGCAGAGATTTCAATGAGATCTCGCAGTCTCACAACGAATTTGACTTATTCAACACCAGCATACCAAAATTTAGAAGGATTATGAGCGTTGCCTTTTTTGAAAGATGAATGAGTAGTATATATACCCTTTTTTTCTGTTTATTGTTTTTGATTTACACCTTGTACTCTTGTACAAGATAATTATGTATTTACTCGTAAAAACTTGTAATTGGCCTTCTTGTGCCTACTTTTATGTTTTAAGTTCACTGTAATAGCTGTAAGTATTTCTATAAGAATATTTTTTTTTTTAAATTAAGGCCTTCCGCAAATATACAACTTTTACATCGACTCAACTGTTTTGTCAAGTTGTGTACTTCTCGTGATTTCCACACAACTAAACCGTTTGAGTTGCGCATACAATCGATGCAGTCGATCGTCGATTTTCCTAAATCGACCTGTGTTATATCAGCAACGCCCGAAGCAAGGTGCTACAGTTAACAATGTCAATTAACAAATTCTAAAATATGCTTAGTTAGACAGAGCTAGACATTTAAAAAAAAGACGGGTTGCACTCCGGAAGTGCCGGTAGAAGTGAAAACTTTTCCTTTCTTTCTTTCTTCGTTATATACAGAGAAAAAGATAAAAAGAACACACCATACCATACCACACCATACCTATAATATAGCGCCAATCATAGAACCTATCACTAATTTTCTGACAGAAGAAATTAATGAATTACAAAAAGAAAAAATAATCACAAAAAGTAATAAATTACAAAAAGAAACAATAATCACAAAAAGTAATACATGCCAAAAAGAAAAAATAATCACAAAAAGTAACAAATTAGAAAAAGAAAAAAGTATCACAAAAAGTGTCAGATGCTCAGATTCGAACCCGGTACTATCTGATACCAGGTCGAAGCGTTTACCGCGAAGCTACGAAGCTTCTTAACGCAATTAACAAAATAAACAATCTGTAGCTGTTGTAATGTTGTATGACGTCAGTCGTCGGTTACGGTTCAAAGGTCAAGTAATCCTAACGCGATTTTAACACTTTTTATCCATCCAACGCCGCTAAAGAAGTTTTCACTTCAAAAAAAGAAGATTGCACTCATCCTATACTCAGTGACAGATTATCTTATTCGCGGATCGACTAATTAGTCGACGGTATGCGCACATCAATACGATGTTAAACAAATTAACATTAGATCGATAGTTGTCCAACTTTTTAATCAATAGCAGATCGGTTTAGCTTTTTGACTTTTTTGTCGAGCAAGTATCGAGTTAACAATATGTGGCACTTTAATATATTCTTATGAATTTATGATACTGGACAAAATAGTTGTTCAAATAAAAGTTGTACAAATGCGGTAGGCCTGATATAATTTTGAGTACTTTGTTCCTCAAGATCGGTCTGATGCTGTGTCTACCTACATTTAAATAATAACCCCAGTTTACCAAGTGATATCATTATTATTAGGGTCGGCAGCGCGAGTGTGACGCCCCTAGTGTCGCACAGGTTCATAGGCCACGGTAACCACATTCCATCAGGTAGGCCGTGTGCTTGTAAAAATGACAAAAATAAGTCAAAACTCACCGTTATAGCTTCATAAACCATTCACTGTCAGACCCTACACAACACTGACTCGACTGCACCGCGCAAGGATGTTTCACCACACGAGAAGTGAGTAAACTCAATTATATTAGTTCTATATCACGAACAGGCTCGCGTTGCTCAACCCCTGCTGAAGGGCAGCTTGTACAGGGCTGTGGCTGTTGAGCATTGCTCAATGGTAATAATTAAAGATAGTACGTAGTAGTAAGGACTGAAACTGAATAACAAGTATATTTATGTATTTGTAGGTCCTGACTTTCGTCAACAGCTGTAGAGATAGTTACACAGATGAACTTTATGCGTATGGGTAGAGTATACGGCAGTTACGACAGAGGTCGTGGATTCGATACCCTCTCAGTACAAATATTTGTAATCTTGAATATTCCCGTATTGGTTCCCAGTGAAGTTAACCAACAGAATCTCATAGACCGAGACTAAATTATATTCTTATTCTTACAGGTTCGGCACTACGAATGTGCCTCCCCTGGTGTTGCACACGTCCAAAGGCCACAGTAATCACTTTCCATCAAGTGGGCCGCGTACTTGTCTGCCACCTTAGTGGTATAAAAAACCGGCTAAGTGCGAGTCAGACTCGCGCACGAAGAATTCCGTACCAGAAAAAAGGCTAAAAGTTAAAAGCCATGAAAAAGGGCTAAAATATCACGTTTTTTTGTATGGCAACCCCCCTTCATTATTATTATTATTTTGTTTTTAGTATTTGTTGTTATAGCGGCAACAGGTATACACAATCTTTGAAAATTTCAACTGTCTAGCTATTACGGTTCTTGAGATACAGCCTGGTGACAGACGGACGGACGGACGGACAGCGAAGTCTTAGTAATAGGGTTACCCTTTGGGTACGGAACCCTAATAATTAAACATACAAATGCAACTTATGACACAGTGCATGTTTGACAGTAATAGGCTTGCCATCTATATCGTGGAACCGAAAATCATAGTTGCAAATGTGGTTATATTACATCTCTGCCTACCACTTCGGGGGTTTACCGTCGACAAAAGAGTTATATACACTTTTTCTTATAAAATTTTAAATGATGGTGTATGTGCACCTACTTATCTCCTTTGTCGACGGTATAAGCATGCATAGATCAGACATGTATATGTACCTATATGTATGTATGTATAGCATTTCGTAATTTGCCATCAATCATCCATATCCACAACTAATTATGTAAATAACATTACAATAGGAATGTCCATATGGGAAATTATGCGCATTTTTTTACTAACCGGGCACGTAAAAACCAACTGCTTATAACACTTAGATAAGATAGTATAGTAAAATACTTTTGTTAGATTTCACTTTCCATTTTCAGCCCCTTTTGACAAATGGTAATACTTTCATAGAATAGAATAGAATCATCTATGTATGGAATTGATGCACGTTGACGACCATCATAACATAACAATATGACGGTCAAGACGGTAGCACTGAGCAAGTTACCAGTCGTCATCGATGGGGAAGAATTATTCGACGCTCGAACATTTTGCCCCTACTATTATCCCTCTCTTGTATTCTTGTAAATATTTTACTTCATTTTTCAATAGTTACTTAAATTATTTCACGATTAATATCATGATCTTTCACAAACAAAGCTCACAGTTGAGTGTGTTAATTGGCTGTTCAAATTAATTACCCGATTTTATTACATTAGTATGTATTGCCGCATAATAAAATGATAGCTACCTAGTACGTTCAATGAAATATCTACATCAATATCAAAACGACTTGCGTCCTTTTTTCGTAGTCATTGTGGCCTATAGAAGTGTAGTACATTACTGCCGCGGCCGCCAAGTGTAGTGTTGCCGGACGATCGTGAAGTATGCGGGCCGGCACGCCTTACGGAGTCCGGCAACGCTCAGTTGTGGCCAAGGCTTGTATAGTGCTTTTCTCAAACAACGCGCGGAAATTAAAATACAATTAGTTACCTACTTTTCAAAATCAATGACGAAGAACGAACAACAGTAATTTTTCACGCGGCAAAATGTTCATTTGTTTTTTATTTTTCTTAATAAACAGCATTCTATTTGCAAGCCAGTTCTGTATTTAAATAATGCCTTGGATAAGTTATTTGTGTTCTTGTAGTGTGTAATTATGGTTCGGAGTAAGACATGGTTCCATTTTTAAATTACACGACAGGTTAATGAGTTTACATACCGCATAAAACACAACAGTTATGGATTTTCGTACAACTTTTGCCGGCCGCTGCTCGCATGTACAGCAATTTCGATTTATCTCGAAGAAGGTGGCAAAATAATGTTCAAATTTCCAAGCATGTTTGAGAAAATGTATTTTTTGCGATTTTAGGTCCCTGGGCATCATCCTAATGTTAGTCCCGGTAGCATCCGAAAACTTTACCTCGTATTCCGAGGTCTGCTTTCTCCAGTCTTACTGCGATGTGGCTGAACTTCGATATTTTCCATGAAACCAATGTTAACTGAACTGCACATTCTATTGGCGATAACGAACTATTGCAGTTACATCAGTTGTTGAACTTCTATGTGACTCCAACTACCCGTAACGACTGCCATCGTCTTTCTCATACTGTCGTCTGTCTTGTTCGTAACCTGTCACAGGTTGGCCACTAAGCCACACGAAATTCTCCTTTATGGATACAATCGACTTGAATAAACCTTGCAATATGTTAAGCTACTCGATTACTTACTTAATCAGAAGCCAATTCTAAGCAAATTAATTTCGAACCAATGTATTTTTCCTTCACGTGTTGCCTAATTAACCTTCGACGTAGGCCTAATGTAAGTAATAAGTGGAAGCAGCATGATCAGCCACTGCTACGAAGGTGACCCTTGCAACATTCGCCTGACTCAGTATATAATCGATTTCCAGGCGAATAGGCCGAATATTCGCACTTCCTGTAATGTCGTGTCGTAACTGATATGTTTTTGCACGGCTGGTTTTTAGTGCATGCACACATTGCATATCGTATAATGGTATTGAGAACACGTCATTGGAGAATTCGTGTATTTATTATTTAGCGCATCTATACACATATTTTGTACCACATAGATGGCAGACCAGCACACGGCCCACCTGATCGAAAGTGGTTAACATGGCCTATGGACAGATATCCATACATACATATATCTCAGAAGTGGTAGGGAGAGGTGTAGTAATACCCACGTTTCGTCAACTATGATTTTCGGTCCTACGTAATACCAGGCGACCCTATTGCTGTCTAGTGGGTACCTACTTTGTCTTGGGCTGTATGTTTACTGTAGGACGGAGAACAGCCCTTAATCTCCTTTTCGAAGCCTACAAGAAGAGCTGGGTTGGTCAAATTGAATGGAACCCCCCCTATAGATAAGCTAGGGTACAGTCCAAAGACTAGTGAATGCCATTATAGATGCCGTCCCTAGAATGGCGGTCATTATGATTGTTTTACTTATTAGCTGCATTTACACGCACAGGATCAAAACGAAGGACTTACCACACGCCAGTCCAAAACCGTCAGTGCGGAACGATCGTAAATATTAGCTACGCGCCGGGAACGACAGTTCGATCTGACGGTTTGCGCGCGGGCATCGCATTACAGTAATTATCATCATCATCAGACTATGTTAGTCCACTGCTGGACATAGCCCTCCCCTAATGAGCGCCATAGCGCCCTGTCTTCAGCTTGCCGCATCCAGCATCTGCCTGCAGTCTTTCTTAGATAGTCATCCCACCTGGTCGGAGGGCGTCCTACATTACGCTTGCCGCGCTCAAATAGGTATAAAAGATATTTTCGCGAAATGTCGGCTTGCGGCGCGAAGGTCATTACACAGTTCCGGAAAATGTCTTGTAATTCTTTTATCATGATGTGTCTATATTATCTTCGCCTATATTTCTTTTCCCATATACGATGTCTTCTGGTGCTGTCCAAACCGACTATGAAGCCAGCCAACGCTACTACCACATGCGGATCCATTTTTAAACAACAAAGGAATGTGAAAGATCTGCCGTTTCGAACTGTGGTCATTATTTAGGCGCAATATATCACCACAGTTGGATCCGCAGTCCAAACCAACAGATCGAACCGGCGCGGCGGTTTGGAACGCGGTCCTGATGCGCAGTTAAAAACTTTACGTGTAAATGGCGATATTTACACTTAATAGAGCTCGTATGGAGACACAAATAAACTAGATTACTTAGTAATATGTGCTATTTATTGTAAAATACGTAGCTTTCCTTGTTATTACGTCAATTAAATAATTGTAGGTATTACATTTTCTTCTAGTATCTATACCTAACTAGCTGTTGCCCGCGGCTCCGCCCGCTTGGATGTCGATTTTCCTGAATTTTCTTTGCTATAAACCTCACGGAGCCCGAGACCTTTCCAACGAATGCAAAACCGTGGAAATCGGTTCGTGCGTTCTGGAGTTATAGCGTCAGGAAGGAAAACCCGACTTATTTTTATATAGTAGATAATTACCTAGGTACTTCAGACGAGAGGTTCTATATCTGGTGAAAACATTACTTGTACCTTCTAACAGGAGAGACGGGTCGACTTATCCATCGAATAATACCAGCGGCAAGGGGTCCCTGTAACCCAATTCCTGCCGGCTTGCTCTGGTAATATATATATATATATATATATGCTCTGGTAAGGGAAGCTGTGTGTAGAGATGCTTTTTATACTCTTATAAATAATACACATAATGCGTTATCTAAAACTGAATGGAACTAAAATTCTATGTGTAAAGCTAAGATGCATTGCATATAAAATTGCTATGGTCGTTCTATAATTCTTTCCAGTCCACGGAGAACAAAATATGCATTCCTTCTCCATGTCCCAGTCGCATCCATCCAAACTCGCTGTTTCCAGACTAAATGCGGGTTTGGTTGAAATTCAATATTTTCCGTGAAGCGACTGTCATGTGAACTCCACAACACGTAGGCGATATAAATCGGCTTTCATTTTAAAAATTTCATCCTTCGTCACTAGAAGATACTTCACATGCACAATCTTTGGATTGTAACCGGGACTCCCACGTGGTGATGATGAATGACTCAAGGAAAATAAATGACTAATATATACAACACTTTATTGCGCATTATTATTTAGTTGGCACCATCCTTAGTTACATCTTTAATGCTTCGAAGCTGTCATCGCAGTAGGCTTAACAAAAATGTAATCAGCTTTCGCCTATCATACTGTAAAAAAATAGATAGGTACTTACATTATCTTGAATTGAGTTTTTTTTATCAAAAAATGTATTAAAAAGTTGTAAGTTTAATCATCACAACACTAGGTAGTTATTTCTTTTTATTCCGGATAAAGTGGACAAAGTTTGTAAGGTGACCAAAGAAAAAAGAAAAGTTATCTATTTACTAAACTTGACAAAAAATATACGAAAAGATTTATTCGAATCATGTTTGTGAGTATCCTGTGGAAGAAGGATCAACCCCTTTGACAGGTAGAAAGTATTGGAAAAAGGTCTGTCTACTTTTCAGTCTAATTTTTCGGCTATTGGCCCATTTATACATGGGACTGTACCGTCTAGTAAGCTAGTCATCATCAAAAAGATTATTTTTTACCTTATTCATTTAAGACCGGCACAGGAATACTTTTAGGACTTTGGTAGTAATGCGGAGATTCATTCAGCGTAGTCGCACCGATCACGTCCCCACCAGCCACTAGCAGCAGCCGTCTCTTTCTGTGATGACGTAGTAGTGACGTCACGGTGCCGAAACTCTGTTCTCCTCGCCGGGGGTAACCGAGAGCCAGCCGACCGTCAGGCCGACGGCGCACGCCTACGTTGTGGACTGCGTTTGCGCAGGATACACTGAGAGTGTACGCATGGTCAGACTGAAAAAGATAAGGTAAGTATGAGTTTTAACAGAATTGCTGGTACCTTAATGGTTGAGGAGTAGGTACCGATGCGAACCTCTTTGTAACATAAGTAATTTACGAGTAGCTTAGCGGGTGAGGTTCTGGAGAATACTAGTAATGTTAGCTTGTAAATCTAAGCATAGGCATCCGAAACTTACTCTCCTCGTTTTGATTTCGTTTGTAAAGCTTTTTGGGCTGATAGTCATTTGACATTCCAACTCTGAGATTAGTATAAGTTACGGGTTTGTAAATGAGGTTGGCTAGATCTTGGTAGGGCCCTAAACCGACCAACACCTAGTAGTCTTATTTAGATATCCTTACACTACTTATTCATTGTGTTTGTAACAAACACGTTTGTGGTAAGACCTCCCATCAATAATGATAGAATGTGGATAGTGGTATTGTAATATATATTGTCAAAAGCTTTAACCTACTAACACAATAGCTTTCAACGTGCGGTTCAATAGGCATACGCGACAACGTATTCTGTGGTTAGTTTTAATGTAGTGTTTTGCGTAGGCTAGGAAGTATGTCGGAAGGTGTTTCGTCGCAATAATTCTGTTTAAAGCTAGTTAGAGTTAATATAGCATATACCTATAAGAGCTTTTGCTTTTACACACAGGTTAACTCTCATTTTATTTCTCCGGTATCCATCAATAATACCGATCCCGCACGTTTTATGTGAAACTTTAGTGCACTTAATACTTAGCACTTAGAAGATTTAGTACACTTATCTGGAACTGCACAGGCTTAGTCAATATTTTTAAGAAGCTTATTGCTCTAACTCCGCTTTTACTACTCAGTAACCTAGACATGACCACTTCATCAGCTTCATCTTCTCCACCTTGGTGTAATTAAAGTTGCATCTGAAATTTTCACCACTGAACGGGATACACACCTGACTACTCGGCCTCAGCACAAACGTGCCATCAGGCTGTCCTTTTAGCAGATTCTGCGCCTCTCCCCTATCTATGTTCATGTAGTAAGGCTCGTTCTCCACGGGCACAGGCAATGGTCTATCTGCCATGTTCGTGCGACCATGCTTGCGGTCTTCTGGCCACTTGCGGCTTTCATCAGTCGGTGAGATCTCTGCTTTATGCTCTGATTCCGAATCTGACGAATGTTGGTCGTCGTTTGTTTCTGAAAATAATACAAAGGTATCTAGTGAAGATTATAAAAGAAAATTTACTGATGATGAAGGTGTTTTACTACTAGAAACATGGGATAAGCAATAAGTATTATGAAATTTTTAAGGCGGTTTTTTTATGTGTATTGCGTATTGTGTATTGCCTCAACTATATAATACAAAATATTTAAAAAAAAGACTTAAAGAATGAATGAATGAATCTTCGTGGAATTCCTTTGCATCACATGCCTCTTGTGGGTAGCATTCCCAGAAGACTGACAGCATTGCCACGCTGTATTGCAATGCTTAATCTAAAAAGAGGCCAGCCTTCTGGTCACGAGAGGCATCTATCATACGCTTCGCAAATCGCAATCTACAGGAAAAGATTGCGGGTACCCACTACCTCTACATTTGGACTCCAAACGTTACAAATTAGTACTTAGAAACAAGCATAATTCTACCGATACTATGAGGCCCCACAAGTTCTTTGGGGCCGAAGCCTAACCCACATACAAGCTGGTAGGTACACCGGCTGATTGAGTGACAAGGCTTTGAGTATCCTTCCGGGGTAGGGAAATCAGATGGCAGTCGTTTCCTCAAAGCCCATAAAATGAGGAGCGGCTGGTAATCCCGCTCAGATGAAAAAGAAGAATTAGTCTCTGCACATCCATTGGGATGGGCAGAGGCCACTCCTCACCTATAAAAATCCTCACCTGCAACGACATCGGTCAGGCAGTGCACTATTTGATACACAACGTCCACAATACTGTTCCCGAATCTCTCGCCTAAGTTGTACAGTAGAGGAACCCCCATCTTGAGCCACCAACACATTGTCACACACTTCACTTCTAATGTCAGACTCAGTACATTTTGTGGAGGTTTCCTTGCTTTTGGGTCATACGTTTACTCATTGCGTACACTATTTGCTATATTGGTTCTAATTCCATTTCAAAAACTGATTAAGATCTCATCAAAATCGTATTTATTGTTTTGAATTATGCTTATGAATAATGTCACTAGTAGGGAGAAAACATAAACTTATTTTTTGTTATTTGCATACCCGGTGTCCCGTCGCGAGTAACCCTTCTCCTTTTCATTTAACTAATAAGACTTCTCTGGGAGCGACGATACATCTCATACAACCAATCGCTCTATTATACGTGAACGGTACTCATTGTATGATTATCACTATGTGAACTTGTTTACTAACGCATTTACTGTCGTCGCATCCTACCTGTGGTCACACCTTAATCACTTGAGCATAGTACATTGACTCTACCTATCGTTTTCCCTGTTGGAATATTTTAAATAAGCATGATGTTATTAAAAAATACAGCCTGACTCATGGTTTTAAATCAACGTTTTCCTTGACTGTTTATTTCAATATATATTCGTTTAAACTTAAAATATTCATCAGTCTATCGAGAACATTAGACAATGCACGTCGTACTCGGAATTATCAGTTTAGTGGTCTCTGCTCTCAGTAAAGACCTCTCCGTTGGTCATGAGGGAGGCCGTCTAAAATACGAAGATTATGTATCAGCTTCACCCGCAATATGGAGACAGCAAAGAAAAGTTACTTACAGTGTTTTGGACTCAGAAGTGATCACTAAAGTGGACGTCGTGGACCGCAGGGAAGATAAGAATGGACTTGCAGCTATCGTAGAAGGTGGGGAAGGATATAACAATGTTACAATCCAGCTGAATAGTCCGAGTATTCTAAGAGGATTTGATTTTGAAATCCGTATCTATGCTAAGGAAGAAACTCAGAGCCCTAGTAATACCGAACATCAACAACATGCAGACAGTCATAACAAACAGGTTTCAAAAGACGTAAATGATGAAGTGATTAAAGGATCGCCCACACAAGTGCCGGGTCAAGATAAAATACAACAACAAACTCAACAAATAGATCTTAAAAACGACATAAAAGGAAGCGACAATGATCAGAAACCTTTGAAATCTACAACAGGAACGGATCTGCAGTCAAGCAAAGATAAAAATAAACCTGATGAGGCCCAAAATGATCAATACGGTGATTTCTTTTCAATGCCAAGGATGTTGTGTCATAAAGCGTTTGATTAATTAGCTGATGAAAATTAAAGAAAATGAAAGCAAATTGATGAAGACAACTTCGAAATTCTTGCTTGAACAGGCACATAAAGAAATCCTATTTTGACCAAGAAATATCAGCAGATTAGAAAAAGGTCGTTGAACCTTACATAAACTTTTATTAATTTATTGAAGAAAAGTGTTAATCCAAAGCCAATATTACAATTTAGACCAGTATTGTGAATATTTTCTATATTTATTACTTAATACATACTGATATTAAATGTGTTAGTGTTATTTAACAGCTATTGAAATGATTTTTCAAACTATAATAAAAATAACGGGAATTAACGCGATCATAGTATAGGTACTTACATACCTTTGATTGCCTGAGATTTCGACCAGGTTACACTGGCCATGTTCAGCCTGTTACCACCCGTAACGACTACCATAGATATTCGTATGGCAACCGGAACCGACAATGTGCTCTCCGAGGCACGGCCAGGTTAATGCAAATACCCATATGATGGAACCTGCGTCTGTTACGTAGCGGCCGCGTTCACGACGCCTTTTTTGTCGTTGAATATTTTATCATGTTAATATTGCCAGCATTATCTAAAGAAAGCTAAAAATTTGTTTCCACGATTCAAGATTTTGCGCACAATATTTGGATTAATATTATTTTGATAACTTACCGAGATAAAGGGATCTAAAGTGGGCCCCATTTGTGAATTTTCATCTATTTTCCAGAATAACTTTAAACTGTGAATGTGAAATTTCAAAATACATAGTTTTATTTGATTTTTTTTAGTTTTTCACTCATATCTATACAGTCGTTAGATCATGTTCACAAACTTTCACATTTGATAATGTATTAATAGGATTATGTCACACTTGACTTGGCTTAACAAACTAGCCAATCAGATTATAAAAAGTTGATAAATCCTCTACAATCTATCTTGAACATTGTAACTTTCCGCTAAAGCACACATCGTCTTCACCTAATAAAACATTTTCAATTTGATCAATGAACTTCGCAAGTCCAATTAGTATCAATTTCAGCAATATGATCCTGTGTGATTCAGCTCTGAGTTAACTATTACTTGCAAACGCGTCTGAGTCAGCTCGAGACTAGCGTGTTCAATGTAGTCATTTACAAATCAAACTACGGTAAATTAAATTGAATCTTGAATAAAATCCAGATGCAAATAATTCGTGCTCTGTATAAAGTATCATATGATGTAAACCATCAACAGACAAAGATTGCAATTTATTTAATAGTTTCCACGACTATCTTCAAAGTTCTTCATCATATATATCTTCACCTATACAGGACAACCATCATAAAATTATTTACCTAATTAAAAAGAATCACCAAAAATAATTGACGATTGACGAAGGTATCTCCAAAGAAGGTAAGTACAAAAAGACATTCAGTTGAACTTTATTGAGTACATCTTTCTTTTTTCATAGTCGTTTAGTAAGCCAGTTTGTATGCGATTCTACTTGTCTGAGATTGCTCCCGTGCTAAATAGAACCTTGCGTCATAGACACTAAAAACGCCTTTGGATTCAAAGGTCTTTCCGGGAATCACCGCGATCATAACATTTGCTTGGCGTGATGATTCGATCACACTACATTGTCATTGGCTGACTCAGACCGCAGCCAATAATCAAACCGAACTAGTTTTAAGGTTTTACATAACTATGCTATGATCAGGTTAATTACCGTTAACATAATAATATATATTACTAGCAAATAAATAAATAATAAATAAATATTCCACAAAATTTCACACAACGCTATATAGACCCATGGTAAGCATAGCTTAACTAGCTTGTGTTATGGAATCTAGAATGCGGATACTTAGATACTTTTTTTTGTAAATACATATATAATATACATAGAAACAGAAGTTCTTCCTTCCCCTTCCCACTCTTCAGAGCACGCCACTGCCACTGCAGGATAACCTCAATATCCTCGGTATGGATGTTCGCTGTAAACTAAATAACAAACACTACATCGAGAGTATCATCAAAACAGCCTCGCGTAAACTCGGAGTCCTGAACAGAGTGAGACGGTTTTTCATGCCGGAGCAACGGTGTCTTCTATACAAGACACAAATTCGTCCCTGCGTGGAATACTGCTCGCATCTCTGGAATGGATCCGCAAAGTACTTATTAGATGCTCTCGACAGGTTGCAGCGACGTGCGGTCCGCATTATCGGAAATCCTGAGGTCACGAGTACCCTTGAGCCTTTGCAGTTGCGTAGAGATGTTGCTTCCTTGGCAGTATTTTACCGTCTCTACCATGGTGAATGTTCTGAAGAGCTATTCCAATTAGTCCCACCCTCTCCTTTCCTATACAGGACGACAGGTGCAGGACTTAGATGTCACCCGCATACGGTGCAGAACATTCCTTCAAGAACTAAGCGGTTCGGTGACTCTTTCCTTTGTCGCACAATTAAGACCTGGAACTCCTTGCCAGCTCACGTATTTCCCTCTTCCTACAGTCCCGGGTCCTTTAAGCGGGGCGTGAAAATGCATCTGATGAGGCCGTTAAGCTGAGTGCCACCATTGTTAACATGACACGTGTGCATAATGGTGGCCCGCTCTCCTGAGACTTTGCCTTCAGCTCACCATCTGGCAAGGTAAAGTCAAATTGACGTGTCCTATATAAAAAAATATATATATATCTAATATATAAAATTCTCGTGTCACAGTTTTCGTTGCCATACTCCTCCGAAACGGCTCGACCGATCCTCATGAAATTTTGTGGGCATATCGGGTAGGTTTGAGCATCGGCCAACATCTATTTTTCATACCCCGATTCGCGATAACCGACATCCACGCGGGCGGAGCCGCGGGCGACAGCTAGTAGTAATATATATATACATATTCATGCATACAAATATTTGCACTGAGTGAGGATCGAACCCGCGCCTCCTGCGTATCAGCTGCATTCACTACCGCCACGCCACAGAGGATGTCACCTAGCTATTCGTAGTCTAGCCAACATCACTTACTAGCCAATACACTTTCTGAAGAACGGGGCTATAAATATTCTATAAAAAATATTCTAAATTAAACTCTATAAAATATTCTAAAACATTCTACACAACGCTATCAAGACTCAAAGTAAGTAAAGTTTAATTAGCTTGTGTTGTGAGATCTAGAATTCCGTAAAACATACCTACTTAAACATATTTGTTGTAAATACATACATGTTATACATAGAAACACACCAATGTAAATATATATGGCACTCAGCGGGAATCGACCGGCTATGTCGCGGCTTTTAGATGATATAATCGGTCTCATAAAAATCAATTTAAACTAAATCAAGAGAGTAATAAGTATAGTAAACTCTGAGGTACACATTGCAAACTTTGTATGCAACTAGAGCTCACACAGTAACAATGATTTATTTAGCTAATTACTAAGCGATGTAGCAAGTATTTCCCGTGGTTTTTCCAAAATTATGCGACAACACAACAAAAAAGAAAAAACCGGTGTAACCACTGCCAAGTTTTGAGTTTCGTAACTAGTTTAGTATGTTCATTTATTAACAGAGGTGACGTCTAGCGAACCTTTTGCTGAGTACTTAGTTTTTCCAAACACCTGGCTAGAACTACCTAACCGGAAAATCCAACCACAATCCTTGAACCACATAATCTCGAGCCAATTTATTGTAATATGATGGTAATATAATGCAAACATAACAGTCTGTTGTTATTCATGCTTCTATATTCTCAAAGGGTATTACAATATATTGTAATACATTATATTATGTTACTAAATAAGTATTACATATTACCCAAGTTTTACGTAAATAAATATATATTTCGGTCCCATGTTTTATGACTAAAATTTATTTTATTATTCATTTCAGAATAAAAACGTCCCAAAACATTTAATCCCACAACTTTCATTTATAAGTATCATGTAGCTATTTACCGACTGCGAAAGTTGGTTTATGTTATTTTAATTTATATCTACTAACAGCACGTCTATACTACAATAATATCCGTTGTTTAGTAGTTAGCACAATTTCACACAATTATTATAATTTTTTTCACACATTAATTAGGCGATAGACATATATCAAATCTTCATTTATTAGGTATAATACTTAGATCACAGGCCCACGGATTTTTATTTCAATTTTCTGTGTATATTCAAAACACCCAACACTACCACTACACTTATTACATTTATAAAGAGTAAACAAAAATTATTATTTCAAACTTTCAATTCGATTTTGTTTTTATTTCACCACTATTAGTAGGAAAGGGAACTGTCGATAAAAAATATATCGTTATTAATTGTTTAATATACTAAACAATCACGTCGATTAAGATAAGAAAAAAAAAATTTTTATGGTCTAGGTGGGGTTTGAACCTGCGATCTTTGCTTTTGAATATTTAACATGCAAAACGCTTAAAAATTTCATTAAAAAAAAACAATCCGTTGTAATATTCCTTAGGACCGATCCACTTTTTCTATCATCGATATTCATTGTTCTGGCCATCAATCATTGGGCTACCAAGCCCAATATGGCTTGACCCAAAAATTAATTGAATTTCCTAGAATATTTATATTTACCTTTTATATATTTATTTATCTGATCTGTATACATAAAAATGTTAAGTTGGTTTGTGAGCGCTTCAAAATTCAATAAAAAATCTTAATCAATTGAGGTGAAACGTAGGTACCATCAGCATCTTGACTAACGAAGTACTCCATCTGACAATAATACCTTGGTATTACCCTCTTACTGTTGATTGATTGTTCTTTTGTTTGGTACACACCTTTATTTCGGGCAATTGTACAATTTAAATCAATAAAACAAATTCATTTTCAACCCGTTTCAAATGCGGTTTTAATCTATTTTTCGCGCCGATACATCACGCTGCAATTGAGCTAAAGGATTGTTTATGTATTAATTTCCGGGTAAAGCCGGTACCCGTTAGTTGATGATAGTATTCGATAATACTCATCGACTTACGAACATCCCTACCCGCACATCGCGCTGACGCCCTAACACACATGCAGTAAAACAAAACAAAAGTTTAACGATGAGAAAGTGCTCGCTCCCGTCCTTTAGCTCTTTATTATCTACCAGCGACAATATGTCATAACTAATTACTTTTTATTTTTTAACGTTATAAGAACAAGTCCGAACTACAGTTGGCTAAAACTGCGAGATGATCTTAATTGAATCTGCGGGTCTAAAAAGGCCACATTGAGCGATTCTTCTAAAAATGAGTAACTTTTGAATTTCCAGTAAATCTCAATGGGTTCTTATAAAAATCGTAAATTGGTTACTTAAATGAGCTGCATCACAACAATTCATTTAATAAGCAGATTCTTATTTAGTGTAAATATCACATAATAGACGAAATATTATCCTAATACGATTCCAATAAAATGGCCTTTTAGATCTGCTGTACTCTGTCCAATAATTAAAAAAAAAAGACTGCCAGTAATCAAAAGTACATTAGTATGCCCGCTAACCCCTCCAGGTAAACTGAATTGCCTATGTTAAGAGTGAGTTACCGTCGGTAATATAATGACCAGTATTTGAAACCGACTTAGAACTAAGCTACTGACGTGTTTGGTTGACTGTTGCGGGAGCGACTGCCGATGATACAACCCATTTACTCATGCATACTCATAATCATCCTTGAGCCCAGTATATTTTATGCAATACGTATAAATGCGATTGCATACACAAATACAAAAGGATGACTAATAACAATATTATAATTTATAACAGTAACAGCGCCATCTATTACTGCAAGTGAAAACAAATTTTACGTCCTTTTCATTTAAGTTACTCACCACGTCTGATCCCGAATCTATTCTCGAACATGCTGAGGATGTACCCCAGAAGGGACTCTTCCTTTTGCTTGTAATTCACGTCACAGTAGTCCTTACTCAGTTGGACGGGTTCCAAATAGTCTTCTACTGGTAGCTTAGTCTGAAATTAGATAGATGGCGTTGTATCTAACATAAGAAGTAGGAAATTTAATTTTTCTATTTCAAGATTCATCTAAATAGGTAACTATAAATTGAACTTCACATGATAGTAGTTGTCAATTTAATATGAGTGGAGACCAAATGCTCGTGTATCTGACTTGGCTCTTGAAGCCGACCAGCTACATTGGAACCAAACTTCAATATACTAACAATTCCTAATTAAAGATTTCAAGTACGAAATAATATTATCCGTAGTCCAACTAATACACAAAACATAAATGTCAAATTGTAGCAAGTATTTTATTTTTTATTATTAAAAACTCCATAATAATATGTCAAATTGTCTCCTTAATTTAAAATAACATCACAGATGAAGGCTAATGGAATGATTAATTAATTTACACTTACGAAGCAGTAGACCTATTTAAAATAAAACTTTATTACAGTACATATGATGTACCTGTTAGTTAACAGTGATACTACTAATGAGGATCTTGTGTAAACAAACATGACTCACCTCGTCCACTTGCCTTTCTTCGCTAACTTGTCTATTAACTTGAACAGAATCATACATATTAGCAGTACTGTCACCATTTTCATACAAATTCGTCTCTTTCTCACTTTCTTCCACCGTTTTATCTTCTATCATCTCTGGCTTCTTAAAAAACGGTACTCTAAAAGATTGGAATAGCTCTTGAATTTTCACTTTATAAGGTTTTACAGTAACTTCTTTTATCTCAACTGGATTTTCTGACGTTTGTTCAACTTCATTATAACATAAGTCTTCGTAAAAATGATCCTCTGGATATTTTTCAGTAAGTTCTTCAGGACTTCCTAAAGACTTATACTTTGGTTTTGATTCAGAGTTTTTATAAGGCCTAGATATGCAGTACCTGCTATTTCTTTTCATAGAATAATATCCTCTATCACTTGGATTTTCTTGTCTTGAAAATCTAGATTTAATATCAAGGAATGGATACTCGTAAGAACTTAGTCGAAATAGTTTCTTTTTCTTATTTGTACCAGCGTCCATTGGTAAATATGATGGAGCTTTTTCAGCTCTCTGTTGATGTCTATATAGAAAACTCTTTGCAGGTACAATTCTTCTTATTAGTTCTTCTACTGTATTCATTGTTGATGTACTTGTACGTTCTTCTTTCCTTCTAATAGGTATCGTTTGGTATTGGCTTTCTATGTCAATATTACTTTGCTCATTTGATGCCACTGTGTCAACTTCTATATTATTTGATTTATCTTTGCTATCTATGTCTTCAAGAGCCACAATATTATCTTCTGTACTCAAATAATCACAAGGGTTTAGTTTGACTTGCTCAATAAATTTCATGAATCTCTTGGCGTTGATTTTTGGTTTCCATAGCTTTACTATACCTTCACTAACTTCCTAAAAGTATAAGTGTACAATTGAATGACACAATAAGTAGATTAATCAAATAAGTGATTAATGAACAGATGTTGCGTGGCCGAAGACCTCTGACAAATTAAGCTCGTAATGTTCGCCTAATTGATCTCATTTAACGGTGTGCAAAATGCATACATACATACGCTTGCGCCTTTAAATCCCCGAAAGGGTAGGCAGAGGTGTATTAAAACCCACATTTCGACATCTAAAATTTTCGGTCCCATGTAAAAGGGGGTGAGTCTTTTGCCGTCAATCGGGCACTTAGTCATGGGCTGTATGTTTACTGTCGGCTGGAGAACAGCCTTATCCCTTAGTCGCCTTCTACGACTCCCACAGGAAGAGATGAGGTTGCCCCATTCTACTCCACCGGGCACCAACACGGTAATGCACTTTCCGTATTATAATTTTGTAATATGAGCCATTTAGAAAATTTTGATACTTTTACATACATATAATCACGCCTTTATCCCCGGAGGGTTAGGCAGAGGTGAAATAACACCCACATTTCACCAATCTGTATTTTGTCCCACGTAATAGGGGGTGCGCCTATTGCCGTATTCCGGGAACTGCTATTGACTCGAGCCATGCATCAGAGGCTGAGTCAGGGCTGTACATATCTGTCCGAAGTTAAAGTTGATCAGCCCTATCCCTTAGTCGCCTTGTATGACACCACATGGGAAGAGAGGGGGTGGCCCAAATTCTACCCTGCCGGAAACCACGCGGCTACTTTTAAACTAACTGTAGTTGCTTATAAATTAAAATATTGATACTTTCCTGATTATTCGTTCTAACAACCTTTTCGTATAGTTACTTAGCCTTTTTGTATACGGCCCATCTTGTAGGATAGTAAGAAGCAATGGTGTAGTGCAGACCACCATTTACAGTTGTTGAAAAGCCATGAAGTGAAGAGAAGCCCTACCTCGAAGGCCATGCCCAATGCGCTTGAAGAACCCGAGATCGTAAGAAAAGGGAACGGAGAGTTACCTTATGAGACTGTAGATTAGTGGACTAGTGTCCATAACCACAGATATTTTTTTCAAATGTACTATGTACTTCATTCTTACAAGTAATCTTCTGCCGTCAATCTGCCTCTCTCTTGTGAACTCCACGAACTCCTCCAGCTCCCACCGCTGCAGAAGAGTCACCACGCCTTCCTGATCTAGCTCTTCTATTTGCTTGTACTTCTTCTGGTTCTGTTGTTTCTCCATTGCCTGGTCAAAGTATTTACTTTACTATTTGCAAGTCGGTTTACCTGGTCAACAATAAACGAGGCTTTAGCCCAGGCTTTTTTTTCAGTTATGAAAGGTCAGACAGTAGTCGCAATACACCTTCGTATACGACAGGCATCAATGCAAGGATTATTATGTATGTCACTGAACTTCTTTTGTTTGGACTAAATTTATTTTAATCAAATTTTGTATAAGTACCTAATTATATTTGACTCTGTAGGTACGTCTTCAGGTTCACAATTGAACCCATCGCTACAATCCGATATGATTATTATCCCTGGACTAAGTTCCTAGGGGCTATAAGAACATGATAATTTTATTCCACACATAACCATATTTTTACTTACTTTAATTTATACTTATACTTTTAATTTGTTCTCAATAAAATTAACATTATTCCAAACTACAAACTTCACTTTGCACTCACGAAAAGATCTATTTAATAAAACTTTCATGCAAGTTTGCTCTCAGAGAAGCCACGAACCACACTGTGGCGATGAGTGTGTCGCCAATGTAGACCAATTAAGCTGATTGGACATCATCGTTGGTAGGTAGGTATGTAACAATTAGCATAGGTAGGTCGCGGTTCGATTCTTCTATGTGGATAATATAAGTATTATGATTAGTGCTTGGGCTCTTGGGTTCTCACTACGAACGTCAGTGTCCAAGCCAAGATAATCACAAGTCGGTACACTTGCTTATTAACGGAACTCCTCTCAAAGGTGGGGATCAGCAGTCGTGTCTATAAGTACAGTTTTGCTTTACTTGAAATATTTAAGGAGTCACTCGTTTCTTACTTCCACAGATGGCACGATAATCTCACACATCGTCGAACTCGAACCAACCAAAACGCACACAGTCTGTGAGTCGTAGGCTGCCGAAGGTGAGATTGCCAGAGACATTTCCGTTGCACTCCGGCCGACCCATGGTCGTTTCGTGCTGACCCCCTTCAGGTGTGGGTACTATGGTGTCCCGTCTAGCCCCCGATTATGGAGTGGTACGTATTGTGCCGCCGCCACAGAGCACCGTTTCTATACTCACGCTTTTCTCCTTCCGGTGGGCAGGAGGTAGGACCCGACGGTACTTTCGTCCAAATGAGCTGTCCGACTGGGGAAGTACCGCCGCACTACAGAATACCGCGGCCATAATAACCTCGTTTTGTGTTCCCGGCGATGAGAAGGGTAGCCAAAGCTCACTGGAGAGTTTATGTGCTGACAGTGGAAAGACCAAAGGCTATTCTTGCTTTGAGTTCTGCACTGACGGCGCAGTTACTCTCTGTGTTTACAGGATCGGACAGCACGAGTGTGACTCCTCTGGTGTTGCACACGTCCAAAGGCCACGGTAAACACTTTCCATCAGGTGGGCCGTGTGGTTATCTGCCACCTTAGTAGAATAAAAAAGGTAGCCAAATTTCAACAGTCTCCGACTGCCACATAAAGTAATTTAACTTCGTTCCCCTGTTACATTGCCCCTTAAGCAAAAGATGTGAAAAGAAATGTGCTCTCTAATTGTGATCTTGTTATAGTAGTTCACATTCGTAAGACCCCAGAGAAGTTTTGAACGCTCATACAAACTTGACGAGGTCAAATAATCATTAGCAAAAACATCTGTACCTGTAGCTGCATCACACACATTTGCATCCACACTACTTATTGTAACAACTGCATAAGGATTAAAATCGCTTGAACCAGTTGTAGATAGAAACTTGTGTAAGGAATGCAAGGAATGAGAGTCAATTGGCGGGGTGATATCATAATGTTTGATTGTCCAGACTGCGTTTGTTTATTTTTGGTGCATTTTTTATAAGTTTCTTGGCATAACTGATGATGCAAAGTGCAACTGGAAGAGCCACCTAAAATCTACCAAAGAAGATTGACCACAGTTCACACCATATTCTGTCCTCCGTGGTTCACACACAAACCAAAAAACTGTACGCCTTGCGTATCAAGGTTATGTTGCGTCCATATTGCGATACGGTCACTTACTGTAGCCAAATTCTGTTGATATACATGCATATTTACAAAAAAAAATGCATACGCGCCACCTGTGGTGCTGGACCTGTGCAGTCATATAGGCCTATGTTCAAACAACTCAAATTTATTAACCTTGGCATCAATGTATATTCTTGAGGTAGGTCTATTCGTGAAGAACCATTCAGGCTTATTCAGGAAATGCGTGGAAGGCTAAAAATATCTTTCACTAGACCCAACAGAATTGGCTATCTCTACTACACGGTTTCAGAAAAACTGCGGATATGTATTGCAAATGTCTACAATAATATCCCAAAAGACATAAGAGAGTTATCGTACCTAAAATTTAAAATATTTAATTGAAAGTGCATTTTATGCAAGCGATGAATTTATGGGATATGGTGATGATGATGGTGAATGATAAATGATAATTCATAATTGCTTGCTTCGTTGACATTGACGGCTAATAATTGCTAGATCAATGTTGACGTAATTAATTATTTGAAAATTATTATTTCTTTACATTCCAGTTAGATATTATACATTAGAAAGCCAGGGCCCTGATTCTGCTATAATATTTTTACGACAAAACCATTGTGGTACCACAGACACTGTGACCAATGCCATTTAACTTTAGACTTTACTCTTTTACTATTAAAGTCTAAAATCAAATGACTATCTTGTAGAGTGAATGAAAAATGTTATAATCTCTTTCTCTTTTCATTTTCGACTTTAATACTCAGATATAAAGTCTAAAATTTAATGGCAATTTATGCAATGTCAGCGGTATGACAGCGGTTTTCTTTTGTCATAATATTAGCACAACCGGGAGCCAGATCGTTTTGACATTATTGTAATGTTATTGTTATTAAAACATCATGGATTTGTTTACTGACATATCAACGTTCCGGACGTTGACGTCGAAGTGAATCTTCTTTTCTATTAACAGAAATTTTGCATGCTGCTAACAACGGTGAAATGTGCTGGACGGACATTAATTGTAATATGTATGAACTTAACCATGTTTCAATATTGAATTGCAAAAAATGAATTATGAATTTGAATTTTGAGTTTGAAATTGTTGGTAAAAGAATGTACTTCACAAACTAATATGTAGGTAGACTAGCTTTTGCCTGCGGCTTCGCCCGCGTGGATGTCGGTTACGATGTATAAGCTATATTATTGTAAAGTTTAATAAAAATCCAGTCACTAGTTTTAACGTGAAAGAGTAACAAACATCCATCTATTAATCCATACTTACAAACTTTCGTATTTGATATAAGTAGGATAAACTTGTAAAAAAAAGAGAATATATGTGGATTTAATAAGTAACGTTTTCTTAATTACAGTATAATCGCGTTGATATCAGTAGTGTTCATCCTGGGAATCGAACCCGCCAATGTATCAATGATCACTGTTAATCCAATTATTATACTATATAAGACTACTAAGACGATGAATCTGTTCAAATAGTTGATACCACAGTTTTTCTTGGTATGACTCTAGATAGTGAACTGCAATGGGGTTCTCATATCGCAGCCTTGGCAGGAAGATTTAGCTCAGCTGCCTATGCGATTAGAAAAATAAGGTCACTGACTGATGAGGAAACGGCACGATTAGTTTATTTTAGCTACTTTCATAGCCTTATGTCGTATGGTCTGATGCTGTGGGGCTCAGATGCTGATATTGAGACTATTTTCATATTACAGAAACGAGCGATACGAGCAATCTATAGCCTCAGAGCCCGTGACTCGCTGAGAGAACTATTTAAAGAAATTAATATTTTAACAGTTGCTTGCCAATACGTTTACGATAATGTTTTATATGTACGCAAGAACCTAGATCTCTTCACAAAAATCTCTGACGTAAATTATAATACGAGAAATAAAAATAAACTTGTGGTGCCAAAACTCAGACTTCAAAAGGTTGGTAATTCATTTGTAGGTAACAGTATTAAAATGTTTAATAAAATTCCTCAAGATTTGGTTGACATGCCACTAAATAAGTTTAAAACAGAAGTAAAAAAGTCTTTAATTAAAAAAGGATATTACAAAGTAAACGAATACCTCAATGATAAAAATGCATGGTCATCCTAATCTTTTTGCTTGCTCGCACAATATAAATCTATTAAAAAAAAAAACAAATTGTTTTAAAAAGAAACTATAACATTGTTCACTGAGTTTCTTGCTGGTCTCTTCTCAGTAGAACCAACTTACCGAACCAGCGAAAGAATCATTTTCAAATGATTTATTTACTTAATTTAATATTATATTAGTAATTTCTTGACATGACTGTAAAATTTTGACGTTCATATGCTCTTTATGTGCCTAAACTGAATAAACGAAATTGATTCTTTGATTCTTTGATTTCATTCACCATGTACATCAAATATTTATATATCTGTGAGCACTCGCAAACGGCTAATCGTATATTCAAGAATTTGTACCTACTTATCTAATCTCAAATTTCTTATCGATAAGATATCGATAGACTTACACACACGCACATATAAGACAACAAAGAAAAGCATAATTATATAAAAGAACAGTTTTATTTCATAAAATACATTTTTACTTAAAAAAAAATATAATTTCCTCTTCTTCACACACTGCCCCCTAACGTTTCTCATACACTTCTGGAAAAATCCTAGCACTTTCATCACAAAACGCATCCGAATTTTTAGAAGCCATGATTGAGTTACTAGCTATGGTTAGGGAATCACTTAATACTTTTTATCTTCCTTCATTAAAAGTTATTTATATTTCTTTCTTTTTGTTATTTTTCGTTCTGCCATAAATAATTAAAATAAATTACCAAAATCTATAACAATTGAACTCTTATTACCACCTAGCAATTGACAATCGTGGTAATATTATCCACAAGAATTGGGCTGAAGTTATTTGGTCGTGGAACGGATCCGGCGCCTGGGTCTCGAGGTGGCTCTGCTCGGGCCACCTACGACAGGATGCAGCCTCAGATGAGAAATCTAGGGCTCGTACTCGACGGCCGGTCGGACTTCGAAACACATTTTCGAAGTGTGCGCTCTAGATTGGTGTGTGGCCCGGAGGACTCCTGCAGGAGACTCTACGCAGGTATCATGCGGTCCATCGCCCTATAACGGTGCCATATTTGGGCGGACACCCTCAAGGAGAGGTATACGCGCCTGCTGCATCTCCCGCAGCGAAAGATGGCCCATAAGGTCATCAGGGGTATTGCACGATATCCTCCTTGCCGGAACGCCATCGTCGCCGCCACCTGGATGCGAGATCCGCTATATCATTTCCGAAAACAGGTGCGAGAGCGGGGACACGATCCCCACCCTGAAGAAATTCGGGCCGTGAAGTCCCGGCTCCACAGGAAAGGAAATGGACGTGGAGCGGGCGCGGTGACTTGAACACCCAAGCGCAGGGCACGCCGTCATAGCGACGGTAAGACTCATCATGAGAGAGTGGCTAGAAAGGCCACACAGCAGCCTCTCGAACCGACTGACACAGATGGTGCTCGGTGCACGGGAGCTTCGGGCGGTATCTATGTCAAGCTAACGCCCGAGTACCATCACTGCTACACGAGCGAGGACTCGGGACTGCACACGCTCACTAAGTGTCCGGAGTGGGAAGCGCCGAGGCGGGAGCTAGGGGTGGCCCTTGGAGCGTGAGTAAGAGCTCCCCATCTTGCAAGCGACGATGGTCCACTGCGCGGACGCGTAGGTGGCCGGCGCCTTCTTCTGCGAGCAAATCATGGGCGTGAAGGAGGCAGCGAGACGGGAGCGGAATCGGGAGCGAAGAAGACTTGAGACCCTAGCTGCCCGCCAACTAAGGCAACTCAAACGTCGGAGGTCGATGAATGACGGGTGGAGCCATCTGTCATCCCAGCAGAAGTAGGCCAAGGCGGCGTCGCGCGTTTCAATAATATCATAGTAGAGTCCATTATAAGAGGTAAAGTGGAGTTCGGTTATGCAAAAACTGCGTAAACATATAAAAAAGAATAAGTAAGAGATTTGGCAAGTTCATTCTTATCCAATATGACAAATATACCTTCATATTGTTGTTCCAAGTTGACATGCTTTAACTATGTCCAGTGTTTTTCGTTTTTATCACTTATCACTGACAGATTACCATTCAGCTAATTCTACACAAAACATCGTACATCTTGTGAGCCACTTCTTGTCCAGCGAACGCGATATAGCAAGAGTTATGACTTGGATGGACCTTCCCAGGAGTTACAGACAGCTGGTATCGCGCCCTCCCGATGTACAGAGTCTCTCCTGAAGCGGTTCTGCCACCAGGAATCGCACTAGGAGGCACGTTGCCATTCGAAGCAGGAACCCATCGCAGATTCTCCGGTTTCGCACACAGGACTTCGATATTCTGAACAGATATTTCTTTCCCCTCATACACAATGGAAGCGGAATTGTGTCTCACTGACAGCTTTCCAGGAACGAGATCTCCATTATGCCAGCTTCTGATGACCCACAGAGGACTTCCATCCCAGCCTTCGTGACCTCCAAGAACCGCTCTTCCTGTTAGTGAGCTTGCCATCATTGACGTCGTCGGTACCCAGTCGAAGTCTCCCGAAGATTCTACAACTTGAACTGAATCAGCACCAGATACTACTGTGTCACCGTGATAAATGTGGTTCGTTATATATGTGTTTGGTGGTCCATATGGTTCTGCAGGCGGCATTGCTGGCATTGGTCCAAGAGGTACAGGTATCATCATAGGACCTGGGAAGAAGTAAGGAACGGGTACCGGAGTATTTACTGCTCCCCCGTCTGGTGGAGGAGGAGGGTAAGGAACTTGGTGCGGTGGAAGGTAGTACGGATGGTACGGGGGTCCCCCCTGCCCTGGAGGTGGTGGGCCTGGCCAGCCTGGAGGAGGCGGTCCGTACGGGTTCATTTTCACTCGATATTTACACAGTACTGGGAGATAATAGCTATAACAGTGATATATATATCAAATGTTTTATAGTATCTTATCGTGGAGATAATATATATATCGTGGTCAGTGTACGTGAATCATGTCTTATGTGATACAAAGGTAAAACAAGTTGGTGGCTTACTTAGATTTATTAATAGATATGCACAATAATTTATTAAATACTTCTTAACTAGATTAGCTTAGGTAATAACACTTTGTACATGTGATATATTAAATACCTACTTCAGACAATTTTTGACGATCAAATCAATGATTGTGATGGTTACAATTTTTTTAATCCTCGTAAATTTGATATGGGAACGAAATTGAAATGAAACTTCTTAGAGAATTCTATTAGGTACTTGTGTGTTATTAATAACACTGTGCCCGATATTTCGGTTGCTATTCAGCAGCCATGATCCCGGTAACAACTAATTGAATCTTATAAAAATAGTTTTATTTCATTGTATAACATTCGCGTAAATCTTGACAATAAGTATCAAAATACTTAAAGTTTTTTTTACATCTAATAAAATATAAGACTTCATACATGACGTCATGTATTCCTCTTGTGTGCCTTCTTTATTTTTTATTAGTAAAATATTATATATAATATTCGGCTATTGTAAAAGACCAATTTAGATTACATGCATTTTATATTCTATTATTGTTTATAGTTATTACTTAGTGGCAGACAAGCACACGGCCCACCTGATGGAAAGTGGTTACCGTGGCTTATGGACGTGTGCAACACCAGGGGCGTCACACTCGCGCTGCCGACCCCGTTAGAACAGAGAGTTTCTTTGCCATCAGTGTAGAAGATAAAGCAGGCTTTGGTCTTCCCACTGACAGCACAAAATATAATCCAGATCTATATATATAATCTAGAGATGAAAGAAACAGTGTACAGGGATAAGAGGCTTATTATTTTCTGTCTAAAGAGAGATCCTATACTTATAATCGAACAAAATTTCTACGTAACAAGGCTACGCGCACACGTAGCCTTATACGTAGATATATTCATCCGATTGCACAACGGCTTATGTCGTAACGAATTGTTTGTATTAAGTATTAACTTTGGCTATTATCAATCGCATTATCTCGTGCCTTATTGTTTTTAAATACAAATGAGTATTAGTCACAAGAATTCATTCATAAATCGACAAGGATTCATACGCAGTATTACTTCACAAAAAAATTAATAAAATCAAAACAATTTCGTTATTATAAGTCAATGTAACTCTCAATGAAGCCATAATGGTGGCCCTCAGCGTGACGGCCTTATCAGATACTTTTTCACGCGTAGTTAAAGATCCTGGGACTGTTGGAAGAAGGAAACAAGATAAGATAAGATAAGACAGAAAGAAAAAAGAGATTTTATGGCGCGTCAGAGAAAAGAAGTCCTTATACAGGCAAAGTGAATACGAGCACAATGATATAAAGTAGCGTCAAAAGAGAAGTAAAGATGTACAGTAAGTAATGCAAAGCGTTGTCGCGTTGTCCCATACAACAGTTTTCAATGTCTTTTTAGATCTAATTGTGAGCAAATTGTTCATGACTCACGCATGAAATTCTCACTGAGTGAGTCAATTGTTTTATTTATACCTGTTACCGTTGATAAAATAGTGACTGACAAAATTCGAGAAAATGTTCTCATTACTCAGGCGTACCAGTCGACTCAAAGATCTCGTGGTATTAATGGTTAATCTGTCCTACTATTCCAGTTTTTTATTGGCCAGTTCCAAGCGTGAACTTTTTTTCATACAACTTACGTGGCAGACAAGCACATGGCTCACCTGATGGAAGGTGGTTACCGTAGCCTATGGACGTATGCAACACCAGGGGTATCACAGTCGCGCTTGTGCGCTGTTGATCAGTCAGTATCT
Organism: Eilema caniola; assembly: GCA_949126895.1. Classification (NCBI taxonomy): domain Eukaryota; kingdom Metazoa; phylum Arthropoda; class Insecta; order Lepidoptera; family Erebidae; genus Eilema; species Eilema caniola. Next base: position 19,080,443 of record OX421484.1, read on the forward strand.
GAGTATATTCTACACACTGTACCTAATCTTTCTACATTGGTGGTCTCCAAAGCTCGCAAGACCCTGGGTATTTCCCAGCAAGAGCAATTCTAAGGTAGAAATAAAGTAGTGTAAAGTAAGGATACTTTTCGACGTTCACATTCTTTATGAGCGCTAGAAAATACCCGAAAAGAAAGTCTAACAGCCAAAATTAACATTCGATCTAATCGATAATCTTCAGATTAAAGATACCATGTTACGAATGTCATTTAGAGCGGATTTCACCAATGATAGGAACCAATGGCCCGAGCACGGAAAACTATCGTAATAACTTAAACGTATCTAGGAAAAAGAGTATTGCGATTCAACGCCTGCCTACCGGCAACCCGTGTGTGTGTGTGTGTGTGTGTGTGTGGAGTCGGCCAATCGTAATGCTCCGTTCCCTGATACATTTAAGATACGATTACGATAACATTTCGTGCTAGGGGTACTGATCAATTATAACTGAAATGTGTTATCACGTTTAGAGAAACCTAGTTCAGTTGAACGAATTTTCACTGGTGAAATCAGACCTTAATCATTTCGATGCATTTGACAAACCCACAAGCAAAGCAAGCTTTGTCGGAAGAGTTCAAGAGAATACCATTTTTTTAAATGTAATAAAGGAAAAATAAATGTCTATTTACTTGTTAGTTCCTTTCAAAATAACCTATTTTGATGATTCTTTTGCAGGTAAAAATCTTGTAATTTTTTGAAGTTTACTTAAAAACTGATATTTTAGGTAGCTTGCCGAAAATACAGGCTTACAGTAAGCTACGACCTTTCCAAACCTCGGGTGAATAGATTCCTTTTAGGCGAGCATTTATCATCATAGACAGCACTTATCAGCACATCAGATATTGGTCTAAGGTGAGCCATCAACGATTACCGGTCAACGGTATTCTATGACATGGAACAAAAATACATCTGTCAAAATGTGGGTATAAAATAACCTCTATCTGCCCTCTCAGTGTTATACATGAAAGAATATGTAAGAAAAACATAGTAAAAAACATGCCTAAGATAAAAAATAAGCGTAGGTACTAAAGTATTAAAGTTCAATGATCAAACAGGGAAGTATATAAGACTGGCCGACAGCAGTATATATGTTTTAATTTCTAAATAAAATTATGAATACAATACAATAAATAGGATAACCAACTCTCATATTAATATTACAACAAGATATTCCTGTGAGCGAAGTGCTCACAACTATTTAACTTCTGAGCAAGCGCAGACCCTCTAGACTAATTTGCAGAATATAATTGACTGCTCAATGTATGGGATGCAACTTCAACTTCTTCAGAATGGCCTTGGCAGCAAATCGCCATAATTTTGCCAATGTCAAGTAAATATATTATAAAACAATTAATGGCGGGACGCCACTGTCAAGTGTACCAGAGCCACGTTAGCCACGCCAGTAAATTTGTTTATGTATGAGATTGACGCACGTTTATGACTGTCATAAACGTCAAAGTTTATCTAAATACCTTACATTGACCATATTCTATTCTATAAACGTTTTGTCACTTGTCATAGGATACGTAGGCATGTTCCTATGTTTGTGTTGTAAATAATGTGATTATTACATTGTGATTACTTTTATTGCCTGGTCCTTTTCCCACTGCCTCTAAATATAACCTCTAACTTTCGCAAGTATACTTTGTGACCTGGATGGATAATAATATTGAGGCTTTTATAACTTCACCCCCCGAATTCAAGTTAAAAATCAGAAAATATCTCAGGAAACAGGGTTACAATGGTGGCCCTCAATTGGCGGCCTCATAAGATGCTTTTTTGTACCCCAATTAAAAGACCCTCGACTGTAGGAAGAAGGAAACACGAGTTTGAGTGTAATCACCAGGCCCCAATTAGGAATTTTATGACATAACAACACCACAGTCATACCGCTGACATTGCATAAAATATCATTAAATTTTTGACTTTACTTCCATAACCTTAAAGTCCAAAATGAAAAGAGAAATTTTTCATACACTACAAGATTGTCATTTAAATTTAGACTTTAAAAGTATGTCTGTAATGTTAAATGGCAGTGGTAACAGTGTCTGTGGTACCGTAGTGGCTTTGCCATGAAAAAGATAATAACAGAATCAGGGTTCTGGTAATTATTAGTCGGCAACTGATAATTTCATGATTCATTGCCCTTGGTCCACCTGCATAGTCTACCTAAGTAGACCATAAAACAACTAGTTTCTTAAATAATATTGTCCGATACACATAGTTTGTAGAACCTTTGGGCTGAACTACTAGAAGAGTACCCCTTCCTCTTCAGGTGAGCACCACAGCCCTGAACACACATCGGTTTCCGTCCATGAGGGCAGGCCACACGAAGGACTTGATGAGGTCTGAGCGTCGGTCACGGCCGTCGCTTGATGTGAAGCGAACATGCTTCTCTGGATTCATTACCACTGGAATTTAAATAAATTTCGTGATGTTAACTGATTGTTACGTTTAGGAGCCCCGCTTAAGTCTTCGGGGCTCGAGCAGGTAGCCCGACCAGCTTGCGATCATATCATCACCGATATTAGCGTTACTCCCGGTTGTCCGAGGCTCTCACCTTAGAGTCTGGAGTCTGTTTCTAGTATATCAGCTGATTAATAGACGACTTTCTGGCATGGGACTGAGGAAATCAGATGGTAATTGCTCCGCAAAAGCTAAGTTAACCAAAATCAGAGAAAGTGAGAGCAACCCCGGATACTAAAATTTAAGTTTTAGTCACAAGTTGGACAACCGCTTCGATTAATATAACTGTCTTACTGATAACCAATTTTACATACTGGTAATCGCTAACCATAAATTCTACCGTTTGCTTATTTATTACCTTGACCCCATAAAAGGGAAACAAGCTAGAAAAAATTTCCGAGTGTCACTCACCCGGTGTGAAGTCGGTGTCGATCCTGAGGGGTGGTGAGTTGAGGCTGATGGTCCAGGCGGCGCGGCAGGCGGCCGCCACCAGCGCGTGGAGCGCGCCGCAGTTGGACAGGCACGGGTACTCGCGGAGGGTGCTCACCACCTGAGAGGGTGAAGCAAATACAGCTGTTAATTAGGCATGTAACAGAAAAAATACAGTATTCTTAATTCCTTTCGGTGGCCACCAAGGTGCTAGACTGCCACTTTTTTTCGGGCCGAATTCCTCACTGTTACGGTGGTTATGGCCGAAATTGCAAGCCGACTTAGAACTGGAAGGCCTCAATAAATCCTTTTTATGCCCCTTGGAGAACTCATGATTGTAAGAAGAGAGAAACATGTGTGAGGGCAAAGTAATTCAGTTCTTTTTCGTGCGACAAAGGAAGGAAGCTCCTTAGAAAATATAAACCTCACTGACCTGATTAACAACGGTCCGTTCCGCCTCCCCCAGAGGAAAGCTGTGCGCGGTATGGTGGAGCACCCTCATGGCCGCCGAGGTAAACCTCGCGAGGCTGGGTTCACTCTGGTTGCTTTCGATATCCACTCCTAGAAGGGTCTTCACCTCGTTGAGCCGCCGGTCTCGAAGGCTGATCACTGCGCGGAAGGATAGCTGGAAGAGAATAGATTCGTTCTAATATTTAGACTTGAAATTTTTGAATCAAGAAAAGTGAACATCTACTACGGGAATCGAACCCGCGACATGTTCCTTAGACTGAGAACTGAGCTGCCTTAACACCTCCTGGATACTCGAAATTTTCTTATAAATTACGCCTAGTTACACCTGTCAACAATAGTTTCCATGATAACCACAAAATGTTTTACTTCAAGTAAAGTAAGGTGTTTTTGCCCAGACACGTCTCTGTCTAAACAGTTTGTATCAACCAAGTCTTATTTGTCATCTTGATAATCATCACATCATTAGCAATGGGGATGCCGCCTGCGCTTTCATCACTACAGAGGGCACCTCGTAATGGCCAATGTTAGCTGTCATCTCCGTAGATTCCATTGTTAGTCTATACAAATCTAACAGCCATGAGTTTGTTATTGTCACAGAACAGATGGTTATTGTTATTTAGTTATATGCTACTGCCATCTACAATTAGTTTTGCGTCAGCATACCCATTGCAATCATTCAAAAACTATATTAACGGCAATAGGCTCGCCCCCTATTATGTGGGCCCGAAAATAATACACCTTAGTGCCTACAGAGAGTAGGCACTAAGGTGTCAGATAAGCACACGGCCCTCCTAATGAAAAATGGTTATAAACAGCAGAGGCGTAACACTCGCGCTGCCGACCCTGAAGGAACCTTCTAACTCCTCTTCTTGAAGAGCTTCATATTGTAGTCGCTTGGGAAAACCACAACAGGGATTTCATTCAATTTACAGCAGTGAATTGAAAGGCGTTAAGGTGTGCTGGTTACTCGCACGATTTTGGTTCGACAATCGTATGCGATAATCGCTAGCAATTATCACTCTATGATTATCCTATCACAATTTTTACACACAAACAAACGAGATTTGCAAGTCACATATCAACTTATGCCTTTTGTTATTGTTTTAAAATGCATTTTAGACTGAAACTACCAATATTCAACTACGAGGCAATCCTCGCCAGGTGTGGACGAGCGAGCGGCAATTTATTTCTGCGAATTTTCAAACGTAGCAACTGGCCCCCGAGTCTGCTAATATTATGACATAACAAAATATAACATTGCTATAAAGTCATAAAATCTTCGACTTCATGCTGTGTTTTAAAGTCCAAAATGAAAAGAGAAAAAGTTTATAACATTTTTCAGTCACTCTACAAGATTGTCATTTAATTTTAGACTTTAACTGTACAATAAATAGTAAAGTCTAAAGTTAAATGGCATGGGTTACAGTGTCTGTGGTACCGCAGTGGTTTTACTATGAAAAATATAGCAGAATCAGCCCCTCTAGACAAGTGGCAATTCGATAGCCGCCGTTTGATGGAATAAAATGACGAATGTATGGGATTTGACGTATTTGACATGCATTAAGTAATTAAGTAAGTATCTCTTTATTGTGTACACCAAGGACAAGGACATTTGTTACGAATAGGTACATTGCAGGTATAGACAATAGGCGGCCTTATCACTCTATGATATATATATATATATATATATATGTGATTACAGACTGTCATATGCGTCAAATCCCATATATTCGTCATTCTATTCCATCAAACGCCAGCTAGCAAATTACCAGTTATCTAGAGGGGCAGGGCCCTGTTTTCTGTCTTTTCAAGAGTCGTATCTTCAAGGCGAGAGTCTCGCCCCGTCTAAATGACACTTAATTTCCGAATTATTTTCCCCCATTTCTTGCAGTATTTATCAATACTCACAACAACGACGGAGAACACGATCTTGTACTTGAGGTGTGGCGTGTGCCGCAGCTGCTCGAGTGCCGCCAGGGCCGGCAGGGCTTCGTCCGCGGCCCGAGCCCAAACCGCCGCGTATTGGGACACTAGCTTGCTCCTGGAAAGTGCGAAACTAATGTCTTTATTCATGTAGATTATGGATTAAGAGCTCTGTCTCACTAGGATGCTATAGCGACGTCGGGGATTTCGTATCCAAGCAGCTAGTATTAAAATGTACTATGGTTGCCAAGCTGTCGCCAAATGGGTCAGAACCTAAATTACTAATATTCCATCTAACCCGTCCAGCTAAGTTTAATTGCTTGTGCTAGGAATGGGTTCACGTTGGTAGTGTAATAATCAGGATTCGAACCCGGAACCTCTCGATCGTAAGACCCACTTCTTAACCACTAAGCTACCGACTCATATAGAACCTGTGAGACAAGAAGGCACTATAAATAATGAATCAGAACTTATTAATATTTGTTGCAGCGACGCTAGCGAAATAGGTAAAGCGTTGGATTTGCAAATAAAATGCTGCAGGTTTGGTTCAGGGGGTGACGGGGAGCCGCCTGTCACCCTAGCAGAAGCAAGCCGCGGTGAAGAGGCCATACCGGGGAGGAGTTGGTGACTCCGTGGTCCCCACACCCGAGGAGGGCCAGATTGAGTGATACGGCCCAATGTAGGCCGAGGTACGAGGGATTTGCGTTGCAAACCTCACCTTTAGCTTTGCACTACGACCTCAGATGGCCTGCGTTTTAGCCGGTTCGAGTCCGACATAACTTCCCCCTCCTATGGAGGGGGGGGGGGGAGGTATCCGTGGGGATTAAGCGCACGTAAAAAATAGCCTCGTCTTGACTGAGGAAGCTTCCACCGTAGCCCCAAGATGTTTGTATAGGACAGTTTCGAATTCGCAAGACATGGCTCAGTAGTTCAGTGATCATTCATTCCCCCTATATGAAAATGGACGCGTGTTCAAGTCCTTTCAAGCATTCACCTTTTCCGATCTAAATCGATTTGAATAGTTGATATACTAATTAATTTAAAATTTCATTCAAAACGAAAGCCCAACTGCACCATTTTCTTTTCTGTCATCAGCAGATGCTTGCACGTAAGGTTCTCTCTATTTCGAGCTAATAAGGTCTACAGCTCACCTGTCAGGAAGCTGCTGTGAATCATCACTATCCGAATGATACCCATCACTGGCCGAGTCGGTGGGGGACCGGGGCGTGGAGACGTCGCTGCTGCTGCTGTCGCCCTCTGACATCTGGCCCAACACTGCCGCACACCCGCGGGAGTAGCTCATGAGGACTCCTGCTACTGGCCTGGAAAGCAGAAAACAGTCATGTATAAAGAAAATAACTACATATGCTACGACACCCTAAACAACGCTATCTAGACCCGAAGAAAGCATAGTAACCAGCTTGTGTTATGGGATTTAGAATGTGGATAAAGATTTTTTTGGTAAATACATACACATAATAGGTACATAGATATACCCAGAACAATGCAAATATACACATTGGGAACCAAATCCGCTACCCCTGCGTTGCAATTGCATGCTCTGCCGCTACGCCACGGGGTTTTTTTTTTACGTGCGGGATATCCCCACGGATACCCCCCCCCCCTTCGGAGCCGAAGGGGGAGGTTATGTCGGACTCGAACCGACTAAACCGCACGCCGTCTGTGGATCGATGTGCTAAGCCGGAGGTGAGGTTGTCTTTTAACATATCACTCGCACCCCGGCTGACCCAGGGCCATTCCTCTCGGTCTGGCCCTCCTTGGGAGGGGGGGACCACGCGGTCCCCGACTCGCCCCCGGTATGGGGGGGGCGCGCATCGTCCTACGATGCGCGCCGCCGCCGTGGCCTGCTTCCGCTAGGGTGACGAGCGGCTCCACCCGTCACCCTCAGGCCCGCGCTCATGGGGGGCGGAGGTCGGTTTGCGCCCTCCGACGCCCAAGCCGCCTTCGAACGCAGCCAGCGATGTCCGCGAGTCTTTCTCGCTCGCTGCGCCGCGCCCGCTCTGCTGTCTCCTTCACGAGCATGACCTGTTCGCAGAAGGAGGCGCTAGCCGCCCACGCATCCGCGCAGCGGACCATCGCCGCGAGCAGGGTGGAGAGCGTGAGCACTTTCACCCCCAGGGCCGTCACAAGCTCCCGCCTCGGCGTTTCAAACACCGGACACTCGGTGAGCGTGTGCAGCCCCGAGTCCACGCTCGCGTCGCAGTGATGGCACTCGGGCGTTGGCTCTATGCCCATCAGATGCAGATACCGCCTGAAGTTACCGTGTCCGGTAATGACCTGCGTCTGACGGTGTGCACCGTCAGACGCATGGTAATGAAACGTCATGGTAATCGTTATTTTATATATGACTTGCTGTTGCCCGCGGCTCCGCCAGCGTGGATGTCGGTTAGTGTTGAGTCAACGCTATTTTTCTAAAATAAAAGTAGCCTAAGTTACTCCTTATTACATCAGCTACCTGCCAATAAAAGTCCTGTTAAAATCGGTCCAGCCTGTTCAGAGATTAACAAGAAACAGACAGACAGACAAAAATTGTAAATAGAACAAAAATATTTTGTTGTATGTACCGTATTATAATACATGTAGTAGAAAACGGTTATTTCAATATTACAAACAGTCAGGAGTTACTGGTGACGTCTATATAAGAAGGTACACCCGCTAACTTTTAAACTCTCGCGTTCCATGATATATAATTTAGAAAACGGGAATTAACGCGATCATGGTACGCGGTGGAAGCCCGCCGTCTTCGAATCCGTGAGGTAGTAGGCTCTTCATCTAAACCTACTACCTCACGGATTCGAAGACGGCGGGCTTCCACCGCTGAGCCAGTCAGCCTGTGACCACGGCCGGTGTAACCTGGTCGAAACGTCAGGCAATCGAAGGTATGTAAATACCTATACCATGATCGCGTTAATTCCCGTTTTCTAAATTAGGTACACCGGCTCTCTTCCCGTGGGTGTAGCAGAAGGCTGCTTAGGGTCAGGGATGGGGCTGTTCTACACCCGACAGTCAAAATATATCCCATGACTAAGTGCTCGTTGGACCACAATAGGCTCGCCCCTATTACGTGGGTCCGAAAATCATAGTTGATCAAATTATAGTATTAATACACGTTTGTCTCAAAGATTATGAACGTGTATACCACCTGAGATTTGCTGCAAACGCCATCTTGAAAAAGTTGAAGTATATAGTACCTACACACCTGTCTATATATATACAATAACTTACTTAAAACACACAACTGTAAGACCTTCAAACTGCTACAAACTTTCTAACATAAATCCATCAGCATTAAACATAAATTCGAACTTTAAGTTATAAACAATAGAGTTCACAACAGGTCGATGTCTTTGTGTAAATAAAACATTTATTTATGGTTTGTTGTCTTATGTTATGGTCATCGATGGAAAACATGGAAAATCACTGGAACTTTCGAAACTTGTGAGGGAACTATAAAAATACTGAAATGATGTTCGATGAGTTATAGGCCCGTTTATTTGAGTTGCTTGTTGTATGAATTAATGGTAGGTACAAGCGATAGGCGTATAGTCATCAGGTAAATTGTTTTACGTGTGACGGATTTGATTTCCGTTCGAGGTAAAAGAACATAAAAGTAAAATATCGTAACGTGTGTTTTAAGGATAGGAAGCACGAGTGACTCCCCTGGTGTTGCACTCGTCCATAGGCCACGGTAACCACTTTCCATCAGGTGGACCGTGTGTTTGTCTGCCACCTTTGAGGTAGAAAAAAAAACTCAATAAAAGTAAATTAAAGTGATCATGATAGACTGGTTGATTAAATCTGCGACATAAATAGGTTTATCGCAGTTATTTATTCAAATTAATTAGTTAACGAGATCTATCCGTGTGGTGACGGAGAAACAATACAAGTATCATTCCCCATCTCATCCGAAGGGTGTCGTAAGAAGGGACTAATGGAAAAATACTCAGACGATACCACTGCGAGAGAAGGAAAACTCGGTATAAAACCCTGTACTAACCCGCCTGGCCAGCGTGATTAATTGAATTAGTTTATCTGCTCTGATACTATAATACAAAGATTATAAAATTGAAATCAAAACTCTTATGACACACATTACGCACAGGCCAAAAAAAAAGTTTTATTACGATACAGGTCTTGTATGGACACCTATGTATATAACTTTTTAATCATAACGATACACCTATACAACCTCCATCTGAATTGAACCTCTATTTAAAAAAAAACGGCCGATTCGGAAGAAAAAAAAAGAAACGCACATGCGCAATCCATGTTTGCGCCTTGGCGGCAACTTTTTTTTTACATTTAAATTATACAAAGTTTGGTTTTGTTTGTAAAATAAATTAGTTTATGTATGAGATTAGATAAAGTAGTGTATGACACTGTACATAACTTGGTTTTATAACACTCGTGTGATCCAATAAAAAACTCGCCTATGGCTCGTTTTATTAAAACACACTCGTGTTATAAGAACCCTTATTATGCAACAGTATCATAAACTACTATAATTTACTACCTAGGCTATTTCTGCACTATACCATTACCACCTAGGTCGCATTACCGAATAGTTAGCAGTGAGATGGTACTAAAATTTAATCGATTGGAATAATTTTTTAATACCTTTTTTTCCGCATTTTTTACTGTTACTAGGACGTTTTTCTTGTCCATTTAAGATGAAACATTTTTTACCTGAAAATTTGTTACACATGAATTACATATTTATTGAGTTTGTAAATTTGTAAAATATTATTCAGAAAGTACTGAGCGCGACAGTACCTACCACATCTTCCATTTTATCGACCAAACAGTTTGCCATTCAAATAGATGATTGGAGGAATAAACAATTCTCGATGTGGTAACTGAAAGCACGAGAGAAAGAGTAAACAATATGAAATAAATGTTTGAAATGAAGTTCGCACCGGATTCGCAAATGAAACAGTGAACAGTACAACAATGGTTCCCAAACATTTCTCCGTTGTGTAACCTTTTTATGTATAATCTGTAAGACAATGTAATGTTCTGCTATTGTGTTTGCAGGCACTATTTAGATTTATTGTTGGACTAAGATTTATGGCGGTAACTACTGCCGGCGTTAAACTGTGTTATGATTTGAGAGTAGTTAGGTATATAAATTTCTATAGTTTATTGACAAACACAAAATGTAATTACATTTAAAACTAGAAGCTATTATTAAAATAATCAAGGCAGTGTCTCAGGAAAGAGGGTCACCATAACATACACGTACCATGTTAACAATGGTGGCATTCAGCTTGTCGGCCTCATCAAAAGAGGATTGTCGTCTGCCGGTCCCACTATGCTGCATGCGACCATAATCCTGCCCGGCTAGGCACTTGCTGACCCCTGAACGCAATCCAACCGAGATTGGATTAGGTACTATGGAGGCTTTAAATTTTTCGATTTCTATTGATTACGTCTGCTTTAGATCGGTCGTTCTGGAGGCCCATAGGAGAGGCCTATGTTCAACAGTGGACTATGTGCGGCTGATATATTATGATGATGATAATGTTTTTGTAGTATAGTAGGTAGGGTAGGTGAATATCAAAAACCGACCCAATGCGAGTGAGGCTCGCACACGAAGGATGCCGTTCCAATAATTATTGGTCTAAATATTTATTTTATACTGTTTTGTATTTTTGTTATAGCGGCAACAGAAATACATCATCTGCAAAAAATTCAACTGTTTAACTATCCCGGTTCACGAGATACGGCCTGGTGACATACAAACAGACAGACAGTCTTGTCTTAGTGATATGGTTCCGTATTACCCGTTGGGTAAGGTTGACTAGCGGCACCCTAACTAGTTGTTGTAAGATAGTAATTTGGTGATAGAAATTTGATGGCACAAATATGTCACAAATTTCAGCCGGGTGGGTGCCACCGAACACGATTGCAAAGAAGTCTCCATAGTAATCCAATATCGGTTGGATTGCGTTCAGGGGTCAGCATGTGCATAGCCGGGCAGGATTATGGTCGCAGCACTAGTGGGACCGATGGGCGTCACGCGGTGCGCAGACGACATTCGTGTTTTGATCGCCGTCAAGCTGAGTGCCACCATTGTTAACATGGTACGTGTATGTTATGGTGACCCTCGTTCCTGAGACTTTGCCTTCAACTGGTGGAGGTGAAGTCAAATTGACATGTCCTATATTTATAATAAAAAACGCATTTGTTTTAAGTGGAACTTGCAAAGGAAGAACATGAATGTCTGTATACATTTTCAGAAAAACTCTCTTAGTTAAATTGAACGCTCATCTATTTCCACAGTTGTCTGATGTTGTAAACCGTAATAGACGTTTCAATGCACTATGTATTCGAAAAGCAAGACAAGTCTTTTGTGGAGTAGGTAGTATTATTTGCTATTTGCTTAACTCCAGAAATCCATAATAAGATACCTAATAAGTAGTTGGAAAATTTTACGTATTTACATGTTTAAAGGGAGTTTAAAGGACATACTATATGAGAAATATTCTAATAATATTGACGAATTTTAAGTCTTGGTAATGCATGTTTCAGTAGGAAGGGAATAGACATCTGTTAGGAATCCACTATACTTAGCTTAAACTAGGCTAGAATACGGCAATGTATAAATGCAAAACTACTGTATTTCTTAGTTTTCTAAAATATATATTTTGTAAATCAAAGTTATTCATATATACAGATGAAGAAATTATTTACAAATTTCTAGTAATATAAATGAGAATGACTAGTGAAATCTAATGCATCGAAAAATCGAAGCACAGGCTGCGCACTGTCACTAGCAAATTAATACCTAACAACCAGTTATTTAAATAAACAATATGCAATAAATAGTCAATGAAACGACGTTTTAGAGAAAGATTTCACCAAACATACAAGATAATACACACACAATATTGCGTAACCCGTCGCATGCTGCATGTGCTTTCACTGTTACATAATTATATCACTGTTATTTAATAAAAGTTCCAAATACTCACCTGTAATATCTGTTATTAAGTATTTAATCTTGATTTTTAGTATCCAAACGGTTTATTTTATTTGAAATGAACGCTGATACTTCAACTTAAGCCTGTTTTCTGTTTGTGGTCGTGAGTTTGCGGTATAGTTGTAATGTAAGAGAATTAAACGCCTGCATTTAAAGTAATGGCATTCAATTACTGTCGGATATTTTATATAATGTTCGTTTAAATTAGTCCGCAATCAACACTCAGTGCTATAATCATATCAATCGAAGGTGGGTCCAGCAATACATGTACTGTTATGCTATACTACAATGGTGGCAAACAATTGCTATTACTGTAATAAATTGTAACTTGATTTATAAACTATTTATGTCAGTTCGATCATCAATTGAGAGCAAATGAGTATGATGATAATGCTGAAGGCGTATGATTGATCAATTAATTCCAATTCTGTCTGCCCAAATAAGATTGACTATGTAGAATATACTGCTTCCGGGCTGTTTGGCCGTGGTCTGTGTGAAACTTGCGTTCCATTATTTTTTTTTGAAGTTTCGTCGATCACTGCGGTCGACATCTTCAATGGCGCAGGTCTGGGCGACGACAAGTTCGGAGACCTTGCCTCATCGGCGGCTGAGTTGCGACTGATGCGAAGTCTTGGAACGCAAGTTTCACACAGACCACGGCCAGACAGCCCGGAAGCAGTATATTCTACATGCAATGCCGGCCGTGAAAGCCTGAAGACTTATAAGATTGACCATGTTATTGTGGTTTTGTAACTTAATTCTTTATGATGCGGTTAACACTGTGTATAATTTGCGCTTTACTAATTAAAGACAGAATAGAGAGAAAGTAGAGAAAGAAAGGAATTGATTCAAAAGGTGACCTTTTCAATAACTCAGTAATGTTTCAGTAACTGCTTATCAAAATATAGACTGTGTCTACCAATGAAGATTCGAACTACAGTAAGCATGATTTCAGTAAATGTGTTTCGCAGTTCAAATTAGCTCAGATCATGTCTTAACAAAGAATTCATAAAAAAAACGTGGGTGGGAGGGGTTAAGCTAACTATTGAACAACTGCCATTTACCGAGTAATGATAACGAGGTGTTGGCCTAAAAAATACAGGTTTGTCGTAAAAATTTCCCCATTACATAACCTTACCCAACAGAGAAATTTGTACGAAGTGACACTCTTACGAGCACTCTCCTAATCAAATAAACTTTTTTAGCTCTTCTATTAGTACGTGAGAGAATATATATTTATGTTGTGGAGGAGACAATACATAAAAAGAACCATAAAACAAATAAAATATCTAGAAGTATTACGCAAAGCTTGCATTTCTAACTAAATCATTTGTATCGTTGTGAATTTCGCACGCTAGTATAAAAGTAATCTATTATTTACTCGGTACTCTGTTGGAACTAGTATTGTATCAATATTCTCACGGCATACCAGTGATATTAATAGCTATCGTAAAATTTCATCACCAATTTGAAGTTTATTACATCACTCGATATAGCAGATCATCTTTGAAGGAACAATTTATTTTAATCGATGTTTCGACACAGTTAATTTTATTGATATATTCACGCCAATAAATGCCTGTTGACGTAGTCAGAGTTGTATTTGCTATAAATCAAAATTTTGACAAGTTATGTGTTTTAACAAAAATATACTTATGTAATTGAAATTACATAACAATTATTTTTACGTGAAAAATATAATATTGTGTAAATATGTTTATTGACAGAAAGAGCTGTCATCAAATGGGACATAAACTTTTTTTCCTGTTATAATGAAGAGATTTAGTAAGTGAAGTCGGAAAAAACCCGTGCGTTGGTAAACATCACGTCTATATCGTGGAGCAAACTGGCGTGGTGATACACAAATTAAAAATATTTTTTATGTATTAAAAGTCATTAAAAACAATCATTAACACATTTTTACATACAATATATCCCTCATTACATTAACAATTATATATATTTCCGTACTTGTAATATAAAGAAATAAATAAAGTAAATTTACATATAACATAAATAAACTGAACGAGAATGTTATAATTGTTATAGTGGTAACAAGAGCCTCGTCTCACTTTGCTTGCAAATAAAAGTAATTTTGCTTATCTTAATAATTGTGAGTCGTAAACGACAGAAGTAATTTATACTTATTAACATGATATAACAGCGGCGGTTTCGGGTTTAAAAACCAGTGAAGTGTGAGTTGGGCTTGCTCACTGAGGGTTCCGTACATAACTGAATTCAGGGACAGACTTTGCTACATAACCATTGGAGAAATTTGATAGCCTGTTTCACTGAGGTAAACAATTTCTGTTTACGCGAATATCACTTACTGAAAAAAAAAACTTTTTTTTTTACTTATCTATGATATTTTTGGTAAATCGCGATAGGATACGTTAAAAATTGTTTAATTTCAATAAAAAAATTATATTTTAAAAGCTTCAAACTATCGCATTTGGTATGAAATTTAACTTGTTGCCTCCACGTATTCCTGAGAATGTATTGACAGATAGACAGACAAGGAAGTGATCCTCTAAGGATTCCGTTTTTCCCCTTTTGATGTACGGGACATTAAACACCGACTAAATGTGAGTCAAACATTTCCCGGTATACACTAAACAAACGTATACAAAATAACAAAATAATGATTACGAAATTCATCGTTATTAATGCACGGTTAAGGTTCGTTTCCTTTTTCGTGTGCACCAGGCATCTGCCCCTCTAGACAACTGGCCATTCGCTAGACGGCGTTTGATGGAATAGAATGACGAATGTTTTTTTTTTAAAGAATATTAGCAACCGAAATTATCGAAGTTACTAATATTCCCTCTAACCCCTCCAACTAAACTATTGCTTGTGCTAGGAGTGGGTTTACGTCTAGGAGTGGCTTAACCACTAAGCTACCTACGATACCGGAGTTGACGTATTTGACATTCGTTAACGACTGTCATATACGTCAAATTCCATATATTCGTCATTCTATTCCACCAAACGCCGGCTAGCGAATTGCCACTTGTCTAGAGGGGCAGACTACTCATCAATTTTTCTTGTTTTTTTTTGTGATAGCAAATATCATTTTTATAGCAGACTGTGTTAGTATGTACTTAAACTTACAAGTATCGTGTTTACTTTTTAAAAATGATAAGGAACTTTGACCTTTATGATCAGATTCATAAAGCAAGGTGAATAAGCCCCACTCTTTTTCAATCGTGATTCTTTTCAGCCTCCCTACACAAGGGGCAGGCAATTCGTTGATTACAGCATATAATGACGAATGTATGGGACTGGCATGTACTTTGACATTTATTAAAGACAGTCATCAACGTATGTCAATCACATACCTTTTCTACAAAAGTTTTACCACTTATCTCGAGAGGGCAGGATGATTTAGCGGCCATCTGCTGCCTCAAGTCTGCATACATGCGAACACTTATTCTTTGCAATTTGTATTTGTATTGAGCTTATTTCGTGCAAAGAATACACATAGTTACAGTAATAATTTGTTTGTTTGTATCTGTGGAAGCGCCCGCATCCGTACACACGCATCATATGATTGCGAACACTACGAGGATGTACCACTGAAGACGTACGACTTTTTCATCAGACTTTTACTCAATGATAGAGATGCAATCATTCTATATAGATTATACAACACTAGGAACTCAAATCAATATTTCATTTCCTGCAACGCTCCTGCCAATAGACTTCATTATTAATCAATATCATTTTTTAAAACCACTGACGTAATAAACGAAAAGAAAGTGATACAATTAGAGTATTAATCATTAAGAGCTGGAATTTGGCTGATCGACAATTTCGCGAACATGATATAGGTACGCGGTAGAACTTGATGAGTGACTTTCTAAAGCGAATTGCGACTTAAACGGGAATTTCAAGATATGATTTTCTTCTTGTCTTTATGTTCGTAGCTACTTGTTTATTCAAAGGTTAGTGGGACAGAAGTTAGTCGATTGAGATGTACAAATACACTCTTAATTATACACTAGCTAATGTTAGAATAGTTTTATGAACCCTGTAAAGTGAAGATGTTGTACAATTGTTGTTTATAATGGGTTTGCTCGAAAATATGTATAAAAATTAAAGGTAAACTGCAGTAGAAAAGTCACGAAATTGTTTATGTGATAAAAGCTGTACTTCGAGCAAATGCCGTATCGGGCCAATTTTATCGGATAAATGTGAAAACAGCACACGGTGTCGGCTTTTGGATGTCGGCTATCGGCACCCGACACTGATATCGGATTAAATTCTAAGGTAACAATAATTTGAAAATACCTATTACTTATCACTCTTACGGATTTCAGTATGATAAATGAATGAATGAATGACAATGATATATATATATATATATATATATATATATATATATATATATATATATATATATATATATATATGGATATTCTAAGGTAACAATAATTTGAAAATACCTATTACTTATCACTCTTACGGATTTCAGTATGATAAATGAATGAATGAATGACAATGATATATATATATATATATATATATATATATATATATATAATCATATTAGTCATAAACTAACCTGGTATCACTCAAGTCCAACGTTGGATCACTTCTTTTGATCTGTCCAATACACGCCAACACCGCCTTGTCACTCTCCACGCGTGCAGCCAACGCGGAGACCAATGTTGGCAGTTGGCGCAGGGCTGGCTTGTCCACGATGGTCAATAGGCCCTTGTTGTCAATAAGCCTTCTTTCTACATCACAGTGGGATAGGGCTAGCAGTCGCTGGTGGGATGACGCCGCTGGGTCCTGGGTGATGGTGACTGGGGACTGGAAATGACAGATATTGTTATACAAATACTTACAATGTGGTTTAAAAGATATCGTTTTTTTTACAGGCCACGTCGATTTAACTTCACTTCGCCTGATGGTAAAGTAAAGGCAAAATTTCAGAAAAGAGGGTCACCATTACAAACATGTAACATGTTAACAATGGGGGCACTCAGCTTGACGGCCTGCTTTTTCACGCCCCGCTTAAAGTACCCGGGACTGTAGGAAGAGGGAAACAAGTGAGCTCGTAAAGAGTTCCAGGTCTTAATGACGCGACAAAGGAAATAGTTACCAAACCGCTTGGTTCTTTAAGGAATATTCTGCACCGTATACGGATCATATCTGTGCCCTGCACGTGTAGTTCTGTTTTAGAGGTATTTAGTTGAAATTATATTTTTCTTATAATCCTCCTAACGATTTCCCAGCTGCATCCAAGTTCGTACTTTGAAGCTCGAGGTTCGCTTTTTTATAGTACTGCATATCGCCCTGTCGGGTATGACCTCTTAACCGTAAGAAGGGCTTCAGGAGGGTGCCAGGCTGCTCCACCTATCACCCCCCAGGCCCCCGCTCATGGGGGACGCAGGTCGTTCAACGACCTCCGATGCCTGAGTTACCTGCGCTCGATGCAGGCTGTGCGGGCCGAGAATCTCCTCCGGTCCCGCCGTCTCCTTCTCAAGCATTACTTGTTCGCATAAGGAGACGGCGGCAGCCCAGGGGGATAAGAATTAGGGTTTAACAGTTAAATTTTAATCATACCAGCTCCTCAAGCTTATGCAGCGCCTGCTTGTAGACCTCCACATGCCGCTGCAGCTCGTTCTTCATCGCCACGTGCAAGGAGATGAGGGATCCGCTGGCGTCCGCCGTCAGACCGTGCGTGCCAAGGCCTGAACAGGACACAGAACATTTGTAAAAGAAGATATGTATGGATTGCCTAGAAGAGGACAGAATTACTATTATTCCTAATACTGGCAAAGTTTGGACAGCATAAATGAACTTATTGTAATTGAATTTTTACGTTTACAATTTAATTTTCAAGTAAAACATTGGACTCAATATCGATTCATACATTCATTATTTATTAATAGTTTCAACAAAGAGTAAACCCCCACATTAACACATTTTCAGTCCGAGAAATTAATCTAAGACGCCTTCGTGATGAAGTAAATAGTAGGCCAATTCTCATAATGAAAATCAATTCAAAATCCAGTCTCTTTTTAGACAGACAAAATCAAATGAAATGTCAATAACGGTTTTTCCTTAATACAATATTAAAGAATAGTTTGTGTGTGTGTTGTGATTTTGACTTCCAAGCAAGCGAAGGATTCTAAGATTGAATCACGAGCGTAGTGAGTAATTCTAATGTAGAATCCTGAGCGTGGCGAGAGATTCAAAGGCACGAGATGTTAATAATTTTGCTCTCGTGGCACACATTACTTTTCACTTCTGCAGCGAAAACACACAATAAGCATTACTTAGAAGACAACAAAATGAACATGAACAGATAGCAATATTATTGCTCACTGTTTTCACGCAGCAAAACTTGCTGAAGTGAAAAGAATATGAATATCGTGATCGTATTCATTAGATAGAGGCTTAATTTGGAAAAAAAAAATGTTGTTACGAGTATTGACCCTATTTTAAATTGGACATTTCATTTTATTTTGACAGATCCAGAGTGAATTTTGAAAAGACTTTCATTACAGCTACAAGTCAATCGAGAAAATCTCTTAAATTATTTTATCACTAAACATTCGCTAACAAGATCATCCCACAACATTTCGATGTTACTGCAGTGCATTCACAGTTCCGCAACAGAACACGCGATATCGGATAAGAAACATCACATAACTCAACGATAGAAATATAAGTAATTGCTCTATTTCCTTATTAACAAATTATAGCATCCGGGAAGCGCCAAATGTTATGTTTATTTTATATTTATGTTTGTATATGTATGTGCAATCGGTTTCGAATCGACCTCAACGCATCCTTGGAATATTCCATCAAGTTGTGTTGAGCTGATGTTTTAGTGCACCTTTTGTTGTAAGTAGGAAATAGAAATTTTATGAGTAATTACATGTTTGGACGAGTGGTTTCCGACACACCTAATATGGCCCCATGGAGTGGCTATTCCGGCTTCGAATTGCTAAGTAAACGTTGGCTACGTAGTAGTGTCAATTGTAAATTGATGAGGGCGGGGAGGCGAGTGAATTGAACTGGTGGAGAAAAAAGAAAGTAAGGGAAGTTACATACTAAGTTTATTGTAATTTAAGTTATATATGCTTCAATGAAGATACATATTCTACAAAATTGAAATGAAATCACTGTTTAACAGATTCTATTGCTATTTATTTCTTATTATTTACTTTTAGACCGACGGGGTTTACCTCTAGTGACCGAAATTCATTTGGCCATTACATACCGATAAAACATAAGGCCATTCTCCTACTGATCGAATGAACAATTGACCAAAAGAGGTTTTATCGAACAAACATTTGGTATTTTTACTACTGATGGAATGAACGTTTGGTCGAAAAACATAGAGACCCGCTTCGCGGGGCTACTATTTCTTCTTGCGTTAGCAAAAGAAACCTAACACGAACTTCTAACCTATATCTATCCGTATCTGGGCGCGCGTTATCCACGAGAAATATATGTTTCTCGATGAACAGATTTTTCGACCAAACGTTCATTCGATGAGTAGTATTATTATCGGTCACACGTCAAATGATCAAATGAATTTCGGTCACCAGTGTAAACCAAGTCCGACGTTTATAACATCCTAAACAACGCTATCTAGACCCATAGAAGACCTATCACTATCTAAGATCAGGGACCGCTGGGTCCGTCCCGAGGAGGGCCAGACCAAGAGGAATCTGGGTCAGCCGAGGTGTGAGGGATATGTCACGAGACAACCTCACCTTCGGCCTAGCACATCGACCCGCAGAAGGCGTGCGGTTTAGTCGGTTCGAGTCCGACGTAACCTCTCCCTTCGGCACCATTAAAAAAATAAAATAAAAAAAACACTATCTAAGATTATAATCCCATGTAATTGGCGAGCCTATTTTCTTTTCCAAGTTCACACTCTTTTCAGACTCTGCCTTGTGAGCCGAATCCAGATTAGATTAATATCTAAATAACCACATTGATACCTTGCATAACTTTAATGCTACCTCGGGAGTGAGCTAAGCGTTTTTTACCAATAATTCTTAGTAAATAGTGTGCTCGTACTCCTAGTGTGAAAACGCACCTTTTCGACGGTAATAAACCTAACCTTTTACATACGACGATAAAAAATAAACGTGGATATTACCAGTGTCAAAATCCTTCAGACAATATAAAAAGTACTAAGTATTTAAAAACTTACCCTGCACCGCAGCATCCAACTGCCGCCTTCTTGCATCTATCGCATCTCTGGAATCAGGGGTATAATGTACAAGGGCGCTCGCCAGCCGGGCAGTACGTGCGCGCAGCCCTGAGCCCTGGTCGGCCCCGAGGAGGCCTACCAGACGCCACGCCACCGCTTCGCATTGTACGTCCGGACGAGGGGCTATTTCTAATGATATTAATCTGTGAACAAATTTTTCACATATTTTATAAAGTTTACACGAATATCACTCATTGAAACAAAACCACTCTTTATCGAAGCCACCCCGCGACCATGGCTAAAACAAATCGCGAAAGAATTCGTTAAAAAGTGGTTTTAAATTTTATAAAATGCTAATGAACTTTCTTTTCAAATACCAGTTCATATGAGGTAAATAATACTTGCGGAAGTTCGCGCAAATCTTATGAATTAACTTCTATTATTAATCAATGAAAAGTATACTATACAATAATTTTGTAAATAAAATAGAAATTTGACGTTGATCTTTTTACCCCACTGCGCCAGAAGGAGGGTTATGTTTTTCGAGAGCATGTATGTATGTTTGTATGATAGTTTGGCACGCTCTGCAGCCTGAACGGCTCGATGGATTTTAGCTTGAGAGGTGTCGTTAGATTCGTATTTACTGTGAGAGTGATACCGGGTATATAAAAAAAATGGCGGATTTTTGGCGCCAAATTCAAATGCTTGGCACGCTCTGCGTACGGATCGGCTCGATGGATTTTAGTTTACGAGGTATTGTTTATAAATATTTAGATATATTTGCCATAAGCCATAACTCAAAAGAATAAACTAATAAAAATAAAAAACCCGACTGATGCTAAGAAGATCGAAACAAGCTGTACAGCAGGCGGCAACCATTATCTTTCATCTGGTTTGAGATTTGCAAATGGGTACCGCCTGCTATAAAGATTGTTTCGATCGATTCAAGCGGATCGTTCCGATGACGGAGCTTTACCTGTGGATCCCCCGACATGGTAACGCTTGAATAAAACAGTCTGCTCAACCGATTTTCATGAAGCATGTCTAAAAACACTCGCACATACGTCACTAAATAATTAATATAAAAACTAAATTGAAATAGCTTCATCCGTTCGGGAGCTATGATGCCACAGACAGACACGTCAAACTTTTAACACCCCTCTTTTTGCGTCGGTTAAAAACATCGACTAACTAATTGGTTATTCTGTGCCATTGGCCCACTGATTTGCTTAGCAATATCAATCAAGGACTCATTTGATGACTCTCAACGTTGGTACAGATTACCTAATAGTCGATAGCCCTAACTTCAATCAAAGCGTCCAGTTTCGCGATTATTATGTGTGTCCGTAATTAAATTTGTTTCTTGCTTGTATTAAATCGGTATCTACCATCTTTGTATTGAATCGATATCATATTTTCTATTAATTAATGTCGCACCACACCTGAAGTTTGAGAGATACGACAGGCTAGCCCTGGCGAGGAAAGCAACAGTCAACCGGAGCATTAAGGCGATTGGCATCGAAACCGCCAGACTATTCGAGTATTGACGAGCAATCCCTCTTACTATATCTTAGCTACCACCGACTTCCTATTAATTATTTGCTGCTGCTAAATCTAGACGGGCTGCTTTAGATCGGTCGTTCTGGAAGTCCATAGGAGAGGCATATGTTCAACAGCGGACCGTGTGCGGCTGATATGATGAAATCTAGGTGGCAAACAAGCATGATGGTCAACAGTTATCAGTGCCTATTAATGTTAGATATAATAGTTTCCTGTCTCCCTCTACCGTCCTCGAGTGATTTGTGTGACCAGCAAAAATATATGCCAGAACCCAGGCCTCCACGTAGCAGTAAATTACAGAATTCATTGCGACATTGTGCCTATTGCTAGAACCTTCAGTTCATAGAGCTGACTAGATAAAGCATACCAAACTCTTTGTAATACAATTAAAATCGTTCGCGGTGAAGAAATGTGGCCATAGAGCTGTTCCCATTCTTAATGTCTTAATTACTGCATATTTGAGTTACTTCAGGCGCTTATGTAAGCTGCAAGGACAAATATTTTGGTGCCAAGAATAAATTACATGAATTTTTCGAAGTGGTTGAACCATGCAACACGAATTAGCTTTACCAGGGAAGTACAGCTGCCCTCAGAAGTTGCTGAATACTAAAAAAATGTTTTTCTTCGTACTGTGGTAATTAGGTATGTTGCATGTAATATGTTCAGAATAAGCAAGCTGAAGTGGCAATGGGCTGGCCACGTCTGTCGAAGGACTGATGGCCGTTGGAGCAGACGAGTCCTAGAGTGGAGACCGCGTGAAGGCAGGCGGAAGGCAGGACGTCCCCTAGCCAGATGGACTGACGACTTAAAAAATGAGGCCGGAACAGACTGGATGCGGAAGGTGGAGGATCGTACGAATTGACACACATTGGGAGAGGCCTATTACCAGCAGTGGACTGGGCTAATTGACTGATTGTTAAGTATATGTATCTTGTAGGTTTAAATATGAATAAACTATTTTTTTTCTTTCTTTCATAATCATTAATATGTTCATAAAAATTTAAGAAGTACTATTTGAATAAGACTTTTTAACTAAAATAAAGTATTAGGTACTATAAAATCATTAGTGTGCTTCATGTTCCATTAACTACGAATAAAAACGGATTCGCTTCGAAGCGATTCCACTAATAGGATGTCACTTTGTCTTCAGACCCAACCGTTTTTGCGGCTTGTCTCAATAGCTCCTATTACCAAGATCCCCTGATACCAATTCCCCATCAACCACACAAGCCCATGCCACATCATAACTGTTCCCATAACGGAGGGGCACTGATACCCATCATTACGGCGCGATCTTATTCTCACATCATGGTTTCCACACCACAATGCAGATGCTCACAACTAGTGCGACAAACGCGTCTGAGATGAACATAGCCTAAAAGTGTATTAAGGTTACGGACTTGGCATAAGCGGAGCGTGTAGCGGGACATATAACGTTTGAGTTTTATACAAATTTAATAATATTAAAAAATAATTTAAGCTATAGCGTTTGTGGATACGATGTTGTCAAAATTGTATTTCAAAAATCTCATTTTTAATTATTCATTTACTTGTTTTTGTGGTTTGCAAGGTTATTTGATAATAATTTTGATTAAACATTAATAAAATTCCTCGCCTAAGCCTAGATTTTTTTAAATGCCTATCAATTAACAACACCCTGCTGGTAAGAAGCTCGGATGAAGTCCAGATAAGAATATGATTAATTCCAACATTAATCGTAGACCCTTCTTCTATTACAGCGGCAATACAGTTTTATAACCGCTAAATCCTCCGCTCCGCCTGTGTTTAAGCTGCAGCTTCAAGACCTATAACTTTTTTACTTATTTTGGATTCGTTCATTTCATAGAAGCTGTTGAGAACGCGTCCGATGATTCAGAATTGTATTGAATTGTAATGGACTTATTGTTTGCTAATAATGTTGTACAAGAAAGATTTCTTGGAATTTTCTTCATGGGTATAATATCCTAACATCGCATACCGTTCTAAAACGAGAAAGTATTTCTTGAATTGTAAGAAGTGAATAAATATTCAGATAGAAATTCCACAGCGCTAATTAGGCCAAAACTTTAAAGGAAGTAGGACACGACGGTATTTCCGTCCAATTGAGCACTCCGACTGGGGAAGTACCTCCGCCCTGCAGAATACCGCGGCCATAATAACCTCGTGTTGTGTTCCCGGTTGTAAGTAGGGTAGCCAGAGCTTACTCGAGAGTTATTGTGTTGTCAGCGGGAAGACCAAAGGCTATTCCTGCTTTGTCTTTTACACTGACAGCACAGAAACACTCTGTGTTTACACGGTCGGCAGCGCGAGTGTGACGCCCCTGGTGTTGGACACGTCCATAGGCCACGGTAACCACCTTCCACCAGGTGGACCGTGTGCTTCTCTGCCACCTCAAAATAAACTTACTATTTACTACTGAACTTTGGCGATGGTACCTTAGTGGTTAGGGATTCCTTATGACCGAGAGGTCCCACGTGCATACTTGGCCATTACACTACCGATGTGAAACAACCCTTAACACAACAATTTCACATAACTAGAGATGTTTACGGACTACTAGAATACTAGTAATTTCGGTGAGAAGAACGTAACCTTCAAAAAAACTTACTATAATACATTTTTACCCGATCCCGACCAATGCACAGTAAATACAAATATTGCATTAAGTGGGATCAAACTGGCACGGGTTTGATCCCACTTGAACTGTTGAACCCGTTTGAACCCACACATTGAAGTAGGAATCGAACGCTCTACCTCTTAGCCAGAGAGTTCGGCAGAAGTGAGTTAACAATGGTTAACATTGACTTAACAATGATGTTTTGTAATAGGTTTTACTGCAAAATAAATAAATATTCTATGACAAAAGCTGGTCTGGTTTACATACATATTTATACATGTAAGATTGAAAAAGTAACCAAATGTATGAAAGGTGATGTTACTAAACGAAGAGTGTGAATGAGACGAAACGCGAGAGTGGAAGGGAGAGGGGAGGAAGGAAGTGAACATAGGAAGAGAGAGGGGGATGAGAGAGGATGATTTTCGGGGAGACGATTGTGTGAGAATTGTAGGGTGCTATATAAAATATTTAAAAACAAATTATTTAGTGAAAGTGATACGTATTATACGCCACTATTATAAATAGTACTTACTCGTTTTCTATATCGCTACAAGTGTTGGTATTTATTTCCGTGATCCCATTATTATACATACACACGCCTGTAAACTCCCGAAGGGGTAAGCAGAGGTATACTAACATCCACAGAGGCGATGCTTTTACGCAACGCACGCAATGAAATCAGTGGTGTTTGTATAACCCTTTGAGTAACTATTACACGTACATTTAAGACGCGCGTGTGCGCAATTTCTTTCGCACGTGTTTCAATTTATAGTATTAACGTGATGATTGATGAATGATGAATGATTTTTTTAATGTATAATATGTTGATAATGTATTATGCTTAATGATTATAACTATCATACTCATTTTTATTTATGTAAGTCTAACTATAAATTATAATTTAAGTATTTTTGTTTAATTATCAGTATTTTAAGTCTGTACCTACGTATTTTTTACTATCCCAGTACCCATATCCTAAATGGCTATATTATGTACGTGCGTGCGTTGCAATAGGGATGCCGACTGCAAAACTTACTGTAGATGGTAGCAGCATATGACCAAACAACAATATCACAGAATAGATAATAGTACTAGCGTACAGAATGGAAGCTCACCCCCTCCCACCGATTTCATTTCCTCTCCCCGCACGTCAAAATCATGGGCGCTTTCATGGGCGCCTAAAACAAAGGTTGTCGCCAGTAAAATGTGTAGGAACGGCACTTCGGGAAGAAGAGTGAAGAGTTCGGCTAGCTTCGGTTTTTAAGGCGTTCTCTCTTTCACACATGACTATAGTGAAATTTAACCCTCAAATGCATCTTGCCTTTTTGTATAAATAACTAATGAAGTGTTCTCAATATGTGTAACAACAAGTTCCACCAAGGGTCATCAATGAACAGTATAAAAAAAAAAACTAATGAACTGGATGCCAGGTTCGCCCAGGAATAAATAGGTGAAAAATCTTATAAATTCTAATAATTTTCATATAGTCCGAGTTCTTTAGAAAATAACTTAAGAACTAGCGTGTTAAGTGACATTATGGTGGACCGGTATTGGTTATAGGTTAATTATTTTAGGAACTGCATTTTAGTGGCATTAAATAAGTAAATATTAAAATATTAACATGATTTTTACTATTCGAAAACTTTGATTTTATTTATTTATTTAAGTGAGTATTTACTTATTTGATATTATTTATTTGATACTTAAATAAATTAACACTATTAAATTAAAGTGTGCTCAACAGCCATTTTTCTAATTTCCTACTAGCCGTTGACAATTCTAAATAAGTATTAGGATAGTTATTACAAAAACTGGGCATAAAATCCGTGTCATTAAGTTGAGGTTCATAAACCTTGGTAAGTAATAAAAACACCATTTATAAAGAAATGTTTTACCTCACCCATGGCAATGGAGCATTAATTACTAAGGGATAAATACTAGTAGTTCTGTAAAGAGTTCCAGATCATTTTTTGGCATCTGGAGATCAAATCTGGTATCCTCACTTATATTTCTTTTATGCGATACGTATCTTTATTTTATAGCTCTCTGGATATTTCACCAATAAATATTGACAACCCGTTCTTAAAAAAGCCACAACAAACGTCTCCCCCTTTTTTCATGTTTTTTTTCCACAACTACCTGTAAGGAATCATGTTCGGATATTTCAGCCAAAAATCATCAATATCCGTTCATAAATAACGCGACAGAAAAGGCACCACTTTTCTCCTCCGATTAAAAAAGCTCTGGGCAAAAATTATGTTTTAAATCAAAGAACATGTATGCCAAGTTTGGTGACAATCGGTTAAGAAATGTGCCCTATAGACCGTACGGAACGGAGACTATTTATAATTGAAGAGGTAACTGGATGAAGGAGCTAACTAACAATTTCTAAATATCGAGATAATCGGCTTCAAAGTTTGAACATTTCATTTGCAATTTATTATGTTTTCTTATAATTTATGTCGTAATATTATGGGGTCAAATTATAGTAATTGTTCATATTTATTATCGGAGATGCATAAACATACAAATAAGTGGATGGAAATTTATTTATTTGAAAAACTGTGCATATACATTCTTCATTCATTGACAATGTAATAGAAATTACGAATATTGAGATTGGAAGAAGGGAGTATGTAACATTAAATAATATAAAAAATGCATATATTGCGAAATTTTATCAACTTAATCTTGGGCAACGGGGTTATGTTATCAATATTGATATTCTGGTTTCCAGATTTTTATATGTTTTTTAACATTAACTTACGTTTTCTCAGAAATAAACTAGTAAGTTGGTACTTTATTTTCTACCAACTTCAATGTCTACTGCTAAACCTTTTTAACATATCATCACCATCTCAGAGTTGAATACCGGTCACACTTCAAACTTTTTACACTTTAGAACAGTCAAGACAGTCATTCATCATCATCTTTGCATTAGTCCCGGTCGCATCCGGGGTTTCACCCCGGAGTCCGTGATCCGCTTTCCGGCTTTTACTTTTCAACTTTACACGGTCTTGGGCACCTATGGTGTGAGACTATTGGCACGCATATCATCCTCCATGACGTTAAGTTAGCACTTTTTGGGTCTATCCTCTTACCGGGACTCGGTGCAGGTGGTATGGCTAAACGTAGCCAAGTCAACATGACAAGGCTGCCCCGGATGCGTGACTTCCTCACGCTATGCTTAGGTGTACTCAATTCCATCCACCGCAGCATATTCATCTCCGTAACACGCAGCTCCTGCTTGTGTTGCCCTAGAAAAGGCCATGCTTCGCAGCCGTGTAAGCGGTCAGATTCTTGGGGTCACAAATGCCACTTGTTACCTCCCGCCGCTTGACTCATACAGCAGCAATGTATGCGTTGATGCCAATTCATCACCTGTGCGGTCGGGTTTAGGATCTGTGGAGTACTCCATATACTCGGTCGTCGCCACATTTACTTCAGGCGGGGAGCAAGCGCCACCTTTCAACACAGATCTCATCAAACTACCCCTATCCAATCCACCAGTGCGATACAAACAGCATAAATGAGCAGCCGCGGAGTCTCTGATACTGTTAGACAGAACGTTTAATACCAGGTTTAACAGAAACAGACATCCTTTCCTTGGTGAGTACTTCGACAGTCATTTTTTTTTTGTACATTGGTGTATGTCACACGGCACCCAAGTGGTTTAATTAACCAGTTAAGTTAAGGGAGCAACTCGGAGGGTTTCCGAGCGGAGTCGATTTCAATTTGTAGTGGAATAGGTTTGGAGTCAGTTCGGAGTTACAGGTAGTGGAGTGGAGTGGAAGCGAGTTGGAGTGGAGTCGGAGTGGAGTCGCTTTGAAACCGGAGTGGAGTCGGTTTGGAGCTCGAGTGAAGTCGGTTTAAAGCCCGAGTGGAGTCGGTTTGGAGTAGGAAGGGAATCGAAGTGAATTCGGTTAGGAGTCGGTTTGAAGTCGGTTCGGAGTTGGAGTAAAGTCGGTTTGGAGTGGGTATGAATTCGGTGTGAAGTCTGAGTTTCGAAGCGGCGGGAGTCGGTTTAGAGTTGGAGCGAAGTCGGTTTGGAACCTGTGTGGACTCGGATTAGAGCCGGAATGGTGTCCATTTGGAGTCTGTTTGGAGTTGAAGTTGGAATGGAGTTTAAGGGAGGTGGAGTCGAGTCGGTTGGGAGTTGGAATCAGTTTGGTGTTTGAGTGGGAGTGGAGTTGGAAGGAGTCGGAGTAGAGTAGGAGGAAGGTGGATTGAAGTCGGTTTGGAGTCAAAATGAAGTCGCCTTGGAACTGAAGCGAAGTCAATTTAGAGCCGGAGTGGAGTCGATTTGGAGTTGGAGGGAGTCCGAGTGGAGTTGGGAAGGACTCAGAGTGGACTCGGTTTGGAGTCGGTTCGGAGTTGGTGTGAAGTCGGTTTAGAGTTGCAGAGGAGTCGGTTGTGAATCGGAGTGGAGTCGGCTTAGAGCCGGAGTGGAGTCGGTTTGTAGTTGGAGTTGGAGGGAGTCGGGGTGGAGTCTGAATGAAGTCGGTACGGAGTCAGAGCGAAATCAGATTGGATAATTTCTTTTTATAGTTGACATGCAATGCGTGAAGTTCGGTAACACATGCGCAATGTTGGCTGCTGATAAGCATCGGTAGCTAGTGGTTAAGGAGTCGGCCTTACGATCGAGAGGTCCCGGGTTCGAATCCTGGCCATTACACTACCGACGTGAACCCACTCCTAGCACAAGCAATTTAGCTTAGTTGGAGGGGTTAGAGGGAATATTAGCGATGTCGATAATTTCGGTTGATAATATTCTTTAAAAAAAAAAAAAGTTGCTCATTGTTGTTAGTCTAGTAGTGATTTTTCAGAATAGTTACTAAGTTTTTTGTTATACACACCCAGTCTAGTAGAATATATAGAAGAGCAGCAAAAAAAGCATCGTGGCAGTGCATTGTCCTGCACATAACCCCTTCTTCCATGGAAGAAATACGTTTAATTGACCAATTTCAAATGGAAGAAGGTGTTAAGTCACATACCTCCTTCTTCCATGACACTTTTGCTTTTTTTGTTGCAGTTATGTCCTTCATCTTCTGGTATTTTTGAAACTGAGCTTAAATTGCGGGGTTTTTTGGTCTAATATAGTTTATATACACCTATAACCATCATATAAGGCAAAAAATCAAAAATCTCAAAAATGTTAGTTACGTCCTTCATCCACTCATGTCTTTAATTAATGAAAAATTTCACGCGGCCGAATCCGTGAGCAACAGCTAGTTTTTATAAACACAATCGGTTTTACTTACTTTATAAACATATCAAAGTCGTGTTGTAGTATTGTTTTGTTATTTGTGCCAATTCTGTTGATTGCCAGGACCAAAACGTATCGCCATATTCTTTTCTTCCGAAGCGAAGAAAAATATGGGAATACGTTTTAATGTAAAAATCATTAATATGACTTTTTGTAACAACAGGATTGTCGCCTCCGTCGGATGTGACGTAAGTCATGACACCCATGACAAGGGATAGAGTGAGAAAAATCACGCTATCTCACTCGAAAATTAGCTCAAATTTCAAATAGTGCCATCCATGACATTTCTAATTTTCTCATACATCAACACTACCGTGCATGTACACGAGCTATGTTTGTAGTAATTACAACGCGATTGTTTCATACATTTTTCCGAGAGCTTCCGAGGTGTGACAATACCCATCTGTTCTGTGGCAATAACAAACTCATAGCTGTCAGATTTTGAATAGACAAACAATGGAATCTACGGAGATGACCGCTAACATTGGCCATTGCGAGGCGCCCTCTGTAGGGATAAAAGCGCAGTCGGCATCCCCATTGTACGATTTTATTTACGAAGAGCATTATTATCTAATTGTTCCCGGCAGAGTAGAATTTGGGCCACCCCTTCTCTTTCCATGTGGTGTCGTACAAGGCGACTAAGGGATAGGGCTACTGGCGACTGGCCAAAGCCGTGCAAGCCAACTTCTGCCAGCCTTCGCTGCCCCCGCTGCGCAATCCCGATGGATCCCTGGCCCATGAGCCGCAAGAGAAAGCAAATTTGCTGGTTAATCTCTTTGCGGCCAACTCCCGAGTCGATGATTGTGGTATGGAGCCGCCGACACTGCCCGTCAGTGACCATGCAATGCCTGATATTCGTATCAGGCAACGCGATATCCGAGCGGTGTTGCAGTCACTCGATGTCCGGAAAGCCAGTGGTCCGGACGGTATTCCAGCGGTGGTTCTGCAAAAATGTGCAGCGGAGTTGTCTCCAATGCTTGCGCGGCTGTACCGGCTGTCCTACAGCTCTGGTACAGTGCCTTCGGCTTGGAAAGAGGCGAATGTACAGCCGATCCCCAAGAAGGGGGATCGCTCAGACCCAAACAACTATCGACCCATAGCCGTCACCTCAGTGCTGTGCAAGGTGTTCGAGCACATTATTAACAAACAGCTCATGCGTCACCTAGAAGATCACTCCCTAATTAATGACCGGCAATATGGCTTCAGGCCGAAACGGTCAGCGGGTGATCTTCTGGCGTATGTTAACCATATTTGGGGTGAGGCTATGGACAAGCACGGCGAGTCATTGGCAATTAGCCTTGACATCGCCAAAGCTTTCGATAGAGTTTGGCACAAGTCGCTTCTTTCCAAGTTACCAGCCTTTGGTCTGCCTCCTAGACTGTGTGACTGGGTTGCCGGCTTCTTGCAGGAGCGCCGTATTCGCGTCCTTTGTGATGGACGAGCCTCGGAGTTCTTGCAGGTAAATGCCGGCGTACCGCAGGGATCTGTCCTATCGCCAACTCTCTTTCTTCTGCATATCAATGACATGCTGTCGACCGGCAGCATTCATTGCTATGCGGATGATAGCACTCTACACGAGAGTTATCATGGACGTCCTGCGGATAAGCAGACGCATATCGCGGAAAAAAGGCAGCTTCTTGTCACTGAGCTTGACCGGATCCTGAATCACATTTCCCAATGGGGCTCTGAGAACTTGGTCGAGTTCAATGCCAAGAAGACGCAGGCATGTGCGTTTACAGCAAAGGTATCTTCTTTCCTTCCCCTTCCCACTCTTCAGAGCACGCCACTGCCACTGCAGGACTACCTCAATATCCTAGGTATGGATGTTCGCTGCAAACTGAACAACAAAAACTACATCGAGAGTATCATCAAAGCAGCCTCGCGTAAACTCGGAGTCCTGAACAGAGTGAGACGGTTTTTCACGCCGGAGCAACGGTGTCTTCTTTACAAGACACAAATTCGTTCCTGCGTGGAGTACTGCTCACATCTCTGGGATGGATCCGCAAAGTACTTATTAGATGCTCTCGACAGGTTGCAGCGACGTGCGATCCGCATTATCGGAAATCCTGAGGTCACGAGTACCCTCGAGTCTCTGCAGATGCGTAGAGATGTTGCTTCTTTGGCAGTTTTTTACCGTCTCTACCATGGTGAATGTTCTGAAGAGCTATTCCAATTAGTCCCACCCTCCCCCTTCCTATACAGGACGACACGTGCAGGACTTAGATGTCACCCCTATACGGTGCAGAACATTCCTTCAAGAACCAAGCGGTTCGGTGACTCTTTCCTTTGTCGCACCATTAAGACCTGGAATTCCTTGCCAGCTCACGTGTTTCCCTCTTCCTACAGTCCCGGGTCCTTTAAGCGGGGCGTGAAAAAGCATCTGATGAGGCCGTCAAGCTGAGTGCCACCATTGTTAACATGGCACGTGTATATAATGGTGACCCTCTTTCTTGAGACTTTACCTTCAGCTTACCATCAGGCGAGGTAAAGTCAAATTGAGGTGTCCTATGTATAAAAAAAAAAAAAAAGGGCTGATTAACTTTAACATCAGACAGATATGTACAGCCCAGACTCAGCCCTTAGATGCATGGTTCGAGTCAACAGTAGTGCCCGGAATACGGCAATAGGCTTACCCCCTATTACGTGGGACCGAATACAGATTGGTGAAATGTGGGTGTTAATTCACCTCTGCCTAACCCTCCGGTGATAAAGGCGTGATTATATGTATGTATGTATGTTAAGAACTTAACAGGTTAAAAAACCAAGACACAAGGTATTTAAAATATTTTATACACACACATTATTGAGTTAACTATACCAACCAGCATTAATTATTGGTTTAGCAATAAGTTCAAATAATAATTTATGTAAGTCTTACATAAAACAATACTTATGCCATCTGCCCCCTAGACAAGTAGCAATTCGTTAGACAACCCTATTGTAGAATACAATGAGGAATTCATGAGATTAATACATATTTTGACGTTTGTAGCAGTGTTCAAGTATGACATAAATGTTATAACGGACAAAATACGTGTCAATCCCATACATTCATCATTCTATTCTACAATAGTCTGGACAACGAATTGCAACTTGTCTAAGCGGGCAGGTCAGTGAGCTTTCATCATTCGTGCGTACACACTATTTCGTGAACGTCTTCACTATTGAAGCACTTTTATTGAATTGCTTTCAAATCAATTTGCAAGCGATTTTCTCTTTAACTTGAACGACGTTCATCACAGAGTCATTTTCTTTCCTATTCCGGGGCGGAGGCGCTCAACAACCATCTACTGTTTATAGTATCTACGTAATTTGTCTCGTGGGTGTGTGAGAAGCAACTATTTCGTATATAAATGGATGCTTCCTAGATTTTTATTTCATTTCTATGTAAGCGACCAACGTTCCGATAGGAGAGGTAGGCCCAAGGAGTCCTGGCGTGATCTAGTAGAGGATGACATGTGTGTCAACACTGTCAATAGTGGTGACACCATGAATGCACGAAGTTAGTGCGTAGTAGGGGAGAAATAGTCGAAAAGTGACCGTTCACTTAATAAGCGAGGTATTCCTCGAAGCACACCCAATTGAAGCACACCCAGACGAAACACACCTAAAGTATTCCACTTAGCACACCCATAGGTGGGCTACAAATAAAATTTTCAAATAATTAATTTCCTATTCCACGAAGCACACCTAAACTATTCCATTTAGCACACCCATAGGTGCGCTTCAAATAAAAATTTAATATTATTAATTTCCTATTCCACGAAGCACACCTAAAATATCATGCGCATAGTGCGGAGACTAAAATATAACAATTTCGATAGAAGAAAATATTTATTATAGTACAACATATCCACTCATTATTTCTAGTACAAAGTACTAGGGTAGCAGAAGCTAGCAGGAGATTGTTACAAGTTTTTTTATAGGTACCTCAAGTGACTGATAGTTTTATTTTGTGCCCTAGTACTTTTTAGATATTACTGTAGTAGGTTAAATAATGGTTAGTAGAGAACCTCCTGTTAGCTTCTGCTACCCTAGTACTTTGAACTAGAAATAATGAGTGGATATGTTGCACTATAATAAATATTTTCTTCTATCGAAATTGTTATATCTTAGTCTCCGCACTATGCGCGTGATATTCGTAGGTGTGCTTCGTGGAATAGGAAATTAATTAGTTTAAATTTTTATTTGAAGCCCACCTATGGGTGTGCTAAGTGGAATAGTTTAGGTGTGCTTCGTGGAATAGGAAATTAATTATTTGAAAATTTTATTTGTAGCCCACCTATGGGTGTGCTAAGTGGAATACTTTAGGTGTGCTTCGTCTGGGTGTGCTTCAATTGGGTGTGCTTCGAGGAATATCTCAATAAGCATGTAATCAAGAAATATCTAATTTTACACCTGTTTTTTGCCAACCAGAAAAAAAATTAAAAACACAATTTAATTATGATGTGCAAAATAAGCTTCCTAGAATTTCTTTAGCATAATTATGTCATTTAGGATGATGCAGAAAGTGAAATAAAGAAACTCAAATATACATGAACACTGAAAACGTTACTTCCCTTCTTTTTAATTCACAATCATTCACGAAGAAAGATAATATTATAACTTACTAGCTGTTGCCCGCGGCTATGCCCGCGTGGATATCGGATTGGTTGACATTAATGATCACTGCTCCGGTCCTTTGAGTAGTAGCGTGATGATATATAGCCTATGCGTTATTCTGATGTATAAGCTATATTACTGTAAAGTTTTATTATAATCCATTCAGTAGTTTTTACGTGAAAGAGTAACAAACATCTTTCACATTTAATATATTAGTAGGATACCGATATTTTTACACACAATAAGTCGTGTACCAATCGGGAAACCACCAATGTGCGGTATTACAGTTACAACAGACTTTGTAATATTTTCACGCTTCAGAAGCAGCCAGTGATGTTATCTACGTATATTGCGTGATTATAACATACAGACAGCATTACAAGCTGTAATGTAGACATAGGCACTTAGTAAATAATATATAGTACCTACTACATAACATAAGTATACCTCGGGACATATTTCTAGAACAAAATATGTGCTTTTTTTAATGATAGATATAGAAGGAGAAATTTGAATTGGTTAGGGCGAGGTCTAGTAGCTTAGTGGTGAAAGTATGGCCTTTGTAAGGCAAAGATCGCTGGTTCAAGCCCCGCCTGGACGGATTCAATTTTTACTCCTTTATACGAAAAAAAAGTGAACTTTTTTACATACATACATTAGTATATAAAAAGTTCACTTTTTGCGTGTCTTTTGAATATAGTACGGGGTGCTCGGAGGACTAGCTCAAATTCACCAAGCATACAATAACATGCGCGCGGACAAGCCCCTTTACACAAGAGAAACGTCAATCCCAGGTTCGAATGCTGGCCATTAAACTACCCACGTGAACCCACTCCTAGCACAAGAAATTTAGCTTTGATAGAGGGGTTAGAGTTATTTAGATAATTTCAGTTGCTAATATTGTGTTATATAAAAAAGTGGCATTTCCTTGGTCGGCGTTTGATAGAATAGAATGACAAATGTATGCGATTTGACGTATCTAACAGTCGTTAACGCCTGTCATGAACGTCAAATCCCATACATTCGTCATTCTATTCTACCAAACGCATCCCACGAATTGCTACTCGCCCACAGGGGCAAGGCCGCGTTTGTGTTGCAACTTAGGTTCAAGATATGTATCTCACGATGTACGAGTTGTGGACACTATTTTTGCGATGAACAGACTGCGAGACGCCGCCGTTGCCGTGTTCGTGTCTAAGAGAAAAGACAGAGTTAACACAGCTATTATACAATTAACGGTGATAAAGACGGCCAGCAGGTTATGTATGACGTCTTCTAGGGCTCCGTACCTTATGTTTAAAATATGCAAAGGATCACTTCAATACTTTTTGTCAGAAATGTGTGGAGGCATCAAGTTGAAATTCATATTAAATAGATACCAAAGATGTATTTTTGTTGTATTTATTCTATACTGTAGATTCATTTTCTAAACAATCAAACTTCTAAATCTTTGCCTTTGTAAGTAGAGTACAATAATTCTGATTGATTTTCATAAACTCCACTATTCCTCTTTTCTCCCTATTGAAGAGAAACGCAGGTCTATGCGTTAAAAAAAAGTTTGTATTACCCTTTATCTTTCTTACGCCATAAATCACAAGATCCGTAATCGCATGAGAAATACTAAAAGAAAAGTAACTAAATTTATCGTACCTAATGAACAATTAAAACAGACACGTTTACAATCAATCTATTACCCAGCCCACTGCAGTCCACTGCTGGACATAGGCCTCTCCCAATGTGACCCGCTGCCCCTCCGTCTTCCACATTCAGTCTGTCCCAGCAACCTTTAGCAGATCATTTATCACAATAGTTTAAAATATTTGTACATCACAATAATGACAAAAGTGTTGTATAGCAATACTTCTGCTCAAAACTGAAGTAACACCTCATCGCAACGCATTCAACCAATAAATTACTGATAGCTATTGCAGGTATTGGTCAATAAATTTCTCCCCGTCGAAGGTCTGAAGGTGGAACAGGTCTGACGGGTACTTTCACCCGCGCGACCTGCCGAGCGTGTGTCCATAAACATGCGAGTATGTTATAACCGGTGTGACCATTCATAGGACGGAGTTGTCACTACCGATGCTGGTATTAACTCATTTTGGTCATTATTAGGATATATATTAGAAGGTAAGACAAGACGTTATTTCTGTACAATTGAGCAATTGGACTGGGTAAATAAAGAATACCGCGGCCATAATAACCTCGTGTTGTGTTCCCTCCGGTGAGCAGTTTAGCCAGAGCTCACTGGAGAGTTTTTGTACTGTCAATGAAAGATCAAAGGGTATTCCTGCTTTGTCTTCTACACTGACGGCACACAAACTCTCTGTGTTTACAGGGTCGGCAGCACGAGTGTGACTCCCTTGGTGTTGCACAATGCACACGTCCATAGGCGGTAACCACTTTCCATCAGGTGGACCTTGTGCTTTTCTGCCACCTCAGAGGTGTGAAAAAGAATGTCTAAACTGGTTATAGTGGTTATTTCCCGCAGGTCTGCTCTGGTCTGGTCCCGATTCTGCCACCCATGTGAACTATCGCAGTGATCAAAAGAAGAATTCTGGTTCTAATCTGTGCCTGTACCAAATTTCAGGCAGATTTATTCAGCAGTTGAGCGTTATTAAAAACAGCTTCACTAACTTTTTTTATTTTTAATATTAGTAAAATTAGTAGGATAACAGGATATACTTATTCAGGTTAGTATTACTGCTTGTAGCTTACTATTAAATACATAACACTCTATTGGCTATATGAACTCTAAAAGGACTGGATCGATTGCTATGAAATTTTCGAGTAGATAATATAAGAATCCTGTGCATTTACCGCCAGGTATAGGGATGGGGTGCTAATTTCTCACTTAAAAAAGTGTCAATTATTGCAAAATACAATAAATGATTAATAAATGTTGGTACATAACAGAAATATAAAGCCACTCTGGCTCTGGTCTGACTCATTATTATAAAAATAAAAAACAATAAAATTTCTTCACTTGCCACAGAATGTTTCTTCAAACGTTTTAAACGAATGAGGTTGACAGTACCAACCAAAAGCTGCACTTTGACTCGCCATTCAAATACTCCATATTCAATAACAAATCATGCATAACTGACTACTGACGGATGCAATCAAGCATAACTGACAATACACTGATGCGTTAGAGACGTTTCTAGAAAGTGAAACGTCATGTCAACATTAGGCAGTAAAAGTGAATGCCTTAGTTTAAAAAAAAGTTAAGACAAAACAAGATGGAGGATGGCGGGCATGTAATAAATTGTTTATCGGTAATCCAACTTGAACACAGCGTGAACGATTGATCTATAGTTGTAAATATACTATTTGAGTTCTTCAATTACATAAATGTATAATGGCTGTGATATTTTGTTCTGTGTTATTAATTTAGATTATACTTATCATTGAACAGCCGAGCATGTAACTACTCATTAAAATAATGAGTGTACTAGAGGTTGCGAGTTATTCACAAAATGCTACCTGTTATCCGCAATGACTAATTTTGTTATGCCGCTTGAGCATTGAGTATAATTTAAATTAAATACGTGTATTTTTTTAAGTGTACTCATACATTACCTAATAGTTGGTAATACTAGTATTCATAGGATACTCATATAGAGAATAATCATATAGAAAAAAATTTTGCTAAAATGAGTATTGATTAGGTACTCTACTCAATACTCAATTTAGCAAAATTTTTTTATGGCATCAGGTACGTTTCCGTACAAATACCGTACCGTACAAATAATAATATACAAATTAATAAAATATAATAAAATAAATAAAACGTCTGGCCTAAGCATAGTGCAGGCACCTCTGAAGATGCTGTAGTTACGGTAAATTATTACACACGAGACAAATGTAGATTCGTCCACATTTATTCTTAAGTCTGAAAAAATGCCGCAGTGGAGTTTGTTGCGGTGGAAGCGGTGGTAAACTTACCTTAAGTTGAAATAATTATTGACGTCAATAAGATATAACCATGTTGTTCCAGATAGAATATAGTGCATTACTGCCGCGGCCACCAATTGTAGTGTTGCCGGACGATCGTGAAGTATGCGGGCCGAGGCGCAACCGAGGCACGCATTACGGAGTCCGGCAAACAATGCGCGGAAATTAAAACTAAGTAGTATCTAGGCAGAATTTTTTAGTTACCTACTTTTCAAAATCAATGACGAACAACGAACAACAGTAATTTTTCACGCGGCGAAATGTTCATTGGTTTTTTATTTTTCTTAATAAACAGCATTCTATTTGCAAGCCAGTTCTATATTTAAATAACGCCTTGGATAAGTTACCTCCTTGGTTGCCATGGTTCGGAGTAAAAGTTGGTTCCATTTTTAAATTACACGACAGATATGAGTTTACATAGTAATTTATTTGGCCGCTAAAACACGACAGATATGGATTTTCATACAACTTTTGCTGGCCGCTGCTCGTATGTACAACAATTTCGATTTATCTCGAAGAAGGTTGTCAAAATAATGTTCACATTTCCAAGCATGTTTGAGAAAAAAATCTTTGACTTTAAAGCTACCTCATCCGAGGACCGAGCTCTGAACCACACAATTGCGCAAATGTACTAATGATACTAACAATATATAGACAACTTTAAAAAACTTGCTGCACTCCTGCTGATAAAGGACAGAGGTTCTATTCTCTCCTATAAAACTGAATCAGTCAAACCAAAAGATGGAAGGATTAGCAGACCGCAGACTCCGAATGTAAGCTTCGGAAGAACAAGGAAAAATACTAAGATGATAATGATGATGTTAATTCATAAAATAATTCCATTATTTACACAGAATTTGTGGAGAACCACATCGGAATGAAAATACTAGAAGGGAGTGGTGTGACTTGAAAGAAAATGTCGTCACGAGAGTTGAAAACGGAAAGTCGAGCTGTTCAGTTAAGTTAAGCGAATGAGTACTTAAATGGCAAATTAAAAGACAAATGTATGTATATGGGTCGGCTGGAACCGCTTTTGAAGACTAAATCAACACTTGATGCCAGGAATTTATTTTTTAAGTATTTTCCATGCTAAATACTCAAATCGATTTAAATCGGAACCCAGTAAACTTCTCGAACCAAAGTCGATGTAATTGGGGAAAGCTTACACATGTGCATACAATCAATCAATCAATTAGCCCACTGCAGTCCACTGCTGGACATAGGCCTCCCCCAATGTGCGCCATTTCGTACGATCCTCCGCCTTCCGCATCCAGTCCGTCCCAGCCACCATTTTCAGGTCATCGGTCCATCTGGCTAGGGGGCGTCCTACCCTTCGTTTGCCTTCTCGCGGTTTCCACTCTAGGACTCGTCTGCTCCAACGGCCATCGGTTCTTCGACAGACGTGGCCAGCCCATATATATATATATATTACATGTGCATTACGAAGCTGAAATAAGCACTAACCAATAAGGCTATAAAAGAAGAAAGAAAGAAGACTGAACCACCAATTGCTGAGCTCCTTGGCCGTGGCGCCCGACACTATCACTAAAGGTGAAAATCTAATAATGTTGTCTGCGCAGCTAAAATACTCTATCAAGGTGTTTACTGATCACTAAAACTTCTTCTAATAATAATAAGTTAGACCTTGTGTTAATGATATCTGTGAAGCAAGCAGGCACGCTTGCCGTAGATTCTTGCAGCCATACACTTAGCACAAGGCGCACATTCTGGGAGGAGCATGTTCAGCACTAGCCTGCGAAAGGCAAATTTATTGATAATGTAGTAGAAAGACAGGCATAGTGATAGATTAAAAAGTTTATGAGGACCTATATAAGTATAGAAAGATTGTATGGTACACTCTACAGGTACCTTCAAAGCAACTATCATTGTCTAGATAGCAGATAAAATATATATATATCCATAAAGAGAACAAGAACACGGCGCCCGCGTAATGTATAAAAAAGTACTTTCATTTGGCTTCCAGTAAGTCTGGTGCTTTTGAAGGTCATTAATGATATAAATCATGAGAAAGTCGTCAGAATACCTCAAACCGGTGTGGGCACTCTCAATGTGTCCCTGTGGACTTTGCTTGGAATCCTTGAACCTTAACTCGTAGGTATAAGGACATTATCGTATGGCATTTTTTAAAATAAGAATTAAATTTATTTGCTACTTTATTGCATTTGTCATAGGGTGTAAATTTCTTTGCTTTGAAATGTCTGTGTGCATAATTTGATTTTCTTCGTACTTGAATAGGTATAATATATGTAATTAACACTAAACACATAAAGAAATTTACAAATTGGTAACTTTTAGTTCTTTTTGTCTACTTTTTCAAGGTACCGTAGCCAAAGGGCATTAAAGGAACCCTTCTGGAGTCTTCATGTCTGTCTGTCTGTCTGCTAGTCCGTACGTCACAGCTACTTTTTTCCGAAACTATAAGAACTGCTATGCTGTTGAAACTTGGTATCTGGTTGTATTCTGTGATCCGATTCCCATTAAAATTTTCCTACAAAATAAGAAAAAAAAATTTGGGTCCCCATACTTAGGACAGAAACTAAATTTTTTTTTTCACCAACCCATACCTATCCATAGATAATCCACGCGTATTTGTGGATTATCTATGGATAGGTCTTCAAAAATGATATCGAGGCTTCTTATTGTTTTTTTGTCTAAGCTGAATAATTTACGCGAGAGACACTTCCAAAGTGATAAAATGTATTCCGCGACATAACTTCTAAAATAAGAGAATGATAAAACTAAAAAAATATAGGAATAAGTACATTACTACATGGTAATGTATTCCTATATTCCACCGAAAATTCATTTCAACGAGCTAGATCTCGTACTCTGAACTCGATCTCTCAACGAGTAAGTATTTATTTTTATACTTACTTTATAAATCGTAACCCTACGAGAACTTTTATATTATGTTACTTGCTGTTAAGGAACCCTTCATGGGCCAGTCCGACTCGCACTTGGCCGCTTTTTAGTAAAACCTACGAAAGCTATCGGAATCTTTACCATGTAGTACTACGAGTTTCCGATATTTCGGCGCTGTGTTGAATTATGAAAAAGATACCAATCACAGTGACCTCTCCATAAACCCCCACCATTTGTTCTCGACGCATCAGCAAACTCACTCAAGCATCGCTCCGGTGCAACAAGATAACGGTGGGGCCGGAAACAACTCGGTAACCACTCAGTGAATCACTTCACGCCATGAAGAAACAATATTATTTACTTTAATTCAATCGAATCCATATTCCACTTTACAATACGGGATCGGATTAACAAGGTCCATCTAGATTGAATTGAAATCTAACCGATACAAATCTATTGCTATGGTTGTTAAATCGAAGGTTTTTTTTTAAATGGCCTTGTTACCTTGGCTTAAAGAGCATTTTTGATGTAAACCTTTACTAGGTCTACTCATGCACCTTGGGGCTTGGGCGCCGCGCCGACGTGTCTTCGCCGAAGACAATCGGCCTCCATAAGCGGGGGCCTGAGGACGGCGTGAGGGCTGCTCACCGTCCTTACAGAAGCAGGTCCATGACGGCAGCGTGACGTGAGGGATTCACCCACGCTACCCCTAAGAAGCGGGATGACACCCGGAAACCCCCCCATAGACGCGGGATAGCACCCGAACCACCCCCTAGGCGAGGCCGCAGCCGTAGGTACGTCTGTTGGTAGTCCAGGGACATCCTTCCGGGGGCTTACCCGGGGCTCCCAACCGCAGGCTATTAGGCGGTACATGAGGGTTTTTAGTCGGTAGCAGTCCGGTATAGCATCCATGAAGGATTTTCCCTCACGGTAAAAAAAAGAAAAAAAAGAGCATTTCTGATGTAAAACTCTTCTAGTGCACTACTCATGCACCTAATGAAAAACAAAAAATATTAGCAACCGAAATTATCCAAAATACTAATATTCCCTCTAATTGCTTGTGCTGGGAGTGGGTTCACGTCGGTAGTGGTAATGGCCAGGATTCGAACCCGGGACCTCACGATCGTAATATCGACCTTAACCACTAAGCTACAAACGCTTCATGTGTCTATACTGTCCATCATACACAGTTGTATAAATAAATAAATATTATAGAGCCATTCTAGTTTTAATGGTAAAGACCATTAGACACGACACACTTTCGTGACGTAAACTGTCATACCAATGTCATCTAGAAAAAATGTAAGCAAACAATAAAATACCCACTATAACCAAAATTATCAGTGTGCCTGCTAACCTCTCTAGTTTTGAGAATTTTTACAATATTTTGCATAATATGTAAAACGTACAAATTTTGACCAGAAGAATTTGGACCATCCCATCACTTGTAAAATTAAATGTGGGTGTCAATTCACCTCTGCCTAACCCTCCGGATAAGGCTGATTATATGTACTTATATGAACTAGCTACTACCCGCGGCTCCGCCAGAGACGTCGGTTTTCGCTATAATATCGGATATCGTTATAAATTGTAGCCTTTGTTATTCTGAAGTATTAGCTATTTTATTGTAAAGTGTCATTAAAATTCATTCAGTAGTTTTTACGTGAAAGAGTAACAAACATCCATCCATCCATCCATCCATACTTACAAACATTCGCCTTTATAATATTAGTACGATGTTTGTATGCAAAATGTATAGGGAAGCCTGCTAAGGCCCTGTACGGCATGGTAGGCCACTGTATACCTTCAAGCAAACAAATTATTCAACTTTATACTTATACTTTGTACTTTCAACATCTTAAACAATGAATGAGACTTAAAAAGAAAACCCTCTTCATCAATAAACATACATACATACATATAATCACGCCTTTATCCCCGGAGGGTTAGGCAGAGGTGAATTAACACCCACATTTCACCAATCTGTATTCGGTCCCACGTAACAGGGGGTATACGGCAATAGGCTCCTATTGCCGTATTCCGGGCACTATTGTTGACTCGAGCCATGCATCTGAGGCTGAGTCTGGGCTGTGCGTATCTGTCTGATGTTGAAGTTAGCCCTATCCCTTAGTTGCCTTGTACAACACCACATGGAAAGAGAAGAGGTGGCCCAAATTCTACTCTGCCGGGAACCACGCGGCTTCATCAAACAGAAGTTAAAACAAAAGCAAAACTCAATAATGATTCTTAAGATATGAAAAAATGGGTTACCTATCTTAATCCCGAATTTTAACATTCCGAATATCATAATCCAGAAAACGTTTGGCCAATTTTTCATAATTCCAGTTTTTCAAATTCCGAAGTTTTATTTTCCATATAATCGCAACTTCGAATTTCATTTGCCCATTTATTCATTTGTACGACGTTTTATAATCCAGACGAACGAGTTTCAGACACATGAAATCTAAATGCACAAAATCCAGATGACCGTAATCCATATGCACAATAGCCCAATTTTTAAAACACAATTTTTTGAAATGCAATTTATTGATATCCAGTTAATTGATATCCAGACAAACAATATCCAGATTTCTAAACCTAAAACTAAACCTCATATGGCGTCTACTAACTACAA
Source organism: Eilema caniola (assembly GCA_949126895.1). Lineage (NCBI taxonomy): Eukaryota > Metazoa > Arthropoda > Insecta > Lepidoptera > Erebidae > Eilema > Eilema caniola. The sequence continues at coordinate 19,124,476 of OX421484.1, forward strand.
TTGGAGACCTACTGAACAAAACACACGTTGCCTTAAAAAACATATGTATGCATGTAAGCAAACAAGCATGCATGCAGGCAAGCTGGCAATCAAACCGGCAAGCATGCAGGCATGCAGGCATGCAGGCATGCATGCATGCAGGCAAGCAGGCAAGCATTAGTGTTGCTCTTCTCCGGCGCTGCGGGAAGTGCAGTCCTTCCGCCCTTGCGTAACAAAGTTCGGGCACCCATGCTCGCTTCCGCAGCTTCGGCTTGCTGGTCGCCTTTGGCGACCAGCCTCAGCCGTTCCAGCTCGCCCGGGCGCCCGAGCTTCGTTACTGCGGGCGAGGATTGCCCGCCCTCCGCGGGTGTGCGTTGTTTTATAGACAATTGTTTAATATAATTTCGTATAACAGAAAATGTTTCGCATAATTTCGTTTCATAGAATAATCAATATAGACATTATATTTAATTAATATAATTTTAAATCATTGAATTTTGTTTCATATAAAGTTAAACATTAGAATAATCATTTCATAGAATATCAAATCAACTATTCTTAATCATTATATTGTTTATTTAATAGAAACTTATTACAAAGAATAACATATTATCATATATATGGTTTTTATGAACTAAACAATTGATGCGTCTACAAGGTCGACGGAGCCCCGCTACGCGGGGCTCCTACATCTAGGTGGTTTATAAAAAAATAACCACGAAGGCCTAATGCGGGAGCTTCGCTACGCTCCGCTCCCGCATTAGCCTTCTAACCTAACCTATCCGAGTCGGGGTAATCTGAGTCGGGGTGTTAAAATTGTAAATGTTACAGTTAAAAATAAATGTGATTTGGAACATTATAAAGGTGGTTTAATATTCTTTAAAAAATAATTCTACAGTTTGATAAGTTTGTTAAACAAAAAAATGTGATTAAAAATTCGTTCAATTGTGTTTCTGTGAAATATGTTTCATTGTAGGAAATTGTTTTTGAAACAATAATATTCGAAATAAAAATATAAGAACCAAATATTATATGAAGCATTTTCTGTGAAATGAAATTCTATGAAATTTCTTTCTACGAAATAATGGGCTCCCCTCCCTCCGCGCCTCCGGTTCTTAAATAACACTCTAGTGTAGGGCAGACAAGTACCACGGCGAGTCGGGTCGGGTGTGGTACGCAGTGTTCACGAGCTCGCTTTCCTGATTCATTGATTATACCTGCATACAAAACTGTTCATGCATGACATGGAAAACAATAATTTAAACAAAATTATATTATATTTATAAGTCTTCAGGCTTTCATTATATTAAGTGAAATTATTTATGTCTTAAGTGAACGTTAGATTTTTTATTATTATATCAACCGTTACACACCCTAAATGAATCGTATAAATTTACTGATTTTTACTATACCTGTATATAGTTTAGCTGGAACACGATTTGTATGGGAACCAAATAAAAAGATTATGAAAATTTGGTAATAGTTTATTTGGAAAATGGTACGATGGGAAACAAAAAAAAATATTCTGAGAATCTGGTATAACTGTATTTGGATTATGACAATATGGAAAACAAAAAAATACTATTTGAAAACTTGGTTTTAGTGCACCTGGAAATTGATTCATCTGGGAAATGAAAAACGGAATTATAGAAAGTTGTCATTCATTACATCTGTCTTTTAAAAGTTCTACCAACCGTTTTCGGGGTTTTAAGATTCGGGTAACAGAAATTCGATATTTCAATAGGTTACCGAAAAAATGGTGTCGGAATTCGGATTCAAACGTGACTCCCCATAATTACGATGTTCTTAGTTTTGTTTCTGACACCCATGGAAAGTGATAGGGCCGGGCCCATTAATAAACGAGGCCATATCATTACAAACTATGATCGTACTGAAGACAATTGTTTTTTCGATAAAGCGATTCGTTTTATTACTGGTTACTTTCTAGTTTTGTAACAGTGTGGGAACATAACGAGTTACTAGCCTTGCGAATTGTGTTAGACTTTACACATAAAAGTGTTATCGGTTATGGTCTAAAGTTATAATATGACTTTTTTTTAAATACCTGCTCGTAAAAACTCTGTCACAAAAATGTTGCTGGGCCCCTATAGACATATCTACTATTGCAATCACCTGCCTAAAATGTTGGAGCCGTGCGTGTTCCAAAGTTTTTTATCTTTCCCTGTGCTTAGGTAACTGTCATCTTATGTATTTTCGCCACATTCACGTTGGTCACATTCCAGTCCTATGTGTGATAGCATTTAAATAAAGAATTTAAAGAAGTAATATACCCATTGAGTTATTTAATTAATATACCTAAGTAATATTATGCAAAATGAAAGTAATACAATTAGTTAATATTAAAGTCAACTGTATATTTACTGTATTGTATGATGTACAGTTAAATCCAAATACTATTGATAGTGATAATGATCATGACAGTTTAAATAAAAGCTTTATCTTCTACAATGACAGCACGGAAAATCTCTGTTCTAATAGGGTCGTCAGCGCACACGTTCATAGGCCACGGTAACCACTTTTCACCAGGTGGGCCGTGTGTTTGTCTGCCACCTAAGTTTTATAAAAAAATACCTCGAAAGTAATAATTCATCGATCGAATTCGGATGTACGGCAAAATTGAGAATTCAACGACGCGTCCTTACAGAAACCAATATTTTAAATTGATAAATCGTGCAATAACAACTCATATAACTAATTCAATTTGTCATACTCTACGATGTTACAAAGATTATGTTATATAAGTCTTCAGGCTTTATGTTAGGTTTGTGTTAGGATTATGTTGCACGTTACTGGTAAGTATTGATATATGAAGATAAAAAATTGCACCAGCTCATATTGGACGTGCCGTAGTTTTTTTAGTCTTAATCTTAATTATGATGGCTATTATACTGACAGACACATAAAACAATAAGTAGTTTGTCATAGTAGGCTAAAATCTATAATTTTATTTTACGGTCTAAAAACTTTGGGCGCTCTTGAAATTTTAACAGCTGTTTGTATTGGCAAGCATCCTCCATGAAAGAATTTATAGAAATTTCACCATTATGGAGTAAAATACGTAATTTGCCCGTGGAAAGGCGAAAAAGGCCGCTAGTCTTTTAACAAAAATGTCACTCACCTGTTCAACAATGTTTCAATAAGATGTGCAGAATGCGGCAATGCCTCCACCAGCAAATCTATCGGCAACTCTGAAGCCACTCCTTGGAGTACTCCAGGGCCAAGCCTCGACAAAATGGCGGCTGCTTCCCTGAACTGCCTCCCTTCTGCCAGCAACAGGACACGTCGCAGCGCCAGGCGAGGTGACGTGTACGTATTCTTCTCCCTCTCGCGCTCACGGCGAATTCGCTCTCGACATTCGTTCATCTTTTTGGTTCGAGTTCTTGTGATAACACTAGCCCATTGTATGGTTAGGGTGTCCCCATCTGCGACAAGTAAAAGAAAATATGATTAGTATGGAATAAACTCTGTATTCTTTCAAATAATAACAAATCTAGAAGGTTTGCAACATGACCACATATCAAAACGTACACTTCGCAAAATAACAAAATTTTTTCCACGGCGATAAATCCCTCTCAATGAAATTACAAGAAAACATATTTCTCTTTTTCCTTCTGTAAATGACAGATTTAAGACGTGATCTGGATGTCATTGAAGGCTTAGGACACCGTTAAAACTGTCACCAGTTCATCTTGAAACCAAGTAATATTGATAAGCTTTAATAGCAATAAACCATATTAATCAACTTTTGTACTGATTACATGAAAAGAATATCTTAGTTAAACACGTAGTAAGGCCATTAGTAACATTTGTCAATGGTGTCCTTTTAGAAGTAATTCACACCAATCTTTTCAAAATACAAGCATACTTAGAAGGCAATGTGAATTGACCACCGCGCGTGGGTACACGCCTACTGCCATAGGTACCTACTTGTGGTAGACACTCAAGTTGGTATAATTTATGTGGTAACCAATGGTAATTTAATTTACAGCTTCGGTGATAGAGTTGAGAATAAGAAATAGTTTGAGGACAAATTTCGGCTTTCATAGGGTTCAATACTGAACAATTGAACTAGTTGGTTGAGTTAGGAGTAGCGCAACAGTAGACACTCACCTATATGGGAAAGTATACCTTTCAGTCAAATAAGTTCACACCGGTCTATTAAGCTAAGTTATGTTTACCAGATAAATCACCGAGATAATAAAAAATCTGGAGATACAATAAGCATAAATATTCGTTTTGTAAAGAAAAGTGTAGTTTACCTAAATAAATAATAAGCTTTAGAATATAATATTAAAGTTATAACGCAATGACTCCATAACAAACCATATTTACAATTATTTAAAACTATCTCTTATGTCACTTAAAAATTGAGGCCATAAAAGATAAGTAACAAGTCTTTCACGTACTTTTCATTCTAATTCTATATCAAGTTATTATATTTATCACTAAAACGTTGCTGACCCAGAGACCGAACCTGTTATAGTGCAGTCTAACTCGCGTTAGAACCAAGATGTCGCGGTCAGAGATACCGTTGTTTAGATTAAAATTAACAACAAAAAGTAGTAAACCTCTCCATTTGTTGTGATTGACGTGAATGATAGAATTGTCATGCCAGCTTAATAGTGCTGAAAGACATAATAGGTTGTAAACGGCATTTGTAAGGGCACAAAGCGAGGCGTATTAAGGTAGTAAGTAGGCGCGAGACCGGTGTGACAGTGTTGTACCCACAGAAATATTATCGATAATATTTCTGTGGTTGTATCATTAAAAAAAACAATATAACGGGGACAATATAATCTTAAGGAATTCCAATACTCCGAAATAAAATTCTGTGTTTCATTTACATTTAGACAAATTTTATTGCGAATCTGCATACTGTAATGGGTGACAAATGTGCCCCGCGCGACTAATCTATACATTTTTGAGGGGGGGAGAGACTACTGTAGTGGTAGGTAATACCCGAAATAAAAAATGTATGCCGAATTTTAATAACATTAGATCAGTAGTCTAGGCGTGACAAGGTAAGACAAAGGTCCATAGATAGTATTATTGTGGTTAGACAGACAGATAGTAAATTTAAAATATTAGTAGGAATGGATAAAAAATAGACCTACTAAATAATTCATGAATGAAAATATTCGTAAATTCCGCGGCTGTCTCAAACTTAATAAAATTGTATAGTTCATTATTTTTATTATACATTCGCGCACGTAAATGTTAAATGCTAACAGGGATAGATAAGCCTATCATTTCTATACTACTTAGGTGGCAGACAAGCACAAGGCCCACCTGATGGAAAGTGGTTACCGTAGCCTATAGACGTGTGCAACACCAGGGGCGTCACACTCACGCTGCCAACCCTGTAAGAACAGGTAGTTCCTGTGCCGTCAGTGTAGAAGATAAAGCAGAACTTCTTCCCACTGACAGCACAAAAACTCTCCAGTGAGCTCTGGCTACCCTACTCACCGCCGGGAACACAACCCGAGGTTATTATGACCGCGGTATTCTGTAGGGCGGAGGTACTTCCCCGGTCGGACAGCTAAATTCGACGGAAATACCGTCGTGTTCTACCTCCTACCGTCTACTACCGTCAACTACTTATGGTTCCTTTCAACTTAATATTCATAGTCTGATAAACGTAACTACTACTACTGTGTCCACGCTGGCCAGGCGGGTTGGTACAGGGTTTTTCTTTGAAAGAGTTCGTTAGGATTGTATCGTTTGTATATCTTACCGCTAGTCGCCTCTTACGACAGCAATCGGATGAGATGGGGTGGTGATACTTATCTTCTTTTTCCGTCACCACACGGATGGTTAACTAATAATTGCAGGTGAAAAACAAAAGCACTCACTCCGGCAGCTCTTATTTTGTTTATTTGTTTTACTCAGCTACACAGGTGTGCAGAATGAAAGTGCTTTGTGATGAGGAATTACTAATTCCGATGCAGTTGTAATAAAAGTAAAACACCTGGTAATTGTGTAATCTGTTCGCAACAAGTCGAACAAAACATCTGTAGACGGAGGTGTAAGTCCAGCGTTTAATGTTACGTAAGGAGTTTAATAAACTTAAGATATAGCAGACCAGAGGCATAAGTGAATGTAGGATAACCTATAGAGCAAAAAAGTTGCATATTCAGATCCGCATAGGTTACGAGTATGTAACATAACGAAAACGATCACTTACTGAGGTGAGAATCAAAAATTACATGTGCTCTCGATAGAAATGCTGTTGCGGATCAATCGCGCATGTTTGTATGCATTTATGTATTATACTTCTTGTGTATCTTCTTAAATTACAGTCTCCATATTAATATACCTACAAAAGACCTTGCGCTTTTGTTTTTTTTTAATTTCTCTTTGCTTACTCTGGGTTTGTCTATAGAGAACTCAACTTTGTCTTATGCTTACCTTTGTACATTCCATCTTATTATCACTACATAATATATAACAAAGTCGCTTTCTCTGTCCATCCCTTTGTATGCTTAAATCTTTAAAACTACGCAACGGATATTGATGTGGTTTTATAAGTCTTCAGGCTTTCACGGCCGGCGTTGCATGTAGAATATACTGCTTCCGGGCTGGTTGGCCGTGGTCCATGTGAAACTTGCGTTCCAGACGTTTCGTCGATCACTGCGGTCGACATCTTCAGTGGCGCAGGGCCGGGCGACGACAACTTCGGAGACCTTGCCTCGCCGGCGGCTGACGTGCGAGTGGCCACTCGCACGTCAGCCGCCGCAAGTTTCACATGGACCACGGCCAACCAGCCCGGAAGCAGTATATTCTACATGATGTGGTTTTGTTTAATAGATAGAGTGATTTAAGAGGAAGGTTTATATGTATTATACAAGTTTAATATAGTTGAGGGTGCAGCGGTAACGCGATCTGATGCCACGCGGGTAGAAAAATATTGGCGGTACGAAGTTCACCGGGTCAACTAGTACTGTATAAATCTCATTTATGTGTACATTAAGGAATGAAATAAATATTGCATACAAATCCATATTTCATGCTAATATTAGTACATAAATGCATTAGAGCTTGGTAAAGTGTACCTCATATTGAAAAATAAACGGAATTAAGAGGTTCAAAAAGCGGATGAAACTATAAAAGTTGATATAGATATAATTTTTTGTTTGAGTCGGTCTAGGCGAAACTCGAGCCCGCAACCTTTCCCTAACAGGGGGACTACTCTGATCAGTGAGCTACCAGACTACGCCCGAATTAATCCAAAGTTCTACTTATATCCGCCTTTGAGGCGACCGTGGAGCCGTCTGCCAATATTTTTACGAACTATCGGAACCAATGAAATTTTTCCTGTCTGCATCGGTTTGAAATTTAGCATGTAAAATGCTTTAAAAATTTCGTTATTTTCGGGGATAACCTGATGAAATTTGGTTTACTGATCAAAGCTTGGGAAAGGACATACCTATCGCGACAAATTAATGCAACGTTTTTTTTGCAATAGCTGTTTACTAGAATGTATTGTTTATACAATATACCTACTCTTTGTTATCTAATACTAAATTACATTGCTACACTCATAAAAAAAAATATGACATTATACGTAATTTAAAATTTGTGCCTATAATTATAAGCACATATTTTAAGTCACACGAAATATGTAATACATATAATTAATTATATTATACGAAATAAAGTAGCATATCGTCTTACGCGTATTTTTTCTCTTGAATTAAATCTATTATGCTAGGTAGGTATGTAGTAGATTCTAGTGTTTTCTTTTTTTGGTTTTTGAATCAATTTGGTGACGACAAAAATAAGCACGTACCATAGTAATAAATAACATAATTTTACAGATTTGAGTCATTTAACTAATTTTCCATCGGTGGTAACATTTAATTATGTTTTATAATGCTTATTAATTCATTTATTCCGTTCTATATGTACTACTAGGTCATTAGTATTTAATGAATATCTATAAGTAAACGTGATCTCAACAATAAGTACAAAAAATAAAATACTATGTACCTTAATTTAATTTAATTTATCTACTTATAATTACAGTTACATCACCATATTTAATTACAGTGGTAAAAAATAAGTAAGATATTCAGATCCCTATGCGGTTACGGGTATGTAACATATCGAAAATGAACTAAGTCCATTTAGGTTCCACTATTAAAATGACTAAAGTTCATTAGGGTCAAATGTAATGAAATAATGTAATAACTCCGACAAAAATATACCATTCCCGTTTTATATTTTCGAGATCTACTCATCGACATACCCATTTACCTATCCATCTACCAGTTTGTGGAGGTCTGGTCATATATTGATGAAAATGACATGACATGTCGAATTCGACAACACGCTTTACCAAAATTAAATAAAATTAAAAAACTATTTCAAGTGAAAGAATTCTTATGCCGTATTCTAGGTCTATGTACGACTCAGCCAGTATCAGTTTTGGCTGAAGTCTGCAATTTACCAGTGTCTAGTTTTAGTACAGACATTTTAGGACACGACGGTATTTCCGTTCAATTGAGCAGTCCGACTGGGGAAGTACCTCCACCCTACAGAATACCGCGGCCGTAATAACCTCGAGTTGTGTTCCCGGCGGTGAGTAGGATAGCCAGAGCTCACTGGAGAGATTCTATGCTGTCAATGGGAAGAAAAAAGGCTATTCCTGCAGTGTCTTCTACACTGACGTCACAGAACCTCTCTGTGTTTAAAGGATCCACAACACGAGTGTGACTCCCCTGGTGTTGCACACGCCCATAGGCCATGGTAACCACTTTCCATCAGGTAGGCCGTGTGCTTAGCTGCCACCTCAGTTTTATAAAAAAATGCATCTAGTTTTAGTACAGACAACTCTATAATTAACTGGAATGAAAATTCATTGAACGTAAATCACCTGTGCATTCATAAACTGTAAAATTTATGACTGAATACCGGTATAGAATACTAGACACTGACAAACCGCAGAATTCAGCCAATAGCTGTTTCTCCAGCCATCACAAGATATTGACCTTTTAGCGGCCATTGTTACTGGAGCATCGTGACTCGCGAGCTCCGAACTGTATGTGTGTTTGTGTGTCCGGTGGTCCGTTACTCCGGTAACACCTCTCTAACACCGCAACACCAACTGTGAATCTTGAGACCAATGTGACAGATTCAAGTACAAGGCCGCTACCATCTGTCGAAGTGGCCTAAATGTAGACCTTAGAAGATTTTGTTTTTTTACTCTAGTTTTCTTTTTATTTCTTTAGCAGAATCTTTTTCGAATGTCTATTCCCTGCCATATGAATAGCTCAATAAGTTTCTTATATTAAAAGTGTAACACTCACCGGGATATTTACCATGTTTTTTGTGTCTATTAAGTAACCGATATTCATAAATAATCAGCTTCTACTTCAAAGTACCATTATAGGGAACCAGCACTTACCCATAAGGTCTACACAGAGTTTGGACAAGGTGTAACATTTACACACAGCATACAATTTTGCTATAAATACAAATTTTGCACTATACACCACATAAAATTTTCACAAAGTATTTAAACTGCGCGAGAGAATCAGTTCTGTATGTCACCTCCTCTAAACAAATACCGTTTAAATTCCGACTCAAAATGAACATGATACCTAATGGTAAGAGACTGTCTCCAAACACTAAACGAATTAAAATGAAACCTCAGATCTGACTCACGCTCATAACCGCAAATTATTGTTTAATTAGAATTTACAAAAATAAACAAAGTGACTTTCTTTGAGAGTCGTTCTCACGTCACTTTTAGTACTGTTTGTTATATAATCCGCACTAGAGGCTACATACAATACACATTTAAAACTACACAATATAAAATTAAAAAGTGAAAATATATACACTTGTATGAAGTAGCATAAATTTTCACTTTTTTATTTTTATATTTATATTTTCTCTGGAAGGTGAGAATATTTGTATGTACATGTCGCCGCCAACTAGCATAATTAGCCGTTTAATTACCTGCCTAGGCAGTTAACTAATCGGCGCCATTTAATTAACGGCCTGAATGGTGTTCAGCTATTTAATTAAATGGCTAGGCAAATAGCTTGGATCGATGACGTTTAACTAGCCATTTAATTAAACAGTTAGAAAAATGACATATTTCTGCATGGTTATAAAAAAAATAACCATGAAAGCTTAATGCGGGGGCTACGCTCCGCTCCGCTCCCGCATTTGCCTTCTAACCTAACCTAACCAAGTCGGATTGCGCAGTTATCACATTAAACCTATCACAAATTTTCTGTTAATACACCTCTGTCTACCCCCTCGAGGATTTTCAGGTGTGAGTATATGTATGTATGTATGTAATTTTCTATCTTATTTCGAGGTAGCGCCCGATCTTACGAGTGGCCAGTCAGGTTATTAAATGATGTAATAAACGAGATGGCTGAATATTGTTCAGGCCGTTAATTGAATGGCGCCGTTCAATTAACTGCCTAGGCAGTTAATTGAACGGCTGATTAAGCTAGTTGGCGGCGACATTATACATATGTGTAAATACATACACATACATAATTACTCTTACCTTTCTCCCTGCTGAGAGATAACATAATACAATCATTAAAAGTCTCGCCAGTTTCGGGTTCATCTGGTCTGACATTTTTTCAAAGTATTACAAAGGCATCCGATAAAATTATGTATATTTCAGGTAGGTTACAAATATCAACTCACTAGCTCCCTGACATATCTTTATATCATTTAATTGGTCATTAGTTCCACGTGGTTTGGGCATCAGCCTTACCAGCTTGTAACCACATAGTTTTTCTAACCACAAAATATTGCATGATACGCTTGTTTACTACCGAACTAGTATAAAAAATCTCACTACGATTTAAATACAGACGCCTGACAACAAACACGAGTCTCACATAATGGCCGTTCTCTAAACCTACAAAAAGCGCATTAAAATTCTCGAGCTATCTAAACTGCACCTATTTAAGTCATTAATATCGTCACGACGCTAAAAATTCTAGAATAAAACGTTCGTGTAACAATTTTCAATGTACGCGGAGAATTGTAAATACCAGTTTGGCTGTTCGTCAGATGTATTAGACACAGCGGTTACAGTATTAAGGTGACATTTTAGCATATTGGCCACTTTGGTTAAAGTTTAACCGTTTGCCTAAAATGGACACAACGGCATTTCCGCCCTAATTGCAGCAGACCGACTGGGGAAGTACCTCTGCTCTATAGAAGATGACGACCATAATAACCTCATGTTGTGTTCTCAGCGGTGAGTAGGGTAGCCAGAGCTCACTGGAGAGTTTTTGTGCTGTCAGTGAGAAGACCAAAGGCTTGTCATACTTTGTATTCTGCACTGACGGTACAGAGACTCTGTTCTTGCAGCCCGAGTGTGACTGCCCTGTTGTTGCACAAGTTCATAGGCCACGGTAACCAGTTTCCATCAGGTGGACCGCGTGCTTGTCAGCCACCTAAGTAGTATAAAAAATCCATACGGAGGTCAAAGTCCTCCTATTGGTTTTGTTTGTTATGTCGGCTTTTCCAGGATCAATTGTCATCTGACTTTTGTCTAGCAGATCAACGAGCAGGTAAGCTTGACTTAGTTCCCAAAAGGACTTGGTTTCCTGCACCCTAAGACTAGAATTTTCTTATTTTTTACTAGCAGTTCAAGACATTATTGTAAAAAAATAGGGCCCTATATCAATAACTTTAATCATTTCAGTGAAAAAATGAAAACTAGAGATAATCGGGCAGTGAAACTAGCTAGTTGTTAGCTAAATAGGTAATATTCTAGAGTATTCCAAATCATAGGTTTCCCATTTCCCAATAACTTTCGCGTCAGTGAGAGAAAACACCCGCACAACCTGTCGCCCGGGAAGCTTTCATCACTGCTAATGGCTATCGTTTCTACGAGCTATGGTAATAAAATGTTCAAACTGCTCCGAAGGTACGAAGTGGTATTACTACATACATCAAGTTTTTCTTATATTGAAGGTGACGATCGGCTGCTGGTATTTTAATAACATGTTTCTCTGTAAAACTGTCAGTCGAAAGTAATGAACGATGTATGTATGTCGCCGCCAACTAAGCTCTTCAATTAACTACCTGGCGTCATTCAATGAACGGCCTGAATGGTATTCAGCCATTGCATCAAAAGGCTAGGTAAATAGCTTGGATCGATGACTTTTAATTACTTGCCTAGCCATTCAATCAAACATCTAGAAAAGTGACTTATTTCTGCATGGCTATAAAAAATAACCACGAAGGCTCTGCTCCACTCCCCCTTTAGACCGTCTAACCTAACCTATCCAATTCGGATTCCGTAACTTTCTCAATTAAGCTATCACTAATTTTCTGTAATTTTCTGTTATTTCGGGGTGGTGCCCCATCTTACCAATGGCTTAAGCATTAGCCAGCCATCTTATTAAATGTTGTAATAAACGTTACAGCTGAATATCATAGCCTAGGCAGTTAATTAAACGGCACATTAAGCTAGATGGCGGCAATATGTACCGACACAGATATTGGAAGAATTTGAAAATTTCTTATTCTCATATCTATTTCGTAAGGCGCTACATCACTTTGCCACCATTGAGTTGATCTGCCCCCAAGACAAGTAACAATTCGTTGACCGGCATTGTAGACTAAAATGATGAATGTATGGGATTGACACGTAGGTATTTTAAAGTATTGCCGCTTGTCTGGAGGGGCTGGTGATGGAGCTGGAGATGCTTCCATCGTTATTTTATAATATATACTTATATCTATCTACTAGGAGCGTATGGCTCCCGGATTTCACTTCAACCAAGTTAAAACTCCTTATGGATTAGTACTATTTTTTAGTAATTTCATGACGGTCCTCAGAACAGCATAAAAATTGAAAATGCTACACAGTGGAGCGGTATAAGGCACAATTAAAGTAAAATCGGGTCCACGTCTTATCTGTGCGACTACCGTTCATCGCTTTATACTTAATTCGCGCCTTAGCTAAGCGCTAAGAATCTGTAACAATATTAGCGAGAACTTACAAGGATGCAGTTACCTTGTGACGCTTTCGTTCACTGTTTCACCCAAGTCAGTAACATATATAACACACCGATACAGAATAATTTTAGTGAAATTTATCGCGATTTATTTGATGTTAATAATATTTACTTTGAGGTGCATGAACAGAATCGAGGCTGCACCGTCACGTCATCGACTTGAAATGACCAAGTTTAAACGCCCATTACTCTTCTCTAGTCATAGTGTGTTTGATTGCGCAAAATGAACGACAGGAGCCGTTATTGACATATTACTTACTAAAGACAGCTTTAGGATTGCGATCTCTAAGCACATAACGCTGACTCGATGAAATTAAGCGCGGAAATGCAAGGTCATTGCACTTATACTGCGACCAGCCCTTCTTGACAAATGGCAATACGTTTATACAATAGAATAGGTTAACCAATGTATGGGATTGATATACGTTGACTACTGTCATAAACGTTAAAATACCTGTTCAATTCCATACATTCATTCTTCTATTATGATATTACTAGCTTTTGCCCGCGGCTCCGCCTGCGTGGATGTCGATTATCGCTATAATATCGATTATCGTTATAAAGAGATTTAACGGGAAAGAGTAACAAACATCCATTCATTCATTCATCCATACTTACAAACCTTCGCGGTTATAATATTAGTAGATTAATTCGCCGGCTAACGAATATCTTGCTAGTAAGTTTGTTTTGTTTTTTAAATATAATTATTCACCAAAATTAAGTCCTAGTATACCCTCTAACGCTTTACTTCGGTAATTTAATGGACAGGATTTGAACCCGAGACCTATAACTCCTTACTAACTTAGCTACCCTACTTATAAAATTATCGTAACTTGAAATTTTGGTATCATAAAACCAGCAGCTCCATTATCTATTAATTAACGTATTGCAGTCTATTGCTGGACAAAGGGCTCTCCCAATGTTGAAAGGCAATTGGCCTACTGTATCCACGCTGGCCAGACAGGCCACGGGTTGGCACAGGGCTTTATTTTGAGTATTCCTTCTCTCGCAGTGATTTGCCGCTAGTCGCTTCTGACGACCTTTGGATAAAAGGGGTTGATGATACCTTTTCTTTTTACGTCACCAATATCAAATTCATTGATCAAAATCAAAGTAGTCAAAAATAAATGTTTAAAAATTATTAAAAGAATCATTCATTGGTTCTTTTAATCGCATAGTTCTTAAGAATATTGGTATACACACTCCACTGTCGCATCAAAGACAGATAAAGAAGGAGAAATTTGAATTAGTTAGGGCGAGGGCTGGTAGCTTAGTGGTCAAAGCGAATACTGGGGGCGAGTCGGGGACCGCGTGGTCCCCTCTCCCGAGGAGGGCCAAACCGAGAGGGATGGCCCTGGGTCAGCCGGGGTTCGAGGGATATGTCGCACGACAACCTCACGTTCGGTCTAGCACTACGACCCACAGACGGCGTGTGGTTTAGTCGGTTCGAGTCCGACATAACCTCCCTCTCCGGTTCCGGAGTGGGAGAGGGGTATCCGTAGGGATTTCCCGCACGTAAAAAAAAGAAAGTGGTCAAAGCATTGCCCCTGTAAAGAAAGATAGCGGGTTCGAATCCCGCCTAGACCAATTATTTTTTTATTAATAACGGGCCTAAAAAGATGTTCATAACTGCATTTGCTGACTGACCTACTTAACTGTAGGATACAGACAAGATAATCTAGAACACACTGTAACACTACACCATAGTGACACTTAACCAGACAGATCAAATGACCTGCGCAGGGACACCTAATCTCGCTACTCACTGGATGCAAGGAGAAACACATTTTATCATTTAGGTCACTCTTATCTACCCTCGTGGTGGCCATCTTGGAGGTCTCACAGGGTCAGTCAGGGGTGTGAGGCAAATGTCTTGAGGTCCATTTTTTTAAAGAATATTAGCAACCGACATTACTAATTTTCTCTCAAACTCCTCCAACTTAATTAATTAACCAATTACTTGTGCTAGGAGTGGGTTTACGTCGATAGTGTAATGGTTAGAATTCGAACCCGGGACCTCTCGATCGTGAAGCCGATTCCTTAACCACCCAGCCACAATTCTCTAGCATCTGAAGAACGGTGTAGTATTAGTCGGTTCGAATCCGACATAACCGCCTTAGCCAGACGGCTGACGTATCCACTGGGATTCCCTCACAAAATAAGGTCACACTTATCCAACTATGCTTCTACCATGGCGAGTGTTCTGATGAGCTCTCCCAGTTAGTCCTACCCTCTCTGTCTAGGTTTAGAACATCACGTGCAGGACATAGATGTCACCCTCATGTTGTGCAAACAATACCATCAAGAACTTTTCTTTGCCGCACCATAAAATCTTGGAACTCTTCACCAGACGTGTTTCCTTCTTCCTACAATCCAGGGTCCTTAAAGCAGGACGTCAAAAAGCATCTGATGAGGTCGTCAAGCCGTCAACCATTATAACATTGTTGGTATCTATACGGGTGACTCTCTTTTCTGAGACTTTAACTTCCCTGCCTTTAGCTTACCATCAAACGAGGTGGAATCATATTGCATGTCCAATTAGAAAAATTCCAAGTAATTCCCCAATTTGAATCAATCGTTTAAGTCGAATTCAGCTCGTAACCTCATCAGTATCAATTGAAATGGTCTCGCGTGATCTTCGAGGCATTTATATACTGCATTAGAAAACTACTAAAAAACGTCTAATGTTGACTACTGATTTTTCATATAGCAGACGTACGATGTTCGCGCCGGGGAATCAAACTCGTTACCTTGATCGCTATCGAGGCGCGACATTCAATGGAGCGATAATTTGTTCTTACTAATTACTCAGTGGTAACGATTGGAAAGATTTTTCTGTTTTTTGTTATGGTGGTGACTGTACTTTTTATTTGAAGATTAAATCCTACAATTTCCTTGATAAAAATTATTTGTGTATCATTGTGTTTCATAAACAATTGTTTTTCCTATTTTCTCCGGTCTTCTTACTTATTTAAGGATGATATAGTATGTATTTTTAGACAAAATTTTGAATTTAATTTAAAAACAAAATAAATTATAAAAAAATAGTAAATATTAAACACTCACAATAAGAAAACGGGACAAATCCAGACAAAAATCCGATACACAAGTACACTCGAGTACAGTTTCAAATCACAGTACACCAACACAAAAATAATTAAATTATTGACTTGATTAATTTAATTAATTAAGAATATGACGTCGATGTGCGTGTGAACGATAGAATGACCGCGATGCGCGTGCGATGCGCGCGGGTAAGCAACCACGAGTGATGGGAAGCTTACTCTCCGGCTGTGGTCGCGAGAAAGCTTTTGAATATCATCATTCTAAAGGTAGTCACGCCAAAAATTAATCAATATTTTTAATGTACCCATTACTGGTGTCTGTAAATATTATTGGTATTGATTCAGCTGTCGTATTTTAAAACAATTAAAGCATTGTTTGCATTCTGAATATGAGTAACTCAGTGTGTCAGACTTGGTATGGACATTTGGCCTGTACGCATATTTACGTTACCATATAGATTGCAATAATATTATGCTGAATGATAATTGCAGTAACAAATAACTTGACATGTTCACTGAAATGCAATGCGGTGCGTAATGTTATTTCAGATATATAGAAGAAAAGGCAGTAAGAAGAAAGTAGAAAGAGTAGAGTGTTGAAACATACAGTGTAGGCTAAGTAAGTAACGCTGAAACTTCATAACTGACATGAAGCATGAAGCCTTTCGCTGGACTTTTTTTTTATTCATGCACAAGTACATAAGCGGACTTAAAGCTACGGGCTTTCTCTACCAGTCAATCAAGGGTAGGTCTTAATATAGATTCTGATTCATAATTCAGATTCGGATAATAGTCCAGTGAAGATGAAGAGAAAAGAACTCGGCGCCGATGGGTAAGGTTATGGTTCAGTACATCGCACAAGACTGACTGCCTTATTTTGGGACAGTTTTGCTAGCGTCGCAACTTTCTGTGGCCTCCAGATTACCGGTGGCTTTGATTTTCGCATAATGTGTATCCAGCTAAACACAATATATACTCGCCCTATGAGTTTCGCCTCGAACACGAAATTCCTTCACAATTCGTCCCATATTTTATTCCTGTTTCGCCTCGAAAGCAACTTTAATATTATGAATGTTGATGAATGAACATTTCATATCAAATAAATTAAAGCTAGTTTTATAAACATTAGTGCTTTTCCAGCCTGGTTCCTTCTCGTAAACGTTTTGCCATAGCGACAGGTGGTCTCTGCGGTTTCCGCTCCGAGTTCCCATGCGACTTGATTCATGACCGATGATTACCGATGACTGCCGATCATTGCCGAGCAGTGGCCGAACATGACGCGTACATAATGCATGTTTGTAAATAAAATACTATGGTGGTTATTTATTTGTTCATTAAAGTTGCTTTACAATAATTACACCGACACAATTTGTATTTATATTATTTTTTGTACCAATAAAGATATTTAAATAATATCTCAGTGTTCATTATTCGTATGATTGTGATAGTGATTGTGATATTCCAAATAAGGACAAAGATATCATGAGCCGCTTAATACCAAATATTCATACGCAAAAAATATGATGGCCCGTGTGCTCATTTGCTACCTTGGTAGTGAAAAACATCGTAGGTACTAATGTTACTGCTTTCAAACTAAATATTAATTGTTTCTGAAACTAGCTATTGCCCGCAGCTCCGCCTGCGTAGTAGTTGAAGGCGGAATAGAATAGAAAGCTAGGATGAAGAAGCATGAAGAAATCCACAGCTGGACATACTCCTCTCCAAATATGCGCCACTATCAATCAATCAATTAGCCTAACAATCAATCAATTAGGCTATTGCATTCTACTGCTGGCCATAGGCCTCTCCCAAAGTGCGCCATTTCTGCGATCCTCCGCCTTCTTCATCCAGTCTGTCCCAGCCACCTTCTTAAGTCGTTAGGAGGCCCGGCCCACCTTCCGTTCGCCTTCTCGCGGTGTCCACTCTAGGACTCGTCTGCTCCAGCGGCCATTGGTGCTTCGACAGACGTGGCCAGCCCATTGCTACTTCAGCTTGCTTATTCTACGAGCTATGTCGGTAACTGTACTTCTTTGTCCGATGGCCTCGTTTCGATTTTTTTCCTTCAGAGAAACTCCAAGTATAGTTTACTCCATAGCCCGCTGTGTGACTTTTAGGTCATTTACTAGCCCCACCGTCAGTATCCACGTTTCGGCACCGTAAGTCATAAAATGGTCTAATAAAGAAACCAAAAATAAATAATAATATGTAATAACAACCTCAATATTCGACATTAAACGAGCCGTGAAGCCTCTGTTATATAAGTATGCTTTAAAACAATTCAACCTTAGGCGAAGGTCGCCATATTAAACTCGCAGTAAACATTGGACTTAATTATTTAGTTTAAATTACTCGTAATTCATAACTGTGAGGCTTCCTCGATCCGGTGTTTATTAAACAATAAATTGAAGTGTAAGGATGAGGTTTCACTTCAGCGGAACGGAGTGTGTGAGGCTTTACGCAATTACGAAACAAAAACATACGGAGACGTGTGTTTTGGTATCTATCTACTATTTTGGGTGAGATATCAATACTTATTAAACACAATAGATTTGTTCCCGGTAGAGTACAATAGGATCATCCCTTCTCTTCAGTGGGAGTATTAAAAGGTGACTAAGGGATAGAGGCTGTTTTCCATTCGCAGTTAACATACAGCCCAAGAAAAAGTGCCCACTAGCACGGCAATAGGCTGATAGTAACGTGGGTGTTAAAACACCTCTGCCTGGCCCTTCGGGCATTTACAGGCGTGAGTATATCTGCATCTATACTACTATTATAAAGAGGAAAGATCTGTATGTTTGTAATGAGTAAACTTAAAAACTAATGTGCCGATTCCAAAAATTCTTTCACCATTGGAAGGCTAGATTCACCCTGAGTAACATAGGCTATATTGGATTACCACGGGAACGTTTATACCACCCGTGGGAAGCCGAGCGGATCGCTAGTGTTATATAAATCTATGAATGGAAAATAATCACATAAAAGATTAATTTCATGCATGACATCTTGAAGAGCATAATTTGACTTTGCATTTGTAACTTACATTAATCTAGTTATTTAATTTGATGATATATATCTGATTATATAATAATTATGTAAATTACTGATTTAAATTTGTAAAACTAACTTTGAGTTTAAGTTATTTTTTATTTCTAAGTAAGTATTTACTGGTTGCTCCTACGGTGAAGAGCAAACGTACACTTACTACTTCAGTTGTAGCTAAACAATAAATCAGAAAGATGTTAGTATCTTTTATAACCTCAACAACAGAATAAATTATAATGTCTACTACCCTCAGCACCAGTGTGAATGAGCAGTGTGAAGGTCTATCGGCCAAGCCATTAGGTTAGGGTTACAGAATTTCTATAGTTAGAGGTGATAATTATTTTTACCGTAAAATCAATCACTATTTCGGAAAACCATGGACATTCGACAGAACATACCTAATACAATATTCAACTGCCATTAGCCCGACAGAATATTTTTGACAACACTACTTCGATAAAACCTTACTTATCTCTGTATCAACGGAGTATACCATAGCTTTTTTTTATACAACTTAGGTGGCAGACGAGCACACGGCCCGCTTAATGGAATGTAGCTACCGAGGCCGATGGACGTATGCAACACCAGGGGCATCATACTCGTGCCGACTCTGCAAGAACCATGTAATCTAAGAAGGGTTACATTTCATAATAGGATTATACTATGAAAGGTGGTAACTATACCTAATTGCACATCCCTGTATGCTATTTATACTTTTAGCTTAACTTTAAATCAAATAATAATAATTCAATAATAATTTCTGTGCTTGAACCAAACGGTTTGGCGCGCGACGATGGCAAGAGACCGGATGGTATGTCATTAATGCCTTGGAGAATGGGTAGGACTCTGGTGTGGGACGCAACTTGCGTCGACACCATTTCCCCTACTCATTTACCTGGCACGGCTGGCTGTGCTGGTGCTGCTGCAGCTTCTGCAGAGGCTCTTAAGCGGCACAAATACTCCACTCTCATTGGAGATTATGAATTTGTGCCGTTTGGAGTCGAAACGTTTGGGCCTTGGGGTCCGAGCGTCCGCAATCTCTTTAGTGAGATTGCGAAGCGTATGGTCGACGCTTCTCGTGACCAGAAAGCTGGCCTCTTTTTAGGTCAGAGATTAAGCATTGCCATACAACGTGGCAATGCTGCCAGTCTTCTGGGAACACTTCCACAAGAGACATGCGATGCAGATCAATTCCACGACGCATTTTAATTTTTAGTTTTCTTTTTAGTAGTGTGTAATTATTTAGAAATGTAGTTTTAAAACCATTGTTATGTAAATATTAGTTCAAATAATTAATATGTATGTACAATAAAAAATATTACCTCAACTGTACTTCGCAATACAATCGAATAAAGCTGGAAAAATAAAAAATATAAAAAATAAATAAATCTTATAACAATGTAGAACAGAAAACTAGAGAAACTTCTGCCACCTAACCTTATCTGCTCCGTTACACCATTTCAAATGTCAAAAAAACAAAGTTATGTCACCCTCGCGTCCGATCGTGATAGCCAGTGATAAGTCGAGTACATCTCACTAATGTACATTTAAGAGGTGCATTAAGCCCAGATCGCATGCCACTGGAAATTATGTTACGTGGAACTGTGAGTACGCCTGAGTACTTGTAAATATGCGGGAATGCGATCATGTTTTGGGTTAAAAGTTAATGTACTTATGTAACGTCTCGATTAAGCTTAGGCCTGTGAGTATATAACTGTGATTATTACGGTTAATGTAAGGTGTGAGAATGATCTAATTGTTAGCTAGTTGATCTTAATACAAATGCTCCCTAAATTTCAAGTTATTGAGAATAATACACTCAAAATCTATGACAGTCGGACCTTAACGCGACTGTTCATGAATAATTATTGAAAATAAAAACCCAACTGATGCTTAAAAGATAGAAACAAGCCTTATAGCAGGCGGTACCCATTAATTTTCATCTGGTTTGAGATTTACAAATGGGCATCGCCTGCTATAAGGCTTGGTTCTATCTTTTCAGTATTAGTCGGGTTATTTATTTTTAATAATTTATTTTATTTAATACTTTTTACTTATTCTATATTATATAGTTTTGTAATCGTCTTCTATTTTCCTTCATTTTGTTAACTCACTCAATAAATATGAATGAAACTTTTGTTTTACCACAAACATTTTGGCATGGGTTAATAATGTTAAAAATACACACTAGGTCTAGTGTACAATTAATGGCACTAGTGGGACAAAAATTCCCGTAGTAACATTTATTGTACTCATCAATGATACAGCTGGGAAGAGAGGTAAAACCAATGATTCCGTGAAATTGTGGCAATAGGAACTACGCATGTCACTGACAAATTTATGCTATTTTATTGCAAAGCAAAGTCAATTTCGCACGATTTAACATTATTGAAGGGAATGTGGTAGCCTTCTTCAATTCGCGGGCATGTTAGTTGCACCATGATATTCAATAGAATGTTTGTTTGCAGTGAATATTGCCAATTTTAAGGTTTCAACGTTAAACTGCACACTACCCAAAACGGGACATATTATAACATTAGCCAAACTAGAAGATATCAAAACTAGTGCAACCTGTCTTTAACAAAATTTGCTAGATGGTAGCACAAATAATACAATATAAATCTTATATGGTAGGGACTAGAGACCGATATACAGAGAGACTGATATTCTTAGCAATCCATGGATTCTCCGTGTGTGTATTACTTATTACACTAGTCCTGCGCGTTGCTGAGTTGGGAACTCGGGACAGTGCCTGGGACTTGCGACCCAAGTGTTGGTTTAGAAGGGGCCCCTTTTGTTGATGTACATCAACACTCACCTTCACTACCCAAGTTCCCCTCCCTGCCTAACCAAATTTGATACGAACCTACTAGTGCCGCTTTAAATATTCGTCCTAGTAATGAGCTTATTGTAGTTCTTGATAGGCCTAAATCTAGCAACAGACAACAGGTGAACCTTACGTATTTATGTTATAATCTCGCGACTTAAACAGCAAACAACAGCTTATCTAAACCCAAAACTAAACACAGCATGTGTTATCAGTTCTAGAACACGGCTTAACATACTACCTAATTACATAGACATTATACACAACCAGGCCAATGCAAATAGACATATTCATGTATGCTAATATTTGCACAGGACAGGAATACTTCGCTTTACAGGCTGATATAAAAATTGCCGTGGTGTTTCCATGCGACACAATATCGGGTTCATGAAGAAGGGCGCGGAAATAATGCGCACTATGCTGTATTAAAGGAATTTCATCCCGCACACATTCTCATACACAGGAATGATCTCCCTGCTGAGGTTTTCCAAGCGACTACAAGAGTTTTTACATGGTCGGCAGCACGAGTGTTGTACACGTCCATTACCCACGGTTACTTAAGCTAAACGGTTTACAAACGTCGGTAGCTTAGTGGGGGGTCGGGTTTACGATCGAAAGGTCTCGGATTTGAATCCTGGCTATTATACTACCGACGTGAACCCACTCTTAAGCTTAGTTGGAGGGGTTAGAGAAATTATTAGTAATTTCGATAATTTCGGTTGCTAAAATTCTTTAAAAGAAACTACTTTCCTTCAGATGGGCCGTGTGCTTTTCTGCTACGTAATTGGTATATAAAATGCATTAGAGGGTTCTTTACAGGGTTAGCAACATATATGTTTGGTGCCCACTAGTGTTGCACACGTCCATAGATCGCTTCTCATCAGGTGGGACGCGTGCTTGTGCGGAAAATCCCCACGGATACCCACCGGTTATGTCGGACTCGAACCGACTAAACCGCACGCCGTCTCTGGGTCGTAGTGCTAGGCCGAAGGTGAGGTTGTCATGCGACATATCCCTCGCACCCCGGCTGAGCCAAGGCCATCCCTCTCGGTCTGGCCCTCCTCGGAAGGGGGATACCACGCGGTCCCCGACTCAACCCCGGTGACGGGAGGCGCGCATCGTAGGACGATGCCGTGGCGTGTGCTTGTCTGCCAGCTAACTCATGTAAAAGCTATAAATATCACCAAAAAATCAAATACGCAAATTTAAGTATATTTTTTGCGCAGAAGTATGTCATAAGCATAACTGTTAATAACAGAAATAATGTGTTTTAAAATGTTCACATTATAATAACGAATGATAATTTGAGTTCTCGTGACCCAGTGGGCAGTGGGTAGTGGGCAGGCACTGGGGCACGACAGGTCAAATTATATCATAGTATACATAACTAGCTGATGACCTCGGCTCCGAAAGTGAGGATGTCGGTTCGTTACTGATCATTATCTCCGGTTCTATTCAAGTAAGACGTCGTCGCCCGAACCAATTTAAATTTCTCCTAATATGTCTGTTTCATGCGACAGTGGAGTGTCTACCAATATTCTAACTGAATTTGAATTAGTCCAGGTGAGGTCTAGTAGCTTCGTGGTCAAGTATTGCCCTTGTATGGCAAAGATCGCGGGTTCAAATCCCCTAGACCGATTCAAACTTTTCCTATCTTAATCATTTTGAAAGTTTTGCATGCAAAATGCTTAAAAATTTCATTCAAACTAAATCTAGCTGCAATACCTCGCTATCGGCTAATGTTTGTATTGCAAACACACAGACAAGAACTTTAGAAATATATTTTTGGGTTCAGAATTATTTTTTCCACGACCATGCAGCTAGACAGTCGCGTGAGTCATTGATTGAATACGGCTAAACTATTGAGTAACGTCGGAAGTAGGCAATGCGCTAATGAGCAAACGCTAACACTAACATAATTGTTTTCAACTTTAGCGGCTTCTTGCCGCCTTGTTTGTCGCGCTCGTGAGGTCTTAGGTTTTATTTCCGGGTCACATAAATTGTTATCCTGGTCGAAAAATCAACTCTCGCTGTTCGACCGTAAACAGGTGTGAGATACATGTTATACCAAGTCGGTTATTAATTTATTCAGTCTCTAACATCTAATAGTATTCTAACATAATACAATATTGTAAGGAAGTAATTATGCAATTTCTGGCAATTTACATAATACTCCTATTCTTGCTTTTTTATTCCCTTGACCGTTTTACAAGTTATCTTTCAAGCACCTGTTACTCCATTATATTATACATACATAAAGGTACACTGATTAATTAATTACAACTATACAAAAACTAAATAACTTTTTACAAAGTTATTTAGCAGTTAATGTATCTTAATTCATACATTAAACACTAATTGTTTACCAAATTTGAAGCTTCTATGTCTGCTGGCAATGCCTTAGATTTTTGATGATCGGTCAGTCAGTGAGTGACAAAATTAAGAAACTTTGACTCATTATAATTCTTTAACAACTGGTTCAAATTGAATGAAATTTAAAATTACCGTGTGGCAGATAAGCACACGGCCCGCCATGTTGGTAAGTGGTTAGCATGTCCTATGGGTGTACATTACCTTTTATAAGAACCTTAAATGCCCTTCTTGACGAACCCCATATCGTATCAAGTCACTTGGTAAAACAGTCCACAGCTTAAGCGTGCAGAGAATAAATATAATAAATAATAAATATTCCACAACATTTCACAACGCTATCTAGACCCAGCATGGTAAGCATAGCTTAACTAGCTTGTGTTATGGAATCTAGAATGCGGATAAACATACTTAGATACGTTTTTTTTGTAAATACATACATATTATACATAGAAACACCCAGACCAATGCAAATATACATATTCATGCATACAAATATTTGCACCGAGCGGGGATCGAACCCGCGCCTCCTGCGTATCGGCCGCGTTCACTATCGCCACGCCACGGAGGCTGTCGTAGAATGAAACCAAAGAAAACCTCACCTGCTGATTGGTGTAACAGGCTTTGGCGCAGGCATTCCTCGCGACGTTAGGTCAGATGGCGATTACTCCTCACGTAAAAGTCAAAAAGGAAGAGACGGAAAACCTGGAGTGACGTCCTGACTAGGGAGACGGCAGTTTTTCTGTTAGAAAATTTGCAGTAATAGTATGGAATTAATGTCTAGTCTAGGAGACACAGGCTCGCTGCTCTATCTGTAAGCACGTACGTCACTACATGTATCTATTGATAAATATGTATCATGAAGAGGTATTCAAGTCTAATAATACACCAGCAGTTCATTGACAGCGATTGTGCTGACGATGCTGCAAATGAACTTACACCACTCCCATGTTTACTGCTCGCTGATACCATCTGAGATCTGATGCTAGCTCACCTTGCCGAGTGCGCGTACCATTGTCTTGTGTCATTGCTATGTGGAGAATGTGAATGTTACGGCTATGCTACCAATTCAGCGCTTCTTGTGGAGATAGAAAGTAATTATGATATCTATAATGTTTGTCTTGTAAGATACGAGGTGTGGAGTTAATAAATTTATTTATTGAAATTGCTTATTAAACATAGCGTGTTTACAACGGCGACAAAATTTAAAATTCATGACAATTACCTATTATTACTGCATCTTTGCTTTTGATGTGTTCGATGCATCACACCGAATAGAACTATCCTAGCACACTAACACGAATTACCTATATTACTACTACTAGCAGCATTCAAGAACATTTAATTACACTTAGGAGTCTTAGACTTGGACTTGTTAGTTGTTTTAGTCATCTACAACAAACAGATAGCTCACTGTACGTATCCGTATGTTTTCCTTCCTATGTTTTATACTCTAGGATTGAGTGAGAATACGTACTGCTAGGTGGTCTTGAACTTTTAATGTCGATAATAGGTTTCTGGATTAATAATCTTATTTTAACTAGGATATCAACAAGAATGAATTCGCGGGCAATAGCTAACCAAATCAAAGTGTAAGAAACTTTATTGTACATATTATTTAAAACGTAACCGACACAGCACAAATTGATTCATTGCTTCGCGACAGAAATGTGTTTCAATTGTACTTTGGGATGATTACCCCGGATTGTGTTGCCAGGCTCTAGACACAACTTGTAAACGTCAGCGGACAGTTCCTCCGCACCTACTTCAGATTCAGCCTTTGCTTTCTTTGCAGCTTCACTAACCTCAGCACGCACCTTAGTGTCGATGGCTTTTAGCTGCTCAGGCGTGACGAGTACGGCCTTGAGTATTTTCTCTTTGAAACTATTAATAGGATCGCGGGTTTTCCGCACGTTCTGTACCTCTTCACGCGTGCGGTATGACGTACCTGGATCCGACATCGAGTGCCCAGTATACCGATACGTCTCCATCTCGACAACCAAAGGTCCTTTCCCGCTAGAGCAATATTCGATAGCAAATCGTGTAGCCTCTCTGGCGGCGAGTACATCCATGCCATTTACCCAAATCCCAGGAATATAACCACCGCGTGTGTAGTACTCCGTATCGGCCGATCCACGATCCGCTTTTGTACCCATGCCGTATAAGTTATTCTCGCAGACAAACACGCAAGGCAGTTGCCACAGCTTGGCTATATTGTAGCTCTCAAATATTTGCCCCTGGTTAGCAGCACCATCGCCATATAAAGCGAAGGCTACACCTCCATCGCCCTTGTACTTGTGCGCGAAGGATAACCCAGCTCCTAACGCCGCTTGCGCACCAACAATGCCATTACCTCCATAGAAATTAGTCGCATACATGTGCATTGAACCACCTTTGCCTCGAGAGCAGCCAGTTTTTCGGTTAGTTAGTTCTGATAAAATACCAAACGGGCTCACTCCCATGAGGTACGTCCACGCGTGACAACGGTACGAAGTTATGACAGTATCCATTTCTCGCATCGCGGCACGCATCCCCACGGCTACTGCTTCTTCTCCGATATACAGATGACAAAAACCACGAATTAGTTTTTCTTTGTACAAGGAAGAAGCAGCGGTTTCCATGTGTCGAATAGTCGTTAGTTGTTCGTATAACTTTAGTGCTGCTTTTGGCGTGAGAGTTACCTTTGTAGCGGGGCCTTTTTTTAGTTTGTGCAGTTTGTAAGGCTGGATTTCAAAAGAAGCTTCATTTTTAGTACTATATTTCGGATATGATGTACTTTTAACTGGTGTCCTCGTAAGGCGGCAACCGCTTAAGAAATGTTTCGCTGTAGAAGTGAATATCTTACTCATTTTGATGATCAATTCTTCTATTAAACCCAGTTTAATTTGTTGTCCTCAGTGAGGACTGCTTTTTTAAATAAAATAACAAAATACACAGTGAACCAAATAAATGGTCTGATCATATCGACAGACAGTGACGTTGCTGACATGTTTATTAAAAATCCACTTGGTTGCGATAGTTATTTAATTGATACTTTTGGTACAGATACTTCTTATTTATCGAACCATCTGATACTCGTAACCTTGAATTCTTGGGTTTGTTTTATTCTATATTATCGTTTAACTTCTTTTTTATTTTGCGAGTCCAACTTCATTTTATAGTTAGAGTTAACAACATAATTGATCATTTGATTTTTATGATCATGATCATGTGATTTCAGTGAATGCTATCTGGTTGATACATCTGGTTCATACTTATTGAATTGCAGGAATTCCCAATATATTTAATTACAGAAGGTCTCTTAGAAATCAACGTATTATAATGTGTCAATCAAATCCAAAAAATAAAATCAAAGTAAAGTTTATCTAGGCAATTTTCGAACCGTTGTGTTGAAAGGATTGGACAATCTAGACCCTGAACTATAGAGGACCTGTGTATAACAACAGACAATGCTGTAGCCGTGGTTAAGTATTGGGCCGGCAATTTCAATGTTTTTGTGAGCCATTGAGTCGATGCACGTTATGCCGCCGCCGGTCCCGGTTACCATACAAACATCTATGGCAGTAATTACGGGTAGTTGGAGCCCTAAAATTTTTAACAACTGGTCTAACTGAAATGCTTCGATGTAGCCTTTGGGTTGTGGAGGTGAGATGTCAATCGCTTTACGGAAAATATCGGAATTCAGCCAAATTCGCAGTTGAAAGTTTCTGATGCGACTGGTAATTTACGCTAGGATGAAGAAGATTGACTCGATGAAGAAGAAGAAGAAAATCTAGAAAATTAGATCTAGTTTGGTGAAATTAGGCTTGCCTGAACAAAGCACTTATAGTTTTCCATATGACAAAACTCTGCAACTTATCTTAAGAGGGACCGCGTCAGTAAAATAATTATTGATAATGTTGTGAGTTTACATAAGTATGTATGTGAGTTTGATGAATGTATGAAGCAATTAGAGGTTAGCGAGGTGTTAAACGAAAGTTTAGCAGAACAGTACATTACATAAGGGTGAGATCTTTATCATTACGACCTCTGTGGCGTGGTGGTATTAGAACGTCAGTTCGATTCCCGATCAGTGCAAAGATTTTTATAAGTGGATTGAATATGTTTACCTGGATTGGTCTGGGTACTTCTATGTACAATATGTGTATATCTAAGTATGTTTATCCACATTACAAAACTCATATTACAATCAAAACCGAAATTACTAATACCCGCCTAACCCGTCTAGTTTAGCTTAATTACTAATGTTAGGAGTAGGTTCACATCGATAGTATAATAGCCACATCGCGACATCTTTTCTGCGACTTTTTGACCACTAAACCACCAACATGCTTTGCTACCCTAAGTTTACCTAGTACTTTAGAACTAAATATTGCTGTGTAGTAGACTATCCACCAGTCCAAAACACCGCGGTAGTCTAGTGGTATGGGTAATGGACTGCTGAGACGAGGTCTCGGGTTCGATCCCAGGTTTTCCATGGCACACACCAATGACTTTTCGATGCTTTTTGAAGTTATGTGTGTATTTATCGCAGGTTTATAAGTGCCCAGTTAATGGCAATAGGCTCGCCACCTATTACATTGGGACCTAAACATAAACCGGCGAAATATGGGTGTTAGCACCTCTGCCTACCCCTTCGGGGATAAAGGCGTAAGTTTATGTAATATTTGCTCTTCTTACACCGATATCATAGCCACACACAGCTTCTAGGAAATCATCAAAGTAAAGCAAATATGTACGCAGGAATCGTAAGCGTGACGGCGCGCGGGAGAAAGCCCTGTGAAGTAATACCTCAGTAATACCTACCTCGGCAGTCAGCAGGGTCATTACCAACACGATCATTAGCTCTTGACATGTGCGAATGACTTCCACTGCTCCCTCGTACGAGGCATGATGGATCACCTGCAGAAGCTTTAGTAATGACAGTCCTTTTGATGAGTTACGGTTTCTAAACACGAGTCGGCCGATTGTTAATGCCGGTGTAGTTTCGTGATGCCTGTTTGGTTAGGACTGTGTTTGGAAGAGAGGTCAAGAAGTTAGTAGTTAGATATTTAACTCATTGAAATACATGTTAGTTTTTTAAATTTCTAATTATATTTTAACCAGAGTGCCAGCTAGATGTACGCCAGGATCGTAGCAACTGGAAAACTGTACTCTGCTTACCTCGCTGGGAAACAGACGTGACTGAAGCTAATAACTAAAGTTTTATTGGAATCAAGCGAGCCAGATTTTGAAGAAAAATTTTTGAATACAGTTTTTGATGAGTATTTTTGGTAGATATTGAGAAAAAATATTTTCAATGTAAAGACGTTCTGTAAAATAAAAGGTAAAATATAGGTAATAAAGGTAAATACCGGGAATTGTAGAATCAATGATATTATTGGGGCTATATCAAGATCTTCGGGGCTCAAACCACGCAAGTATATTTGCCAATAGATAGGACACGACGGTATTTCCGCCCAATCGAGCAGTCCGACTGGGGAAGGCCGTAAAGAATACCGCGGCCATAATAACCTCGTGTTGTGTTCCCGGCGGTGAGTAGAGTAGCCAGAACTCACTGGAGAGTTTTTGTGCTGTCCGTGGGAAGACCTCTGTGTTTACAGGGTCGGCAAGTGTGTTGTTGCACTCGTCCAAGGGCTACGGTAACCGCTTTTCATCAGGTAGACCGTCTGCTCATCTGCAAAATGATGCATATAATTGTCCTCTCGAAGTTGGGAGGTCAGATAGCAGATACTCTTACAAAAGCGAAACCAAAAGGAGCAGTAGGAGTGAACGGACCCCAAGCTCCGAGGTGAAAGCCTCGCATGCACACGGGTACGCCGCTGAGATGATGTTGACAGTTAATAGATATCTAATAAATAAATATTTGGCGGCATTCCAAACATCAATAGCATCAAAATCCAAGTTGTCAAAACGTCTGTTTAATTAATAGTCTATTATTGCATAAAAGTGGCTGTCAATTGATTTCCTTGTGCGAACCGTCAACAGTTAGGTAACTAATAAGTTACTATAAGCAACGGACACAGGATCCTATCAGACTTCTTATTCTGATTGACCAACTGTCTGTATCTAACGTAACTACACACGGTATCGGTATTAACCAATATATTTAAATTAGTTGAGGACTACTATGAAATATTCGATACTTCGATGAGTCATCGCGTCAGGATATACGAACGAAAGACGTACCATTCAACCACGTTGGTTCCAAGAAATCACTTCAGTTTTGCTTACGTCAGGGTTCCCAACCGAAATATCACGTTCAGTCTTCGGATCCGATTTAAATGGGGGTAAAAATCCGGGTTAAATGTATTTAATAGAACCGGTTACCCGAATCGACTTGAACTCGTGACCAGTCCCTAAAAGAAGGAATGCTTTAACTAACTGAGCTACGAGGACTACGACTTGGACACTCGAAATTCGATTGCTCACGCTTTGATCCTCAACTGTGGATGTTTCATGATAGAGAGTTTAAACCAGTTCTATCTTTTAAATATCCCTCTACTCACGTTATGACTGCGATTAAAATCCACTGTCAAGCAGAACATCGCTTCAGAGCGTATGTCGCCGAGGTCGCTCGGTCCAGTGTTAGATAACCGACAACTTTCGGCCGAGGCGGGCATCGCCGGTTGCGTAACGAGAGGTAAAAACATAACGATTTTTGGGAGGTTCTGTAGACTGTGGGGCAACTGGTTTCTAGATGATTTGAGAGGTTCATTATGCTTTTTTGATGGGTACTGGCTACTCTGGTAAGCCACTAAGAACTTTCTAACAGAGAAGTCAAATAAAATCTGCCCTGTATCTAGATTCCAACGCTAAACCTTTGGCTGGCTACGACAATCGTCTGACCCACACCCAAAAGTAAAACCTGTGCTAAAACCAAATCCGTCAATTCCCCTACTAATTGACGGATTTGGTTGCAGGTAAAACTCACCTGTATCTTCTTCGGCCCTGAAGGTCTAGATAGAGTATCATAAATACATCTTAGAGCTAATTGTTTAGAGTATGTAGGTTCTTATTATCAACCACTGACCCTTTTCTGGGAAGTACTTGTTTTGTACCTTGTCACAATAAAGATATGGATTTGTTCTTGTAGCACAAAGTCAAAAATAGTAGCATTAAATACTTTTTAACATAGACTTATGCTTATTAATTTGAAATTGAAATAGAAACGGTTATTAAAAATGTATTAAGTTCAATAGAATGTATTAATGTGTAGTGGTTAAGGTTAAATTATTGAAAAGGGTTCAGGGGATGTGAAGTGAAGGGGTGCGATATAAAATGTAATTATGCAAAGTTAGGTTGAGGTTATTCCTTGGACTTGAATTTATAAAAGAATTGTAATGCTAATGTAATAATAATAATAAACAAAGGCTATTCAAAGTTATATGAAAATAGAGTATCGGTAATGCATATTAGAGGCGGTTTACGGATTTGGAACATTATGTTCAAACTCCTTGAGCTGAAGAAGGGTTATTTGCCTTTCCTAATATTTGTCTGGGTGTTTCATACCCAACTAACAATTAAAACCTAGCGTTACCTGTCTCTTTTGTGTGGATTTTTAAGTTTCTTACAAAGAGATTCTTCCTAAGCTAAAACCGATCACCAAAATTAAAACATTTCATAATTGATATGCACAACAAAAACATGTAAGTAACTTATGACCTAACCTTAACTTAGGTCTATCGTACGAGTCCAAACCTTTATCCGCGTTAGAACTCATATCACCAGATAGTTATGCTTAATATGGGTCTAGACAGCACTGTAATAATGTATCTTCTACAATATGTCTTTGAGACGCACTGAACTCTAAACAGTACCACAATCTCATCGTCACGCGCACGCGCATGGCCCTTGGTGTCAAGCTTTCGAACCGCGACGGTAACTAAGGCTGGGCGGTGCGCTATTACATCGTACGCAAAACAATGCCGTTATACACAATAATATAATACATATTGTGGTGACTGATGAGCGAGAGGCTTACGTAATGAAGTTGAGGCCTGAAGGTATAGTTGATGGCTTTTTTGTCAATCTGCATTAGAAATGAATCTGAAATAACACCCGCGATTCTAAGCTAAATTTATTACCCTTGATAAGATTACAAGTAATCGTAACCGGACTCAGGTAGTTCAATTGTTATCAATCAATCAATTAGCTGTCCCGCAGTACTTATCCCTCCCAATGTAGGAAGACTTTGGCGTACTGCTTTCACGCTTGCCAGACAGGCCACGGGTTGGTACAGGGTTTTTATTTCTAGTTTTTCTTCTCTCGCAGTGATATCGTCTGCGTATGTTCCATTAGTCGCCACTTACTACACCCTTCGGAGGAGATGCGGTGGTGATACTTGTATTCTTTTCACAAATTGTTTTCACTGCGATGCAATTGAGGCTGTCTTCTATTTGCTATGCCTGTGACCTATGTTTGTAGCAACAACATATTCTCTAGTCACATCGTATATAAGCAAATAGACTACAAAATTCTTGTCGAAGTTTTTTCAATGCTAGGCCATTTTTAACCATTGATCAGTTTAGAAAACATTGCTCAATTTTTTATTTTACCTTTTGTAAGTGCAATTTCTAAGGTCAGTACACTCTATACAGAATAAACGTTTTTTTTTTATTTGATTGAGACTACAACCTTAATTGAAGCACCGCGCGCACTTATTTATAAGTTATGCTATGACCATCGTATCCTTATAAATATAGCTTACTGCTACAAAAAAGAGGGATAGTCTTAATGAAATGGAGCTGGCTTATTTGGGATGGGTAAAGTACAGTTCTATCACCGCGAAAGCTTGTTATGAATTCGTGTTACATAGCCTCTCGCCATCCTATCACATTGGGAAAGGCCTATGTCCAGCAGTGGACTGCAATAAATAGACCCATACATTGATTATAAGTCTTCAGGCTTTCACGGCCGGCGTTGCATGTAGAATATACTGCTTCCGGGCTGTTTGGCCGTGGTCGATGTGAAACTTGCGTTCCAGACGTTTCGTCGATCACTGCGGTCGACATCTTCAGTGGCGCAGGGCCGGGCGACGACAACTTCGGAGACCTTGCCTCGCCGGCGGCTGACTTGCGACTAATGCCGAACCTTGAATCACGGCTGTATTTATAGGCACGGTCGGAGCGGGGAATTGACTCACTCGATTCTGATTGGTCGAGCCCTGTGGCGCGGACGTACTGGATCCTGATTGGTTGTTTACACTGTGATACCGAGTGGCTCTCAGTGCTGGGTACCAATCTTTTTGGAGCTGAAATCCCTCGTTTTTTCGGTTGAAGTTGTTGGGATGCTTGAATATTTCGATGGCTTTGACTGAATTGATTGACTGAATCCTCACCTCATAGTAGAGTATATTTGACGCACGATGAATCACACATTTCCCTCGATCGAAGGGTCCCATATAGCTTTGGGGAATGTATAGATACCAATTTCCGTGTCTGTGTAACGGTAAAATATGATAAAAATAAATTGTTATTTCTTTTGTTTGCCAGGCGGCATAGAAATAAAAAAAAAATCATAAAATAATATTGACTTCCGTCTGAAATATCAACACTGAAAAGTTTTTTTAGACTTGGCCGTCTGACTATCACCTCATTAACTGTACAATACAGTACATAATAACTACATATATCTACTTAAGTTTTACATTTTTAGAGAATACCTACTAGGTGTAGATATTCTTTAAAATATGTAACCATACTAATCGATATTAACCTGGTAATCTACGAATAACATTATTCGTAGCTGGTAATACAGATACCAGTAATATACAGGTAATTTTATACCTACAACAGGCACCAGCGATCCACAACCAGATTCTATATACCCCAAGTTGTGTACCTAAACACTGCATGTAATTTGGTTGTCGGTGAGAAATAAAAAATTGTAATTAATTGTGTGACGTAAACCCACTTGTGTTTCAAGTAGGTTTACGTCGGTGCCGTAATAATGGCCAGGATTCTAACCCAGCAACTCTCGATCGTAAGGCCGATTTCACAACTAAGGAACCGAACGCTTCAATTTCCACTATCTCTTCTTTCTTTTGAAGTGGTTTCTAATTTTGTTGAATATTGAACATGATACTTGCCAGTGACCCGAAGCACGCAGATATCGCATAGATCTGCATCTGAGGTTGCGCAACCAGCGCCCGGCAGAGGCCGGGCAGAGGAAGCACCCAGATACGCCTCGCACTTTTTACAACTCTGATGTATGTAAAGATAAATTGAACAGGGTTGCCAAGAAGTAGAGAAAGTGAAAACAATATAATACATCCATACTAATATTACAAATGCGAAAGTAAATCTGTTTGTCTGACTGTCTGTCTGTATGTTACGCTTTAACGCCTAAAAAACTGAACTGATTTTGATGAAAATAGGTACAAGGGTGGGTTAGACCTGGAGAAGTCACATAGGCTATGTATGGTCGCGATAACCGACATTCGCGCGGATGGAGTCGCGGGCAAAAACTTGGTTGTTATGAAAATAAACAGAAAAATAGAAATACTATATAGAAACAAAATAAAAAGAGCACATCTAAATCTGCCTCTTGGGTAGCATTTTACCACCCCTACTATGGTGAATGTTCTGATAGCGTTTCCAATTAGTCGCACCCTCTCCTTTCCTAAATATGTAGAACAACACGTACTTAGGTGTCACCCCATGCCGTGCAAACAATTCCATCAAGCTGTACGACGAGACTTTTTTTGAAGCACTATAAAGTATTCAAATTCTTTACGACCCGGGATCTTCAAGCAGAGGGTGGAAAAGCATCTGATGAGATTTTCAATTTTATCATCTATGGTAGTCGCTATGGGTAGTTGGAGCCCTCTGAAGTCCACCTAGCCTAACTACAGAATTTCGAGATCACCAATTGGTTGTGGACTTGACGCAGGAAGCCGCGTCATAGTTAGACTCGAAAACAGACTTTAACTGAGATGAAAAGGTTCAGGCAATAATGAGTTAGTTGTTCAGTGATATACACACGGGCCTTTGAGGGTTTTTAAATGTCAAATTCAAACGCTGTGAGTAGGGCAGCCAGAGCTCACCGGAGAGTTTTTGTGCTTTCAGTGGAAAAGACTACAGGCTTGTTCTCCTTTGTCTTCTACACTGACTGCAACGAAACTCTGTTTTTATATGGTCAGCAGCTTGTATGCCACCTAAGTGGTATAAAAAACTTATCTCTCCCTTTCTCTCTCTCTCTCTCCCCATTTTAAAATAATTTTTGAAAACAGAACACACAGTGTTTGTGCCTGCGCGCGTGTAGCAACCCCGCGGTCCGTCAGATGCCGACGCCGGCGAAGCGCGGGCTTATCGCGAATCAATCACCTTTCACCAAAGAGATTTATTATTATAATTAATTGTCACGTATACCGCTGTGACAGTGAGACTGTCTGCCGGTCTGCCCCCGTCTGTGTGTGTGTTGGGTGCTGCTTTCACCGTAGATTACTCAAGTTTACCTTTTGTCTCGAGGTACCTACATAGTTACATAGTATTTTATGATTATTACCTGCCTATTAGAAAGATTGAAGTGTTTGTATTTGTGATCACAAGATATTGCCCACATAATATTAAAGATGAGGAATTGTCGTACAGCTATCACTTGCGTCCCACAATGTAGTAAAAATGTTTATTTACGTCGTAATATTTTCGAAGAGAAATCTCTCTTTGAACAAAAATCATGGAACTCGCATCATCGTCACTGAACGTCACCTAACGTTTGGGTCGTCACCGAACGCAACGTGTCACGTCATTTTGTAGTCACGAGGATACAATTCACAGGTTACTTACATAGTTTTCCCTATCGGCAGTCCCCAACATCATGTTTTTTAAAGATAATTGCGAGTATTAATTGAAGTTGATCACAATATGAGAATTTAGTGACATTAGTCTCAACACTAACGAGCTTACATAGCTTTAACTTTTAATCTTATTATGTTCGGTGTTCGGTAATATTGCTTAAAAGGCAATTAACAGAAAGGCCAGTAGGCCTACCATGAAATATCCACAGTTGCGAATCAAAATTTCGGGCTATTGGTTCTATGAAACATTTGATCCTGAATCGAATCGAATAATAGTACTCACGAGTAGCGGGTGAGCAGGCATGAAAACAACAATGGAAGCAAAAGGACCTGAATGCCAGGAATTAAACATGTAAATACCTACTCCAATAGGAAAGAGACTTAATAATATTCCTAACCCAGTAAACGAACCAAGGACCTACTCTATATGCGTATGAATTCGCACAGAGAGTGACGCAACTCTGGTCTTTAGAAAATTGGCGAGAAATTACCAATCTGCCATGCCTTAATACCTGTAGATGATGCCACCTTACACAACAGTTTTGTGAGACCTACATTCTTCGCTAAATCCACCTGCTTTAATAGGATTTTTTCTAGTTTTTTAAATGGTTACATGGTTAATGGTTGCTGTTGCAATGATGCCAGTAGGTAATTATATCATCATCATCTCGGTGTTAGTCCCAGTTGCATCCGAAACTTAGTGTCTGGGGTTTACTCTCCTACGCTTTCTGCGCCTGGTGTGGCTTATCTTGACTTTTATGGAAGCAAATGCCATCTAATTAAGTACAAATCGAGCTATATCCACACAAGCTTTCCGCTTGCCGTTTCCACTTGCCGATGCCCGCTTGGAATTAGAATCCTGTTACCACAACCCATGAAAACCCATTCTCGGGAAGAAAAGATAAAATTAGATGAACCTACATATTATTCCAGACTTCAGCCAGTTGCCAGGCCCGTTCAGTTCAACTCTGTACATTGATTATATTAGGTCCTTACGTATGAAATTGGCGTTTTGTACGGGAGGAATAGAAGTCGTTTTTTTTTTGTAAAATATATTTAATAAATCAAAGTATGCACCGTTGTTATCTATGCACTTTTGCCATCTTATGGGTAGTTCATTGATCCCTTTACTATAAAAACCATGGGGGCGAGAATCAATAAACTCTTTGAAGGCGGTTTGGACTGCTGCATCGGAGTGGAATTTTTTTCCTTGTAAGAAGTTGCTGACAATAGATATCTGCCGTAATCGTTTGGCCAGATTTAAGAAAGCTGTAGTGAACGACACCGGCGCTAGTCCACCAAACACTTACAAGTAACTTTTTTTGAGTCAATTTTCGTTTAGGGCAGGATTTGGCTGGGTCTCCAGGGTTCAGCCATTGCGATGAGCGCTTTCGATTATCGTACAATATCCACTTTTTATCACAAGTAATGATTCGATTTAAAATCCCTTCATTATTGTGTCGGTTGAGCAAAGTAACACAGCAGGCGACCCGTGTTTGCAAGTTCGATTCACTCAATTCATGAGGTACCCATCGTTCGAGTTTTTTTACTTTCCCAATATGCTTCAAGTGGATTAATACAGTTTTGTCACTTACCCCGAAGCCTGCTGCTATCTCTGAAGTGCTTTGTGATGGATCCGCTTCCACAATAGCCTTTAATTCTTCGTTTTTCACTTTGATCTCCGGCCGTCCACGGGGTTGGTTCTTAAGGTCGAAATTTCCAGAACGAAAACGTTGAAACCAAAAACGTACCGTGCTGTCTTTAGCGACACCAGCGCCGTACACATCATTAATTCTTCGAGCTGTTTCTGCAGCACTGGTGCCACGGTAGAACTCGTACTCGTAAATATACCGATATTTCATGTTTTCCATTGCGCGGTAATAAGCGACGCCAAAGAAAAAATAATGAGGAAAATAACAAATGAATGACTGTATTCCAAAGAAAAAAAACAGCTAAATGAATTTGGAATTCTTAACCAAAGGGGAGATATTTCAGATCAAATTGATCAGTACGACAAAACGGTAATTTCATACGTAAGGACCTAATATTAGTTTAACGTTTTACTCATCAAATAGTAGGTAAAATTTATTTATTTGTACATGGAAAGCGTTATCATAACATTTCAACTAACTTTAAATTAAAGTAAATTACTAAAGTTACTATATATATGTCGCCGCCAACTAGCATAATCAGCCATCCAATTAACTGCCTAGGCAGTTAACTAAACGCCGCCGTTCAATTAACGGTCGGTCACAGCTGGCACACCGGCGGCGATAAGGGTGCCTCGGATTATGTCTTTGAGGCTGGCGTGCCGTGGAATGCACGCAGAGCTCCTGCAGCACGACAGGACATGGTGTCCGAGTCGGTCAACTGCTTCTCCACAACGACATTGATGCGGAGAAACACACGGCGCACAAACCGTTAGGTATACGTACGTATTTTATAGGATTTTTCAGTTACCTTACTTTCTAGAAAATAATTTCCCATCAAATGAAAACACATTCTTTAAGATTCAAACGCGTTACTGATTGTCACTAATAGATATCATTATACTTCGCACTACGCAAGTACCCGTGCATACAAAGAAAACGTAATTTTAAGAAAGTGCAGGCTGCATTACATACGATGCTTTTTGTCTCACCGTGAGAATTGAAGATACTCTCTCGTGGCGCTCACTAATTGGCACCACATACCATTAATTATATATAATATGTAAAGGTATATCTTACGTCTGCTGTTTATTACTATATTTATAATAATATATTATCAACGGAAGGTAGGACACCCTCTAGCCAGATGGAGAGACGACCTGAAAAAGGTGGCTGGGATAGACTGGATGCGGCAGACGGAGGATCGGATGAAATGGCGCACATTGGGGGAGGCCTATATCCAGCAGTGGACTGCTGTGGGCTAATTGATTGATTGATATAATATCAGTACGAAACGCTTGTCACATTATATAAGACCCAATTCCCGTCAGGTGTAATAACATGAACATACTTGCCTAACGCAAGGTCTCATCATAGATTTTCATTTCGGAGTCCGAAGTCCGATTAAAGATGATGTGGTTTGGTTTTTTCGGCTAGGTAGGTATATTGGGTTGGGAGGGTGAGACTGACGTCTGACCTCCTTGCTTGAGTTATGTTTAATGACGAACCACTGGCAGTGTTGGTCAGATCGCCCATATAGGCCTCCGTCATGATCTAACGTGCTGTCAGTGGGAAGACCAAAGGCTATTCCTGCTTTGTCTTCTGCACTGACGGCACAGAAACTCTCTGTGTTTACAGGGTCGGCACTCCCCTGATGTATCACACGTCCATAAGCCACGGTAACCACTTTCCATCAGGTGGGCCGTGAGCTTGTCTACCACCTCAGTGGTATAAAAAAAATCTAATGACTATTGACAACTGTGGGTGAATTTTAAATTTTAACATATTTGCGAAGCGTGTAAGTGCTCGGATGAAATTTCACTAAGTGGTCTTGGTACTTTACATTTTCGTAACATAAGAAAAGGAGAAGTGGAAAAAAACAGACTGCGGCCTTTTGGATAACACCGTGATTGGTGCTGGTATGACGAGATTACTTATCTTCACACAGCAAACGTTAATCCATACTAATATTATAAATGCGAAAGTAACTCTTTCTGTCCGTCTGTATGTTACGCTTTCACGCCTAAACCACTGAACCAATTTTGATTAAATCTGGTATACGGGTAGATTAGACCTTGGGAAAGGACATAGGCTATGTTTGGTCGCGATAACCGACATCCACGCGGGCGGAGCCGCAGGCAAAAGCTAGTAATCAATAATTTTTAAAAGAATTTTAAGAATCATTTGAAAGTTTTGAAATCCGTTACATAATTTTCACATGCCTATGAAGTGGCAGGACAAGCGTACCTGGATTCATCAGCACAACTATTCAATGTGTCAAGTGATTTTGTTATTATTTCTTTCACCTGGTAAGTTTATATTTACCTAAATAAAAAGTACGAACAGGTAATATGTCGTCAGTGATATAAACATGTTGTGTGAGACGACAGAGCCTGACGTGGATTACATAATCCAATTATAACGTGACATGTTACATTCTAAATTGATTTACCTTCT
Source organism: Eilema caniola (assembly GCA_949126895.1). Lineage (NCBI taxonomy): Eukaryota > Metazoa > Arthropoda > Insecta > Lepidoptera > Erebidae > Eilema > Eilema caniola. The sequence goes on from OX421484.1 coordinate 19,164,693, forward strand.
CCCACGAGACGATCGCTCGATTGATTTTGTCTCGTTACTTACGCATCATAAAGTTTAGCTAGTTATTTTGGTTTAAAATTTAAATAGATAAATGATCTTAAATAACTTTAACATTGAGCGTAATAAAAGGGTATATTAAAACCAATTGTATTCGGGGTGAATCGAGAAAGTTGGAATAATCGCGACTAGCCCAAAAATAAATCTTTCATATTTGGTAAATATCACTGCACAACGAAAATGCAACTTTTTTGTGATGTAGAATATACTGCTTCCGGGCTGATTGGCCGTGGTCGATGTGAAACTTGCGTTCCAGACATTTCGTCGATCACTGCGGTCGACATCTTCAGTGGCGCAGGGCCGGGCGACGACAACTTCGGAGACCTTGCCTCGCCGGCGGCTGACGTGCGACTGACGCGAAGCCTTGAATCACGGCCGTATTTATAGGCACGGTCGGAGCGGGGAATCGATTCACTCGATTCTGATTGGTCGAGCGCTGTGGCGCGGACGTACTCGATCCTGATTGGTTGTTTGCAAAATCTATAAAGAAATATTTCAGTAGTCACTTTAAAAGGTTGATTGTAAAAGATCATGAAATTACTACCTTTACTATTTTCCCATCAATTTTGGCGACTCAGTGGAGGAAAAAATTATCCATTACCTACTCTTGCTGTCTAAAATTAAAACCGTTTAACGTTTTGTCAGTACTGGAGTCAGCGATTGTGTTCCTATTCAATTGTTATAAAATAATACCAACATAATTAAAATAAATGATTTAGCCTGTTATTCTTTCCGAAAATAATTCACTCCTCAGAAAAAGCCTTTTGAATACGGCACATGACAGCATCTCTGATAGAACCATTGTGGCATGGCAAGCAATTGTCGCTAATAGTTATATGTATACCTATGGATACATATCTTGGACCTAAGTCGAGACAAACGAGGCGCTGGTGCGCGCTGATTCATCTGTAATAAATCTATGCTTGATGAATTTAAACTCGTCCTCCGCCGTACCCTCAACATACAGCCAAGAACCAGTCACCATCACATCGATCTTGACGAACAAAGTAGGTAGTTTTCCCTTATTCTTGTTGACTAATTCTCCTTATATTTGGTTATCTCTAGTTCGGACAATTTACAATAATTTACATCTTTAAAACAGTTTGAGACTTTGTAGTCAAGATCGCTCTGACGCTGACAATACTGCGTAAAGAGCACATTTTGGGTCCAAAATAATATGTCCCAATGAACACCTGTGATAGTCATGTTCATAATATTCATGGCATGCTTGAAGATAACTGTGACGTGTGGCGACAGGCGGATCGCTAACTCAGATAGTTTGTATGCTAAGTGCAAAGGTAAGGAGAATACACACTGTTGTTTTAATTGTCAGCACTGACGATTTCTTGGAAACGCTGTATCGGTGTACCTATATGTACTGATAAAATTGAGCATTCCCTTCTATTAAGCATGATTGCGAATCTTACATTACTTAACAATAAACAATAGCGTTATATCGAGCATTCTCGCAAAAGAAAAATTTGCGTCGATCAGAGCATTCGCTAGAAAGATCATGAAAATGTTTGACTCTATGCTTGGCTGGTTTTGTTGTTCAGTTCGACAAATTTCAAAATAGTAAATGCTCGATGTGTTGTTACAAGTGAATGCTCTAGCCTAACATCACCTATGAATTCATACGTGTTCGTTTGCTAGCTAAAACCATAGAATTAATAAAGACTGTTTATACTGGAGATTGATGGCACTTGGTGGAATCTACTACAAATTTTTTTTCGTGTCGATATGTCAATATTTAAAATTAAAACTCTGATTGACTGCGAACAAACTTCATTGATTTTTTGCACACACTGTAGTTTTTTGCTGGCTTGGCGAAATTTGGCTGGCGGAAATTATTCATTTATTTAAAACATACATAAAGAAAACAGAGCAATATTTTATATATTGGTCCCTTTTCTAAATGCAATTTTTTAAAACATTTTTGCACCTACTATTACACCTTTATCTTGATTACTTTCCCCTCTCAAATTACACACCCGAGCTTATCGCGCTTATATCAGACAATTCATAATATTTTGAAAGCAATAATGAAAAATAATGTTCAATGAAAGTCGTAAGCACGGCTCGTATGTTCGCCCACGCACATTCTTTATGACAACGGCTTTGGTACCTTACCAATCAAAATCTCAATTGGTACAGTCAGCAACAGAAGTCCTCAAAATAATCTTAATGCCTTGGTTTTCCCCCTTTCTTGTTGACTGGTTGTTCTGATATTTTGTAGACACCTTTAGTTCGGACAGTAATACAATTTGAATCAATAAAACAGTTTGATTTGCTCTTAATACTTTGATATTCAGATCATTTAGAGACTGTAGTCATGATCGTTCTGACGTTGACTGTACCTATTCAGGCAATAATAATGTTATTTCGCATTTCGTCATGGCTTCCTGGTTCTACACATAACAAAACAGCATCTTCAAGTATTGGTTGAATTTCGGTGGATTGGTTTATCGTGGGCCAAATCTGGGTTAAAGGTATTTTAGTTATTCTTATTGCTGTTCTGTTCTAAAAGAAAATGATAAATAATGATGTTGAACTACAGTGATTATATGTGCAGATTGACTTAATTCTATAATTGCTTAATCTGCTAATCAAATACTGTACTAACGACCTGTTTCGATATTATACTATTAAATTAGTGATCCTAAAAAAGTAATTTCCTGTAATTTAAGATACTTGCCGACGACGCAGTAATCCACAATAGACTCGGTAGGTATACTTTAGATCATGGATATCTGTGCTTTTGATACTAATCTCGTAGCGAGTTCGATAACTGCTAGATATTATATTCGTATGTATTAATGTCTACATTTGCACTGGTCTGAGGGTTGTTTGTTATGCATGTATGTTACAATACAAGCAAAGTATTTTTAGCCGCATTCTAGAGAGTCAATATTACAAGCTATGCTAACTTGTTGCTTGTCACCTAGATAGCGTTGTTTATATAGTTCATCCCAGAATATGTATATTACATTTTTATATTACAAGTGTGAACCCCCTTTTACGGCAATAGATCTTCTAGTAACCGCTACTCTCGCGCGCGTGCGCATGTCATTATGCTGGTAGCTCATCGTTTATCTGCAACTCTCATCGCGTCCATCACACGTACGAACATCACACCATCCTAGTTGGATGGTTCCATCTGATTACACTCATGGTTTACTACCTTGAGGGGCATACCAGCCTGTCCTTATAAGGTGTTTCACTGCTAGGTAAGGCCTTGTTTTAGTATTAGAGGAGTTAGATCTTAATCTAACTCGTTTGTCTTTTGTGAATTGGAAGTGCCAAATCAAGCATCAGCATTTCGAAGTTCGCTTCGTTGAGGAAGTAGAACTAGCTAGTTAATAAACGTACGTACATAAATGCTCACGCCCGTTTCCCTCAGGGGCAACAGACACAACAGCCCACCATTTGCCAACCTCTAGGTATCCTTATTAGCTTGACTAACTTAATTTTACATGCAAGTCCTCCAATAACCATTTCTTAATTATTTAAGTGATTTTTAGTGTAGTGTGTTTAGACAAATAACCAAAGTTATCGACATAGCTCGTAGAATAGCAAGCTGAAATGGCAATAGGCTGGCCACGTCTGTCGAAGGACTGGTGGCCGCTGGAGCAGACGAGTCCTAGAGTGAAAACCGCGAGAATCTTAAAGCCCTAATCCATATATCTTGTGGAATCAAATGTTTTCCTTGGTTTCCACAGGTATATACAGCACACGCTTTTCATGCAATTTAGTACCTATACAGGGTATACAGGGTTCGGGGGCGATAAATCGATCTAGCTAGGATTATTTTAAAAAAATGACATTTTATTTAAAAAAAAACTGAAATATGACTCTAACTGCTTTAACAACACAATAACACTAAAGCTTCGAACAGATGTGGTTGTTACAAAAAAAATACCGAGCAAAGCTCGGTCATCCAGGTATGTATTATTAACTAAAATTAAATGTAGGTAATAACTTTTTGAGTTTACTATGCTACATACAAACAAACTTCAACGCTTCAGAAACAGCAATCAATCAAATTAAGACATTCGGTCAGTTCAAGTTCTAGTTCAGTACCAAAAGCTATGATAGCGCCATCTCCTTATAATTTTAAAAACCAATTGATAATACCTACTGGAAAACTGCTCATTAAGTAATAATTTGTGTAACTAGCCAATGTTCGTCCATACCATATCTTTGCAAAACAGTAATTAATGATTGTGTATATTATGGCGAAACAGTTAAAGCATAAGGTTTACAAACCACAGGATGTGTACTTATATAAGTGTCTCAAATAGAGAATTATGTTTACATTTGTAAATAATACACACAATGGGTGGTATGGGATAGCAAGTAGGTAGTAGGTATTTATTAAATGTTACGTTACAACGTATGATTGGCTTGATAGTACCAGTTCGCGAAGCTAGCTATTAAGTAAAACACAAATCAAACCCAAAGTAGGGCGGCATTCGCCACAAGTGTGCCAGTGAGGCTATTTAAATAAAATTTCAATAATTACAGTAGATCTTCTCGCCGCGCCTCACCGTTCGGAAATAAGTGAAAGTTTTAAATAATGTTAGTTCAAATGCAATTTATCGACATCAAGCGGGATTTTTTACCTTAATTGGAAATTTTCCTATAAGGCTCCTCATATCGGTAGTGTATTTATCGAGGTTCGAACCCGCAACCTAGCCATTCACAATGCCTTAGCCACTAGAATAACACAGAAATATAACAATAGGTGACGATTCTGTCATCACAAACGATTAAACTTGTTTGACCGCAGTATACAGACGTATTTCTATCTCCCTTTCTGCCGTAGTCAAGACAAAGATAGATGTACATTTTAGACGTGTCAAACTAGTTCAGTTGTTTCTGTAATAACAGAATCAGTACCAATGTGTGGTATTTTTATTGGTAGCCCAGATTCTAATCGCATTTCCTCTCTGATAACCAGTAGATGGCCGACATGGCCGATGTGACTCTGGGTTCTTGAGGAGGAGAAAGCGTATGCCTCGAGCCATTTACGCACATCCTTCTAAAATTATAAAATGTTTTAGATGAATGGATGTTTTTATATGGAATGGCAAAAGGATGAAAGGAAGTTATATGGGAGATGGGAGAGCAAATAGGCTACTTTTTATTTCAGAAGTCTTAATGGAAGCTGAAGATACCTATAGTTTCATTTACTCATGCCTGTAAACTACATCGGAAGGGGTACGCCTGAGGTGCATTTTACTCGAGTTTGTTGTCTATATTGTAAATTTTTTACTGGACACAGCAGCGTAGTGTAGAAATTTGATGGCACAAATTTCAGCCGGGTGGGTACCACCGTGCACGATTTCAAAAACCCTCCACAGTAATCCAGTCTCGGTTGGATTGCGTTCAGGTGTCAGTAAGTGCATAGCCAGGCAGGGGGGATTGTGTTCGCAGCACTAATGGACCGATGGGTGTCACGCGGTGCTGCGACGACAATCCTCTTTGGATGAGGCCGTCAAGCTAAGTGCCACCATTGATAACATGGTACGTGTATGTAATGATGTCCCTGTTTCCTGAGACTTTGCCTTCAGCTTACCATCAGGCAAGGTGAAGTCAAATTGACGTGTCTATATATTTAAAAAAAAAAGACGGGTTGCACTCTGGGAGTGCCGGCAGAAATGAAAAGATTTTCTTTCTTCGTTATATACATAGAAAAAGATAAAAAGAACATACCATAACCATACCATACCTATAATATAGCGCCAATCATAGAACCTATCACTATTTTCTGCTAATTTTCTGTCAGAAGAAATTAATAAATTACAAAAAGAAAAAATAATCATAAAAAGTAATAAATTACAAAAACAAAAAATAATCACAAAAGTAATAAATTACAAAAATAAAAAATAATCACAAAAAGCGTCAGAAGGCCAGGTTTGAACCCGGTACTATCTAAAACCATAATGACCTTCTGTCGAAGCGTTTACCACTAAACTACAACTCTATTTATCGAAACTTGCAAAATAGGCAGTCTATAGCTAATTTTGTATGACGTCAGTCGTCGGTTACGGTTCAAAGGTCAAGTGATCCTGACGCGAGTTTAACACTTTTCACCCATCTAACGCCGCTGAAGAAGTTTTCACTTCAAAAAACAGAAATCCCAGTAACACTTTTCTGGACTTAGAAATTGAACCCTAGACTTACAACTACTCAATGCATACATCGTTCAGAAATCTAATTATTATTCAAATAATTATATATCGTTGAATGAACCAAGAGTAGGGGATACGAGGGGATTAGACTTTCATCGTTAGCGTGAGATGATAATAATTACAGAGATGACTTGTATCAGCTATCATTGCCAATTGATCCATCATTGTACAAAAAAGTAACCTTGCGACAATGACTTTTGAAATGGAACTGACAGAAGATATAACCTGCACTAAACGAGTTGCTGACTCACTGATATTTATTCCACTATTCTTTACTTTCGATCCATTGAACCTTCGACAGCTGTGGAGTGACATCTTAGCATACCACGAGATAGTGAAAGTATACATTTTAATCATTTTGAAATAAAATTGTAACAATTAGGCAGTCTAAATGTAGGTTGATATCCCCGGCAGCTACGAGTAACCACTTCGCATCAGTTGAGATGTGTGCTTCTCTGCCATCTAAGTGGTACTAGAAATGTAACCTCACTAGGCTTCTTCATCGAGTCAATGGCTCATGAAATGCATGGGTGTTAGGGAAACGCGCACGAAGCCGAGACAAGAATGACGAATGTATGAGATTTGACGTATTTGACAGTCGTTAACGCATGTCATAAATGTCATATCCCATACATTCGTCATTCTATTCTATTCTATTTGTTATTCTACGAATCCTGCTGAGTTTTCTGGCAGTGTATCTCGGTAGTTGCCATGTCACGAACTGCACGGCAGGGGAAAAAATAATGTCAATTCCAAGCAAATTTATAATTTTTATGGGCTGTTTTAGTACACCGGGTACACTATATATCAGCATAAAAAGTTAGGATTTGGTAAAGAAATTTTTTTTTAATTCTTTTTATATGTTTTGTTTTTTTTTTTTAACGATATGTAGTATTCCCGGAGTTCTACCAGGAGCCTTCGGCTACGGGAGCGCTTCCCTAACACCCGGTATGTTGGCCTAATACTTGGTCCCGGCCACAGCATTGTCCGTTATCTGTTGCCATACACAGGTCCTCGATAGTATAGAATTAGATGGAAGGGCACAGTGGGCAAGAGAGCAAATGTCGCATGTACTGGGATGGGGCCCTGACGATAAGTAATGTAATGACATGGTCGACACCAAAACCTGTTTAACCAAAAGCAACTTAGACTCGAAGGCTAAGGGAAAGAGTTCCACATGTACTTCTTAGCAGTGTTTGACTATATCCAAACTCTATAGACGCAGCAAGAGTCATAGCAAAACGGCGTAAAAAATGGCTAATAATTTGGTATAAGTTGACATATATATCCAATCCATCTTAAAACTGTCAATGTTTGCATGCACACATTAAGTTTAAAGAACAATGTTGACGTTTCCTCACTCACAAAAGCTCACGAAAGACCAATTTCTCACGCCGTTTTTTGGAAATAATTTTCTTATCAAAGCTGTGTCTATACAGTGTACTTTTTTAATACTGTATTGACACACATAGTGTTCCGAACAAAATGCATCGCAAAAACCGCTTAAAATTCGCGTTATGTATGAGTAAGCTAATGTCAAAATTATTGTTTAAACTGTCAATGTGTGGGATGTATGTATAATTATATCAACTTATACAAAAGTAGTAGCCATTTTTTCTCTACAGAGATTGTATACAGTCTAAGATGAGATGTTATGTATAATGTCAACTTGTACCAAAGTAGATCTTTTTAGTGTCATTTGCTATGTCTATAGAGTCTGTATATGATGCAAGGAAAGGCATGTTGCGGTGAAACGCCTGCAAGACTTGAACAACATGCTGTGTCAAGAATATCTTCTGTCTTTCCAAATCATCAGGCACTAAAGCCCGGTTTCTGGAGTTACCATTTATAACAGCTATTGATTGAATAATGATAAATTTAAGTTAAACTTCAGTTAACTATCATTGCGTATCTGAGTGTTCGAACCACGGCTCTACAGCTATCGAACCAATAGTTAGTTCGCATTTTCACCACTAGACGGTTCTATGTAAACAATCAATTAATCAGCCCACTGAAGTCCACTGCTGGACATAGATTATGTTTTTAACTAACTTTTAAACTCTAAACGGCCGGGATAACCTGGTAAAGCGTTACTTACTTCTTCTACTTCGAACGTTTCTAGGTATTGAGATATTTGAAATGATTTCTAACATTGCCAAATCAGATTCTGAACAAGTTTATATCCAAATTCATTGTTAAAATACTTATTACTTAGCTAAAAAAGCTCGATAAGCTAAAAAAAATAGACAGAACGAAGTACCTAACATAGTATTATTTAAATTAAGACTTATTTTATGAAATGTCAAACAGTTATGGAATCAATAAACGGCCGGTTTGGTCAGTTAAGTTGAACGTAGGTAAGTTATACCGAGTTTATCTTCCAATGCGGTGTTCAGACACGAACTTTCGCCAGTTATCGAACCAATAGCGCTGTCGAATAGATAAACTACGGTTAAAAGTACTTCAGAAACCGGCCATAATTCGTACACACATTTTATAATCCTACCAGATCTCGGTTATCGCAACCAAATAGCCTAATGTCCTTTCTCAAGGTCTAACTACCTCTATACTAAATTTAATCTAAATCGGTGCAGCGATTTAGTTCTGAAAGACGGAAAAACAAACAGACTCACACGTACGCTTTACCATTTATAATATCAGTAAGAATTCCTACTTTCCTACTAACATTAAAATGTGAAAGTTAGTGAAGATGTTATCAGATGTCTGTTACTAAAATCATAGATGATATAATATACTAACATACACTCAATCTCATTCAAACAGCTGAACAGATCTGGCCGAATCAGCCATTATGTCCTTAGGGTTAGCTCAGATTCAGTTTATCAGTTGTAAAAACCATGCCCCGTCTCCTTCCCCGCACTCATGTGTGCAGGAATCTCCAAGACTTAAACTTATTTAAAAAGAGGTTAAAGGATTGAGAGAAAAATAAAACATCATTTTATTTATTATTTTGACTGATTATTATTCGGCTTTATTGGTATGTCCAGACTAAGATCGATTACAATCCTTAAAATTACCTTAATTAAGTGACCTCATGTAACTCTTATTGCAAATACCTCATTAATATAATTTTTCCTTAATACTTATAACATTACCTCAGGATTACTTCAAAAGCTTTGTAGAAGTATAACCTGACATTATACACAATGCCCAAAGCAAGACTTATGAACCGCACAGATAATTCATATACTAGGACAAGGCCCCAGGTAGCAGCGGCACCTATGACCTTGTAGCCAGGGGTATAAGATAGTAGTGGGGGGAGGCTACCCCGTGGTATTACCCACCAGACCCCGTAGATCCCTCAGTCGACTCTTACGACTTGCACGGGAAGATAGGCAGCTGACGCCTTCTATGTTTTTCTGTCATTCCCGGGCCAGCACGGAAATAGGACCTTCAAAGAACTTCAGCTCTAAGGATGTTAAATAGGTATCCAGTTTATTGTATCGTCGTCTAAAGGTCCGTGTTCACCATAATTAAGCTCTGACCTCGGCTCCTGTCAGATCTCATTAAAGGGAAAGAACACAAACCATAAGCTTTACACATAGACGACCTATCCTCGAGTAGGCCCTAGAAACTTTGTGGCTCATACTTATTTATCGTTACTATTTTAGAAAATTTCAACGTTCCCGCTTGTTTCTCGAAATATTCAGCAGCTCAACATTATTGCATTCCTGGTTGAATCCATAGCTTGCTGAAATGTATTGATCTTCTGTACAAAGATGTTGTCCATTCCTCTCCTTAGATTTCGGCTGAACTATAGACCGGCTTACAATTGTCACATATCTCTACTTATTTGTAAAAATCCATTGGTAAACCATAGCAACTTATTGGAAAGTGATAAGATGAATGTTTTTCTGTTGTTCGCACCTTAACCCTGCAACGTGTGCATCGTTCCAGAGAAGCCCAAGATGATGGATAAGCTATTTATTTTCATGAAGTTGTTATCATAATCTCGATATTTAGTTCTCCGCCCGTTTTGGATCCCATCGGATTTCTTTATTACAAACACTCATTAAAACGCTCAGCAACTTTTCACTAAGAGCCCCTTTTGGATCAAAAACAGGCGCAAAAAAGTTTTTGTTCATGGCAACAAATACCAAGGGCAAACTTGCTTCAATAATATGATCTAAGCTCCAATATAATATTCAGTTCTTAACCAGTTTCCCTACCCGATTTCCCAATCACAAATATCCATTATTCACACAGTACCTCCTCATCAAGAACCCTGGTTGGATCAAAATAGGATGTAGAAAAGATTTCTTTTATATTGCAGGTGTGTTCGCAACAAATAACAGTTAACAGTTTGGCGAATGTGAAATATGAAAAACCAATAAGCGTGAGATAATATACACCCAAATACTGTCCAGGAATTTGCTAAGCATTACTGAGAGATTTTTGATATGAATGGAGATATGACAATGAATGAACGGCAAGCACAGCCTCCAGTTACGCCGAAATCTCTCAAACGAATTAATTTCCCAGTCTTCTTCTTATGTTGAAATTTTGGGCATTTATCAATGATCTACCTCTTTCTTGCTCGTAAATAATTTCATAAATGTTTCGTCATGTATCAGAACACAAGTCATGTTGTACTTATTGGATATGACCAGGACGATGTACATACCAAAATGCTATCATTATCCCAAATTAGGAACAGATCAGAAGTGAGAGTGCTTCACATTACGGTCCTAAATTCACAAATTCCAATTCAGCAGAGGCCGCGAAGCCAACAGAAGTTAACGTTGGAGCCGCCAACAGTCACCCTCTATGGCCGTTTAATCCCCGGTACACAATCTGCCAATTTATTGTAAAATAGTTTCAGATGTCAGAGAAAATACTCTATCTGACCCTATTTTATCGCCTTGCTCTCTTTCTTGGCTTTTGGTCCGGTGAGCAAACATCGCAGCTACAAACAATATTATCAATAATGGCCGATCAATTCCTAATATTCGATCTGATAAAATAGTACAAGAGATCAGTCTGGTATTATTTTATCATCTCAGCAATGATATAATCCTCCCTTTCCTTTCATACCCACTACAACATGTCATGAACAACAGAACTGAGGTGTCACCTCTAGACGATGTGAACAATTTCACCCAAACGGTTCTCTGCTCGGCTGTTTTCCATCCCGCATGTAATTTACCAACACATTTTTCACACTTCAATCTTAGGTTCCTTAGGCGGGACGTGAAATGACCTTTTTCGGCGCTACTTTTTTATTTAGACCTTAATCTTTAAACTCCACACAGCTTTTCTCTGCTAGACCCACCCGCGACGGGTCACTCTATATGTGTAAAGTAGCTGATGATAGAATGCACTCGGAAGATCTTAAGTTTGTATGTAATTATTAATGATGATAATATTCATTGATGGACTGTCTCCTGGACGCAGATCCGAAATATAACCGTACGTGACCCGACGCAACACACGCTTTCACGCCTCGCCTAAAGAATCCGCCATTGCAAGAGGAGTGAACCGTTCATGATGGAGTTTGGTTCTTAGATGTGACATCTAAGCCTTTGTATTAATAATATAATCCAATTTAAATAATACGAAACCATTTTATACAATGATCTGGTAGTACTTAAATAGAGCACTAACGGTGTGGTTGTTAGTGAGAGTAAACTTAAATTGAATAACTTGGCGATCTAAACTTGCTTAATCGTTGACTGTGATGGTGAGTTGCTTGCTTCTGTTGGTCTCGAAGCGGTCCATTGTTTTGATGTCCAGGATCATTGAGATGGAAATGCCAAGTCCTATCAGCATAATAAATGACACCATCAAACCGGACCTGGAGATAAAATAGAGATTTTAATGCAATTCCCGTTTACATAATAATTAACTTTTTTTTGGTATGTAAATACTAACCAAATGGGCACAGTGGTGAATCCAATACAATCGAACGAATCGGCAAATTTGTCCGTGTTATCCATAAACATTTGCATCTGAAACAAAAAGATATTTTACGAATCTGCATTAACTCAAGCAATATACTCATTTATTTTATGATAACTAGAAGACTATTGGTATACTAAAATTGTTAAACACGAGCCAAGGACAAGGGAATTATAACTGTGAACTTCATGTGATTTCGAAATCTGTTTGAACGGTTGCTATACGCTGATTTACATTTTGAAAGTGAATGCTTAGACGGGACATGAACCTGTGACCCCCTTTAGGAGGAATGCTCTGACCACTGAGCTACTGAGCCACGTCTTCCAAAATTCTCCTATAAATCCATCTTGCGACGTATACCTATAAGTATCTGTAAATGTAACTATAAGTACCTGCACATCAGGTAATGTCAGCGTAGCGTTTTCAGACGAGTACACCAGCGGCAGCGAGCAATGGTATGAGCGGCCCAGGACCGCTGACGGAGCATCCGGTGGAGTTGGAGCCGTCAGGCTGAACCCTGTGGCCTCCGCACCGAACTTAACCTCCACGCCTACGGCCGTCCACCAGCCGGCTGATTGCTTGAAGCCGAACTCCAGAATCATCTAAAAATGACAGAATAATAGTAGACTAAACTAAGCTGAAGAATCAGCTGAAGTATTTTGAGCTCTATTTTAGGCTAAGCATCAAGTTGTCAAATCTAATTCCCCAACACATCATCATCTTCTTCATCACAGGAGTCTTCGCAGGTTGGGACCACTTTTCGAACTGGTAGTCCATTTGCTAAATTAGTCTTAAGTTTTTCTTTTTATTGACGTTTTGTTAGTGCCGATTTAATGGTCGATGTAGAATAAATGATTTTGGACTTTTTTTGACTTTGACATAGAGACGTATTTTCATGATTGCATCCCAGGCCCACGATAAGGCCCCAGGTAACCTCGAAGCTCAGGGTCCGCCTTCCGGCTCTTTCTGTTCCACTTCACATGATCTTAGGCGTCCATGATAGTAAGACCATTGACACGCATGTCACCCTCAACGACGTCAAGCCAGGACTTCTTGGGCCTATCCATGGACCCAGTGCCCTTCTAACTTGACCTGGCGGGGATGCCATTACCAGTCATTTGTTACCCAAAAACACTGGGACAGTAAACATATTAAATTTAAACATTGTTTTTTGTAATTCTACCTTGTCTTTGTTCTCGCCCACAACAAATTGCACCACCAGCATCGTATACAGCTTGGAGCCTTTGATGGTGGGTATTCCGACGGGGGTACTGAAGACGATGGGCGTCTGATTGTAGCGGCGCAGCTCTGGCCACCCCGAGGAGTACAGAAGTGCCCCTCGACCAGGCGGTTGTCCTAAAAGTAACCGTGTGTGTTTTTACTCTGTAGGTGTAAACGTATAGTCAGCATGAGATCGAACCTGATGAACAAAGTACTCAAAATTATCTTAAAGCCTGCCTCCCTTCCTGTTGACTGATTGGTCTGATATTTGGCCCGCACCTTTCTTTTGGATAATAATGCAACAAAAATCAGTCAAACAGTATTATTAACTCCTAACGGCCCCTATAATATCGACCCGATACGGCCATTTGCTCGAAAGCACAGACTAGTTAGGGATGCTACGGATAAAAAAAAGGTGCAAGCAATTTTCGACCTTATTGACAAGCCATTGTATGAGTTTTTTTTTCTTATATTCGTGATCAGCGTCATCAATCAAGACGAAAAGACACGTAACTAAGAAAATGTCATTAATGTCGAAAATTGCTTGCAGTCGCTGTTTTAGTCTCTTTGTGATCCGATATCGGGCCAAAACAGTGGTGTTGGCTCCGATAACCGATTTCGGGCCGGACAATGTGAAAGAAAGATACGTATCTCATACATTTAACTTCGTCCGATATCGGATGTCGGATATCGGATATCGGATGAGTGTGAAAACGCTCTTTGGTTTTAAGATAATTTTGAGACTTTGTAGTCAATATAGTTCTGACGCTGACTGCACCTTATATTAGGGATGATGAGTTGACTTACCACTAGCGTTATACAGGGCGAATTTCTGCGTAAATTTCGATTGCCTGTCGATGTCTAAGGGTGTCGAGCTAGTTGTTTCTTCCGTAGGCGCCTGTCGCCGGACCCGAGCCCATGGATCACCATCAATGTAGTCCACGGACTGACTCTGTGACACTGAGTTCCCTAAAATAAACCAATAATGAATATAAAATATGTCATTCCGCGATTAACGTTGCTATTACCAAATAGAGAAACTAGCATTCAATTTCAGAATCAATCACTTTCATAAAAGCAAATTCACCTATAAAGAAAATAATGAAATACGTACCTAAAATGCCAAGAACTTTGCCGGCTCCATAGATATCCTGGAGCCGTGCGAAGGTCTCAGTCATTTGAGCATCACGCTCCGACCAAGGACCCTGCAGAGTCAGTACCTGGTGGAAACAAACAAATTATTTGACACCCGAAAAACTAAGTACTGGAAGAGACAATTTTGCTTTAATTACAAAGAATACGTTGGTGTTTATGCATATGACGCGTAGAAAGTTTTTTTTTTAATTTATTTATTCATAGTTGAACCGTTCAGTTGACAAAATTAGTTCAGTGACACTGGAGGTTTCAAATACTCTTCGTACCACAAAGTAGCATACTTAATCATTTCATTAATCACCGCACATTTGATAAACCCTTTAATGAAAAATGATTTTGCGCAATCACCGCGTAAGTGATAGTGTTTCCATTGCTATTCCTATCTAGCTCAAAAGTTTCAATTTGATGAGGATCAATCACTATGCAATTGATAAATCTCTTCAGTAACGTTCAATGTTTCAATTGCTATTCGTAGCTCAAAAGTTTCAATGCTTCATCAATCACCATACAATAGATAAATCTCTTCAGTAACGTTCAATGTTTCAATTGCTATTCGTAGCTCAAAAGTTTCAATGCTTCATCAATCACCATACAATAGATAAATCTCTTCAGTAACGTTCAATGTTTCAATTGCTATTCGTAGCTCAAAAGTTTCAATGCTTCATCAATCACCATACAATAGATAAATCTCTTCAGTAACGTTCAATGTTTCAATTGCTATTCGTAGCTCAAAAGTTTCAATGCTTCATCAATCACCATACAATTGATAAATCTCTTTAGCAGCGTTCAGTGTTTCAATTGCTATTCGTAGCTCAAAAGTTTCACTTTCAATGCTTCATCAATCACCATACAATTGACAAATCTCTTCAGTGACGTTCAATGTTTCAATTGCTATTCGAAGCTCAAAAGTTTTAATGCTTCATCAATCTCCATACAATTGATAAATCTCTTTAGTAGCGTTCAATGTTTCAATCGCTAGTCGTAGCTAAAAATTTTCCATGCTTTATCAATCACCACGCAATTGATAATCTTTTAAATATGTAACAATCAATGTTTCCATTGCTATTCGCAGCTCCAAAGTCTCATGATAAGTCAATCAACGTTCATTGCTTTATTGACAATTATTTGTGTCATTGCTTCAACATTTCGTCAATAACCGCACCATCAATAAACACTTCAATGACAATCATTGTTTGAATTGCTATTCCTAGATCAATTCTGAATACTTCATCAATCACTTCGCAATTGTTAAAATCACTTCAATAACGATGTTTCATTAGTTATTTCTTGTTCAAAAGTTTCAATGTCTCATCAAAACTCCGCTTTTATTATAAAACCAAACTCTGTGAAAGTACCTCTGATGTAAGCTTTATATTCAACATGTTGCGCAGTTTGAATCGATTTCCTACTGCGCAGCCTCTACGCGCATCTTCCCCATTCCCACCCCCCTTCCGCCCAGAATCCGCCTTTATAAATCTAAATTAAGACACAGCCCCGGCGAAACAGCTCATATAACTATTCATATTTTTATGTTTGATCTGGTGACGATGATCAATCCTCCTCAAGTCTTGAAGTGATTTATTTCAGATATTTAAGTTGTACCAGGGTCTGCAACGCACTTGAGATAACTCAGGATCATATGCTCAACGATGTAGATATCTTCTTATCCGTAACATCCACTAGATAAAATAAAATGACGTCACAAAAATACAGTCACCTTCATCATGGAGACGTATTTTCCTGATCGTAAAATGCAGAGACAAGTGAACTCACCTGAGTCTCATTGCTGATGTAGTCCGGATGCACATCAAGGAAGTCTTGTGGTAGAACCAGCGTCGCTTGGCCTTCGAGCATTTTCCGCAGTCGTGGAAAATACCCGCTGGACAGAGGCACGGAGTCCTGGTTGTTGAACACCACAATGGCCGCCTGCTCGCCATATATCCGCATCAACTCATCTTGATCCAGATACTTCAATGCCGGTCTCTTGTACTTGTCCAACGACTTCGGGCCAAAGAACAAAAACGGGCCTTCAAGATTGGCCTGAACTGAATAAAATAAAAATAAGAAAAGGAGCCGCACTTGGTGGCACATGTTGTCGGCTTTACGGATGGTCCATGACTGCGGCCGTTCAGCGCCTGGGATTCGCGAGCAGGGGTCGGTGGGGTGCGAGGGTTATCGATTGGGTCACGACGCATGCGCGTAGGGTCCACCAAAATAAAAGAATGTCGTAAAAGCCCGTGCTCACCTGATTCTCTCTGGAGGACGATTGTTAGGGTCCCGACAGATTGGATAGTGACAATGTGATCTTCATTTAGGTTGAAATAAGTCGTACCGACTGATTGGGCGGGATGTCTGGTTGTGATGAATTGTGAGCAGGGGCTTTAAGCTCCCCAGCCCAGATTCTAGAATGTTCTTCCTGAGTTATAGCTACGTACTGGTCTAGATTCGTATGTAGGTACTGTGCCGATCGGCCCCGCCCTGGTGACGGTGCCGCGGGAACAAAGAACTTCCTTTGCGTGTTACGTAATGTTTTATATTTATTACGTTTTAGCGTGACATTATTATATTACTAATCAAAGTCACACCTGTATGTGCTCGCAGGGGTAGGTAGCAATGGATTTCATCATACATCCACATTTTGCGAGTAAACATTTTCGGTCTCACACAATTAACGATCATATTACCGTCATCCTGGTAATTTTTGGTATATTCTCTGTCACTAGTAAGAATATCTTAACAAGTTCACACTATGTAGGTAGGTATAACATATGTTACCTGTTGTTCCATAAAAAAAAACAGTACTCTACACTACCCGAACGACAAATCGAACCATACTATGCAATGTACTTCTAGTGAGTGCAATATTTCTGTATTTATCTGAAGGATTTCATTGCACATTTACACTTACATAAATGCCATTGCCTGGGGCCGAACCTCCTCAGTGAACAATTGATTAATTAGTTTGCTACATTAGGTTATACCGCAAGTAAATAATCTACAAAATGATTAATATCGCCGTATACGTCTTAATAGGTGCCAAGTAACTTGCGTCCCTTCTCGCCCCCTAACCTGCGTGCCTACTCGTCCCCTATCCTGAGACCTTTCTCGACCTCACTTGTTGAGCCCCAAACTTGACCTTGATTATACATTTTTGGCAGCTTGCCTGACGTGTGCTTGCCATTCGGCGGTAGGTAAACATTGTTTACAATACAACATGATCGTTTCTTATAATATAATTGTTTCTACTAGAATATATTTTTATACCACTTATATGACAAACAAGCTCACTGCCCACCCGATGGAAAGTGGTTACTGTGACCAATAGTCGTGTGCACAACCAGGGGAGTCACACTCGTGCTGCCGGCTGGGTAAGAACAGAGAGTTTCTGAGCCGTCAATGCTCAAGACAACGCAAGACAAACCTTTGGTCTTTTAACCACGCACATAACATTGTAATAAAACAAATATTTATAACAAATAATAATTTTATTGTGCTATATTTACAGTTTGGTATAAATATTACAGTCTAAAATAATAAATGCAACACCGCTGCACACAACGCGGCCAGGCCCGCCAACCGCGGAGTCCACGCCGCGCCCGTCCGCCCTCCGGAGAAGAAGTACGTGTTTTCTGGAAATTGTAAAATAATAGGTAAATTATTATAAAACCCAATTTTGAGGGTATGTACCCTTCTAACACCTAGTAACTTAGACAGCAGCTCGGATGGACAAGACTGTAACTTATATTTTCCGTTCGGTTTTGAGAAATAAGGCGTAAGCAACACATCACTTTTTTTTTGGATCAGTAAGGACGTGTAAGACAATCTCACCAATCATACGAATACAGCACACTGTTACTTAAGTTACTTCGAGAGGGTAGTAGGTACCTATTGTCATCGGTCGTGTCGAGAAACTCATGTATTTCCCTCTTCCTACAGTCCCGAATCCTTTAAGCGGGGCGTGAAAAAGCATCTGATGAGGCCGTCAAGCTGAGTGCCACTATTGTTAACATGGCACGTATAATGGTGGCCCTCTTTCCTGAGACTTTGCCTTCAACTTACCATCAGGCGAGGTGAAGTCAAATTGACGTTTCCTATATAAAAAACAACAATGCCACACCTATACTTCTATAGTCTGATCATGTTGACTATTAAACTGACGTCTCTATGCCATTGGGTTAGGCAGAGATGCATTTCGTTTTTCTAAAATCATAATTAACTAAACTTTAAAACAAAACTCTCGTTCCTGTGTTCTTAGCGCAGTTAGCGCTCTGTACCGATCAATACAGCCTCCGCTGGGCCCTAGATCCTATACACGTATAACATTGCCTGACCTATATAGACATTCAGATATCGCCGTGCCTGGAAAATTTATGGGAGGTGGGCGTTCCCCCTCCTTCCTTACCACCCGATTTCCGATCTACGTACACGAGTGCGACAGAGAGTGCCGAAAATGTAAGTGTAGTGAGATAAGGACAGATAGATATACAGATGGACATGTTTGCTGAACTATATAGCTCATATTGCGACGCAATTCTAGGATGCAGTTATGATGTATAGTGTACTGCAGGTAACTTATTGATTAGCCACGCCCGAGAAACGAGGACACTATTTTTATATTACTTTATACTTGAGGTATTTATGTAGTAACGGTGTGGCAACCTGCGGATAAATAAGTAGGGAAGACCTCAAGAGCTGTCCGGAATGTCCAATACAGGAAACGTCTCAAGAGCTGTGTAGAAAGCGAGATGCAGCTACTTATAAATTTGCTAATAATAGGCGGTACTTTTCCGGTCGAGCTGTTTTATTTATGCCAACAAAACACAATACCGTCTGACCACCCAACCTCAACAGGAAAGATCGCGAGAGAGCCTCGTTGGTCAATCAACAGACGATCAGGCTCAAGCTCCAAATTTCTTGGTCCCAAAAACACCCTGCGCTACTGATATGAACACAATCATAGCGACGAAATATCGGATACTCGAAAATCTTACAAACATGATAAATATCCCGGTGAGTGCTACTGTTATAGGCTAGCTAATATATAATAGTATAAGCACAAGCAGATTTATAAAAAACTATTAGCTCGTAACGTGCAAGATGGAACTCGTAACATTGGAAATGATTGAAAACATTTTACTCGTTTGTCTAAATATTTCCGCATGTGGAAAAATTTCTGTTGTCACCTAGAACTGATGATTAATTACTTGTAACAGCCGCTTGTTGAGCGAGGGTGTGGTAATCGACACAAGTTCAAGGACAACGCCTTTTGTCTTCAAGCGATCGATACAGTAAGCTTACTGGTAACTTTAGTGAAATTTGAATATGAGTATTCGTTTGAAAATTATTGTATACTTCCTCGGGGGTGCTGTACAAGAACATATATTATTATTTGCCTTCCAGAAAGACAGTATTTAATTGAAGAAGCTGTCTGTGATTTTTAGCATTTTTAGCGTAAATATGGTTCAAATCTTACCTGAATATCTAACTTTCGACTATGGTCATGTAAATAAACCTCACCAACTGACAACTGCGTACCTCTGTGTTTACCATAGATCTTAGCGTTTTGTGATTTTTACCGCGTAAGGTGTAAAAATTTTCAAGTCAAGAAATAAGTTCTTAAAAAGTGAATTACATAGTAAATATGTTGTTTTTACCGTTTGTATGTGTACAGTGCTACATAAATAATTGCAAGGTATATTATTTTAGTGAAGTTTCTTTGCTGAGAACTTCGGTAAGTAGATATTGTACCATACTAATGAATACCGCAGAGGCAAGCGAGAGTGCTCCAGATCGTTGCTCCGGAGGGAGAACGAAGTACTTATAAATCCGAAGGCAGTTCCTCATCTTCGGAAGATCAGGATAGCTTTACCTCGCCATCCCCGAATAAGCGGTTCAACCGGTCGAATCACGTCGAAACGTGTTCGAGAGATGAACGTAACTTAGACTTAAATTTCACAATAAGCTAAGGTTTACACCAAAGAATTAACCTGTTGGAATTGGTAATAAAATCCAAGACACTCATTAGTTACTGATATACATAAAGCTTAAATCGTTGCTTGGCTGACCCCTCAACATTCAAAAAGATTGTAACTCCCCAGCAATTTAAGTCATTTAGACAATACTAGCTCGGCAGACACTTGATATATAGACTATTTACATATATATAAGTTTACTGGCCACTTTCGTCACCTATTTAATGTGTGATTAATCAACAAATGTTACCGTAATAAAAGTAATGATTATAGCAGGCTTGTTAACATAGCATTAACATGAAACTATCTTACAAAATGTTATAGCAATCTATAACATTCCAAGGCCTGGTAGGTTAATAGAGAAGAAGACTAGAGTGTCTAGTGACTGGATTCTTACATCCTTATGCCATCAGTAGAATTTTTCAGGATGTCACAAGTTATAAGTTGTAACCAAGACTAACTATAAATATTATATTATAAGTTATACCGTAAAACTAAAAAAGAGAGTTCTAGTTCACACTCTAAATCTGAAAGGAAGAGTAGGTAGTAACCATAAATGCATGTTATCTTAATAGACCAAGATTTTAACATTTAAATTACATTGGACTGCAACCTGCCAAGCATGATCACCATGCCTAGGACAGCAAAGTTAAGAGATTTACAGGTGTCACTCGTAAGAAATCTAGCGACTCCAAGTATTTTAAGTAATAGGCACCTGAATAAATAATTCAAACAGGAATCAAATTAGATTTTGAGAAACAGCTCTTTCTCACTCACAATTTTAATAAAATTTGAACTTAACATAACAGTTGATCACCCAAATAGATGGGGTTCAATTCCTACAACAGGAAGATTGAATGACAAGAATTGTACCAGGCAGTTCTTCATCTATGCAAAAAAATGATCTCACAGAAGGCTCCTGTGCATAATACCTATAAGGAAAGAAATTTCCTATCTAAGAGCCCTCCCTTTGGGCCTCTCATCATCACCATTGCAACGACAACTAATTGGATTGCGGAAATCCTTTGGAAACAAGTCACAGCCATGTTCCTTTTTTGCTAAATAAATCAACAATATTCTTTTATTTTGATCTCCTTAATGCCATCTTAATGGTCCCATAATAATATTTTGGTTCTTGAATATATCTAAAATATACCATATACACATTTTAGGAAAGTCAAACTGATAGGTGAATTAGGTAAATTCCAAAGATCAATCCACCTTGAATCACTTGGAACATTAATTTCCAGTCTACTTTAGATAAGTGATTTATTTATCAAAATTTTACCAAATATGACTTGACTCCAAGCAAAGGTCAACAGCAAAAGAAGAATAAATATATGTACAAAATCTACATTGAATTACCTAGTAATGTATCAATGTAGTTGATGTATAAGTAATTGTATAATGTTTAGAGAACAAAGTTAATGTATTTCATAATGGTGATTACTTTAGGAAGAGAAAAAATGAATAATAAATGAAACTTCTAATTAACCACTTTTGATGTTGACTCTACTATAGTTGCAAGGTACTCTAAAGTTAACCTGAGGTCTATGTACAACTTTATTGTCTCAGGATGCAATTGCTTCAAACAGGGTAAACTGAGAGGAAAAAAGGGCTCTGTATCCCCTAGTGCGGTGCAATTTACAGTGGTAGCTCAGGAGTGGGGACCACAGCGCACAAGGGACACTCAGTCAAAAAGGTGACCACTCACTACAAATGTGATGGTCGCGGACTAGGAAATGCTATTGAACAACTTTATGTTGTCAAGCAAATGGAGTTAGACCAACAAAAAGTGGCACTCCAATATGATGCAATTGTAAGCAGCTTTACTTATGGACAAAAAGTGCTACTGGTCAAATCAGACAGCATCCAACTGGACCAAAAAGGAGCACTTGCTCCTTAACCCGTAGAGGTGTCCAGAAAACTTTCCAATTTATCGAGCAGTTCATTACTGACGGCATGTCACCTCCAACCCTTTCAGATCAAGGGACTCACCCATTGTCCTATAGGATGTGGAACTCGAGGACTTGCAAAGCTTTCAGTCAGACTGGAACTATCCGTTGAGATTGACGTTTCCTCCACCCAGTTAATACATCAGTGGCTGGGCCATCTAAACAGTACTCTAGGCTGGTCGATCTTAGATTGAGAGCTTACCACTAAGTCTTGTCAATAAAGGATTTGCGGAAGATCCTTACACAATGACAAGAGACAACACTTTCTAAATAGCCCTACTGTGGGATGAGTACTGGGCTGGTCAATCTCAGATTGACAGCCTGAATGGACCCTTACCAATAAAGAATCTGCGGAAGATTCTAACAGGCCCTCATCAGGGACTGGGAGGTTATCCTGCTTAAAGGGGGGGGGGGGACAAATAAAGTACTGGAATAAACAAGAAAAGGAGTTATTGAGTTGTAGTTGGCGGACGACCACTCTCAATACATACATACATGTTTTAACACTTTGGCTTTTACGTGGTTGATATTCTGTAGAGACTCGAAATATGCTTTATATATGAGTCTAAACTGTCAATGTATGTTATGAAATCCATAGAAATAACATAACATAACGTAAACTCACGCCTTTATCCCCGAAGGGGTAGTCAGGGGTGCTGGCACCCGCATTTCGCCGGTTTATGTTTAGGTCCCAATGTAATAGGTGGCGAGCCTATTGCCATTAACTGGGCACTTATAAACCTGCGATAAATACACACATAACTTCGAGAAGCATCGAAAAGTCATCGGTGTGTGCCAGGGAAAGCCTGGGATCGAGCCCGAGACCTCGTCTCGGCGGTCCATTGCCCGTACCACTAGGCTACCGCGGTTAGTCTATAGAAATATCAACCAAGTAATACCTATTTTTATGCCAAGTTGTAAGGGCCATTTCTTTCTCTATAGACTTTGATGTATAGTCTGAGCATACAGGGTAACCCTGAAACTATGGGTTATATATTGCATTTTCACTGACATTCTTTCATGTTATAGGGCCAGGGTGGTGCTTGGTATCCCAGATATCTTGGTTTAAACATAAATATATTTATTTACCTTTTGCTTACAATTCGATTAATTTAACAATTAAGATCTGCAGTTCTTTATAGTGGAATCTGCAGTCTCAGCATATTGTGCTACAAATGTAGACAATTGTTCTAAGGACTTATTCATTCAACAAGTCCTAAAAGCTACTGCTTTAGTCAAACCTTAGGCCATTAACTCCCCTAGATGGCATATGTTAATATATTCATGCATGTGGATCTCCAAAGGGGAGGCAGAGGTGTATTATTTGACACCCATACTATGTACATTTTTCAGTTCCATATAACATGGAGCGAGTCTGTTGCGCTCAAATGGAGAATCATTGGCTGATTTCTACTATTGGTTGGTAAACAGCCGTATCCCTTAGTAACCCATACCCAAATCACACTTTAATTTCCAGTTTCAGTACAATATAACAGCTCTCTTTTAAGAATTCTAGAAGAGTTGCAATTATTATGCTTCTAGCTGCAAACAGGTTAGCGCGTAAGTTCATTTACTAGATACATCTTGCAATATCTTCACAGAAGAAGAGAAAAAGATGTAAAGAACAGAATTTATTATGTAATACATTCTAAAACTGATTGTAGATAGCATAGGCAGGTCAGGTGCTAATGTCAGAACACCAAAACGCCTGTTTGTGCTTCAATATACTCAACTCTGCAGTTTCAAATACTAATGTAACTAGTCGTTTTATCTCAATTAGAGGTGCTGTAAGAGCAACTACCGGGACACAATTTAGTGTCTATTCCTAGATGCAGTACACATGGATGCGGCTTCAGAAAGGTTTCGATCCGCAGTGACCTTCAGAGGTTGGTTTGTAAACATGCCCATAGCATAGATTTTAAATTGAGAAAATCAAGTCTCGTTTAGGTAATTAAGTTTAATGTTATAAATATGATATAGCATGCTGCATCTTCGTGGCTTTTTTGTCTAAACATTTC
Source organism: Eilema caniola (assembly GCA_949126895.1). NCBI lineage: Eukaryota > Metazoa > Arthropoda > Insecta > Lepidoptera > Erebidae > Eilema > Eilema caniola. The sequence goes on from OX421484.1 coordinate 19,189,184, forward strand.
ATTATGGTTATAATTATAATAAGGCATCCTTTTTCATTCATACCTTTAATAATACCGTTTTAAGTATTATCACATAGCGTTACAGTTACCATCACCAGCAGAAACCAAACAGGTCTTCAATTAAATACTGTCTTTCTGGAAGGCAAATAATAGAGCTGTTTTACATAAAATAAAACAGTTATTATATGCCGAAAGAAAGACAGTATTCGAGCAAGGTCCTTGCTGGCGAGAAGACCCTATGATCTATGGTAAACACAGAGGTACGCAGTTGTCAGTTGGTGAGGTTTATTTACATGACCATAGTCGAAAGTTAGATATTCAGGTAAGATTTGAACCATATTTACGCTAAAAATGCTAAAAATCACAGACAGCTTCTTCAATTAAATACTGTCTTTCTTTCGGCATATAATAACTGTTTTATTTTATGTAAAACAGCTCTATTATATAGTACGAGGTACAGAAATCTATCTACGTCTCATTCGCGCAACGAATATTTCACACAATGTCCTTTTCGCATAATGTGGTTTTCTCATAAAACATTGTGTGAAAGGGACAATTTGCGAATGAGCCATGCAGCAGTAGGTTGTAGGTTCTGCATACCCGGCAGAAGGAGACCGGTATGTCGTGACTAGGTGTAAACTCACTCTTGTTGTTGTCGTTGGGGTCGGTGACGCCGCACTGGCGGTACGAGATGGTCTTCTTGCGCTTCGTGTTCACGTAGCCGGGCACGAAGATGGTCGGCGAGTCCAACCGCCCAGACGCTAGCAATCTGGGGGAAGGACCAAAATTATAACTAAACTCTACTTGCCGCGATTTTCATGAGAGGAGGAGGAAAATAGAAATATTATAAAAAAATATAATAGAAAATAATAATATTGCTACGCCCGGCGCTTGGCCACTTCAATATATGGCCAAATTTACATAGGAGTGAGCGAGACGACACTATAGAAAGAGACAGCATGCCTTGACGTCACTGTTCTAGAAGGAATGGAACGAATAGAAAGAGACACAAGACCTAATAGAACCTCCCAGAAAGTTCCTGTCTTTTTCAGAACGTACCTGTCTTTTCTCGATCTTTCGCTACTCGGCCGCGCCTTATATAAAAGGCGAGCTAACAGCCGCTGCTCAAGTTAGTCTACGACTAGAATTCGAAGCGATCATTGCGATAAAGTGTGCGAAGCGATACAGTGCGATTATACAAGTGACTGTGTATTGTGTAAGGAAGAGTTATCGAATTTGTACGCGCTTTGCTGTAAGTTAAGTGCAGCTGAATAAAATCTGTCTTCAACGGTTGTCCTCGCATTTTCTATTTAAACCGACCCCCACGCTCGTAACAACTGGTGTCAGAAGCGGGATAGAAAATGCCGATAACGCCGAGAGACGACAGGGAGGGAGTTAAAACCCGAAGCCAGGCCGCGGAAGAGGCTGCGGGTACTCCGAGTACGTCGACGGGTGCTTCAAGATCATCATCGGAAATTAACCTGAGCGCGATTATGACCTTATTGAAGGAGCAAGCCCGTCACCAGGCAGAGCAGGCCCGTCGCCAGGAAGAGCAGACTCTGCAATTGAAGGCACAGCTCCAGCAACAACAGGAGGAGCTGATCCGTCGCCAGGAAGAGCAGGCCCGTCACCAGGCAGAGCAGGCCCGCCACCAGGCTGAGCAGGCCCGACGCCAGGAAGAGCAGGCCCGTCGCCAGGAAGAGCAGGCCCGTCGCCAGGAAGAGCAGGCCCGTCGCCAGGAAGAGCAGGCCTTGCAACTAAAGGTTCAGCTCCGGGAACAACAAGAAGATCTATTTGCCTTCTTGAAAGAGTCTAAAGCGGAATGGCAAAGAGAAATTCATTCAGTGCAAGACAAGCTCGACTGCCACGACGTAAAATTAGAAAGCCACGACGAAAAATTAGGAAGCATCGACACGAAATTTGAGAGTTATGAGGAGCGGCTGCAGTCTGTGGCTCAAAACGTAAAAAAATTGGAGACGAAAATAGCTTGCGGAACAGCTGGCTCTGTAACCATTTCATCTGCACAGGCTGTCGGAAAGTTCAAAGTACCGCCATTTGATGGGACCTCCTCGTGGACTGCATACAAACTGCAGTTCGAGTCTGTGGCAAAGGCGAACGGTTGGGATAAGGAGCAAGCCAAAACAGCATTAACATTGGGGTTACGCGACCAAGCACTCAGTGTTTTAGAGGCGCTTGGAGGTGAAGTGACTTACGACCGCCTTCTTGAAGCGTTGGAATCACGTTACGGTGATAGTCACTTGGAACATGTCTACCGTGCCCAATTGAAGGACAGAAACCAGCGTCTTAATGAGTCTCTGCAGCAGTGGGCTTTGGAAATAGAAAAGCTCGTGAGAAAAGCTTACCAAGGAGCTTCCTCGTCATTTCTTGACAGCATTTTGGTGCAAGCTTTTATTGACGGGATCAGAGACTTGGAGGTGAGAGCTGCCGTCCGTCTGGGTCACCATGCAACCCTTAAGGATGCTGTTGCTCACGCCCTTGAAGTGGAAGCTGTACGACATGACCCTCGACCACATAGATTGCGTGAGATCTCAACAAATGAGCAACGTGTGTACCGTCGGAAATTCGCCCCCAGGTGTTATTTCTGCAAAGAACAAGGACATATTCGGCCTAGCTGCCCGAAACGGACTCAACATGGTAATGGTCAAGAACAAGGGGCTCGACAGATTGAACAGCCAGGAATACGAGAGCATCGGAGTGGGAAAGCGCATGGAAATGCAGATGCGCTCTCTCGAAGACCTTGTCCGGTGAAATGTAACCATTGTGGCAGGCAAAAAGCTAAGGACAGTGTGGCGATTAGAACGATAAGGACTGTTACTGTCAGCGATGAGTGGAGTAGCGAAGCCATGCAGCAAGCACAGCAAGAGGATCGAGACATCAAGCCTATTCTCGATTGGATAAGGACAGGAACACCTAAGCCGAAATGGAGTGATGTCTCCCAAATGAGTGCAGCTACGAAGAGCTACTGGGCACAATGGAAAAGCCTCGTGATACACAATGGAGTCCTGTGTAGAAAATGGGAGTCTGCAAACGGGAAAGACTCACATCTGCAGTTGGTTGTCCCAAAGATTAAAATTAATGAGGTTTTGAGATCATTTCATGACGGAACTTCAGGCGGCCATCTTGGTGTGAAGAAGACGTTGGTGAAGATTCGTCAACGATTCTATTGGATCCATTGCCGTGAGGATGTTGAAGATTGGTGTAGGAAATGTACATGCTGCGCATCGGTAAAAGGGCCGCATACAAGGAGCAGGGGAGCATTGAAGCTATACAATGTTGGAGCGCCTTGGGAAAGGATTGCATTAGATGTTGCAGGGCCATTTCCTGCATCGGAGTCTGGAAACAAATACATCCTAGTAGTAATGGACTACTTTACTAAATGGCCGGAGGCTTTTGCCATACCTAACCAGGAAGCAACTACAGTCGCGGAAAGACTAGTCACGGAAGTGTTTTGCCGATATGGAGTTCCTCTGGAAATACACAGTGACCAGGGAAGGAATTTTGAATCACAGGTATTTCAAGAAACCTGTAGGATAATGGGTATTCATAAAACCAGGACCACCCCATATCATCCGCAGTCTGACGGAATGGTTGAAAGATGTAACCAAACCTTGGAAAGGCATTTGGCTAAGGTTGTTGAGAGCCACCAGAAGGACTGGGATAGTCATATTCCTTTGTTCTTGTTGTCTTATAGAACAGCGATACATGAAAACACAACGGTGACGCCTGCGTGTGCAAACTTTGGCAGAGAACTGAGACTACCGGCTGATCTACTGACTGGACGTCCTCCAGATTCACCGCAAGAAATCACGGAATATGCTAGTGCATTGCGCGATAGACTAAATGACGTTCACACCCACGTCCGTGAATCTGGGCTCCAGGCAAGCGACAGAATGAAAACCCGATACGACCGCAACTCTCATCAAGCCGGGTTCGACGAAGGCTCGTTGGTATGGCTACACAATCCGATGCGTCGCAAAGGCAAATCTCCGAAGTTGTCTCCAACCTGGGAAGGGCCGTATAAAGTTGTCACCAGGATCAATGACGTTACATACCGGATACAACGCAACCAGCGAAGCCCCTTGAAGGTTGTACATGTTGACCGACTGGCGAGATACTACGGATCTAATAATGCTCGGGACGAGCATGTCTAAGAAGGGGGTAGTGCTACGCCCGGCGCTTGGCCACTTCAATATATGGCCAAATTTCCATAGGAGTGAGCGAGACGACACTATAGAAAGAGACAGCATGCCTTGACGTCACTGTTCTAGAAGGAATGGAATGAATAGAACGAGACGTCAGGCTAGAAAGAGACAGCATGCCTTGACGTCACTGTTCTAGAAGGAATGGAACGAATAGAAAGAGACACAAGACCTAATAGAACCTCCCAGAAAGTTCCTGTCTTTTTCAGAACGTACCTGTCTTTTCTCGATCTTTCGCTACTCGGCCGCGCCTTATATAAAAGGCGAGCTAACAGCCGCTGCTCAAGTTAGTCTACGACTAGAATTCGAAGCGATCATTGCGATAAAGTGTGCGAAGCGATACAGTGCGATTATACAAGTGACTGTGTATTGTGTAAGGAAGAGTTATCGAATTTGTACGCGCTTTGCTGTAAGTTAAGTGCAGCTGAATAAAATCTGTCTTCAACGGTTGTCCTCGCATTTTCTATTTAAACCGACCCCCACGCTCGTAACAATATTACTCTACCGCGTAAGGAATTCAAATGCAATGTTAAGTGAGATGCGATCAGAACTGATAAATTGACTTTATATTTAGGGTAAATTATCGGAAATCCTAAGGTCACGAGTACCCTCGAGTTTCTGCAGATGCGTAGAGATGTTGCTTCCTTGGCAGTTTTTTACCGTCTCTACCATGGTGAATGTTCTGAAGAGCTATTCCAATTAGTCCCACCCTCCCCCTTCCTATACAGGACGACACGTGCAGGACTTAGATGTCACCCCTATACGGTGCAGAACATTCCTTCAAGAACCAAGCGGTTCGGTGACTCTTTCCTTTGTCGCACCATTAAGACCTGGAATTCCTTGCCAACTCACGTGTTTCCCACTTCCTACAGTCCCGGGTCCTTTAAGCAGGGCGTGAAAAAGCATCTGATGAGGCCGTCAAGCTGAGTACCACCATTGTTAACATGGCACGTGTATACAGGGTGCAATCGTTAAGTGTGTCCAGGCAATTATTCCGTAACTATTACAGATATCAAAAAACTTTAAACTGATATCGAAAGTACGTTACCTAATGAGTAAAATGACATCAATAACTTTTTAAAAATCACACGAGAGGTATTTAAAATTTTGACATTAAACACTCCCATACATTTAGTATGAGATTAGTAGAAAGGTTTTAGTTTCCTTATTTTAAGTGATCTAGTACCCATTTTACCTTAATCATATTTTATGATTACGTATAATATGACAATGATGATTTTCAAATAGATACATGTGTAAAATAATTATCTTAGGTACCACTTGAAATTAGTAATAAACCGTGTTTTAATATCGCATTAAGTAATTTGAGCTAACTGAAAAGCACTACAAAAAAAAGATACTCTTTGGTGTTCGTTCTAAATTCAAAACTTTTATCTCGGGTTGTTGTTCCCACCAATTTATCGTTGTTTTTTTTTTTTAATTTGCGTTAATAATCGTGATTGTTTCATTTATTGATTGCAAAATGGCATATTCCAAAAGAGAAAAGAGAGATATGCTAAAAATTTACTACAAATATGATTGTAACAAAAGAGCGGCCATTATCGCCTACAGAAGAGAGTACCCAGACAGAGAAGTCCCTTCTGGTGTATGTACCTAAAACCTTTCTACTAATCTCATACTAAATGTATGGGAGTGTTTAATGTCAAAATATTAGATACCTCTCGTTTGATTTTTAAAAAGTTATTGATGTCATTTTATTCATTAGGTAACGTACTTTCGATATCAGTTTAAAGTTTTTTGATATCTGTGATAGTTACGGAATAATCGCCTGGACACACTTAACGATTACACCCTGTATAATGGTGGCCCTCTTTCTTGAGACTTTACCTTCAGCTTACCATCAGGCGAGGTAAAGTCAAATTGACGTGTCCTATTTATAAAAAAAAAAAAGAGAGGTTTATCGAAATGCACATTTTATGCACGTAACTAACACACCTTGGCTTTATGTGACGCACTCATTTAAATCCACTTATCATTTATTATGTGTGCGACACTTTCTCTCTATTATGCGTGAGGAGTTCCCATCTCCCGCACTACTGGCCCTCACCTGGTGAAGTCCAGCTCCAGCTGGTTGGCGCGCGCGCCGGTGAAGTGCAGCAGCAGCTGCACGCAGGCGCCGCCGTGCAGCGCGCGCGTGCGGCGCGCGTCCACCGACAGCATCCACTCGGGCACGCCCATCTCCCACACTACTGGCCCTCACCTGGTGAAGTCCAGCTCCAGCTGGTTGGCGCGCGCGCCGGTGAAGTGCAGCAGCAGCTGCACGCAGGCGCCGCCGTGCAGCGCGCGCGTGCGGCGCGCGTCCACCGACAGCATCCACTCGGGCACGCCCATCTCCCACACTACTGGCCCTCACCTGGTGAAGTCCAGCTCCAGCTGGTTGGCGCGCGCGCCGGTGAAGTGCAGCAGCAGCTGCACGCAGGCGCCGCCGTGCAGCGCGCGCGTGCGGCGCGCGTCCACCGACAGCATCCACTCGGGCACGCCCATCTCCCACACTACTGGCCCTCACCTGGTGAAGTCCAGCTCCAGCTGGTTGGCGCGCGCGCCGGTGAAGTGCAGCAGCAGCTGCACGCAGGCGCCGCCGTGCAGCGCGCGCGTGCGGCGCGCGTCCACCGACAGCATCCACTCGGGCACGCCCATCTCCCACACTACTGGCCCTCACCTGGTGAAGTCCAGCTCCAGCTGGTTGGCGCGCGCGCCGGTGAAGTGCAGCAGCAGCTGCACGCAGGCGCCGCCGTGCAGCGCGCGCGTGCGGCGCGCGTCCACCGACAGCATCCACTCGGGCACGCCCATCTCCCACACTACTGGCCCTCACCTGGTGAAGTCCAGCTCCAGCTGGTTGGCGCGCGCGCCGGTGAAGTGCAGCAGCAGCTGCACGCAGGCGCCGCCGTGCAGCGCGCGCGTGCGGCGCGCGTCCACCGACAGCATCCACTCGGGCACGCCCATCTCCCACACTACTGGCCCTCACCTGGTGAAGTCCAGCTCCAGCTGGTTGGCGCGCGCGCCGGTGAAGTGCAGCAGCAGCTGCACGCAGGCGCCGCCGTGCAGCGCGCGCGTGCGGCGCGCGTCCACCGACAGCATCCACTCGGGCACGCCCATCTCCCACACTACTGGCCCTCACCTGGTGAAGTCCAGCTCCAGCTGGTTGGCGCGCGCGCCGGTGAAGTGCAGCAGCAGCTGCACGCAGGCGCCGCCGTGCAGCGCGCGCGTGCGGCGCGCGTCCACCGACAGCATCCACTCGGGCACGCCCATCTCCCACACTACTGGCCCTCACCTGGTGAAGTCCAGCTCCAGCTGGTTGGCGCGCGCGCCGGTGAAGTGCAGCAGCAGCTGCACGCAGGCGCCGCCGTGCAGCGCGCGCGTGCGGCGCGCGTCCACCGACAGCATCCACTCGGGCACGCCCATCTCCCACACTACTGGCCCTCACCTGGTGAAGTCCAGCTCCAGCTGGTTGGCGCGCGCGCCGGTGAAGTGCAGCAGCAGCTGCACGCAGGCGCCGCCGTGCAGCGCGCGCGTGCGGCGCGCGTCCACCGACAGCATCCACTCGGGCACGCCCATCTCCCACACTACTGGCCCTCACCTGGTGAAGTCCAGCTCCAGCTGGTTGGCGCGCGCGCCGGTGAAGTGCAGCAGCAGCTGCACGCAGGCGCCGCCGTGCAGCGCGCGCGTGCGGCGCGCGTCCACCGACAGCATCCACTCGGGCACGCCCATCACGCGCCGCATCTCCTCCAGGAACATGCCACTGCGAACGTTCACCATGTTTTGGTGCTAATTTTTGGTTCGTTCACGAAACGTACACTACACAAAATGTCTCTAGGTCGCAAAATGACACTTTTTGCAAACTTTTATTTAACTTGCAATGTACGAGTAGATACGGTAAACAGGATCATGAAAAAGAGACATTTTGTAACATTTGAACATTTTGTGAAATGAACGTTGGACGTTTTGTGAAAGGGAAATTTTGGGGCTTATAGATATTTTGCTAAATGGACGTCGTTCTTTATCGTAAGACAAAAAAAGAAATTAAACCACTAATAGTCAATCAAACCAAATTTTGAAAAAGGGTTCCATCAAAGTGCAAGTTATAGATGTAATCGGGATTAGCGCTGGGATGAAAAGTAGTTTTACACCTTCCTTCACCTTTAACACTTGCAAGTAATACGAGTATATATCATTTACAAAAGCTTAATAACAACGTTACTAATTGTTTGGGCCAAAGGACTAGTGTCCAAACTATTAGTTATAAGTTTCGATGACAGCTGAATGACAGTTAAGTGTCATCCACTGTCAGTTGCGTCACTCACTTGGATATTTTTCGCGGGGTCGAACAAGGTTTCTTTATCTGGGGAGATTATATTTCTTATTTTAATTAGATACTTTAGAATAATTTGAGTGAACGGTGAAATCTATATACCATCCGCGGGGGGAAGTGGATATCTAACAGTTTCGGATAAAAATACGTCTTGGGACGCTAAACAGTCGACACGTGTTTTGTGTGCGTCAGCAAGTGTTCTTCAGGGAAGACCAGTTGGGGTTGGCTGGAGACCACGCCACCGTACCGCGCAGGGGAGCCGCATCAGGCAAGTCTACACTTGACAAACTCATGACACACAACCAGTTACACATCACACGATACAGTCACGCCTGAGAGGGTTCTACAGGAGCGACAGGAACGTGGTGTGCTTGGACAGTTCGGTAAGTGATAATTTATGTAGGACATTGTTTAGTTGTAAGTAACATTTAAGCGCTGCGGTACTTTGCAGTCAGTCGGAGATAGAAGACGGCTTTTATCTTCGACATTTTTTGGTAGCAAGGGCGCGGTTGAGCATCTAGGAAAGCTTAGGGGGGCGAGTCTTCGAATGCTCAACCCATCACGGGTATAATCAGTCTTCCACTGCTTAATTTTAAATAAATAAAATAAGAATTAAAAAAATAATTTTCTTTTTTCAATAAGTGGGTACTTATATGTGCATATTTTATACTGCATATTCTATTGTAAATTTAAGATTTAGTTGTTAATTTTAAGTTATTGTACCAACCTACTTGTATTCGATCCTATTTGTGCTGCGGATACATATTTAATTGTTGTTTGCACATTGTGTTGGGTTTCACATTAAACTTCAATTATATACTGTGTTGTATAGTAAGTAGGGTCAGTTAGTAAGTAGGTACTGAACGCTATACTTATTGTCTAGCTTGTAGTAAGAATATCTCTTAATAGTGTTGTCTTGTATTCACTATGTCGACGCCTCGCACCAAGTTATCTGCACAGTTGCGGTGGTTTGCAGCCGCTGGAGCCTTGGTGGATAGGCCGGACAGACAGGACGCTCTGCTCCTGAGGGCCACGGAGGTCAAGGAGCGTCTGGAGGTGGTGTTTGACCTTTATGGTCAGTTAAAGGAGTCGTCGACTGATGCAACATTACTACAGGGCATCGAGGCCGATGTAACCCAATGTGTGGACTTGGGCGATGCGGTGCAGCAGCGGGCTGAGGAACTCAGACGCCAGAGGGCTGGGGGCAATGGGGGTATTCAGGGGCCAAGCCAGGGGGTTGTGTCACGGCTCCCAAATATTGAGCTGCCCACTTTCAACGGGGACCTCACCCAATGGCCCCACTACATCAATTTATTTGATAGTTTGGTCCACCTGCGTACGGACCTACCAGGGGCATATAAGATGGCCCAGTTGGTATCTTCGCTCCGGGGGGAGCCGAGAGATCTGCTGGCCCACCTCCCGGTCACGGAGGCCTCATATGAGACAGCGAGGGCGCTACTCCACGACCGGTACCAGAACCAGCGTCGGTTGGTGGACGCTCAATTGGGCCGCCTATTTGGTTTGCCACGGGTGGCAAGAGTGGCACAGCTGCGAGGGCAGCTGCTCAACCCTCTTACCGCGGCTGTAAGGGCTTTGGGCAATCTGGGCCTGCCGGTGGACCACTGGTCTTATATGCTGGTCTACTGGACCATTTCCCGCCTGCCGGTAGATGTCCACACCCGGTTTGAAATGCAGGTCGGTGGGAGCCGGGAACTGCCTACCTTTACTGCATTGCAGCACTTCCTGGAGGCGGAATGCACGAGGGCCGAAGCGCTTGGCACGGGTCCAGCGGCTTCCTCCTCACACGCGTCACCCGCGCGGAACAGCGACGGGAACGCGACGCGTCGGCGTGACCGGGCCAGACTCACGGTAGCCCACGTGTCAGGGTCGGCACGGGGTTGTGCCTACTGCGAGAGCCCTCGACATACCGTGGGGGAATGTCGGGACTTTGCCTCCAGGGACAAGGACGAACGCAGGCGGGCAGCATGGAAGCAGGGTTGGTGCTTCTTTTGCTTGGGGCCCCATTTCTCAACGCACTGCCCACAGCCAGTCCGTTGCCGGGATTGCTCCGGCGACCATCACGAACTGCTGTGCACCGGCCAGGGGCGGACTCAGGGGGGTCCAGGGTCGGACTCGGGCAGGGGTGCCAAGGGTGTTCGGGGTGAACGTGGGGGCACCAGGACTGACCGTGGTCAGGGGGGGGCTGCCCGGGGGGGCCAAGCCCAGTCTGACCTCGGGTACCGTGGGGGTCGCGGGCACGTGGGGCACGCGCAGAGAGGGGTGCCGCGGGGCACGGGCGGGTGGACGGCGTCGGGGGTTCCGAGTTCGTCACAACCGCCCTCCCCCCCCTCGAAGGTTTCAACCAGGGGGACTGGTAGTAACCCCTTCGGGGGTTCGGGGGGTCCAGGGGGACCATGTAACGCGCAGCATGAGGACAGTCTGCTGACCCAAGAGTGGGGGCATGGGGGCACGGGCGGGTGTCGCCCGTCGGTGACGGAAGCGCCACCGCAACCTCGGCACTCCGGGTCGGCTCGACTCTGTCCCCCTCTATTGGAGTTTCCTAGGGTGTTGCCCTTCACCCCATCGCCTCGTCTACCGCCGGGGGCAACTTATGAGACGAGGTACGGGAGACATCCGGGTCAGCGCGCGCCATACCAGCAGCAGTGGGACCCGTTGGCCTATACGGACCCTGCTCGCCAGGCCCACCATGGGGATTGGACCCAGGGGGGCCAACGCTAGGACGGGTCGGCCCAACCACCTATTGCCACCAACCCAGAGACAGTGCTGTTGCCCACAGCTTCGGTCTGTGTTTGGGACTGGCAGGGCAACATGATACGCGTCCGCGCACTACTGGACTCGGGAGCCCAGGGCTGCATTATTTCGAGCGGACTTGCGAAACGGTTGGGCCATAACATACAACATTTTCCACACACCCTATATGGGATAGGGAACAACCCGGTGACGGACCGGGTTGGGGCAACAGAGTTCACCTTTGGGAACTCGTCTTCGTGTGGTGCTTCATGGGGCATGAAGACTGTGGCCTTGGTCATGGACCAGGTGATGGGCCATCATCCACTGACCAGGCTGAGCCCTTCGGTAAGGGCTATGACCACGGGCCTAAGGCTGGCGGATCCTGCCTTCGATACCCCAGGTCGGGTGGACATCCTGTTTGGTACGGATGTCCTGGGACAGCTGTTGCTGACAGGGAAACGGGTGCTACAGCCAGGGGGGCTGGTAGCAATCGACACCAAGTTTGGTTTCGCACTCATGGGACCGGTCCTGCCGGTGGAAGGTCCGAAGGAGTGTCAAGGTGTCATGGCGAACTCTGCCTTAGCCAAGGTCATGCAGAAGTTCTGGGAAACCGAAGAACCGCCGATGGCTCGGCGGGAGGACCCGGATGAGAGGGAGTGCGAGTTGTTCTACCAGAACAATACTGGGCGCCTCCGCTCTGGTCGGTTCGTGACGCGGCTGCCTTTTAGGGCTAATAGGCCGCCGTTGGGGAGATCTCACCATGCAGCTGAGACTCGATTGATCTCAATGGAGCGTCGGATGCGACGCGATCCGGTACTTCGACAGAAGTACATTGAGTTCATGCGTGAGTACGAGTCTTTGGGACACATGTCGGTGTCCGGGGTGGACTGGAGAACGGAAGACCATTGCTTCCTTCCCCACCATGCTGTCCTGAAGACTCCATCGGGAAAGATACGTGTGGTGTTCGATGGATCGGCACCCACGTCGAACGGGGCTTCACTTAACCAATGTCTTCACTCGGGTCCGAAGCTCAATCGGGACATTTCGGATATCCTCACTGGCTTCAGGAGACACCAGGTGGTGTTTGTGGCTGACATCAAGATGATGTTCCGTCAGACAGTGATACACCCGGAGGACAGGAGGTATCAGCTGATCTTGTGGCGCGAGAGTCCAGAAGAGCCAGTGAAGGTTTACGAGCTGAACACGAATACCTACGGCTTGAGGTCAAGTCCGTACATAGCCATCCGCACACTACGGGAGTTGGCGGAACGGGAACGTTTACATTTCCCACGGGCAGCAACGATCCTGGAACAGGATCTTTATGTCGACGACGCCTGCTCTGGGGCAGACAGCGTCGATGAGGCTCTAGCCCTACGGGATGAGCTCATAGAGCTATTGGGAAGGGGTGGGTATGAGTTGAGGAAGTGGGTTTCCAACTCACCGGAACTATTGGCGGGGTTGCCAGACGAGTTCCAGCAAGACCCACACCTATTTGAGGATTCGGGCAATCCAGATATACTGTCGGTCTTAGGGGTACAGTACCGACCCGTCCAGGACGTGTTCACCTATCAGGTGGAGTTGGAGACTCCCAAGGTCTGGACCAAACGGACGGTACTATCTACGGTCGCACGGACTTTTGATCCAAACGGATGGATCACACCAGTCATCTTCTCCATGAAGTACCTCATGCAGAAGCTGTGGGCGGCACAGCTGGGCTGGGACGAGCCCATCCAGGGGGATCTGCTGAGGGACTGGCTGGACCTTTTCTCGGCACTGCCCGCGATCAATCGGGTTGCCATGCCTCGGAAGTTGCTTCCTGCAGGGAAATGCAGAGCAACGCTCCATGGGTTTTGCGATGCTTCCGAGAAGGGCTATGCAGCGGCAGTGTACTTGCGTACGGTATCGTCTTCCGGGGAGGTAGACGTGCGGCTAGTGGTAGCCAAAAGCAAGGTCGCGCCACTGCGGTCTAAGATGACCATTCCAAAATTGAAGTTGTCGGGAGCAGTCCTCCTAACACGACTGCTGGTCCATACGACATCGGTTCTGCGTGGGACGATGGATCTCAGTGAGACGGTGTATGCTTGGACTGACAGCCAGATTGTGGTATGCTGGCTTCGGGCGTCAGTTCACACCCTCGAGACCTTCGTGGCGAACCGAGTATCTCAGATACGGGATTCTGAGGTTACTCTCACATGGAGGCATGTACCGGGTGAAATGAATCCGGCGGATTGTGCATCACGGGGATGCAAGGCCCACGAAATCGTGGACCACCCGTTATGGTGGGGACCAAGGTGGTTGACCCGAGGGGCCTCGGAGTGGCCACTCAACCCAGTAGTGGCGACAGCCCAGCTGGAAGACCGGACTTACGTCAACGTCACGATCAGTGAGCCGGAGTTGAACGCGGAGTTCCTCCTGGGTAGGTACAGTTCACTGGACAAACTGATTAACGTGACCGCGTGGATGCGGAGGTTCGCTCAAAATTGTCGAGCTCCCAGGTCACAGCGGACGAGGGCGTCCATACTATCTCCTGTCGAACGCCAAGGTGCGTTAACCTGCCTGGTTAAGGCAGTACAGACGCAGCATTTCGGGAAGAAAATGTCAACCATGGTGACGGGTCGTGCCAGGCTGAAGGGTGCTCTAGCGCACCTCACCCCCTTCATTGACTGCCAGGGCTTACTGCGAGTCGGGGGACGTCTGCGGAATACGGACCTGCCGTATGCGGCACGTCATCCGCTTTTACTCCCTAAGGGAGGGCCCTTAGTGGAGCTATTGGTGATGGACCGCCATGTGAAAAATGCGCATGCAGGATGCAACGCGCTGATGGCCACGCTACAGCGTGAGTATTGGATACTGTCTGGGCGACGTATTATTCGGAGCGTCGTGTTTCGATGCCTACCCTGTTACAGGACGAAGGCATCCATGATGCAGCCTCAAATGGGGGATCTGCCTCCCGATCGGGTGATGGAGGCTAGACCATTTATGGGAGTGGGCACGGACTTCGCTGGGCCGTTTATGATTCGGAATTCACGCCTTCGGAATGCTAAGGTGTTCAAGGCGTATCTTTGCGTGTTTGTCTGTCTGTCCACCAAGGCCGTTCATTTTGAGGTAGTCGCTGACCTTACGACGGAAGCATTCATTGCTTGTTTAGACCGGTTTGTTTCCCGGAGGGGCCTTCCGTCTCTGGTCCGGTCCGACAATGGGACCAACTTTGTTGGTGCGGAGCGTCAACTTAAGGAAATTAGGGAATTTCTCGATGTAAATAGGGATGACATCGGAACGGCCTTCTCCCGTCGGGGCATCGAGTGGACCTTCAGTCCCCCGGGATGTCCCCACTGGGGTGGGATTTTCGAGGCTGCAGTCAAGTCTGCTAAGGTACATTTGTTACGCGTTATAGGGCAAACCGTGTTAACATTTGAAGAACTCGTCACTGTATTCTGTAAAATAGAGGCGGTTCTTAATTCACGACCATTGTGTAAAATTAGTTCGGATCCGAATGACCTGGAAGTGTTGACTCCGGGTCATTTCCTGATAGGGAGGCCACTTAACGCGCTGCCTGAATACCCATTCGCGGGGGTGAAGCTCCATAGGTTGAGCAGGTATCAAATGTTACAACAGATGTCGCAAGATTTTTGGAAGCGGTGGTCGCTCGAGTACCTCCATCTGTTGCAGCAGCGCCTTAAGTGGACTGACAAGACTACCCCTCCTCGTGTTGGAGACTTAGTGCTGGTTAAGGATGTTAACCTACCGCCACTGCGATGGCGCCGGGGGCGCATCGTTAACTTGTTCCCCGGGAAGGATGGGACCCCGCGGTCCGCAGAAGTCAAGGTTGGGGAGTCAGTTCTCAAGCGAGCAGTAGCAACACTGTCTCGTTTACCAGTGGTCTGAAGGAACAGGTTGGGACCTGTTCGGGCGGGTGACTGTTTGGGCCAAAGGACTAGTGTCCAAACTATTAGTTATAAGTTTCGATGACAGCTGAATGACAGTTAAGTGTCATCCACTGTCAGTTGCGTCACTCACTTGGATATTTTTCGCGGGGTCGAACAAGGTTTCTTTATCTGGGGAGATTATATTTCTTATTTTAATTAGATACTTTAGAATAATTTGAGTGAACGGTGAAATCTATATACCATCCGCGGGGGGAAGTGGATATCTAACAGTTTCGGATAAAAATACGTCTTGGGACGCTAAACAGTCGACACGTGTTTTGTGTGCGTCAGCAAGTGTTCTTCAGGGAAGACCAGTTGGGGTTGGCTGGAGACCACGCCACCGTACCGCGCAGGGGAGCCGCATCAGGCAAGTCTACACTTGACAAACTCATGACACACAACCAGTTACACATCACACGATACAGTCACGCCTGAGAGGGTTCTACAGGAGCGACAGGAACGTGGTGTGCTTGGACAGTTCGGTAAGTGATAATTTATGTAGGACATTGTTTAGTTGTAAGTAACATTTAAGCGCTGCGGTACTTTGCAGTCAGTCGGAGATAGAAGACGGCTTCTATCTTCGACACTAATAATGTATCATACTCACAGCACAAACCTCGGCGGCTTCATAATATTGACGTACTTAATGATGTCCTTGTCGGGCTCGATGTTGGCGCAGGCGAACCGCTCCGCGCTCCTCTCGGGGCCGAAGATCACGATGGAGCGGCCCAGCGCGCTCACTGTACCCTCCAGGGGGAAGTTACTGTCCACGAACATCTGCCTAGACCCGCCTACACCTGTGGTCAATGGTAGGGTTTTTCTACAAACTTTAGACTTCTAATTATGCTGGCTATCATGGGTACGAGGGATATACTTTGAGCAATCGTATGCTCTGGAATTTGAAGACCCGAGACGACGTGTGATTTTAGTAGGCGATGGAGCAACAGTGGTAACAGAGAGGATTTGATTTGAAACATCGAAAGTACGTAGGACAGACGAAGCATTTAGCCACAAGCCATAAGCTATTTCATATTGCTTTTGCGATAGGTTTTAATTTTTATTATTGTCCGAATTAAAGGTGTGTACCAAATACCAGAACAACCAGCCAAGGAGAAACCAAGGCATTAAGAACATCCTATGTACCTATGGTTGACAATAAACATAATATTAATTTTTGATTTTGATTTTGAAGATCATTTTAAGTGCATTGTTCGCCAAGTTGAAAGTGCTGTGACCCACTATACTGTGGATAGGTTCCTGACAGTTTACACTAGCTACTCACTGATGGTTCCGAGGCGCGCCGTCAGGTCGCCAACGTCGCAGCGCAGCGGGTTGTCGGCGCCGCACTCCTGGCTGTACAGGTCATGCTGCGCACAAGCCATATTATAAAATTTATTCATGGAATAACACGAAGATGGACTTAATCTAAATAGCATTGCCAAGTGTGTACTTTTTGGTAACCGACTTCGAAGTCGGTTACCAAAAAGTGGGTGTCATGTCATCACTTCGAGATGGGTCCATAATGACAGTCATAATATAATATAAGGACTTAATCTAAATAGCATTGCCAAGTGTGTACTTTTTGGTAACCGACTTCGAAGTCGGTTACCAAAAAGTGGGTGTCATGTCATCACTTCGAGATGGGTCCATAATGACAGTCATAATAACCCAGTCATATTAGGTAAAAAAGGGGTCAACCTCGGAATGAAAGATAATAAGCTGTAAATTGCTATAAACCTTTTTATTGTCGTTCAAAATGTTGTCTCAAAAGTCACAAGTACTATCGTGTCCGCATCCTAAAATATTTAAGGTCAAAGGTCGTAAAAATCAGATTTTCGTAAATATTTCGTTTTCTATTGCTTAAACGAGATTTGCACCTATCATAAAAGTTGTAGAGTATAAAATTCTCTACAACTTTTGTTTGAACTTTTTTCATAATATGATCAACCGTTCTTGCGGAAGACCACGAAGACTGTACCGCGTACAGTTATATATGGCCTAATTCAAGGTCAAGCGAGAGGGATGGTTATCAGTACGTTGTATAGTTAATTATTTACTACACACAATAACAATAAATACACATAACAATAACAATTAATACTACCTGTGTAGGCAGATTCTCTAACATAATCGCTATCCTTGAAGTGGTTCCGACATAACCTAGAATTATCAGTAGTTACAAAATTCTTTCGTCGTATAACTGTCTCCCACAATTTTTTTAGCACTAACATTACATCCTGGTACTGAACAAAGCGGCATGATAGAGTATATTCATAAAAAAATCGTCAGACAAACAATGAAATCTACGTAGATGACTGCTAACATTGGCCATTACGACGATGCGCCCTCTGTAGGGATAAATGCGCAGTTGGCATCCCTGTTGAAATCTCACCGCGATTCAGCTGTCAAGTGTGTCCGATCGTTCGAAACGTTTTTACAACATGTGCCTGCTGTGGCCCTTTGCTTTTGCTTTGCTTTGTGCGTGAGACCTTTGCTGGTCAAACTACCCCTACTTGGATCTACTCCGAGGCTCGGCAAAAGGTATCAAGTATTTGTTACCCACGTAGTAGTACTAGGGTAGCTCCTATCACTAACACTTTTTAGTGGTATTTGAATAAACCTCGAATGTTCCACTTACATTGAGCGGGTCGGCAAGCTGGGTGAAGTAAGGGTTCCACCTGTACCCACCGGCCACGCAGCGAGTGTTGGTCACCTGCACCGCCGCGTCCACCCCCACGGGGTTCACGAAGATCGCCCAGTTGTGGTGGTGCGTCTGTAACCGGTACATTCTCAAGTGAAGAAATGGGGACCTTGTTTCAGTAAGTATTTGTTACGACACTTTTTGACCTGGAATCGTTTTTGAACAGCTTTTAGGTTACACATAAAAATATCGAAGTTCAGCCGAATTCGCTGGTTACACTGGTAAAGTGGACCCCAGACTCCAAGTTTAAAAAACTTCGGATGTAACTGGGATTAACGCCAGGACGAAGAAGAAGACTACGCGAGTAGTATCACAGATCATGTCGGAAACTATTTCCAAATTTTTATAACAATATAGCTGTTGCTCGCGGCTCCGCCCGCGTGGATGTCGATTATCGCTTTCCCGCTTTTCTGTTGAAATTTTTCCTGAATTTTCTTTGCTATAAACCTCACGAAGCCCGAGACCTTTCCAACGAATGCAAAACCGTGGAAATCGGTTCGTGCGTTCTGGAGTTATAGCGTCAGGAAAGAAAACCCGACTTATTTTTATATAGTAAAAAAAAGAAGATTAGTCTTGGACTTGACTCCGTAATATGCATATTTTGCATATGTTATGATAACTAACTACCATCAGCTGGGCTACATGCTCATATGCTACTTTAGTTCTTTAAAAAGCATGAGTAGACTTAAGCTCCTACCTAGCACCTCCTAAGCCAGGAGAGCACTCACCAGGTTGGTATCCCGGACCCCGGGATGCCGCAGCTTGACCTCGATGACGGTGTCACTGGCACTGCCATCATTGTGTATGAGCTGCGTCATGCGCACGTAGCCCCAGGCGAAGCCGCCCGGGTGGTGGAACGACGCGATGGCGCGCAGCTCGCGAGCCTCTGAGGGGCTGTAGCCGCGCTCGATGGATGAGCACGCCCATCGGCGGTGGTTCTGGAGGCACAGCAACATATCATGGGACACGGGGTTACAAAGGGGGCGTTTCAACCGGGAACGAAGTGAAATAACAAGATTTTCTCTATGGATTCGTCACTGGGTTTAGGTACTGGATTTATTTGTTTCCCTTCTACACTACTATTATAAAGAGGAAAGATTTGTACTTTTGTGTGTGTGTTTGTAATGAATAAAATCAAGAACTACTGTGCCGATTTAAAAAATTCTTTCACCAATGGAAAGCTACATTCACCCTGAGTAACATATATATAACAATTGGATTTCCAATGAAACTTTTTTACCGCCCGTGCGAAGCCGAGGCGGATCGCTAGTATAATATAATTTACAGACTTTCTGCAATTTTTTTTTTGATCATAACAGTCAGTATGTATATTTTTGTATTAACTTTCGAAAAGAAAACTATACATAGATTAACTTTAGAAAAAAAAAGGATTATGTGCTGACCTCAACTCATAATATTGCTTTCCAGAACAGCTTCCAAAAATATTAGTTGACTAGTAAAGCCCGTACCTTCCTGTGCAGCACGACGGAGCGCCCCAGGATGCTGTACCGGCCGAACAGCGACAGCAGCGTCTCGTTGTACGCCACCGACAGCGCGCGCGCCTCCACGCGCCCGAACTTGTCGCCCAGCTCGCCCAGCTCGTACTGGTCCGCCGTGCCTGGAGGGAGACACGGTTTAGTGGATGGTGACCGGCAAACTTCGTGACAACGTGCTAAGGCATATTGGTGAGGCACTTCGGTAAAGGCATATTCATATTCATACATCAAGGAAGTTCGGACTCAAGTCATTGGTTGATTTTGTGGTTGACCAGCTAGTGCACATGCGTGAACTTCACGATGTTTGCTGAAAATTTAAGCAGAACTTTAAAATTATTCAAGAAATACTTTTTCCCCAAAAATCCAAAAAATAGTCAGAGCTCTTACATAGTCAGTTACAGATTCGATTTAAATTCACATACAAGTCCGACCGCTTGAAAGCCCGCAGGGCCTATGCCCAGGATAAAAAATAGCCTTTCAGACTATCCAGACTATTTCCTACCAAAATGCCACCAGATCCGTTTAGCAGTATTGAAGTTATAGGAAACAAACGCCCATCCAAACTTCAAGTATTTTAGCCATTAGATTACCTTTGAGAGGCGGTGGGCTCGTTGACTTGTTGACGTTGTAAGGGTTGAACGTGCCGTATAGAGTGGTCTTCTCGCACGGGAACTCCAGGTCTCGCTCTACAGGCACCTGGAACAAAAACCACAGGATGTTACTACAGGCTTTGCCTAGATGGATAAAGCTGTATGATGCGTAACAGCAACATGTTACCAAAAACTAATTACAAATATTACATTTTTGTCAAAACCCTTAAAGGCCGACGTCTCTCACCTCATGTATCCTGTAGTCGTTGACGTCATCGTCCAGGAAGTCAAGCGCGACGTGCACGTTGGTGACGTCATACTCAGACTGCTGCGTCATCTCTATCCGCCCCTTCACGGGCACCGGCTCGCCGTTGCCGAACCACTCGCGCACGACCGCCTTGCGACGGTGGAGACCGTTCACTCTGGAGAAGACATAAAGACAACATCAGTTCATCATCTCCCGTCCTTGATTCCCATCCCAACGGTAACTAACAGAATCCAATTTTAAATCGCAAAAAAAAAAATTCCAGAATGGGTCTTTAACCCACGACCAGTCCCTTTCTAGGGGGAATACTCTGACCGACTGAACTGAACACAAACCTGGAAAGCTGAAATTCTTCAATTTGTTTTCATTTTTACCTCGCCACGCCGCGTGCGTCATGAGAGCTGTACCGCGCTCGCGGTTGGTTTATAGACTTAATATAGCAACCCTACTCACATGGAGCACGCCATCCGCTCCCCCCTGGCGACGGGCCCGTGGTCGTCGTAGATGACGAGAGACTTCCTCATGATGGCGTACTTGCCCGCCAGCGCCACCACACTGTCGGTGAACAGGCGGCGAGTCAGGCGCGCTGAGTCTACTTTCTTGCCGGCCACTGATAGCGTGCCGTGTCTGGAATGGAGAAATGAGATGTAACTTAAATGAAAGTAGAGCGTAAAGCGGACCTTTGTGATTGAATTTAGACCTTTCTAATTAACTGTTCCGCGCCGTCTAGTTGTAGTCGATAGAAACACCGTACCTGGTGGTGAAGTCCCCCAGCGCGCACAGCCCCTCGAGGCCGGGGCGGCAGTACGCCTCAGGGTGGCGCGCGTCCACGTCGAGCAGGTGCGGCTGGTACACCCGCCCGGCGCTGAGGCAGCGCGCCGTCCAGTTGTAGTAGTCGGCGCCCGGCGCGTGCTCGTGGATGGCCCAGCGGTGCTCGGCTGAGTTGTTCACGTTCGCGCCGTCCGCATGTACCTGGAATTATCTTATTATTATAAGCACTTTCCCTTTGCGTCTAAAATTTGCGGCACGAGGTTCCGTGGAGGATATACCGGCTTTTCTAGAAATGATTGCCGCCTGACCTCACAATCCTGAGACAATCCTCAAATCTATAATAATGCTGATGAACGGACCCTGTTCATCAGCATTATTATAGATTTGACCTCAGACATAGTAGTTCAAGACGTACCTTCCACTACACCATAGAGGTCGTCACAATAGGCAAGGTAATTAATCCCTTACGGCCCACCTGAGGGAAAGTGGTTACCGTGGTCAATGGACTATTGCAACACTAGAGGAGTCACAGTCGCGCTGTCGTACTTAATACTGCATCTATCTGTATACCTAGGTACTACGCGTATATGCTTGAAGCTACCCACCATGCTCTCGACAATGATGACGGTGTCCTCCCAGGGGCGGTCCTGCGGCTGACGGAACACCACGCGCCCCACGATGGGGTAGCGGAACACCACCTGCGCTGACGTCATTGGCGTCTGGTACTCCGTATCTGCCTCGTACAGCAGAATAGTACCACACACGTCCCGTTTCGGCTTACGACTGAAAATAGAACGTTGGGCGTTAACTGAAGGAAACTCCCAGGAGCTTCAACTCACTGGAGCTAAAGATGAGGTGGATATGTCGGACTGCAACCGGTATTTCGACACAAATGTCAATGTTAACTTGAGGGCCCCCATGGTAACCCGTTACTGTCTGTAATAGGACTCTTTATCTTAAGGTTTTATCTTCAGCTCCTATCAAACGTCAAGATAGATGTGATTTTAGCAACTTTGCCGTTGCTAGCGAGCGTGGTTGTCGAGCTTGACTAACCCAGAGCAATCGAAAGCCCCCTCCGTTAGCAAGCACCCCTCAGCCTACTTCTACCGATTCCCCAGACCCCCTCCAAGAAAGGCGATGCGGGAGTGCCGCTGGGTCGTTTAGTTGGTATACCGGGAATCTGTTCCCGGGGAGTCCCACATATCCCTCTCGTCCCCCGACGAGATGGAATGCGTAACGCATTTTTCCCAGAGAAAAAAAAAAAAGGGTACCTACCAGGCAACTCAACCTGTCACCCCCAGGCCCGAGCTCATGAAGGATGGAGATCTTCGAGTGACCTCCAACACTGGGTTTTTGAGTACTAAAGGCATATCATATCAATCACTTACCGTTCAACGACCATAGCCCTATGCACCACACTGTGTTGCCCCTGCAGTGGCAGGTAGACGTCCCAGTAGGCCCCACTCAGCTCGTTCGCCAGCCCCGGCAGGAGGTACTTGTGGTTCAGATACTCTGTGCGGTCCTTATGCTTGCCCAGTAGGTCTCCCACAGGGTATTGATCTTGGGTACCCATACCTGGAAGGAGAATGAACAATCCGTAAGTGATAAAAGGGCAGAAGGGTTTGCATGAAAGATTTTTAATGGCAGTGGAGAAAGCTCGTGAAGCGTGTAAGGATAGAAGCAGATGGCGGGCTGTTGGCTCTAGAATAACATTCGTTACATGGAAAATGCACACATTGGGACAGGCCTATGTCCAGCGGTGGACTGCAGTGGGCTAATGACATGGAAAATTTTGAAAACTAGAACGGGATTGAGGTAAAATAAATTCAGGTAAAGTAAAGTAATAAATAAATTCCTTAGTATTTTGTGGTTTTATTTAGTATCCTACCGCCATCCATCGACCAAGTAGCATTATAAATACATGAATTTTAAACAAATATTGTCTCAATCTCTCTCTCTTTCCATCTCTATCTAATATATAAAATCTCGTGTCACAGTTTTCGTTGCCATACTCCTCCGAAACGGCTCGACCGATCCTCATGAAATTTTGTGGGCATATCGGGTAGGTCTGAGAATCGGCCAACATCTATTTTTCATACCCCGATTCGCGATAACCGACATCCACGCGGGCGGAGCCGCGGGCGACATAGTAATCTATATAATATTATAAATGCTAAAGTAACTCGGCCTGTCTGTATGTCTGTCTATCTGTCTTCCTGTCTGTCTGTAACGCTTTCACGCCTAAACCACTTAACTGTTTTTGATGAAATTTGGTACAGGGGTAGAGTAAGCCTTGGGAAGGAATATTTAGTCACTGTAAAATAAACTGGCGGAGCCGCGGGCAACACCTAGTTTAGAAGATAATATACAAAAGACAAAATAAATTTGTAAATATATATGTAGGTATTTGACTGCATTCCACGGATTCCACCTAAGCTACAGCCAGGGCGTGAGGGAAGTACCTCATTGAGTAACCTAAGACCCCGGTGATTGAGAGCCGAGATAATGCGATATCTTAGAAGTTTCGAGTCCGACATAGGCTGGCCGCCCATTATTGTGTGTGGTAAAAAGTATCTATTTCATCTAACTCATGTCATTTCAGCAAGAAGTGCTTTAAAATAAGACATTGCCGCCACCGCAAACAATTACAAGTAAATCTTATTGACAGTTCGAGCACAAATCTTTGTGTGCGTTCGCGCAGCGGAATGTTGTTGAATTTAAAGATTTTAATTATGCAGATATTTAGTGTATGACGTCGTGTAATTGTGTATGGTAAAAAAAAATTTGTGCATGCAGCCATTGTGGAGAAATTCGCTAAAAACTGATTCCGCTGGGCGAACGTTGTCCTGGCGGAACTTTTTTCTAATCCATGGACTTAGAAGAAAAGAAATGTGTCCAAAAATTAGTGTGTATTTGTGTGTAATTGTGTATGTATGAATAAAATTAGTGCATGCCTAAACTTCGGAGAAATTCAAGTTTCCGCTACGCGAACGTTTGGCCATTAGCTAGTTTTCATATAAAGCTCTTATATAGAGAGCTGTAGATTTTTACATAGGTTGTTTTGAATTTGTTTAAATTTGTTTAAACAACAGATTTAGAAGAAATCGTAGGGTTTAAAAGATAAAAATATAAACGTGAAATACGCTCATTAGGTCTTAGTTCGTGAAGTAGCCACTTTGGGGTCTAGATTTTCACGTTTATACAAACCTTGTAAGTGTCTGCAACATGTTGCCAAGTATCAATGATGGTTCGTTAGTAATTAATGAGTTATAGGACAATTTACCATGAATAGACCACTGTTTGCAAAGCAGTCAAATATCAAGACGTTCTAAAGTAATTGCATAGTAAAATGTATTCCAATAATTAGTGTATTAATTCAACTACTTGCATGCAAAATTTCATCTCATTAAATTCAGTAATTAAAGAGAAACAATTAAAATACTGACAAAGCATCGAAAACCTACATAACCCGACCAAGTTCGGATGGCTACAAAAAAGCGACCGTGCCATATTTCTAAGTAACGTTCTTAACCTTCCAGTATAGTATTTATTAATATGGTACAGTTGCGTACACAAGCGTTAGGAAAAAATAAAACAATTGCATTTCTAGAATGAAAAATATTTTTTTAATAATACCGCCCCTATCTGAGATAAGAATAAATCTTCAATTAACAAGTTCTAATTAAACATCAGCTTCTCACTATCACTCACTCAATATACCTACCACATAATTATTTTAAGCTTCACTGTTACACTATAACATTAATAACACACTGTCAATATTATTATTACGGAGAATTGGCGATACATAGCAAAACAACAGCGCATACGCACATTGTCCTTGAGTGCAAATTTGTGAATGGGGATAAAACAAAACCAGGTTCAAGTTCAGCAGCAAACGAATACGCGCAGTCCGTGGCTTATGTTAGTTATGAAAACATATTGCGCTCTCTTTTCTTCAAGGATGGAAGTACCGTTTCAAGAGGGAAGCCGCCTCTATCGCTCGTTGCGCGCAGCGCGTTGTCTGTTTTTGCACACTAGCATAATATTTTTGATCAATTCCTAACTACAATACTTAGACTATTTAATCAAAGGACTAGCCTTAAGTGTACCGCTTCGAACAAAATCATTCTGAATATTTTAGTAGGGTGCGCGGGAACACGCCCACATACATAAGTCCAGTACAACGGTAATATCATATAAAAAAAGCTATAAAGTAGCTACGTAAATAGTACTTACTGTCATAGTCAAATACATTTAAAAAATCATGTGTAGAAAAATAAATGACCTTTAAATTATATCAAAACAATTGTGTTATCACCTGTACCAATTAAATACCGGTATCATACTGTAAATTTTAGAATGTTACCTAGATATATTGAACGGCCGCTTTTTTATATCTATCCGAATTTGGTCGGGTTATGTAAGTTTTCGATGCTTTGTAAGTATTTTAATTGTTCCTCTTTAATTAATGAATTTAATGAGATGAAATTTTGCATGCAAGTAGTTGAATTAATACACTAATTATTGGAACACATTTTACTATGCAATTACTTTAGAACGTCTTGATATTTGACTGCTTTGCAGTGGTCTACTCATGGTAAATTGTCCTATAACTCATTAATTACTAACGAACCATCATTGATACTTGGCAACATGTTGCAGACACTTACAAGGTTTGTATAAACGTGAAAATCTAGACCCCAAAGTGGCTACTTCACGAACTAAGACCTAATGAGCGTATTTCACGTTTATATTTTTATCTTTTAAACCCTACGATTTCTTCTAAATCTGTTTTTTAAACAAATTTAAACAAATTCAAAACAACCTATGTAAAAATCTACAGCTCTCTATATAAGAGCTTTATATGAAAACTAGCTAATGGCCAAACGTTCGCGTAGCGGAAACTTGAATTTCTCCGAAGTTTATGCATGCACTAATTTTATTCATACATACACAATTACACACAAATACACACTAATTTTTGGACACATTTCTTTTCTTCTATGTCCATGGATTAGAAAAAAGTTCCGCCAGGACAACGTTCGCCCAGCGGAATCAGTTTTTAGCGAATTTCTCCACAATGGCTGCATGCACAAATTTTTTTTTACCTTACACAATTACACGACGTCATACACTAAATATCTGCATAATTAAAATCTTTAAATTCAACAACATTCCGCTGCGCGAACGCACACCAAATCTTTGTCATTCTAGCGACGACGCGCGACGCAGCGGGAGGCGAGTCCGGCGCAGGGGACGCTTAGGGACGACGTAAACACAATAATTTTCGCATATCTTCAAGCGACGTACGCGCGTGTTGCGATCAAATTGAATCCGATTGAAAATCCCAAAAATATTAATGTCTCCAAGGTACAAACATGACCATTTACAATTTTAAATTAGTATTGGTGCTAACTTCACTGACTTGAATATTTATACAATAAAAGCTCTGTTTTTTTGTAAATTCATTTGCTTCTATTTTGAACGAATCCAGTCTGAAAATAGATTCGCCTTCATACGAGTAACTTTGTACCTATTTTATTATTGTGATGGATTTATGGCGGCCATGAAAACGATGTATAAAGATATTTTAGACCACACAAAGTGTAATGTTTCATTTCTGATATTTTTGATATAAATAATCAGTTTCATATCTACGTATCTGCGGCTCTAAAAAGGCCACATTGTCAAAAATCAGTAACTTTATGAATTTCCTGTAAATCTCAATAGATTTCTATAGAATTCGTATAAGGGTTACTCATATGAGCAAATTCAGATCGAGCCATTTGTAAAGCAACAGAAAATGTTGTTGCTGTAGCCAAGTTTTGGGCCCACAAAATTTTAAACTCTCGTTACTGTATGCCAGATCTAGCCATTGACTCGAAGAAGAACTAAGAAGAATCTAATCTCGGTGGTAAAAAGATCGTTGAAAATAACGCCGCATGATAAAATATTATCCTAAATACGATTCCAATAAAGTGTAGTAATTTGGGTAAATTCCGTTCAATATTGTTATTACCGAAGATATTTTTAAAATAGAATAATGGAAAACATCTAAAGAATGTATATTGAGATCAGATGATGCATGAAATGGCGATGATGCACGTTGCAGTATTAAAACTCAATTTGGCAGCTCTGTGGACTTTTACAATTCTATTTGTAGATTAAAGTGGGTCATGCCAATTTCAAATTCAATTTACTTTTAGCATTGACTGAGCCGCATGGCAACAAGCTTCTTATAATAAATAAATCTTATAATCTGCTTTTTGGTATCATGGGGTTTATTATTTAATACTGAAAATTTGGCTAATATATTATGCTCAACTGTAATTCTGTAATAGACAGAAAGCTATCGTGTGCCTAATCGCTGGCATGAGGAAACCGGCATTTCAAAGACAGACAGTAGGACAAGACGGTATTTTCGTCCAATTGAGCAGTCCGACTGGGGAAGTACCTACAGAATACCGCGGCTTTAATAACCTCGTGGTGTATTCCCGGCGGTGAGTAGGGTAGCCAGAGCTCACTGGAGAATTTTTGTGCTGTCAGTGGGAAGACCAAAGGTTACTCCTGCTTTGTCTTCTACACTAACAACACAGAAACTGTCTGTGTTTCCAGAGTCGGCAGCACGAGTTTGACTCCCCTGGTGTTGCACACGTCCATAGGCCACGGTTACCACTTTCCATCAGGTGGGCCGCGTGCTTGTCTGCCATATCAGTTGTATAAAAAAAAATGTTGTTCATGAAGATTAATCCAAATTAAACTGGTTAGCCCGGAATGAAGATTGAAGATATTAAGAGCTTGCTGTTGCGCGCGGCTAAGCGCACGTGGATGTCGGCTATGGCGACCAAACACAACCCCTTTTCCAAAGTCTAGTCCATCTCTGTACCAAATTTCACTGAAATCGGTTCAGTGTACAGGCGTGAAAGCTTAAAGAAAAATAACTAACATTAACGAAAAGTGGCGGTAGCTTTGTGGTTAAGGATACGATCAAGAGGTCCCGGGTTCGAATCCTGGCCATTACGCTACCGACGTGGACCCACTTCTAGCATAAGCAATTTACCATAGTTTGAGAGTTTAGAGGGAATATTAGTGATTTCGGATGCTAATATTCTTTAAAAAAAATATCTGCAGTTACTTTAGCATTTATGTATAATACTAGCTGTTGCCCGCGGCTTCGCTCGCGTGGATGTCGCTTATCGCGTAGTATCGTAAATTTTAGCGCAGAGTCGAGCATTGAGATTTAATAGATACTCTTCTCGCCTCTCTATTTGACTCTTTACTTGACTTTCCACTTGCCTCTCTAATCATCCCTGTCTCTACTCGACTCTACTCGACTCTACTCAACTCATTACTGAACTCTCTACTCGCCTCTCCACCTGCCTACCATTCACTTCTCTAATGCCTCTCTACTCGACTCCCTACTTCAAATTCAAATTCTTTATTTCGCAAAATTGTGCAACGTGATTACATCTTTTGCGCGTAAAATTCCGCTTAAAACTAAATTTACCACCGCTTCTTAGGCGCTAGTGGAGCAACAAACTCCGTTGCAGCATTTTGAAATGTCAAAATACAAAGATTGATTACTTAAGACTAAATATGAACGAATGTACACATTTGTCTAGCATCAAGAACATCAAAAATCATTTAAAAAACTTGCCTATACACTCGCCACTTTACTCGACTTTCTAACTTGCATCTTTATTCTACTCTCTGCTCCCATCTCTGCCCCTAACCTTGTTTCTTCCCAGTTGTCTCTCTTTTATACTCCACTATACCTTTCCCCAAGCTCTTATGGGTCTATCTATTTCATCAGGATTTGTTCATTGATGAATTTTCACTCAAAAGGAAGTTCGCAATTCGTTGAATGATAAACGGAATTTTTTAATTCTTATGGTGTTAAATAGCGTATACTTTTAGAAGGATCCCATATCGAAGAAGTCCGGTATTTGATGCCGAGATCCTATCCATTTATTTACCCGTCCATCTTCGTATCAGGGATGGTCGGTCTTGATACATTACGACTTAGGCGGGAGTTAGCGCACGTCATGTACTATTATTTGCATTTAAATTTTAAAGTGGACAACCCTTCGAGTCGTGAATGTATCCACTTCTATGTGCCGGACAGGTACACGGGTGGCGCTGGACGGCGACAGCATTAGCTCTGGACTTGCCCACCAGCTTGGCGTCTTTTGGTATAGAGTAGCCCTACTTACAGAGCTGTGCAATACCTGAATGCCTTTTTGAAAAATAATCCAGATGCGGACATATTCTATGTCTTTGGTATAACTGTGGCAAAATATTTATGTAACTTATAGTATTTGTATGCCTAAAATGTAACGTACTAATAATGAATGAATAAATGAAATAACCTGAGAGAAAACTTCAAAATTACAGGAAAAAGCGCCTACTTTGTTTGTGGTAGCAATCATGTTGTTTCGTTTTCTAAAAATGAATGTCTAGGCGCTCTCTATTAAAATTACAGTATTGTAACAATTGATAAAATACAACTTAATAATAACACTTTACAGCACGTGCATATTAATCAATATACATTGTGTAAATTAGTGCAGTGACATTTATCAGCCTTAAGTACGTTTTCTCAGTGGCTCTGGTAGGGAGAATGTTCCCCAGTAAAGCCATAACAGTGGCAAAGTGTGTGAACGCAGTCGCTACGCAGGAGGCGCGTGTTCGATCCCCGCTCAGTGCAAATATGCATTGTATGCATGAATATGGGTATTTGCATTGGTCTGGTCATGCTTCGGAGAGCACGTTAAGCCGTCGTCGATCCCGGTTGTCATACAAACATCTATGGCAGTCGTTACGGGTACTTGAGGTCCTCAAAAATCCAACAACTGGTCTAGCTGCAATGCTTCTATATCACCTTTGGGTTGTGGAGGTCAGATGGCAGTCGCTTCACAGAAAATTTCGCAGTTTTGCCAAATCCGCAGTTAGACTGGTAAAAAGCTGACCTCTTTTTTTTTACAATTGTAAAGCTTCGGATGCGACTGGGATTGACGCTAGAATAAAGAAGAGTGGCAAAGGGTGAAAATTTTCTAAATGGAAGACGGTGGAAGAAAGTTCTTACCTCGATGTAGTTTATCAAATTTAAACGTCTCTACCATCTATGCAAAGGGAAGCGGGCAGGAATTGAGTTATAGGGACCCATCGCCACTACCACAAAATATGAATTCATGTATCAGGATTTCTCAGAATTCTACTACTATGGGAACTAAATAGGCGAAGAACCGTTATATGTTATGGCCATAATTTGCGAAACGGATTTTTATTATTTTTTTTTTGGTTGAAAAGGGAAGTATCTGGCCAAGGGAGTAGAGTAAGAATCTAGAAATCTAGGGAAATCCTCAAAATGTAAGCAAAGATGCTGTTTCTATTGCTTTTACATAATTTGAGTAAACTGATAATAAAAACAAATAACAAACTAAGCAAATGATCAACGATGAATCGGTTAGATACTTAGACACTATAAAGGTAAAATAAATAAAATTATAATAATAAAGTTAAACCGACTTCAAGAAACACTGTTAGAAGTCGGTGCCAACATTGTTTAATGTGCCTGAAGTACTATGATGTAATTAATTTATATATGGTTTCTCGGGCTATGCACCGACTTCTACCAGAACAGCTGTAATATCAGTTACTTTTTTTCAGTGCCTCTTTTTTGTGCCCTTAGTCCTTAATCGGTTTAACTCGTTAACATTTATTTATTGGCTATAAAGGTTAGCCCATGCCCTTTCTTAAACTCTAATCCAATTCTGCATCAAATTTCATCAACATCGGTTCAGTTCAGCGTTTAAAGCGTGAAAGGCAACAGACAGATAGACAGGGTTCCTGTTAATGTTAGCACAGTCTAACAACTTTCATACAGAGTTTCAGACTCGTTATGTTATGATATTAGTATGAATTACGCAGGATGTTAAGGGTCGACCGTCTCTGTGGCGTAGCGGTACTGAACGCGATTCCTGCTCAAAATATTTGTATGCATGAATATGGGTATTACGTTTAGCCGTCGGTCTCAGTTGCCATACGAACAGCTATGGCAGCCTCAAAAGTCCAACAATTGGTCCAGATGCAATGCTTCGATGTCGCCTTGGGGTTGTGGAGGTCAGATGGCAGTTGATTCACGGGAAATTTCGGAGGTTTAGCTAAACTCGCAATTAGACTGGTAAAAGCGGATCCTCACCTCGAAGGTAAAAAGCTTCGGATGCGACTGGGATTAATGCTTGCTAGGATGAAGAAGAAGACTCAGGATGTTTAATGAAATTGTGAAAATTCGAAACATTTTTTAGGAATCGAAATGACAGCTCTTATATATTCTGTTGTGCACGAAACTATATCTTGTTCAAAACTGCGTGATCGCCATCTAGTTGTATTGATGTAACTAAATTATAGAATGAAAAAATATATTTTCTTAAAGACCTCTGTTGTGAACGAAACCATACCTTGTTTAAAAATGCGTGATCGCCATCTAGTTGTATTTTTGTAACTAAATAATAAAATCTCAAATTTTAATTTATTGATTAAATACGAATCTGTATACACAATTGTGTATCTAAAAATAAAGTCTATTTATTTACATAGTTGCTTAGATATGATAAGCTATAAAAAATATACCATAAAAATAATCTCAAGTAAAAAAGCGACATTTTTGCTCACATCTCTGGTTCTACTTAACCGATTGTGATCAAACAAACGTAAGATTTTAAGTTGGAGCAAGCCCTTTCTAACAAAAAAAACCGCATCGAAATCCGTTCAGTAGTTTTTGCGTCCATCGCGAACAAACAGACAAACAGACAAACAGACAGGATTTCCAAAAAATATATTTTCGTGTTCAGTATCGTTAATATAACATACTCCAAGTATTTTTTTTTAAATATCTCCAATGTACAGACACGACTACTTTACAATTATATAATAGTATAGATAGATAGATGAGTATGTATAATATGAGGCCGCCAAGCTGAGTGCCACCATTGTTAACATGGTACGCGTATGTAACCCTCTTTCCTGAGACTTTGCCTTCAGCTTACTATCAGGCGCGGTTTGGTCAAAATGACGTGTCCTATATAAAAAAAATACTAGTGTCAACTTACCTGGCGGTGGAATATTGTTCAAATTGAGCCCCACCGGATTGTAAAGCGCCCCAGTGGTATTGCACATCACTTCAACATCTTCAGGTTCCTGGATCTTAGGAGGCAGTTCTCTGATATTGTAGTGGGTGACCGAGCTGACGAAGCGAAGGTTGGACTCGTAGTCTTGGTCAGAGGCCGCGATCTGGAAGTTGGTCCAGGTGGGGTCGAAGGGAGACCGCTGGGTGAACTCTACGGTGCCTCTGATACCGTCCATGTTTATTAGGGCTCTGAAAGTTTAGTTCATGTGCTAGTTCAAAGGATATTTCATTTTTTGGAAAGTCTCTGGGAGTAGCCGAATATATGTACCTATGAAAAATTCACCATAAGTTATTAAACGACAACTTATTATAGAAGTTTCGTTTATACTTAAAAGCTTAGGAGTTTTGAAAATTTTAACGAGTTCAAAAATGTGGTTATACAGGTGTTATTATTAACTTTTGTGCAGCACATTTACCATCGATTAAGATAGGAAAAAGTGAATGCCCAAGTGGGACTCGAACCCACGATCTTTCCCTTACAAGGGGGAATGCTCTGACCACTGAGCCAGGCTGGGAAGGCAGGGAAAGATCGTGGGTTCGAGTCCCACCTGGGCATTCACTTTTTCCTGTCTTAATCGATTTAAAAAGTTAGCATTTACTATGCTAACAAAATTTCATTCAAGTACATTTACCATTTTATGGCATGCAAATATTATATTATACATGAGGTATCAATATTGGTTTAGGTACACTACAATATTTTTATTATTTTAGCACATGCAAGAAAATTCTACAGTCACAAAGAATACAATAAATTAAATAGAACGTCAGAACATAAAAACAAGTCACTAATAAACATTTGTAAAAATTATTAGCATGTCAATATTATTTATTATAGAGTTTATTATAAACTTTATGGACATAGGTTGGCTCAATATTTGCTAATAATAATACTAGCATTCAGTCACAGTTACCCTTACACTTTTCCAATTCCTCTATCGTATAAAAGCATTTTTTTATGAGCCATGCTTTCAACTTTCTTAGAAATTTAGTGGTTGGAAGTTGCTTCAAACTTTTAGGTATTGCTTTATAAATACGGCCACACATTGCAAAACAATTTTTAAGGTAAAGAGCCGTATTCGGGACTCTAGATAAAACAGTAACTCTTCAGTAACTTTCGTAGCCACTGCAATGTACCTACAGTTACAAGTGTGAGTACCGTACTATGATTTGGTTGATGGCCATAATTTGGTAATGTATGTCATAACAATATCTATCTTAAATAATAGACTTCAAAAATCACATCACGAATCATTTCTTTTAAGAATATGAGCTTCCGTAATTACTAATATTCCCTCTAACCCCACCAACTAAGCTAAATTGCTTGTCCTAGGAGTAGATTCACGTCGGTAGTGTAATGGCCAGGATTCGAACCCGGCACCTCTCGATCGTAGGGCCGACCCCTTAACCACTAAGCTACCGATGCTTCCATCAATTCAAGATTCCTTCACACTTGTAGATATTCTTACGAGGTAAGCAGACAATGTTATATCGTAAGACCAAAATAATAAAAATGTAGGTACGTTATTAGTCACCTCTGGGGAATGCCAGTAAATAAATCGTGTAAGCATTTTATTTGCAAACGAAATTCATATTATGACATTTTAGCACAACTTCACAGCTATAACTTTTAACTTCACTAAAGACGCGCCATTTGTCAGCCATTGACGCAAACTTATAACTGAACTAGTTTCAGTGAATTTAGTTGCCTTCCTGAACACTGTGGGAATCCATTCCGGCACGAGTGTGCTGTTTATAATTTACTTAAGTACATCTGGTTTTATTAAATGCCACTTCCGCATCCGCATAAAGTAATTGTTCACTAATTTATGTAATGGCCGTCGCGCTTCTCTAGACCACAGATAACATAATACTAAAGTACAGATACCTCATCCCATACAAAAAAATGAGGCCATCATAACTCGGGCTATTTTACGGGCTAAATTTAAATATTAATATTCGCTACTAGATGTCAACAATATAGCCCGACGTTCAGCTTACGTTTTACAGTAGTAGCTGCTAGATGGTGGTGTACTATATTTTCAACGATAAGAAGTGTCATACATAAATGACAATATGAATAAACATAGGTAGGCACATTATTACTACTATTTATTTAAGAAGATTGATTGTGAGTGATGTTAATATAGACCGCATCTCCAAACTCGCAATCGGGCTTTTTCCACAGCGGATCTTCGCAAGAAAAAAAGGGTAATACCCTCGTTTGCCAGATAAGAGGGTTCTTGAGTGTGTTGAGTACGAATTAGATGTCATTTTTGGAATCCATAACGGCCGGAACGGTGTTCTAGCTAAATTGCAATATGGGTATGGTTTATTAGGTTTTTGAGTATGCTGAGTGTGAATTTGATGTCATTTTGGCATCCAATATGGCCGCCGCGGTGACCTAGATAAATTGGAATATGGGTTTGGTTTAATAAGTTTTCGAGTATGCTGAGTTTTGGT
The DNA here is from genome assembly GCA_949126895.1 of Eilema caniola. Taxonomy (NCBI): domain Eukaryota; kingdom Metazoa; phylum Arthropoda; class Insecta; order Lepidoptera; family Erebidae; genus Eilema; species Eilema caniola. Next base: position 19,223,888 of record OX421484.1, read on the forward strand.
CTCCAATATGGCCGTCGCGCTGTAGGTAGAAAATTGCAATATGGGTATGGTTTAAGAGGTTTTTGAGTATGCCGAGTGTGAATTTGATGTCATTTTTGGAATTCAAAATGGCCGCCATGGTGACCTAGATAAATTGCAATATGGGTATGGTCTAATGAGTTTTCGAGTATGCTGAGTTTTGGGATCCAATATAGCCGCCGCGGTGTCCTAGATAAATTACAATATGGGTATGGTTTATTGAGTTTTCGAGTATGCTGAGTTCGAATTTGATGATAATCAAAGTCAAATTTATACAAAATTGTAATACGGGTATGGTCTAACTTGTTTTTGAGTAGGTGTGCTGAGTACGAATTTGGTGTCATTTTTGGTGGTTATGTTGAACTCGAACGGATTAAAAACACACACCTCATGCCAGAGTAGGTATATCCAGTCGAGTTCCACATACCTGTTATCACCGGCGGCTGGCGCGGCGGCACGGCGCGGTGGTCGGTGGACATGTCGGACTCGAACTCGAACCGACTAAGCCGTCGCGGATGCACCGCGTATATGTCGAGTACGACATAAGCACTCCCGCCTTACATAAGTACTTATGAACGACGTGAGACGTCGGCATACCTAGAATGGGACAAGAATATGTAAATATCGTATGTAGGTATCTATGCACCTATAAACACGAATAAATATGACTAGGTCCCTACTCTCGCCATTTTGTTCCGGCACGCCGAACGACTTAAAACAAAATGCCTCAGCCCCTTGACTTTTACATGAGCGACTGCCGTTTGACCTACTATCCTCAAGAAGCAAAATCGCACTAGAGTCGCATCCATTAATCAGTGGGTGGTACGAATAGCTCAAAATGACTCAGCCCCTTGACTTTTACATGAGCGACTGCCGTTTGACCTACTATCCTCAAGAAGAAAAATTGCGTCAGAGTTGCATGCATTAATCAATGGGTGTACGAATATGTCAAAATGACTCAGCCCCTTGACTTTTACATGAGCGACTGCCGTTTGACCTACTATCCTCAAGAAGAAAAATTGCGTCAGAGTCGCATGCATTAATCAATGGGTGTACGAATAGGTCAAAATGATTCAGCTTTGAGTGTGGTAGAAATTTGATGACACAAATCTGTCACAAATTTCGACCGGGTTGGTACCACCGTGTACTATGCATAAAACCCTCCATAGTAATCCAATCTCGGTTAGATTGCGTTCAGGGGTCAGCAAGTGCATAGCCGGGCAGGGGGGATTGTGGTCGCAGCACTAGCGGGACCGGTGGGTATTGGCGTAGTCTAGTGGGGGGTGGCGCGGGGCGACGCGCCGAACAGGGAGACCTGTAGAAACGGTGGTGCCGCTGGCCGCCCGCGGCATAGTACAGGGGCCCAACCGGGACTAACCACCCTGGGAGGCTGCCCCACCAGGTCGCGCATAATCCCGATATGGCTCGTCGTGCCGGTTGGTGACCGGAGGGAGCCCGGCGACCATACTCGAGGGGGTACGGGGGCCCTTCCGTTCGGCGTGTCGGCTCTCGCCGTTCCCCACATTCATAGACAAAACCAATCACCCGCGATTTGTCACGCGGTGCTGCGACGATAGTCCCCTTTTTTCACGCCTTCCCTTACCTCCTCCTTATGGCAGCGCAAAAAAGAATACTGGGCTACACAGCGGCAAGACATTCTCCCACGAGCTCGCTATTTGAGGTGGAGTCCACGAACATCTGTGGGCTCCATACAAACCTCAACGCCGTCCACCAACACCTGGAGACGGCAAAACCAGCACTGCTATTTCTTACGGAGACACAAATACGCCGCCCTGACGACACGACCTACCTGCTCTACCCCGGCTATGTCCTCGAGGAGAATTTCCGTGCAAAAGCCGGGGTGTGCGTGTATGTTAGGGCGGATGTTTGTTGTCGCCGTTTGCGCTGCCTAGAGGACCCATCCTTCTCCACCCTTTGGGTACACATAGACCATGGTTCTACGAGTCAGATCTATGTGTGCCTCTACCGCTCCCATACAGGAGATGCCGAGACAACTCGACTCTTCGAATACCTGAGTCAGGCGGCAGATGATGCGCAGGAGCGGTTTCCGAACGCTGAGCTGGTGTTTTTGGGGGATTTTAACGCCCACCATGAGATCTGGTTGGGTTCCTCTAAAACAACCCATGCGGGAAGAGCCGCCCATGCATTTGCTCTGGCGCATGGCCTGACCCAACTGGTACACGAATTTACTAGAATACCAAAAAGGTCGGACCATGAGCCCTCTCTGCTGGACCTTCTGCTGACGAGTCGCCCGGACCAGTACAGTGTTTCGGTGAGTGCCGCTTTAGGCGGATCCGATCATAGTCTGGTCCGTTCCAAGGTGCCCATTAAAGCGCCACCATGACCCGTACAGGGGAAACGGCGTCTCTGGCACTACTCGTCAGCGGACTGGGATGGATTGCGTGACTATTTTGCATCCATCCCGTGGGTTGAGCGCTGCTTTGAAGGTAAGAACCCATCTGAGGGCGCAACTGCTGTCGCCGGTGAGATCAGTCTGGGCATGGAATATTATATCCCCTACACTGATGTCGCCGGTGCCCGCAGAGCCCGCCCCTGGTTCGGGCGCGAGTGCGCGGAGGCTGTTAATCATAAACAGTCCGCGTACCGCACTTGGGTGAGGGCGCGCGCTATGTGCGATCCTAACCTGGGCCACTTCAAGGCGGCGTACAATAGAGCCACAAAGGTCTGCAAGAGGGCTTATATCAGAGCGGATGCCCAGCGCATAGCGCGGCTTGGTCAGGAACTAGTAGCGCATCCCACGGGCAGCCGTGGCTACTGGTGACTGGCCAAAGCCGTGCAAGCCAACTTCTGCCAGCCTTCGCTGCCGCCGCTGCGCAACCCCGACGGATCCCTGGCCCATGAGTCGCAAGAGAAAGCAAATTTGCTGGCTAATCTCTTTGCGGCCAACTCTCGAATCGATGATTGTGGCATGCAGCCACCGACACTACCGATCAGTGACCATGCAATGCCTGATATTCGTATCAGGCAACGCGATGTCCGTGCAGTACTGCAGTCACTCGATGTCCGGAAAGCCAGTGGTCCGGACGGTATTCCGGCAGTGGTTCTACAAAAATGAGCAGCGGAGTTGTCTCCAATGATTGCGCGGCTGTACCAGCTGTCCTACAGCTCGGGTACAGTGCCTTCGGCTTGGAAGGAGGCGAATGTACAGCCGATCCCCAAGAAAGGGGATCGCTCAGACCCGACTAACTATCGACCCATAGCCATCACCTCAGTGCTGTGCAAGGTGTTCGAGCACATAATTAACAAACAGCTCATGCGTCACCTTGAAGATCACTCCCTAATTAATGACCGGCAATATGGCTTCAGGCCGAAACGGTCAACGGGTGATCTTCTGGCGTATGTTACCCATCTTTGGGGTGAGGCTATGGACAAGCACGGCGAGTCACTGGCAATTGGTCTTGACATCGCCAAAGCTTTCGATAGAGTCTGGCACAAATCGCTTCTTTCCAAGCTACCAGCCTTCGGTCTGCCCCCTAGACTATGCAACTGGGTTGCTAGCTTCTTGCAGGATCGCCGTATTCGCGTCCTTTGTGATGGACGCGCCTCGGAGTTCTTGCAGGTAAATGCTGGTGTGCCGCAGGGGTCCGTCCTGTCCCCTACTCTCTTTCTTCTGCATATCAATGACATGCTGTCTACCGGCAGCATTCATTGCTATGCAGATGATAGCACCTTGCACGGGAGTTATCATGGACGTCCTGCGGATAAGCAGTCGGATATCGCAGATAAAAGGCAGCTTCTTGTCACTGAGCTTGACCGGATCCTGAACAACATTTCCCAATGGGGCTCTGAGAACCTGGTAGAGTTCAATGCCAAGAAGACACAGGCATGTGCGTTCACAGCAAAGGTATCTTCTTTCCTTCCCCTTCCCACTCTTCAGAGCACTCCACTGCCACTGCAGGACAACCTGACTATCCTCGGTATGGATGTTCGCTGCAAACTTAATAACAAAAACTACATCGAGAGTATCATCAAAACAGCCTCGCGTAAACTCGGAGTCTTGAACAGAGTGAGACGGTTTTTCACGCCGGAGCAGCGGTGTCTTCTATACAAGACCCAAATTCGGTCCTGCGTGGAATACTGCTCGCATCTCTGGGATGGCTCCGCAAAGTACTTATTAGATGCTCTCGACAGGTTGCAGCGACGTGCGGTCCGCATTATTGGGAATCTCGAGGTCACAAGCACCCTTGAGCCTTTGCAGATGCTTAGACAGGGCCGTCTTAAGGCTATATAGCGCCAGGGTGCGAAGCTCAGACTGCGCCCCCCCCCCCCCCCCTCCGGTCAACAAAAAAAAGACGGGTTGCACTCTGGGAGTGCCGGCAGAAGTGAAAACATTTTCTTTTTTTCTTTCTTCGTTATATACATAGAAAAAGATAAAAAAGAACATACCATACTATACCTATAATATAGCGCTAATCATAGAACCTATCACTTATTTTCTGCTAATTTTCTGTCAGAAGAAATTAATAAATTATGAAAAGAAAAAATAATCACAAACAGTTATAAATTACAGAAAGAAAAAATAATCATAAAAAGTAATAAATTACAAAAAGAAAAAATAATCACCAAAAGTAATAAATTATAATAAGAAAAAACAATCACAAAAAATCCCTGAAGGCCAGGTGGTTTGAACCCGATACTATCTGAAACTATAAGGACTTACAGTCGAAGTGCTTACCGTTTAAGCTACGACGCTATCTATCGTAACTTGCAAAATAGATAGTCTGTACTAGAGATGCGCCGAGTAGCACTTTTGCCGAGTAACGAGTACCGAGTTTTACTCGGTTCGATTTTTTTCCGAGTAACTCTGTTCAATTAAATCCACGTTTCAGGCGCGTAAACAAGTACAAACAGATTCGCGCGGCACGAGCGGCCAGCTCGCGTTGATACAACCCTCACCCCGCCCCCGCCTTTCATCTATCAGTCGCTTGCTAGTTTACAAACAAATACGTCACGTTGCACGTCATAGTAGATAAATAATTGAAAACGTTTGTTAATTAACAATTGACTGTGATGACTTCACGTAAAAGATTCCGAATTTGGACGTTTTACGACGAAATTGAGGAAGATAAAACGAAAGTGAAATGCACCTTATGCAAATCTCTTATTTCACGTAGCGGTGTTGGACAGAAGGCTTCTACGACAGCAATGTTAAGCCATGTTAAAATAAAACACACAGAAGAGTTTAAATGTTTGGAAAATGAAACTTTGAAAGAAGAAGAAAGAAGAAAGAAAGAAAAACCTTTTATTGTAGTGCAACGCCGATTACACAATTAATTGTGTACCTACTGACACACGCAAACAAGTTAATCAGGCACAATTTTTCTTCGCGCTACACCAAAAAAGGAGCCAGTTCAACATGATATCAGGCACAAGTACCTGACGCTGGTTTTCAACTGGCTCCTATGTGGAGGGCATGCGACATGAATAATAAATAGAAAGATATTAAATTTACAAAAATCTAAAAAATAGAAAAAGAGAAGGAATACGAAATAAAAAAATAAAAACCAAAAATTAAAACACAACAGCAGAAGCCAACATGCTTGAAATATCTCAAAATCGTGAGCCATTTGCGTCAACGTAAACAACCTAAATATATTGCTTTACCTAAACCGAGTATACTCGGCATTAAAACCGAGTTATTCGGCCGAGTACGAGTATCAAAAAACCCGCCGAGTACGCCGAGTACCGAGTAGCAACCGAGTACTCGGCCCATCTCTAGTCTGTACCTAATCTTGTATGACGTCAGTCGCCGGTTATGGTTCAAAGGTCAACTAATCCTGACGCTTCCTTAACATTTTACACCCATCCAACGCCGCTAAAGAAGTTTTCACTTCAAAAAACGCAATAAATTTTTGATGTTTCATTTATTTTGACGTGACAACGTCTTATAAATTGGTTTGCCGGGCGACACTTCAAGAAACTGCGTTACGCTCTGCGTTACGCTCCGCGTTATGCGCTTACAATGAGAGCGAGTGAGAGGCACGCGTCCCGCCTAAGAGCGAGAGAGACAGACATAAAAAGTGAAAGGCACGCGTCCCTTCCACTCGAGCACAGTTAGCCCGCCTAAGAGCGAGAGAGACAGAGCGAGAGAGAGAGTGAGAGAGATAGGCATACACACCGGTTCATGTCTTGTAATTAATAATTTAAAATTTAATTTTGTTTATAATTCTTTGTATAAATAAATGTTTTAAATTGTTACTATTATTTCATCCTTCTTCCTACTATACGAATGAATATTCACATTAAAATTATTTTACCACTCAAAGTCGTTGTCACGTAAAACTTTCGCCTGTATACCGACTTTACAGGCAACCAAATTTTTTTTCTCTAAGATCTGTAATCTACAATAAATATACCTAAAATGAAAAAATAAAATTCAAAAATTAAGGAAAAGAAATGGATTTAATATTTCTCTAACGTTTCACAGCATTAAACAAAATCAAACTTTAATTTTCATGCAATAAGATTCAACTACAACAACAAGAATAACCGACACTCAGAGCCGCATCGCGAACTTACATTACAATGTACACCCTAACAGCCCAATTATAGAGGCCATTTCGCTTAAAGTGCGGGCGCCAGGCGGCTAGGTCAAAGGGCCTCTTTGGAATGGAGATATTGCCGCGTGCGTGTTAAATTAATTTAATTGTTATGTGTGTATCAAAATAAGAGCTATTTTACTTTGCATATCGTGAGCGGTATGACACGTGCCGAAAGGCAAAGGTGACAATAATAGTTACAATGTTAAATTTTAATATTGGTTGATGCCTATATTTTTATGCATGTAGGGGTTTAATTGACGTAAGTGTACGTAACGGGGGCATGGCGTTAATATTGTACTTATGAGTTAAAGGTTAAATTAGGAAATATCGAAATGTTTAGAGCTCGGCCTGCGCCCCCTCGGGCTACGCGCCCGGGTGCGGCCGCACCCTTGAACCCCCGGTTAAGACGGCCCTGTGCTTAGAGATGTTGCATCCTTGGCAGTATTTTACCGTCTCTACCATGGTGAATGTTCTGATGAGCTCTTCCAACTGGTCCCGCCCTCTCCTTTCCTACATAGGACAACACGAGCAGGGCTTAGATGTCACCCGTATACGGTGCAGAATATTCCTTCAAGAACTAACGGTTTGGTGACTCCTTTCTTTGTCGCACCATTAAGACCTAGAACTCCTTGCCAGCTCACGTGTTTCCTTCTTCCTACAGTCCCGGGTCCTTTAAGCGGGGCGTGAAAAAGCATCTGATGAGGCCGTCAAGCTGAGTGCCACCATTGTTAACATGGTACGTGTTTGTAATGGTGACCCTCTTTTCTGAGACTTTGCCTTCAGCTTACCATCAGGCGAGGTGAAGTCAAATTGACGTGTCCTACATAAAAAAGCCCCTTGACTTTTACATTAGCGACTGCCGTTTGACCTACTATCCTCAAGAAGAAAGCTTGCACCAGAGTCCCATCCGTTTATCAGTGGGGGTGTACGAATAACTCAAAATGACTCTGACTCCTTAAATTTACCTGACCGACTACCGTCTGACCTACGGGTCCTACACCTACTACCCTACCCAAGAAAAGAGCTAATGGAATCTTTCAACAAAAAATCTTTAATTGAGGAATGGTCACCAAGTCACCAATCCTATGAGAGATTTGACATCGGTCTTCGAAGGGCTCTAACTTCCTTTAACGATTGCCATAGATATTCGTGTAGAAATTTAAAATGCACCGGCTGGCAGCCACAGAGACTATTGTTGCGCTGCCGGCACAGACAGAGCGAGATAGGATGAATCGATCAAGCGAGCGGCCGTATGTGCGAGCGAGAAAGTCGTGTCATAGGAGCTCATTATAGGTAGGTATATCATCCGCTCGCTTGGCTCGTCGCCGTGTGTTGTTGTATATGCGGTAGGTACTACTACTGACTACCTTGATGTAGAAACATTTTATTAAGTTCGCTTTATGTACTTAGGTATAAATGTTACCCTATTCCTGTTGAGTAATTGATCTGATATTAAATTTGATAGGTAGGTAGGTAAGTAGGAAGGCGTGTGTCTTTTCCGACGACAATATACCTGCCTGAGTTGTCATACTTTCAATTAATAAAGCCGTTTAACTAAAGGGTATTAGGTAGATACCTACCTACCTTCTTGTTATTTTCACGGTCACCCATCCTTAAACCGACCTGGCTAATATCGCTTAAAACTTCAAATGTTAAGAACGGTCACCCAGGGTTGTGCAAAAGTAGAAAGAATACTAATTTGGATACGGAGTCTCAGTCGGGCGTCGGCCACCGGGGGCCTAAGCTCCAAAACCCGGTACTTAGCGATTGAAAAAGTGATTTTAAGAGTTCTAACTCCAGTGGAAACTGGAAAAATGCCTGTGACAAAATTATATAAATTCATTATTTACACTACACCAACTCAGAAAGTACCCCAATAGATAGGTAGTCTTTAAAAAATGAGGCAGAAAGTAGGTACCTACCGTTATTATTTCAGTAGAAATATGCGAGCAATATTCCAAATAGGTATCATTTTTTTTTCAAATCCGTACTCAGCATGTTTAAAAGCCCTTGTTATTTCTAATAGGTAAGAAGCAGGTACTACCTACCTATCTAGTACTACCTACCTAACCTAGTATTACCTACACAACGCGCGCGCCCCAGAAGCGTTATTTTTCTTAATTTGTTTAAATTGCTTTAAATATTTCGGTTACCAAATTGACTGCTCCCCGCTTAATGGTAAACTGGGGTGCAATCCATAAAATAGTGACCGCCATTACAAAATGCTGTCCCTAGTTTGACAGTTTTGACACCCTTAGAAGGTATTTTGCAAGTGCCTTCTAATTTCCTCTTATTTTAATAACCTTATTGATAAGTTAGAGCCAAAAAAACTTGACAAAATACATTTTGGTGCCAAAAATCCAACGTTTTGCTTTTGTTCACCCAAGTACTAATATGTGAACAAAAATGTACCCTAGAACACTGGGGAGAGTTATTATTATTTTTTAATTTTAAACAAATAATATTATTATGACTTATCCTTTTCGTGCGGGTGGTTAAAAATAAATAAGCATTCTAAACGTTTTATAGGATTGTTTAATTTTCATTGACAAAGTGACAAAGGGCGATACCTACGAAATTTCGTAGATTATAAAAACAGCGGTTTTCTTCAACAATAAAGGTGGTACGTTAAAAAAATACAGAACAGAAGTAACTGTTTAATTGTTAGTTTTAATCATACTCCTAAAATAATTAAAAAAGAAACTAATCAATTGTTAATTGCAGTAAATCTCGTTCGATATGTTTTTTTTTTGAGTAACAGCCGTGAAATATAGAGAGTTGAATAACACGCCATCTATTTTGTGTAACCTAGTGCACAGTATCGGCAGTATCATTATAGTACCGATAAAAGACGCGAAGGGCGCTGCATAATTATAACAAATTGTCGAAATTAGGTTTAAAAGTTCACTATTTTATGTTTATGAGGAACAAATATTAAAGTTTTATGAAAAAATTATATTTATAGGATTCAATTCTTGTTCATTTAGAATTTTATGTTAAATTGATACACATAACGCCATCTAGAATATTTTATTAGTCACTAATAAAATTTGTTCGTAGTGGAGACCCAGTGTCTAGACTAAAGAATAACACACCGAATAGACCTGGGAATTAATATATGGTTCATGAAAGGTACTTACCTGATATTGCCAATGCTGTATTAAACCTTAGTGTTTGTAGTGCATATAAACCATTAGGTTAAACAACAATTTGCATCATTTTAATTCATTTAGCAATGTTTTTTTAATTGCAATATTAATATTAACTATTTCAATTTAGATTACTCAATCAATCAATCAATTAGCCCACACAGACATAGGCATAGATTACTCAAATTCAATTTATTCTGTAGACGCACGAAGGTTACTACGTATACGTACCTACTACGCTACTAGAATTTCAAGAAATCACGATGTTTTAATGCATTTGTAGATTTATAAATGTTTGTCACCTACTATTTCTCTCAAAATCGTCTAAAATGAATCTGGATGAAATTTGGCACAGCAATAGGTCATGGTTCGGAATAGGTCATAGGTTATCTTCGAGGGAATAGCGTGACCTGTCTGGTTCACGGGAACGTAAACAGACTTGGCGATGATTTCCATTTCAAGAGGGCACTATTCTTTAAAATTGGGACTAAGCTAAAGAAAAGATACTTGAAGAATACTCACTTGGTACTTTTAGGTAGAATTGGCCTTAATTTAGCACACGCCAAAAAACTATCAGCATGTCTGTTATCGTAGATCACTACGTACAAGCTCCTCTTGGTCACCTCCATGTCATTCCTCAACACATTAATCACTTCATCTTTAAACAAAGTTCTCGTTTTCATCACATTCGCGTCTCTCGCAATCTTGATAAGTCCAAGCCTGCTGTCCAGGTCCCCTACACTCATTCCATCGCCGCTATTCTCCGGATCAAACACCAATTGCAAAACATTGCAATTGTCTTCATAGTTTCCTTTATCTGAATCAAAAATATCCGTTACGAACAGCTTCCATTTATGTTCAGTGTACTCTCCTTTGTCTGGAACAGCCTTCGTGTGGTACAAGTCTGCCTGGATGTAAGAGTCGTAATCATCGAACTCTCGAGCTGAAAGCCATCTGAAGTGCAACGTCCCTGCCACTGGAGATGTAAATTTAGCTATTGCATTCTTTTCATAGGTCTTATCAGTGGAAACAATAGATGCGCATATTATTCTGTCTCTTTCTGCAGTTTCGAGTACAATACTCTTACCCCAAAGGCCTTTGGGGCCCGTGAGGGTCTGCTTACTTTCATATTCTGCGTGGTCTTTGCCAGGAATTATGAGGTACCCTAATTCTTCTGTGAGATCAATGAGTTCTTTACCCAGGTAAGCATCAGAGCATCTGTCTCCGCCCAGGTTTCGGTAATCGACGGGAAACTCGTGTATCGCCCATCGCCACACTCCGTCAGGATACTGGAGAGTGGGTTTTAGATTCGTTCTAATGCTGATGAGGCTGTCATTCTTGTAAGAGAATTCGATCTCACCGTGCAGGCCGTGCTGGGAGAGGTACGCGCGGAGGACTAGACATTTTGATAATTCTGGAAAATAAAGTTAGTGTGTTAGGCACCTCTTGAGTAGTTCATTTATATTTTAGCTGCCTGCGAAGCAACTTATCACTCAGACATCACGGATATCATTTCTGCTCATATGTCTGTTGCATGCTATTCAACAGTAAAATAAATGATTTGCTCCACTTTAATTAAAAACGTTTTCTAAAGTTTACGTAAACAGTTGTTACATCTGAATATTGCCTGTTCGCATATCAGCGTGATTCTGTAAGTATGTACCTAGGCATTCTTTCTATTTGAGTGAATGGACAGTTCTTTAGTTAATTACAAAATCTCGGAATATTTCAAACAGATTTTTATAAAATGGAGTCGTTGGGTTTTACCAAGATCTTTAGGGTATCTAATTAAGTTGAATCGTATTTTTCCAGACAGTGAGTCATCTATCTCAACTATATTGGTAATCTGTCCCCAAGCCAACCTCATCTTAAGTTCACCACATCGGCTGAGTGACAGACGATGTTACAGCTAGTAGTAGAAAATGTGAAGACGACGTTGTTGTCTTTTTACGTCGCGACTTGTTACAACAACGTATTACACAACTTGGATAACAGTTGTTGTCTAAAAATGTAAATGTTAACATGAAGCATCGAAAATATCAACTTGCTGCATCACTTTGTTTACGCATTTTTGACAGTACAGTTATGCCGCACGCTGTATATAGGCAGTGTGGACATCATACTGTACAGCGAGACGTGAACGTAATTATAACTAGTTCGAAGCCGGTCTCAACGCCCTTGAGACATTTTTTATTATTTGCTATCGGCAATGTCAAAAAAATATCCTTGGATGCTTAATGAAAGTTTGTTTCGTGATATATTTTAGGTTTGCATCGTGATTATTTAGTGCAATTTCTATGTCTTCACGTCTCCATATTTCAACAAGTCAATACCTAGATGTTGCAAATCCTTGACCAATAGGTAGGCAAAGTAACTACCAGAACTTAAATGCAGTAAATAGCCGTGCAATTAAAAGAAACACGATTTGCCAAATCTACCTATTATAGTCGAACCTATCTGTATTGTATTGATTGATATGTTTAAAACATTAGGAAGTAATAACAAGAATTTAAAACTGGTCTGTCCTGCTAAAAAATGAACCAAAACATATAAAAAATGATAACCCGTGTCCCTTAGGATGAATTAAATTGTTTACGTCCTAAATATATTATAAACACTTTTATATCAGAATGTTTGTTTGAATGAGTGAGAGCAAGATTTTATTTTGACAGAGAATACCTCAATATTTAAGTGCCAAACTTAAGGTTTAGAAAGTTATAAGTGTACCTAGGTAGATATGAACAACCCTAACTTTGCTATAAACGTGCTCAAAAACAACTCGAAGACAACTGCTGCATACCAGGCAAAGTTATTATAATATCACTATCATTTCATGAATTAAAACAAAAACACTACGCCTATTAAAATTAACTGTGATGCAACATCTCATAATTTTAGAATACAAAGAAATCTTTCTTGAGACTTTACCTTCAGCTTACCATCAGGCGAGGTAAAGTCAAATTGACGTGACCTATTTATAAAAAAAAAAAAAAATCGACAATATTTTTATATTATAACATCCACCCTCCAAACACTCAGCAAAATTGCACATTTAACCATCTAAACATTGATAAACAGTCTTAATATAAGTTGTTAATATATCGAATAAGAAACTAGCAGGATATACAATACATACATACCAATACATAGAAATACAACTAATAGATAACACCAGATCTTTGGCTGTGCATGACTACGGCGAAGTCCAATAAACATTTTCACTATATCACTTGATCATTGTACTAGGTGTCGAAGCATACCACTGGTTTCTCTTGGAGAGTGAAAGGCACTGGCTGACTAGAACTCAAGTACAACTTAGCTGAGACAGGTATAATGTTCGAGAGAGACGGATGCTAAGTGAGCTAAGTGACGTGCGTACGCGCCGGTATGTTGGCTTGGTGGAATTCGGTAGTTCCGTGAAGTTCTCTAATGGGAATTAAAAGTACTTGGTACAACATAAATAACTCCAGAGCTTAATAGTAAGTTTGCATTGTCACAGAGACGCTTGCAGCAACAGGAATATTGTTGCTGATATCACAAGCCTCCACAGCTTCCTACGGGTGTCCCAGATAGCTCTAAGCACGTAGTATCATCACATCATTATCTCAGCGCCCCGGTTGCACCTAAAGCTTGCACATTGGAACCTGGATTCACCCCATCTGACAATGAGTAGGTACGGCTCACAGAGGAGATTCGTTTAACTTTGAAGATCTTGGGGGACCCTATATAAGCTATAGTACAGTGTTTTTATTTCTTAAGTTAGTCAAGTATGAAGACTGTTTAATGAATCTTAAGCAATTATTAGGTAGGTATGCTAACTATTGCAATCTGTTTAGATTGGGAACGTTCAAGGCGGGACTTGTTTCCGCGGCCAGCCCAAAAGCCAAAGGGGGGATTTGAAATTTTGTCTGAGTTTTTCCTCTTCTTCTAAGTAATTTTTAAATTTAACTTTATCTAAAAGTTTATTATCAGATTAGATAGGCTATTAAACAAGGTTTATTTTAATGTGTAGGTGTCTTAACAAAAAGTTAATAGAATTTTAGTTATTTAGGTTTAATTGAAATAACCCTAGACCACGTTGATGTGTGTATAATTGATCTCAATTCAAGCTCTTCACAACCAAAACATGTGCGCGTGATCCCAAACTTGAATAAATTTCCAGTTTGTCTATATTTGGACATCGACTCATGTCAACTCACGTGCAACTTTTGGTGGGTTATGTTAACACTACATTAAAATAAAAATTATTCAATGACGATCAAGTCTCTGCGTAGGTATCACTTTATTTCAAATGTTTTTTGTTTTTGTTTTCTACAATATTGTTACGATTCGTATCTATTCCTAGGTATAGATCAAAGATTTTTGATCCCTTACACATTCCCTATGTTGGCCGCCGGCCATGGTCTCTGGGATACCGCTTCTAGGGCACACGTAATTCTCCGACCACGCAGGCCGACTTGACAAAACACTGTGCTGTTTTATTCGGCTCAAGTCCGACACTCATCTCATCGTTAGCTCTGGAGAGACGAAACGTAAGGGACTTCCCGCACGCTTAAAAAATATAAGTATTTATCCAAATCTAATCCACAGAAAGCAGACACCTTCTTCCCTATCTGTGTTACCCCCTATTCTCAGTCAGCTGCAGTCTCTCCAATAAAATCCAATATTAACCGAATCAAGGTAAAAAAGAGATGAACGGAAATCGGGTTCGAATGTGGCAGCTTTAGGTTGCCACCAGGACCTAAGTATGATGATGATAGATAGATAGATAGATAGATAGATAACTCATGATGATAATAGTTCCCGCCCTACTACAACAAATAGACTACTATTACGCTTCAGTACACGTATCTCGGACCTAAATCGCGAGAAAACCGAGGTCTTTTTTTACAGAGGAGGAGGTTATGTCGGGCTCGAACAGACTAAGCCGCACGCCGTCTTTGTATCGTTGTGCTATGCCGAGGGTGAGGTTGTCATTAACATATCCCTTACACCCTGGCTGACCCAGGGCCATCCCTCTTGGTCTGGCCCTCCTCCGGAGGAGGGACTACGCGGTCCCCAAACGAGGCCCTAGCCCGCATGGTTGCTTGGGGAAATTGAGCTCGTCCACCGCCGTAGCACCCCGGGCTATCCACAAAACGCACCTTACTAACGTGTACTGCGCGTATAAAGCATATTTTAGGTCCAAGTTATATGTCCTAAGTAATAACAACGGATGCAACAGCATTATGTAAGGTTGTGCATGAACCGCGAATGCCGAAGATATCGCCGACCTTCATACAAACTCGGCGGAAATACCCGCGGATTACGGTCTGTACAATGCTTACAAAACTGCCACGTGACGGTGCGCGCCGCCCGCGCCCGCCACTCGGCTATTCCCGGCCGCTGACTCACCGCCGCTGAAATAAGGTCATTGTAATCCACACCGCGGTATAGTAGTTCGATTCCCGGGTGCACGGCTATGATTTTCCTTCTCTCGATACATTTCAGGGTTCAGACATAGATAACTATTGCTGATGAATTAATCTATAATTACCCAATTGCAGAGTAAAAGAAGAAGTTAAATAATAATATTCTTTTAGTCTGAGGCGAAATTCCTTTTCCGGGTTGGGTAATTAAACATTATTATTATACATTAAACCGTTTGTGAATTTATGCGTTGAGATATTCTCAGTAACAATTTTTATGTAGGGCACGTGAATTTGATAAATATTAAAGAGGCAGTCTCAGGAATGAGGTGACCATTCCTGAGATCCAGGAATATACTCGCAGATACAAATAATACTACAACGGAATGGAGGCCCTTTTGTTTGATGATTTTATTACTTAGATACTTCTTTAGGGTTCGCTTTGAGAATTGTGGGAAGGAGGAAACACGTGTGACGGTAAAGCATTACATATCTTTATGGCGCGGCAAAGAAAAGGGGTGTCGTATTCGAGTAATAGGCTAGCTAGTCCAGCAAAATATATCTATTCCTCCCAGTTCGAGAGGAGTAAAATTCGGCTGCAGAAAACGTAGCTCTACCAGCAATTTTTCAACTTTTACTGAGGGCGACTGTACGCCAGTAAGTACAATAATTTGCACTTTTGTTCTGTACAGTACATTCGTCAGCTAGCCTAGCAACGTTTTCGAGAGTGCATTTCAGGTCGGCCAGTTTTTAGATATGTTGGATATGTTAAGTCTCTCACTCTCCCGGAAGCCACACAGGCGGTCTGGCAAGCCTTAGTGGTTGCGTTCGTCATGCGCATCGTATTTGTACAGGTAAAATATCAATTTTTGACATCATTTTAATTCACTTCCCGGTTACAGATTGAGCTGAAATTTTGCTAACATTTGTTAATCACGTGAAATGCACTTTTTTCGAGGTTGCTAGCTCTTGAGTCATATTATTTACATCAATAGCTTGGTATCAAGTGACACAGAACAGCCATCATGGCTAATTCCCCCTAGGTCACGATGTATGGACGCCAGCGGTATTTTAATCTCTTCCTTATTTTGTTTCTTTTATTATATCATGGTGTTCCTGTTTTCCCCCTCGTCATAAATTTATTTGTGTCGCTTTGGACAGTGTCCAGTTGACGGTTTTTTTCGTTCTATGTTATATGTAATTTTTTAATTAACAGCGTTTTCAAACATTGTTCGTGATCTCTACACAGTGAAAAATTTACTTTCAGGCAGAGGTACCTACATTGTATCTCTATAGTCTGTTTTTTAATTTCAGATAGTAAAATGACATGTGCCACCAGTATCGAAAGTTGTCGATAAATTAAATTTAGTACAGATTGTTTTAGGTTATTTTATAGTTAGCATGTGGATAGTGTACGAAACTATTTTTGTTTTAATTTTAACTTTTGTCTTAAAATATAATAAAGGCAAACTACTTGTACCTAGGCCACAAACGTTTTCGATAGTTTCGCGCACGTCACTAAGCACTAAAAGCTGGTATCATTATTTCACAATTTGACATTTGCAGTTGTCAATTTACTATGTGAATTTAAAAAAAAATGGACTATAAAATAAATATGCATTGGGTACATAACCCAACTACTACTACTACTAGTTTGAATTAAATTTTTAAGCATTTTTCATGCTAAATATTGAAATCGAATAAAGGAGTAAAAATTGAATCGGTCTAGGCGGGGTTTGAACCCACAATCTTTGCCTTACAAGGGCAATGCTTTGACCACTAAGCTACCAGACCTCGCCCTAACCAATTCGAATTTCTGTCGCCCCAAAGACAGATATAGAAGGAGACCGATATATATAGACCGACTTAATTTTTTCTCCTTTATTCGATACTACTACTATAATTAAGTACACGTTAGTAATACCTTACCTACCTATATCTGAATTCTAGAACACTTAACACTAACTAGTTTAACTTGCTTTGGCTCTAGACAACGTTGTAAAGCCATAACATATTCATTTATTCATACAAATCTACACAAAATGTTTAATATGTAGCAACTTGCCACTACTGGGTTCAGCCACAAATTAATAAATAGTTACTAGTGTAAGGATGCTCCGAGAAATGAGACGTCAGCGCAGGATACAAAATTTCTTTTATTCTTTCTTCTTAATACAAAAGCAGGATACAAATACGCAGGATATAAAATTACTAACTTAAAGTAAAATTATTATTATTATTTTAATCTCACATTCGTTCCCGCCTAAAATTAACAAACCCCCGTCTAGCTATGTCGTCTTCTTCTGTTTTTCTTTTTTTTTTGTTACACTCCGCATGCCGGTGGCAGCCCGCGCATTCTTCCACCATATTGAAAAATAAAATAAAATCAATAATTAATTTACCCAACTTCACGAACAGAAGGGATAATTTATGTTAACTAAAATTAACGGACGCTAACAGTCGGCCATTCTGCAGTCGGGATGTCCTCATTCCGCTTCGGCCATTCAAAAAGAAGTATGGCCTCATACTATAAGAGTTTACCTAACATTTCAGTAAAATATGTAGTTTTAACATAACCTTACAATCATATTTCATAAAAATGATAGATATTCAATTACCGATACAATGTACTATTCAAAATTCATACTCAGGTATTAATATCAACTTATATGGAACACAAATCACAAACATTCATTTGAAATCAGATGTACAAGAATAACTTCGAATTATTATTATCACTTTAACCACTTAACTGGCAGGTTCACTTAAGGCCGCCATGAGCCACCCGAAGGCCGTTCTTCATTCAATTTGGCCATCCGAAAGCCATAGCACGCCATTTCAGTACTCAATTTGGCCATCCGAAAGCCATAGCACGCCATTGCAGTGGTCAATTTAGCCATCCGAAAGCCTTAGTACGCCATTGCAGTGCTGAATCTTTTATTAATATGTGACCACCCGAAGGTCATTTTCAACCATCATTCCTATTGCTCATATTTGTGGATCCGGGTGATATCTGACCACCCAGTTGAAGTATTTGATCACCTGTCTTCATGGTGTAACTGTTAAGATAGTAATGGGAAACCGTTAAGTAGATATTATAAAAGGTTACAATCATCAACTACCGTGTCATATCACATCATATATTTCAAGCAATAGGCAACAAATGAGATAGTTTAATATACTTTAGACTAAAAACTTTCTTTGTGTACCCTATAGAATAAACACAAACGGTTAATGCTCCACCAGGAAAATCTGTAAAAATAAATTACCTAATCAACGACATTTTTTTTTTCAATTCTATCTTTACAGTTTTTTATTCGCATCCGTGTCACTGTTTTCGCCAATTTCGCTAGCTATTGGTGTAATACATATCGTAGTTTGATCAGCCGAATATATATTTTTGTACTGTCTTTGTCAATGACCCGAAATGCTTACTTATACTACTTCTTATCTATCATTCTCCTTAAACGGTCCACGAAATTTAGGAGCCATTTTTTTTACTCTTTACCTTCTCAGGGTTATGATCAGGTATCATTATTAAATCACCTTCATTAAATACTTTTGTTATAGCCGTACTCTTGTCAAAGTTGTTTTCTCTCTTGCACTATGGACAGGTATCTGTTCTTCCGTTCCTAATGCACTCTTGAGTATACCCTCACTTTGGCTCGTAGTTCTTTGTCCAATAATCTCAGCTGGCGACTTCCCTGTACCCTTATTAACTGTGTTATTCAATCTTCACTGTAGTTTATTAATGTGTGTGTGTCCCAGTCTTTTTCATCTAGATCATAGCTAATAATGAGTTTAATATTGTCCTGTTATACCTCTCTATTTGCCCATTTGCCCGAGGTGCTGCAACGGCATTCAAAACATGTTTTGCCCCAATTGATTTTACAAATGCCTTGTATATGTATGTCTATTACTGTTGTATACCTCTTACATCAAAATCTCCACTTTCAGGTAAAGTCTAGTCTAGACTTTGCCTCTCGAATTGCAATTCCTCTGTGCACTACCGGGTTTTCTGGAAGAGAACTCAACTTTGAGTTAAGCTTGCCTTTGTACATAACATCTCACTATTTTGTGTAAATGTAATTTATGTGTACAATAAAGAATGAATAAATAAATAAACTCCGTTGAGCATTGATCAGATATAATAATTTCTGGTGTGCAGAATACTGTAAATATATCATCTAATACTTTAATTTTGGTTTTAGATTTGATATTCCTGACTGCTCTGACAAAAATATATTTGTTGAATCCATCGATGATCTAAGTATAGACGAATTTTCTCTTTTACTTTTAATAAAAAGACATTAGTGGTCCATGTGAACTGTGTGGAATATAACATTCACCTTTGAGACAGGGTGCAAGTTACCCGATTTCTTACCAGCCAATTCTTTGTTATACGCACAGTTGATGCAGGCGACACCATCTTTCTTGAAGAAGCTTTTCACTTTGGGAAACCAAAAGGATGCCTGTATCTTCTCTAAGGTTTTGTCGAAAGCAAAATGACCCGCTTCGATATGATTGAGCTGGCAGATTAGCCATCAAGCTGAGCTCGGTACGACCCATTTTAACTTTGAACCCATGCGCCGGTAAATTTTGGCATCACGTAGAACATTGTTCGTCGTAATGGCTTAAATGTCGTCATCACTGGTTTCTAGGATACGCTTTATATGTTTCGCACGTGAATTTTATTGGTCATCTGTACTGTATGAAGTCAATCATTGGTGGTAATACTGAAGATGTTTATTTCTTCGTGATCCTCTGGGAGATGATGCCGGACGGATTACGGTTCATACTCAACTGTGAACTTATATTCTTGTAACTATAATTACCATCTTGCTTTCTAAGGTACCAAGTCTCTTTTCGTCAACGTGGATCGCAGAGCGTTACAGTCGGTTATTACCTTAAACTGTAACCCAATTAAATAGACCCGGAACTTCTTAAGCGACCACACCACTGCCATTGACTCGCAGGAGTGCCAAAAGCTTTCCGCACGAGTTGTTTGCTTACTATAGTAAGCCACAGTTTTAAAATGGGATTTTTCGTCTGGCCTCTGAAGGAGGATTCCACCAACCCCCAACTTACTGGCATCGCAGTGCACTTCTGTGATGTATTCCGGATCGTACAGTACCAATATTGGTCTCGCAACCACTTTGGACTTAATATCTTGGAAGGCTGCTTCCTGTTCGTCATTCCACTCCCAGCCAGTTTTCGTCAACTTGGTTGAGGTTATGCTATAGATGCGAAGTTGTACACAAACCGTCTAAAATAACTGGCTAAACCAACAAACTGACGAATCTGGTCTGGAATACTGGTTTGGGGAACTCTGCGAATGCTTGAATTTTTTTTTTTCTTTCCGGGTTTGAGCCCGGCTTCTAATATTTCGCATCCGAGATAATCAATCTCTGATTGGAGGACTAGAACAGTGATCTGTTGCTGCTAGATTAGCATCACGCAAGAGTTCTGAGATTGATTCTAGCTTACTGAAGGCTTCCTCGATAGACTTTTCTATTGACAACAAGTGGTCGAGGTACGGAATTAGAACCGCTTGGCTCCTTTGCGTTGTCTGCCACAGGTATCTAGTAATAACCAGATGCCAGGTCTAGACTTGTGAAGAACGACTTACAACTTAGTCGATCAAGCTGGTCATCAATGACTGGCATAGGGTAGCTATCCTTGGTGACTTAGAGCCCTATAATCGACGCATAGCCGGAAGTCATCGGTTTTCTTACGCACTAAAACGATAGGGCTAGCGTATGGAGACTGCGACGCCTGTATGATATTATTTGCTAAAAGCTCTCCTACCATCTCACGAACCTTATTACGCACACTATACGGCAACCTATAAGGCCTATAGGTAACGTGGGTATTATCATTAAGTCTAATGGTCATTTCCGTAATATTTCACGTTAAAAGCGAAACAATCCCTAGATTTATTTAAAACAATAGAACCGATTCTTATCAGCTTCGGAGACATTTGGATCAACATTTAATATTTTAGGTGTGATTGGTTCTTTTATTTGATCATTGTCTGTACTTTGATTGCGAGTATATTCTGTCTCAGCTACAATATTGTGGACAATTCTCTGGTCTATATCAGAAAACAATGAATTTCTATCGTCTAGTATATTGGCCCGCCCGATTGCTTAGAGAGAACAACAGCTTTGGAAGACGGATTGCTAACTATACAACGCCCTTTGCCATTATGAAATTGGTAAACTCCTTGTTATAAAATATACTCACTATTTGGCTTTAGACATATGTACACTGCCCGGTACGAATAATAGTCCTGTATTGTCCATCTTCTGCATATACGTTAATATCCTTAATCCCAACAATATTGACGTCGTCGGCATTTACTATAGTTATACGCGCCACATTCGTGTCGTCACAGTATAACGTTAATTATTTTTACGTTACGCTAATTATTAACGTTAATTATTAAAGACTTATAAATCATTTATCTGTTTTGTGAACTACTACTGTTGGTAACTCGGTCAGGGTTTGTCCAATAAGAAATCAGTTAAGCAAGTGATCGGAAACAACTTAAGCCTCAATGTTACAATCACCTGTGCTTGGGGAGTGACACAACCCATTGCGAAGCCCTTAATGACTAGAAGATATGATGTATTCATTGTTAATTCTAACATTTTAGCAACTGATTCCTTAACTAAAGTGCACTGGCTACCGAAATCTACCTAAGGCGAGCAAGACATGTTATTAGCGGTGATTGACTTAAAATACTAACTATTTGCTTTTTCAGTGTTAGCTATTTGCAGTACGTTCTGAACATCACTATATTTCCCATCATTTGTCTTCTCATCTGAAATTTGTTTAGAACCTGCTTGTTGTCACAATTTTGCGCATCGTGACAACGCCGGGAGCATTTTTCGCAGCGCTTGAGAGGCTTTGTACGCTTGCGAGTGGTATGTCCAATCTGCGCACAATTTAAGCAACGTAGTACGTAGCTTTTCGTCGGTTGTTCTCGCCTGCCCGGATTTAATCTATTTCTCGTAATTTTATTATAAGTGCGTTCCTGTTTTGATTCGTTTCTACTAAACTTGCCCTCTTTCTTGGCGTTTGCATTAAACCTCTTAAATATTCTACGTAGGTATGTAAGCAACTGCACCGGTCTTTTAAAATTGGATTCCTGTGCATTGAGACGTATACCGTGATCAAAAGGCGTTGCGACCCTTCAGGTCACACATTTTCAACAATCTTGCTTTATCATGAAAATACTCTCCCATAGACTCATTCTTTACTTCTTCTACTGAGCATTTCACTTAGACGGTCCGCATAGTTTCTATCATCAGGGAGAGCCCTAATTATTTTTCTTTGCCACTACTTTCAGCTCAAATTAACCGTACTTCTTCACTGGTACCATTGTTTGGCGTCCACTGCTAAATTCGGTATGGCGTAATAAATAATTTGTCTTTCACTCCAGTCATATATTTCTGCTGTCTGTGCATGAGTATCAGGGTCGAACTGGAGAATAACGTTGTGTGCACCTTCAAAGTGGTTCCCTTTGTCTCTTATAATCTTTACGAATTTTTAAGGAATCCGGATTCATGTCTACTGTCGGAACTAGAGCGGCATCGTCTTTTAATTTTATTATTTGGCGGTGAGTACGACGTTTAGTTCGTGCTGAGCAGGTCTCAGATGGCGAATTAGTTAACGACACTTATTCAAAGAAAGGCGACATCTACGAGTACGCTGGCGGGCGGAACTTCGTTAAAACTGGGGTGTCTAAGCCACCGCCGTCATCGCTTGTGTCCCGAATGTTTCGACGCGATTGCGTCCTACGGCGACGAGACCGACTCCGTTATGTAGCGCGTGCCGGTTGCCTCTTACTGGTTCTAAGTGGTCGGGCGCGGGACTTGTTGCCGTCCTAATTGGTAGCGCTACGCGAAGTACGACAAGACTTTCTCGTGTTGTGAGGAGGCGTGCACCGCGATTCATTATCAGAAGACACCTTGTCAGGTAGCGATTAAGTGGAAACTATGCGTATATGCCGAAATCATAGCAATAAGCCATTATCTAATTATTTAAACATATGATGTGATGTTACATTTGGTAGTAAGAAATTTATTTTGTGTCAAATACAAATATGTACAAACGGGTAAATAGGATAATTAGTGAAAGAAACAAAAGTAACAAAAAAAAAAGAAAAAGAGTTATAGTAAAAACAATACAAGATAGGTACGTACCTAAATATTTAAGGTATTAATATACTTACCTTAAATAGTGGGTTGATAGTGGAATCGGTTGAATATAATTTCAGAGTCGATTAATGTGAAGGTAATTGATGAAATTATAAAATTTGTCGTCCAATTAGCCGATGTATTAGCCAACTTATCCACAAATCATACGGTACATTTATATTCATACTGTGACTGTAGGTAGGTAAGTAAACATTAGTAAAGTTGTACACTGGAGTTAAATGACCAAAAAAACATTGACAAGTATAGTCGGATGGTGTCTATTTCGTCATGCCTGTAACACTTTCCAATGTAGTTTAAGTACCCACCACTTACCTACAAATTATCGTTGCCTTAAAATATTTTGTGAAACTGATACATTCATATTAATAGATTTATGAGGAAACAGGATAGATTTATGGTCCGCGAATAAAGATTAGCAAGAATTACCTATACCTTTAACTGATCTTTAAATATATATTTCGGTATCATTGTGACATCAACCAAGGTTTACTAAAACCATGACATAGTTATATCAGACTAACCCGTCAGTTCCTACTGTCACTGACGCAATTAAATCCTACTAATATTATAAACGCGAAAGCCTGTAAGCATGGATGAATGGATGAACCACTGAATGGATTTCAATGAAACCCCACAACAATGTAGCCCATACATCAGAATAACACATAGACCATTTACAATGACAACCGATATTGTAGCGATAACCGACATCCACGCGGGCGAAGCCGCGGGCAAAAGCCAGTAACAATGTAACGATATGCGTCTTAACACCATGCAATAAGGTCTTCTTACTATAGGCACTTATACGTAAGATTCATTTGCCTTTTTTTCCCTCTGTCCCCGTAGGAACTTATCCTGTTATTTATAAATAATGCACCAAATGACGTTTGTCTCGTCTCTCACTGACAAAAATATCAAAGGGACAGACAAGGAAAACGCAATTTTAACAAAAAAACGTTTTTAAATAACTTGGTTATAATAAACTACTATACGTTATTAGTAAATGCATCGAGCCTGTAATATTTATTCAAATTCCCACCAATATATACCACCTTGGTCTAAAATGAATCGTTTATGTTGCATTTAGGTACAAAGTATTAAGGTCTAAGGCAACTGTAAATATTACATACCGGTGACTGAGTTAGCCAGTTCCTTATTTCAACCAATATATTTGAAAGTGTGTAGGTATTGTAAAAAAAACATACCTCTGAGTTTGTCCAACGTTCTTATCCCACTTCTGACTGTAAGGATGCTCCGAGAAATGAGACGTCAGCGCAGGATACAAAATTTCTTTTATTCTTTCTTCTTAATACAAAAGCAGGATACAAATACGCAGGATATAAAATTACTAACTTAAAGTAAAATTATTATTATTATTTTAATCTCACATTCGTTCCCGCCTAAAATTAACAAACCCCCGTCTAGCTATGTCGTCTTCTTCTGTTTTTTTTTTTTTTTGTTACACTCCGCATGCCGGTGGCAGCCCGCGCATTCTTCCACCATATTGAAAAATAAAATAAAATCAATAATTAATTTACCCAACTTCACGAACAGAAGGGATAATTTATGTTAACTAAAATTAACGGACGCTAACACTAGTTCAGCTCAAAAGTTTATAGTCTTTTTACCATTTTTAATCAACCTTTTTACAAGACTTCAGTGAACACTGAGCCTGCTGACAAAATAAAGTGTATCAAACAAACACTGAATTGAGAAGAGTAATAGACCCTGTCTGCCTACCTGAGGCTGCACGCTATACAAATGAGAGTCATGTGCCAGCCATCAAGTTGACATGTTGAAACCTGTTCGAATTGAGGTTCGAACCCAATGGCTTATGGCACTACGCAATGCGTCCCGCTCGCTGCACAACCCAATCATTTTTTATGCCAAAGAATTGATTCTATCGGATATTCGCTTTACTAAAGCATGTGGGTTGTAATTCTTAGAAGCCAATAATTACGAATCAATTGAATTGTGTGTTTTATAGGCTTTTATTTAGAAGTTCCATTGGTTCCAGTGAACCCTGAAAACTTACTAGTGGAATCCAGTATAAAACGGCGTAACAGAATTTAGCTATTATATAAGGATTTTCACAGGAGTTTAGATTTATTCTAGGAGTTGTAGCAATTACTACACAGGGTAATCTAGCTAAATCTTATTTCGAATTGAGTATAATATAAACAGCTTTAATAATGGGATCTAGAATGCGGATAAACCTACCTACTTTTTACAAAGAAAGAAAAACACCATCTAGAACCATGGCACAGATAACATAATACTAACTATGGTAAGCATAGCTTAACTAACTTGTGTTATGGAATCTAGAATGCGGGTAAACATACTTAGTTAAGTACTTTTTTATAACACACACATAATTTTGTACATAGAAACACCGATATCAATGCAAATATACATATTCATGCACACAAATATTTGCACTGCGTAGCAGTCGAGCGTTCTATTAGCGCTAGGCCACAGAGGCCGTCTTTTCCCTACATTATAAAAAAAAACCTAAATCAATGAACGCTCAACCACCATACCTCACAAGAGGCAACTCGTCATTAAAATATAAAAATCCCAAAGTAGATAGTGATAAGTTAGGGATCACCACATTCTAGGGACAGTTTACCATCAGGCGGGGTGCAGTCTTTTTTTGGCCATTACACTACCAACGTGAACCCACTCCTAGCACAAGCAATTTAGCTTAGTTGGAGGGGTTAGAGGGAATATTAGTAATTTCGATAGCTAATATTCTTATTTTTACTATAAAATAAAATTAAATTAAAACCCCACGGATACCACCCCCGCCGGAGCCAGAGGGGGAGGTTAAGTCGGACTCGAACCGACTAAACTGCACGCCGTCTGTGGGTCGCAGTGCAAGGCCGAAGGTGAGGTAACTATCGAGCATATCCCTCGCACGGGGGGTGGGGGGGACTAAAATTATGTCAATACAAAAAGCTTACGCTACGATAACTAGATGGCGTTCCTAAATCACGCTAGTGAGATCTTTTGGCGACAGTATTTAAAGCCGGTCCACTCAAAACATATTGCTTCTTGCCGGCTCGGTCTTTGAAGGTTCACGCACGAACCTCATGGGTCGAGGCCACTAACCTAACCATCTTCTTGGGCCTCTTTTGCGGGGTGGCGGGTCGACTCTCGAGTCAGGGAAAATTGAAACCCCGCGCAAATGTCATGATGCGAAGGACGGTTTTGTTTAATAGGTAAATTCTCTCAACTCTTCCAGTCAAAGGCTTTTAATATGTACAGTAGGGTACTACAAACCATTTCTCGGGCGTCGGAGGGCGCTTACAGACCTCCGCCCCCCATGAGCGCGGGCCTGAGGGTGACGGGTGGAGCCACCCGTCACCCTAGCAGAAGCAGGCCACGGCGGCGGCGCGCATCGTAGGACGATGCGCGCCTCCCCACACCGGGGTTGAGTCGGGGACGGCGTGGTCCCCACCTCCCGAGGAGGGCCAGACCGAAAGGGATGGCCCTGGGTCAGCCGGGGTGCGAGGGATATGTCGCAAGACAACCTCACCTCCGGCCTAGCACCACGACCCACAGACGGCGTGCGGTTTAGTCGGTTCGAGTCCGACATAACCCACCCCTCCGGCTCCGGAGGGGCGGGTATCCGTGGGGATTTCCCGCACGTAAAAAAAAAAAAAAAAAAAAAAAAAAACTACAAACCATTGAACCGATTTTGAAGAAATTTGGTATAGGGGTAGATTAGACCTTGAGAAAGGACATTGGCTATGTTTGGTCGCGATAACCGACATCCACGCAGGCGGAGCCGCGGGCAACAGCTAGTATTAGATATTCATAAAGTGTCATTCATGATTAAAATGATTTCAGTGTAGGTACGACACGGTAAGTAGTTCATTATATTTGGAAGAGTAGCTAGTGCAAGTCGAGTTACTCGCGCCAGTTAGTTGGCAGTCCATCAAGAATGTTTCAGATCTGAAAGTGTTTTCCAATAGCAATAAACATAGAATTTGAATCGATATTTATAGAACTCATTTCAGAACGATCAAACTTTACACTATAAAATATGTCCAATGTGTCCGCCATATTTCTTTCCACTTAGCTAACAGACAAGCACACGGTGCACCTGATGGAAAGTCCGCTCACGTCTAGAGTTATATTTGCAATTGTAAAGTATAGTAAATTTTATGTGCACGTACATAACATAGATACTTAAGTATGATATATAGAACGACGATAATTAGGTACTGTATGAATCGTGAGTATGGAATATTTTAAGAATTTTTTATGGAGGCTTATGTGCAGTTATTTTTGATACGAATCTCATCTTCACCTATATTTTGAATGCGAAAGTGTGATTGACTAGAAGGATTGGCAGCGCTAGCCAATCCGTTTAGAACAGAGAGTTTCTGTGCCGTCAGTATAGAAGACAAAGCGGGAATAGCCTTTGGTCTTCACACTGACAGCACTAAAACTGTCCAGTGAGCTCTGGCTACCCTACTCACCGCCGGGAACACAACACGAGGTTATAATAGCCGCGGTATTCTGTAGGGCGGAGGCACTTCTCCAGTCTGTGACTGCTCAGTTGGATGGCAATACCGTCGTGTCCTACGACTGGTATGAAGATCTTTTGAGTATGTACTTTGCTGGTGAAGATCGATCTAGTGCTAACTGTACAACTGCTGAGCCCATCTACCAATAAACTGAATGTCTAACGTTAGGCCCGTTCTATTGGAGTGAGTTCCCACCCGAGTAAAATATTGAAAGTGACGTTTTGCAAGTTTAAGTAATCCACCTTGATCTAAGTTCTTATCATTGGTGAAATATGTCTATATCTGAATCTTTACGCAGATTAGATACAAGTCATACTAGATAATGAGAAGGAGATTATCTGGAATGAGTTATCAGCTGAGCCTACGTGAACAAGAAAGTTTATTCTGGAGAATTAAATATAGCAACTGCGTTATTTATATACACCTATAGAATGAGTCATGAAATAAACAATGTGATATGTTTTGTTCAAAATATATTCATTATGAAATTAATAGGAACAAAGATTAAAATATTTTGAAAGCAAGCATACGAGATACGAGCAAAATAGTAATAAATTGAAAAGAATCAACTTCATCACAAATTACATCATACATAGTTTTAAAGGTAGTATTGAAACATACTTAGGTAAGCATAATGCAGGTGCACTTTAGTTAATCGTAAATTACAAGAAATACAATGAAAACAGTGACTTCGTCAATCTAGCAACAAACAATTAAGCCTAATTAAAAAAAAATGAGGACGCCTTCGTAATAAAAGTTGTTGCGGTTGTCTCAGAATTTCGACCATCAGGATCTTAGTCCCATTTAAATAGAACTTTCCTTAAGTAACAATATTAATCAATGGAACCGTGAGATATCCAATAAATATTAAGAAATTGGTCAACTGGAAAAATTATAATCACTAAGCAAAAATAAAGACAAATCAGACACCTCGGACTTTATGAAAATGAGTTCCGCAGACATGATAATTTGGCTATGATAAGAATAAAATTGCAGACTACACCGATAACCATAAAGTTTATAATTAGTAATTGTTTATTTGTAGGGAAACGTTCATGGCACCCAGGGAAGCGCCCACCCTTGACAGGTGAGCTGATTATTTATAAATCCAAACAAAAGCGTTCCTACGGCCGGTCCGGCGGGCCGCCCAAACTGTTCTGATGCCGATTCGAAGACTATCGTATTTGTCGAACTAAAAAAGGAATGGTGAGCTGCGCGGCCGCCGGGGAGCAGCGGACGGGAGGGGGGAATCTCCTGGATCTCTGAGAGGGAACGAAAACTCGGAGTCAGGGTGGGACTGCCGAGCGGAACAGTCTCTCCTTCGTCGAACGTCCAACACACATCACAATGGTAAGTGCTAGACACAGTGACATACAAGTGAACACATTAGTGAACAAAGTGAATAGTGCCAGTGTTGAACTCTTTGATGAAGCGCAGTATCCGGAACTAGCAGCAGGCCGCACCGCGGTTGATTTCGAGCGAGACACGATACGAGTTAAACACGAAACATCGCGAAGAATAACACAGGAGATAACAATGATGATGATAATCTTGGATAATACACTCAACATCCAAGAATTCATACAAGAATATTTTTACAAACGGTTAAAAAGGATAACAATTCAAAAGTTAGAATTATTTGAAGCCCGCAATAAACTTCGTGCAATTCGATAATCAAATCTAAATAAACGAATAAAGGAATCTACAAATCCAACTAAAGCGGTTTCTAGAATTTACACTCTTCAATTAGTATCTTCTACTAGCCATACGCTAGCAGATTGCATCACAGCACTCAGCTACTGCATTAGATCTCTAGTAGATATAAATCAACCAAATATCTAGATTATCAAGTATTTAAATGGAAAAAGAAATTTGAAATGAAGCTACAATATTTAGATTCTAATTATTATCGACACCTTACCTTCATTTAACATTGGGTTACAAACACTTAATCAAGTAGAAATGAATTAAATATACGAATTCCTACCTGTCGCTGAAGAAATTGGAGCACACGTAGTTCTATATATAACATGATGTAACGAAATAGTCAGAGATGTGGCGGGTGCAGAAGAGCGGGCGCCGCCTGAGCTAAATATAGGGGCGCACCGAGCCACGCCTAAACGGGGCACGGGTGACGAAAGTACAACATCATTATTATGTTACACTTCTTAAACGGTGGAATATATGAGCTTAATTTAATGACGGGAGTACATTCTTCACTTTTTTGGAGTAGGCAAAATCAAAACCATGGAAATAAAACGTAAACTATCAAATAAATGAACAAAAGTAACATTAAATGAACGCTTCTCAAGTTCTTAATTCAATCGACATCAACAATAATAATAATATGAAACTGGATTACGAGTAGGTTGACAAGTTTCTCACAAAAATATTAACTGCTAGTTTACTATGCAAGTATCTAAGGTAAACTAAAGTGCTTTAATGAGCGTTTCTTATTCCCAGGCTGATAAGGATAAGAAAGTAAAGAAGAAGAAGGCAAAAGAAGAGGCGCCAGCGGCGGAGGAAGCCCCCGCCCCAGCAGCCGCCGCCCCCAGCGGAGGCAGCGACAGGCAGTCCTCCCGCGGTAGCCGCAAGGCCAAGCGCACTGGCTCCAATGTCTTCTCCATGTTCTCACAGAAGCAGGTCGCTGAGTTCAAGGAGGTAAGCATCTCGATAAACTACATAGTTTCATCGCAAAGCATCTCAGCAATTCTGATGTAAGCAACAAACTGTATAAAGTACTTATGTTCCTTCCTAATTTCCTATTGATTTTGGCCGATATCATTGTTCCTCGAAGCACAATTAGTCTCCGCGTCAATCATGACGTCAATTCCTTAGAACTACGCAAATTGTGTCACAAGCAGTGTTTAGCTCGTGCCCGACGTTTATTTTGTAAACATGTAGAGCCATCTTAAGTAGTCATTGTCTTCAGCGTACACATTTACGAAATTTTACAAATACGTAATGATTTACTATCTAATGAGCTATTTATTTTCTCCGCAGGCCTTCCAGCTAATGGACCACGACAAGGACGGTATCATCGGTAAGAACGACCTGCGCGCCACCTTCGACTCGCTCGGCAGGCTAGCGTCGGAGAAGGAGCTCGATGACATGGTCAATGAGGCCTCCGGCCCCATCAACTTCACCCAGCTCCTGACCCTCTTCGCGAACCGCATGTCTGGTGGTTCCGACGAGGACGACGTCGTCATCAACGCCTTCAAGACCTTCGACGACGAAGGCAAGATCGACTCCGAAAGGCTGAGGCACGCGCTCATGACCTGGGGCGACAAATTCAGCGCCGAGGAGGTGGACGAGGCGTACGACCAGATGGACATCGACGACAAGGGCTTCATCGACACCACCAAGCTCATCACCATGCTCACCGCCAGCGCCGAGGAAGAGGAGGGCGGCGAGGCTGCGTAAGGGTCCACCGTCGCCCCAGAATGAGACGTCTCGACAGTTGCCGTGCAGCACTCCGCCCGACCGCACGCACGGTTCCTTGCATCGGATTAAACACCACGATGTGAACCGGACAATTTTATTTAATTTCTTTATGTAATTAATTTATTGTTTCCATTTTTTTAATTTATATATAATGAAAATATAGTTCTACTATTACCAAACTGTGTAGTACTATCCCCGTACTATGTTAACTTTAACAGCTACAAAAGAAATATACTTATTATAAGGAATACTATGTATTCATATTCTGTTTTAATAAAGAATGTATGAAGTCTGAACGAAATGACATGTGCCCACGAGGACACACTTTTGTAAATACGAATTTTATCTTTACACACTACACTTACACCCTGAAACTGGATAGACATTATTTATAAGTTTCTTAAACTACTTACAATCAATGAACATAAAGTGGTTCTGTTAATCTCTACCAACATCGTCTATGTATAGCACTACACTACTTCAAGCTCGATGGTTCAAGAGACCAATAGCTCCTGCATCTGCTAACGAAACTAGGGCATTCAATGGAAAGTTATATGCGTACCTTCTAAATACATTTTTTAATGACATAACAATACAAAAGATAAAAATATCTCATGGTACAGTCATTCTACAAACTGGCCTGAAAGTTTAGTTATATAGTTAACTCATTTTGAAACTCAACGTGTCGGACCCGTGTCATTCAGTCAGCATTTACCAACGAAAACTGTAGTATCGTCGATGCTATTCTATTAGAACCGAACATACTGTAACTGTATTGCGTTAATACACATTTTCTTGAAGAAAATAGATTGCTTAGACATGGGCGTAGCCAGGGTAAATCCTTCCGAAAATGTATGACTCGCACTTATCACTAATCCAAGCATAAAATTAAAGCATAAACGAGGCCTTATGCGCTAACTTTTGAATAAACCTTTGGTAAAATTATTTAACTTGCAGGTATTGTTCGTAATTATATAGTAAGTTTAGGTAAGTTGTCCGTTCAAAATTGGCAAACCATTTTTTTATGTTTGATAGGCTCGCATTTGACCACTACCCCACCTGTTGATAAGTGACAACGTGGTCGACGGTAGGGCACCCTTGCCTAGAAGTAACCTATTCACTCTTGTCTTCCAGACATCCAAGTAGCTGTCCAGAAACACAGATTCGGGCAGGGCATTCCACTCCTTAACAGTACGCATGATAAACGTATCGCTTAATCGTTTAGTACGTATAAGTGAAATGTCCACAGTGTACCGGTGGCGCGTCGCCGTGCGTCTGATCATTCGATGATGGAAGTGCATCCGATAAAACATCGAGAGATACGCAACTCTTCGGAGATGTTCTAGGCTCTGAAGCCTATCCTCGACTAGGGCATCGTTTAAGATAGGAAAAAGTGAATGCCTAGGTGGAACTCGAACCCACGATCTTTACCTTACAGGGGGAATGCTCTGACCACTGAGCCACCGAGCCACACCTGAAGCTATCCAAATTCTCCTATATTACCGTCTTAGGGCGACGGTGGGAGCCATCTACCGACATTCATACGAAATATCGGAAACAATGTTCGAGTCCCACGTGAGCATTCACTTTTTCCTATCTTAATCGATTTGAAAAGTTAGCATAGTAAATGCTTCAAAATTTCATTCAATTATTTGGGTAGAGTCATCAAAAAAACAATGTTTAAAAATGATTGCAACATCATTCATTCCCCCTGTAAGGGAAAGATCGTAGGTTCGAGTCCCATCTGAGCAGCGTAGCTCTAAGTCAACACAAGAAAATGATTGTACTTACATGACGACGTTTTTTTAAAAAAGGATTCCTACTGAGTTTTTTGGCAGTGTTTCTCAGTAGTTGCCATGTCACGCACTGCACGGTAGGGGAAAAAATAATGACGATTCCAAACAAATTTAATATTTTTATGGAATAAATGATTTTTTGAATTTGAATTTGAATTTGAATTCACTTTTTCTTATCTTAATCGATTTGAAAAGTTAGCATAGTAAATGCTTCAAAATTTCATTCAATAGAGCATCGTTATTGATGAGTCTCTTGGCTCGTTTCTCTGTCGTCTTTTGTGCTTCAAGCTGGGATTTGGGTGAACTATCACAGAGGAGAAATTGAATGAGTTTGGGAGAGAATGATCAGCTGATTCGGCATGAAGTACTGTCGCATCTTCGAAAGAAAATTCCCAAATGCCAAAGTTGAGTGTGGGAGTAAGAGAAACGCTAAGAAACTCGGGGCGGTCGGTTATCGGTACGGGAATACCTCGGACCCCATTGGTCGGCTGTTATTGGCTCCGCTTTGCAGATAAGAGACACGCCTGGGTCTTGGTTGCGTTGAAATTGACCAAGTTGGCATCTCCCCAATCGGAGATTGCCTGCAAGGACATATCCAACCGTTCAACAATGGCTACCCTGAGAGACTGAATCTCACCCATACTCTCTCCCACTGTGCTGTCATCTGCGTACTCACTGTTTCCTGGTTTGAGCAGATCATTGATGTGAAGCAGGAAAAATGTAGGGGAGAGTACCGACCCCTGTGGGAGCCCAGTGTAAGTGTTAATGTGTGTTAAGTATAAGTGTTTTCGAACGATTATAATTTATGTCAAATATATTCGATGATATGCTGTCAAGTCTGTCAAAAGTGTCAAAGAAGTGTTGTGCTGTCAACTTGTTGTTATTGTTCCGTTTTGTAGAGGCTCCGTCTGAGTTTTATATAAATTATCCTCTGTTCTACTTCATGAAATAAAGTAAGTATAGATGTGGACTTACTAATATTATTGTTGACTGTGCTTTGGAGCTGTAACAACTGTACCTGTATTGTTATTACAGATGTCAACAATGACCGAAATAGTTCAAAAACCACAAAGTGTAGTTAAGACATTTTTATATGAGTATCCTGCTTGTACTACCGATGAGCTGAAGTTCAAGCTGGAGGTGCCTGTGGACATCCCTCTACCGGGTTCCACCCGCGAACTGGTGCAGAGGGTTATCACTATGTTCCGACTGCCTGTGTACTTAGAAGACGGTAAGTACTGTATGCTGTACTGAGATTACATTGAGATATAACGGGGCTCCCACATGACTGAACTGCTCATTAGTCGTTCAACGAAGCTCATTACATTGTACCAAATGTAATAATATGTAGTTATATCTATTATTGCAGTCTACAACAATGAAACATAAAAAAAACCGCCCACTTATTTTGTAACAAAATTAATTAATGTTCAGTGTTTATGCAGGAAGTTCGGAAGGGAAGTGTTGAAAAAGACAATCTCTAGCATGTTACATACTATAGTTACTCCTGTTCAGAGCATTGCCAACTGAGATACAGCTTTACTGAATTTTGTTAGATTTATAAACAAAGCAGTGGGCTGGCCACATCATTCGAAGGACTGATGGCCGTTGGAGCAAACATGTCCTAGAGTGGAGACAGCGAGAAGGTAAACAGAAGGTAGACATTGCCTAGCCAGATTGACAGACAACCTAAAAAGGTGGCTGGGACAGACTGGATGCAGAAGGCAGAGGATCGGCAAAAATGGCGCACATTGGTTTAGGCCTATGTCCAGTAGTGGACTAAAATTTACCTCACAATAGATAGCCACTGGATCATAAAGAAAAATATTAGGTTTTGTGTAAAATGAAGTACTTTTCTTTCCTTGCAGAGCTTAATGAGAAGTTATCAAAATTTGTAGCTCAAGAGACCAAGACCTACCACAACAGCCGAGACGGCAAGCTGATTGAACAGCTGAAGAACTCTGAAATCAATGTGGAAGGTCTTATCAAGAACTGGGAGAAGTCATTCAAGGAAAATGTTGTTGAGTTTGCAGAACAGAAGGGAACTTCCGATGAAGAGGTCTTTGCAGCCGCATACCATAAGTTGGTACACTCGCCTGCATTAGAGACAATATTGCAAGTGGAGAATTCATATGCTAAAACTATCTCAGACACTCTTCAGAATAGAGACGAAGATATCAAAAAGCTTACAGACAGGTAAGTTTCATTACGCAACTCAACTAGACTCGCAATTGCTTTTATTTCACCTCTTTACACCATAAGTATTTGATTAAATAGGATTTTTTGTTAACTAAGCAAAAATAATCCGCTTCATATATCTAACAATTCAAAACTTATTTGAACTATCCCTTTTCATGATACTGTTTGAAATTTATGTGAATCACTCATTGAAAACACTTAATTGGGTTTCTATCACAATTTATGTGGTATTATTTACATTTAGCCCAACATTTTCAT
The DNA here is from genome assembly GCA_949126895.1 of Eilema caniola. Lineage (NCBI taxonomy): Eukaryota > Metazoa > Arthropoda > Insecta > Lepidoptera > Erebidae > Eilema > Eilema caniola. The sequence continues at coordinate 19,259,504 of OX421484.1, forward strand.
CCATCACCCTGCAACCATGGCTGCTGAAACCCCTGGCTAAATGTAAGTAATACTAAATAAATGGTGATAGAATCTTTTAAAAAGTGTTTTTTTTATTTGAATCTCTTGTCAGGCAAACTGAGGAAATGGAAGAAAAAATAAAGCAACTGAATATTTCAACAACGGAGGAAGAAATCAATGAGTTGGCTACGGCACACTTTGAGCAACAGGCACTGGTGGCGGGGCGCTGGGGCTCGCAGCTCGACGCACTGCGGCAGACGCAGCGAGCTCAGCACCGTGCCTGGCTTATGCAGACCTTAGAGGAATACCAGAGCACCTCCGCTCTAAACACCCCCAGGTATTATTATTATTTCAATTTGGGGACGCCGGACGGCCGGACGGATGATCCATCCGCGGCTTCTGCGGGCCATTTCATCCATTTCCCCGACCCTCCCCTAAGGGAGAGTTTGGTTCTCCAGCCCTCACGGCGCCCCTTCAAACCTCTTTGTTTCCTTGCAGAAGGTCACGATCCGTTCCACCTTCAGATTTCGTAGCTCCTCTGTGTCCAGTGTGTCCGTTCCCAGGAGATTCCATCTGATCAGGGAGTACATGGGGCACTCTGCCAGTAGGTGGAGGCTGGTCTCCTCGCTCTCCATGCACTCCGGGCAGATGGGGTCGGTCTTCATACCTATAACTGTTAAGTGTCTGTTAAGTCTGCTGTGTCCTGTTATTATCTCTATGACAAGCCTCATGTCCCCTCTTGAAAGTTTGGTGAGTTGGCTTGTCTTTTTCTTGTCAATGCCTTTTATGAAGATCTTTGACTGTCTCAATCCGGTCTTGGATCTCCATCTTCTGTTGGTTTCGGCTGTGATACTGCAGCTGATTACTCCCTTGGTGATCTTGTGCGATATTGGCAGCCCGGGTTCGGGCCCCACCAAGTTTTCTTCTGCTCCTTCTCTGGCTAGTTCGTCCGCTTTCTCATTGCCTGTGATTCCCTTGTGTCCGGGTACCCATGCGATGGTCAAATCAGTTTTCTTAGCCAGTTTCTCTAAGGATTCCTTGCATTCTTTCACAATTGCTGATGTTGTCTCTACTTTGCTTAGAGCCTTAAGCGCAGCCTGGCTGTCGATGTAGATTGTCACTCTTCCTGTGTTATTCAGGTGATTGACCATCTCGGCGCATCTTTTAATGGCGTATACCTCCGTTTGGAAGACGCTGGCGAATTTTCCTAGAGGTATAGCTCTATTTATCTCCGATCCATCTTCGCACTTTATGTGTACTCCGGATCCGGAGAGTCTCGTCGATTCTTTTCTGGAGCCGTCCGTGTAGCATATAGTGCCACCAGTATCTGTCTTCCAGTCGTCTCTTGAGCCTATGTGTATTCTGTATTTTTTGTCGAAGATTCTCTCCTTTCTTATCAAATCGTTGTTGCAGAGGATCATCGACATTTTCTCCTCGTAGCCCTTACTAATGCTGGCGTGGCCTTTGTCCATAAAGGTTCCGATCCACTGGCCAGTGCTTCTAAGTTTGAACCATTGTTCAATTGCTTTCTTCTTTATTTCTAAGTCCAAGGGGTTAAGTCCCAATATGATTTCGAGCGCGGCTGTGGGTGTTGTTCTCATCGCGCCTGTAGTCATTATGGTTGCTAGTCTTTGGACTTTCTCTAGTTCTGATTTGTTGTCCTTTACTGTGGCTTTGTGCCACCATACTAAAGCACCATGTAAGATTCTGGGTAGAATTATTGTTTTATAAATCCAGAGCACTATCGCTGGTTTCATTCCCCAGGTTCTCCCTATTGCACTTTTACACTGCATCATGGCCATTTTAGCTTTGGCGCATGTGTTACTTATATGGGTCTTGAAGGCGAGTTTGTTGTCCAGTGTTACACCCAGGTATCTAACCTCTTTCACTGTTTCCAGGATTTGGTTTTCTAGGTGCACTGGTGCAGTTCTGCCTATCTTTCTTTTCTTGGTGAATAGGACTATTTTGGTTTTGTCAGGGTTGAGGTTGAGACCTTTACTCCTGCACCATTCCAGTGTCTCTTTCAGGCCTCTGTTCATGATATTGCACATGACGCTGAGGACTTTGCCTGTGATCAGGAGCACCCCGTCATCCTAGTACATCTGGGTGTATATATGCATCCTGTTTATTTTGTTTACTAATTCGTCTATTAGTAGACACCACAGTAGGGGCGAGAGAAATCCTCCCTGAGGGAATCCCCTTCTCGCTACCACCGTGTGAGTCGTTCCTGCTATTTCTGCTTTTATCAGTCGATGTTTAAGCATGTTTTTCACCCATACTGATAGGTCTATTGAGTCCGGGGTGGCTCTGTCAAAAGCTCCCTACCCCCAGGTATTGGTGTACACAATTGTTCTGATACGGCACTAGATATACCTAACACCTTAAGTATATAATGATATGATATCCATATCCATACTTCCATACTTAATATTGTAAATGCAAAAGTAACTGGCTGTTACACTATCACGCCTAAGCCACTAAACCTAGTTTGATGAAATTCTTACAGGGTCCATCTCTGTAAGAGCTCGGGAAAGTACATAAGCTACCATTTATCGCGGGGGAAAAAAAGGTTCAAATAGAAAAGTTTGTTAATTTTGAAAATAGTCTAATGAAATTTGGTACACAGTTTAGAGCTTGGAAAAAGACATAGCCTATGTTTGGTCGCGATAACCGACATCCACACGGACGGAGCCGCGGGCAATATCTAGTTATCTCATAATTCTATGAAGGAAATGCGCTTACTCCACACAGTAACTCTCCCTTGGCTACATTCTCGCCGGAGATCGGCTCCATACCGGCACCGATGACTCCCGCAGCCAACGGACTCCGCCTCGAGGAGAGCTTCACCATCCACCTCGGGAGCCAGCTGAAACAAACGCATAACATCCGTATCGTGGCCATGGATCTCATGGACTTGTGTTCTGTCAAGTGAGTGAATTCACCCTGAAATAGAACTTCTAATGAATGTATGTAATGAAGTAAAACCTCTTTACGCACGCTTGACTTGGGGAGTGAGCTGGATGTGTGACGAGAGCGTTACGAAAACTGTGATCGGGCGAGGCGAACGGAAGTTGAGAGGAAGATAAAAGTTAGTGAAGATAGAAAGAGAGAGCGTTACGTTTCGTATATAAGTCTAGGGACAAGATTTCTTTTTGCTCTCATAGCGTTACGTTTGGTATATCGCAGGCACAGTGCTTGACTATTGAGTTTTACTTTAGTCGAGTGGTCTACTAACCAGTTTTTTTATCTTTAATATAAAGATGGAATCACTGAAAGCGCAAATCTCGAAAACGGCTGAACCGATTTCGCTTATTCTTTTGATAGAATATTCCTTGCAGTACGAGGATGGTTTTTAGGCAGAGAAATTCTTAAAAAATTGACTGACTAAGTTACGGTCTCAATGGGGTGGTACGGACTCGGAGTATCAAAATATGCAACGGGCGAAGCCAGGGCGGGCCGGTTAATTTAATTATATTTTTATTTTATTGAATGCTAATATTTTTTCATGTTAGAGGTGGCAAGTTACCGTTGAACGAAACAAGTTAATTCAAACTCATAATTCAGTCAAAATAGACGAAATAAAACTGTAAGCTTCCATATATTAGTATAGAGCTGAAAATTGATGGGGGTCTTAAATACACCCTAATGAAAGTAAAATCAAAAGTCCCCATCGATTGACTTTGTGCATTTTTTTATTCAAGGTTAAAGGTCAAATATATTGAATTCTGGCATTTTGTCGTGAACAGCCTATGTCATCATATAAGTTTGTTAGACAACGTTGTAGGTCATGTTAATCAATAACTGCTGCTGGAACTGGAACAAAATTTCCAAAAATCCATACTTAGTGAGTACTAACAACATTTAAAGCAACTACTGCCAAAATTACAAGTTGATATGGAGACCGACCAATGATAGTCTGTATGAAGGCTGTCGCAGCGCCGTGCTCGACGCTGTGTGCTCAGAGACCTGCGCCGTGTGCCCGCAGCCCCGCCGAGTGCTGGCGGCGGCTGCAGACGTCGCTGTCGCTGTACTCGCACGAGCTGGCGGGCGTGGTGCTGCTGGCGGAGGCGCCGCCGCGCCGGCCCGCGCCGCCCACGTCCACGCTGGCCGCCGCCGCCGCGCGCTCCACCGAGCACCACTTCGCCGACGTGGAGCAGCAGCTGCGCGACATCAGCGAGCGGGTGCGCGAGCCGGTCAGTCGCGCCTGGACCTTACGTTGCCGCCCACTTAGCTACACTAATATTTGACGCACGCTGTGAACTTGGCTGTCCCAGCGAACGCGATTCGTTATCGTCTTGGCGTCGCGGTTGCATCAGAAACATGGAAGTCTCTGCCGTTTGATCTCCCTACTCTGAGCGTCCTAAATCTCACAGTTCACAATCTCGTCCATCAATCGATATAGGTATAATCGATAAGGTTTGCAAGGCGACTTCCCCGCGATTTGTCTGCGATATCTCGGTCGTGAAGGCTGCCGCGGGTACGAGAGCTCCTCACGCGTGCTATTTACGCATGCGATACCCCTAAAATTTTGGGCATAAATTCTACCTGCATACCTGCAGCGGGCTAAATGCGCTAACATTACCATAGGCGGAAAAACGCAACAGTCAACGCCAGAAGGAGCAGGCCGAGAGCGCCAGCAACGGCAGCGGCACCAGCGGCGGCAGTGCGCGCCTGCGGGCGCGGCGCGACCTGCAGCCGGGCGACCTGTTCGTGACCAGGCACAGCAACCTGGACGACGCGCACGTCGTGTTCCACCTCATCGTCGACGACTCCGAGCTGCGCTCCGGTCAGTGCCTCTGTGCCTCTACTCCCATTGCTGCAGCCGGGCGACCTGTTCGTGACCAGGCACAGCAACCTGGACGACGCGCACGTCGTGTTCCACCTCATCGTCGACGACTCCGAGCTGCGCTCCGGTCAGTGCCTCTGTGCCTCTACTCCCATTGCTGCAGCCGGGCGACCTGTTCGTGACCAGGCACAGCAACCTGGACGACGCGCACGTCGTGTTCCACCTCATCGTCGACGACTCCGAGCTGCGCTCCGGTCAGTGCCTCTGTGCCTCTACTCCCATTGCTGCAGCCGGGCGACCTGTTCGTGACCAGGCACAGCAACCTGGACGACGCGCACGTCGTGTTCCACCTCATCGTCGACGACTCCGAGCTGCGCTCCGGTCAGTGCCTCTGTGCCTCTACTCCCATTGCTGCAGCCGGGCGACCTGTTCGTGACCAGGCACAGCAACCTGGACGACGCGCACGTCGTGTTCCACCTCATCGTCGACGACTCCGAGCTGCGCTCCGGTCAGTGCCTCTGTGCCTCTACTCCCATTGCTGCAGCCGGGCGACCTGTTCGTGACCAGGCACAGCAACCTGGACGACGCGCACGTCGTGTTCCACCTCATCGTCGACGACTCCGAGCTGCGCTCCGGTCAGTGCCTCTGTGCCTCTACTCCCATTGCTGCAGCCGGGCGACCTGTTCGTGACCAGGCACAGCAACCTGGACGACGCGCACGTCGTGTTCCACCTCATCGTCGACGACTCCGAGCTGCGCTCCGGTCAGTGCCTCTGTGCCTCTACTCCCATTGCTGCAGCCGGGCGACCTGTTCGTGACCAGGCACAGCAACCTGGACGACGCGCACGTCGTGTTCCACCTCATCGTCGACGACTCCGAGCTGCGCTCCGGTCAGTGCCTCTGTGCCTCTACTCCCATTGCTGCAGCCGGGCGACCTGTTCGTGACCAGGCACAGCAACCTGGACGACGCGCACGTCGTGTTCCACCTCATCGTCGACGACTCCGAGCTGCGCTCCGGTCAGTGCCTCTGTGCCTCTACTCCCATTGCTGCAGCCGGGCGACCTGTTCGTGACCAGGCACAGCAACCTGGACGACGCGCACGTCGTGTTCCACCTCATCGTCGACGACTCCGAGCTGCGCTCCGGTCAGTGCCTCTGTGCCTCTACTCCCATTGCTGCAGCCGGGCGACCTGTTCGTGACCAGGCACAGCAACCTGGACGACGCGCACGTCGTGTTCCACCTCATCGTCGACGACTCCGAGCTGCGCTCCGGTCAGTGCCTCTGTGCCTCTACTCCCATTGCTGCAGCCGGGCGACCTGTTCGTGACCAGGCACAGCAACCTGGACGACGCGCACGTCGTGTTCCACCTCATCGTCGACGACTCCGAGCTGCGCTCCGGTCAGTGCCTCTGTGCCTCTACTCCCATTGCTGCAGCCGGGCGACCTGTTCGTGACCAGGCACAGCAACCTGGACGCTGAATATATTTTGTGATGTCTGATGCATTAAGTTTATGATTAGTTAGATGTTACGATGTTCCTGGCGTGTTGCAGGCGACATAACGTCCCGGCACCCCGCCATCCTGGGCCTGCGCAACATCCTCAAGGCGGCCTGCAGCAACGACATCACCAGCCTGTCCATCCCGCTGCTGCTGCGACACGAGCTGTCAGAGGTAAGATTTGATGTATCGTACATACCTAATCTAAGGATCACGCGGTCAGTTCTGAGGATCACTTTCAACGTAAAAATTGGTTTGAGCATGAGAGTTGAAAAATGGCTATATACACGTAGGAACTATGATACAATGGGTCTTGTTCATTTATAAAACGTCCACTTCGCAAAATGTCTGTAGGTCGCAAAATGTCCTTTTCGCAACATGTCCCTTTAGCAAAATGTACCTTTCACAACATGTCCCTTTAGCAAAATGTACCTTTCACAACATGTCCCTGTCGCAAAATATCCACTTTAAATACTAGGTTCCTTTCGCAATATGTTCCTTTATCAACTATTAATTACAACTAGTGAAACAAATGTTCAATTGCTTTTTCGTTTCTAATAATTAAATTTAATATATTTGGCGAACAAAAAGTTTATATCAATTTAATTTTATATCAGTTTAAAAAGTTTATATTTAGTTTATATCTTATATTTTTCTTAGACATGTATAGAAATATTGTAGTTATTTTCGAAAAAGAACACGCGAAATACATACGAGGAAATCAAATTATTTGCAGGCTTAGAAAAAAATATTGCAGGAGTGTTTTTAATTTGGAACGTTACCCCAGAACGCCGTTTTATACAAAATTGCTGAAGCGTTGTAATGTTCCAAATTCAAATAACGCTCCTGCAATGAGTTTTTTTTTAATTTGATATGTCTAACGAAGCGTGCCCAATTAAATGTATAATATAATAGTACATTACTACAGAGGCCGGGCAGAAAGTGGTTGCTGGCCGAAGACATATAGACTGCCGACCGAAGGATATAGGTCTCAGGCAGGCAGCCCCATATTTCCCGCCGAGATCTGTATAGTGCTTTACTCAAACAGGCAATGAAATAAACATCAAAAAAATTCAAGATTTATTTTTAAACTATTTCGTCTATTTTAACAGAAAACATTTACATTTATGTTTATTATCATGTTACTTCAAAAAACTATAAAGGCACGTTTTTTTTTTTTTTTTTTTTTTTTTCTCTCTTCTGGCGATTACGCAGTTTCCGCCAACGACTTAGCACATGGATTTGAATTCGAGTTTCGACTTGGGGGTAAGTATGCGATTGATGTACCCGCGGAATAAAACTTTGTGAAAGTACAAGAGAAGGTGTATAAAAAATACAATTAAGGCCGAAAGTGTTGCAGCTCGCTGGAGTACCTGAGTCAAAGCAAAAAACACAGGTTAGTGGTTATAGCAGACAAACACAATTCTACAGGTTAATATTATTTGAGTTAATATAGTTACATATCAGATATATAAGGGGAGAATTAGTATAGGTGAGAAGGGAGTTAAAGTTTATAGGTCGGGGAATACGGTTGGTGGGTAGAATATCATAGAGAGAACCATTCCATCTTGGGCACTCAAAGAAGATGTGGTCAGTAGTGTGTTCATCCAAGCCACACTCACAGAGAGAGCTGTCCCTGACCCTGATCTTAGCGAGAAATACATTAGTGCAGACATGTCCTAAACGCAGACGACAGATTACCGATGTCGCTCTTTTAGTGGCTTCGCGAAATTGGTAAAACCAGGGTTTGGTTGGTATGTCAGGCTGAATGGAGGCATAGTGTCTTCCCTTCACCTTGTTGGATTTCTCCCAAAGGGCGGTCCATTTTGAAATTAGACAGGGTCTGGCAAGTAAAACGAGGTCATGAGCATAGACTTTATATTGTTCGAGAGTGCCATTATGTATTGATTCCTTGGCAAGGGAATCCACAAAAGTGTTACCAGCTATGCCAGCATGACCCGGGATCCACACCAATGAAACCTCGAGCCCCTTAGCCTGACACCTGAACAAAGATTGTTTTATTAAAAGGATCAAAGGGAATTTTGTTTTACTGGTGAATTGATTTGCTAGGATGGCCATTAAGCAACTCCTGGAATCGGTAAAAATTACTGCCTTGCTTATATTATGCGATTCAATATATAGTAATGCTTCCAGTATAGCTATCGACTCACCAGTAAAAATGGAACTAATATTTGGGGATTTGTATGATAATATGATTTGGTATTTTGGAATCCAAACTGCGGATCCCACGCAAGTAGAATCCGATGATTTGGATGAATCTGTGTAAACAGCCAGCCAGTCCTGCCAATGTTGGCTGATCAGACAATTTAACTCCTTATTAGCATCCACAGAATCTTTACTTATACCAGAATATAAGACAACATTAGGGCTGTAGGTAATCGCGGCAAATGGGCATTCAAATAAGGGGTTAGATTTACATTGAAAGCAAGGGAAAGGAAGGCGAACATAATTAACGAAGCTGTTAAATAAACATGGATGACTTTTGTGAGTCCAATATCCACCTGAAGAAACATATTCTGATAGTTTATGTAATTTGGGTATAAGAGGATGAAAGGACAGTTGGGATGATTTATATAGATACCTATCAGAGAGGTACTGCCTTCTTAGAAATAGAGGGGGGTCTACACACTCCAATTGTAACGCATTAATTGGCGAAGATCTCATAGCACCCACGATAAGGCGCATGCTTTTGGCCTGGATCTTATCCAACAAGCTTAAGGCTGCCTTATTGCACGGCTCCAAGAGAAAGCACCCATAGTCTAAATGGCTACGGATAAGCGCATTGTACATTAATTTTTGGCAATAAGGGTGGGCACCCCACCAGACTCCAGACACAGCCCTTAAGATATTAATATTTTTCTCACACTTATGGCTGATGTAATTAATGTGCTCTACCCCAGATAGTTTTGAATCCAAAACCATTCCTAAAAACTTAACTGTGTCTCTTACAGGGAAATTTTGACCATCAAGAGAGATTATACAATCAGGGATGGATCTACGGCGGCTGAAAATTACCACAGAGCTTTTGGGGACTGAAAGTGATAAACCATGGTCAGTAAGCCAGTTAGAAAGATAAGAGATTGCTGGGTTCAATCTGGACACAGCATCCGTCATATGGTCCGCTGCCACATAGAGAGCAAGATCATCCGCGTATTGAAGAATGTTGCAGAAGGAGGTGACTGAGAGATCTAAATCGGCGGTATAGATGCTATAGAGGAGGGGGCTTAAAACAGAGCCCTGCGGAAGGCCTCTCCAAATTATTCTGGGAGAAAGGATTGAATTTTGAACTCTAAGACTAATGGTTCTCCCAGAGAGGGAATTGGAAATGAAATTTACTATCTTCTCTGGAACACTCAGATTAAGCAGTTTTTGCCTGAGCACAGGAAGTAGTACATTGTCATATGCAGATGCTATGTCCAAGAATACACCCACGCAATACTGATTTTTTGATAGAGCTATTCTAACGTCAGTGGTAAATATACTGAGATTATCCATTGTCCCCAATCCCTTGCGGAACCCGAACTGAGTTTTTGAGAGCAAACCCTGGCTTTCCACCAGCCATTCTAAACGATTTTTTATTAAGTGCTCTAAGATTTTAGACATGGTACAAGAGAGTGCAATAGGGCGGTAGCTGGAAGGATCATCACTACATTTACCTGGTTTCAGGATTGGAATTATAATTTGAGACTTCCACTCTTCTGGGGGGAAACCAGAGTAAAAAATGAAGTTGAGCAAATTTAGAAAAAATTTTTGGGAGGTTGGGCTGCTCTTGAAAATAAATGAGTAAGGGATACCATCCAAACCAGGTGAAGAATCCTTAAGGGACCCTAAGACATTCGAAAGCTCTTCAAAGGAAAAAGAGGAATCCAAAGGGTGTGAAGTCTGAGAGCTAGAGGGAAAGAAGTTTGAGGACTCGGCAGCAGTGGGAGCTGTTGGGGGAGCAAGTTTTTGTTCAAATTTCTGTAGCCATCGAGAGGGGTCGTTTGAGGTAATGTTGTTGTTGGTTGTAGAATACCTGAACCTTCTAACATCTCTCCATACACACGATGCAGGTGTACGAGGGGCTAATGCTTCACAAAACCTGCGCCATCCATCCTTTTTCTTTTGCGACAAATGTCTAACTGTTTGTGCAGCTACTTTTTGGTAGTTTAGATAATTTGCAGTTGTCATGCTATGTTTATATGTTCTTTCAGCATCCCTTCTTTTTCGACAGGCATCTGAGCAGGTCTGATCCCACCAAGGAGGAGAGGGGATGTTGTTCCTGGGAGCTCTTTTAACAGGAATTGCCATATCAGCAGAGTTCAGAAGAGCCTGTTTAAAAAGGGTATAAACAGCATCAATGTTACCAGAGTTAGGGACAGGCAAGAGAGAAACCTCCCGGTCAAGAGCATTAGAGTACAGTTCCCAATCGGCTTTTGACAGATTAAATTTAAGAAGAGGGTTAAATGGTGTTGACTCCCTGTGGCTGGCTAGAGAGGAGACAGTTATGGGGTAGTGATCACTCTGATGTGAGTTGCTTGCAATCTGCCAAGTCAGGCATGAGGCAAGGGAAGCGGAACAGATGGTTAAATCCACAGCACTAGGGCCCCTTTGGGTTAAAGAGGATCTGCGTGTGGCCGAGCCATCATTTAAGATGCAAAGATTGAATGAATCCAGGATATCAATGAGTGAGGGCGCTAAATTGTCACAATCTAGTGATCCCCATGAAGTATGATGGATATTGAAGTCACCCAGAATAACAAGAGGAGAAGTTATGGAAGCTAAAATGTTGCTTAATTCAGCTAGTATAGAGGAATCTGGATAGGGGATATAAATGGAAAGAAAAGTAATGTTTGATACTGTAATAGCTACAATGTTCCAGCTATCACTGTGAGGAGGTAGAGACAAAGAGTTAAAAATAATTGATCTGGAGACCAAAATGGCAACTCCAGCATATCTGTCACCCCTGTCATCCCGAAGACAGGCATACCCTGGCATCCTGAAATGGGTGCCAGGCTTAAGCCAAGTCTCCTGAATGGCAAGGATGAGAGGCTTGTGTTGATTAATTAAATAAATTAAGTGACTCTTTTTACTTCTAATGCTCCTACAATTCCATTGAAGGAGAGGTGGGAATGTTACTAGTAAAATTTAGCAGCTGAGTTAGTTTTGTTTTATATTTTTCAGGTAGCTCAGTATCATCAAAACGGGTGAGCATACTAATAAGGGTGGAGAGCAACAGATCCAAAAAGTTGTCATTGGAATCAGCATTAACTTGGGCACCAGGGAGAGCAGCACCATTTGGAAAAGAAGACGGCGGAGATTGGGTAATAAAACTATGGGACTGCCTGTCATAGCCAGGGCCAGAAGCAGGGGAGCTCTGCCTTCGGGGCATGAATGTAGTTTTCCTATATGATACCTGAGGCCCTTGAGACCCCCGGATAGAAGGTGAGGGAGAATGATGAGAATCAGGGTGATAATTTGGTGATTGAGAAGATGTAGGCGAGGGAGAATGATGAGAATCAGGGTGATAATTTGATGGTTGAGAAGATCTAACTGTGTCGGCAAAAGACTTTCTCACCTGGGGGAATCTAGCCGATGCCTCCATGTAAGAGATGCTCTCCTGAGACATGGTTATCTTTATAGACTTCTGCCTGGAGTGCTCTGGACAGGAAGGATCTTTGGCTGTGTGGGGACCTAAACAAAACATACATGTGGGAGTTTTTGAGGCACATGAAATACCCTCATGAGCCTGGGAACAAATGAAACACCGTGGGGCAGATCGACATTGTGTGGAAGTGTGACCATAACGGCAACATTTCCAACACTGTATGAGGGGAAGAACATAATTTTCTACAGGGAGGGAATTATAAAAACAGTAGACGTGTGGGGGCAATTTTTGTCCTGAGAAGGTGATCACGATGGTTTGAGTGGGAACATATGTGGCAGTGTTGTTTTCACCCGTGACTCTCCTATTGAGCCTTCTAGCCTTCATTATTGACCCGTATCCTGATGGAACCTCAATGGATAGGACCACTTCTTCTAATGTCCACTCCACTGGTATTTGTCGAACTATACCCATTCGTGAGGTAGCAAACGAGGGAATTGAGCAATTATATTTGGCCCTTGCCAAAGAAGGATGACTAATAAAGTTGTTCGCATCACTAGCATTTTTAAATTCAACTGAAAGTCTGTTACGACCCACCCGCTTAACACTGCCTTCAATAATGTTGGTTATTTTATTCACATGCAAGAAATGGCCAAACTTGATAGAACGGAACACTGTTCCAGTAGAGGCATCGCCAACATCCCTAGTCACGTGGACCAAAAACGGGCCAGAGTCCGACTCTGAGTACCTTGACACCTTATCTTGAAAATCGGGATGTATAAATGTATTTTGAATTGATGGAATAGCTTGGGAGGGGATAGTAACAGTCTTTTTAGCAGGGACAGAGTCTTCCTGTGAGGTGTTGATGACACGCTTCTTGGCTGTAGCGACTGTAGGAGCATCATCTATCACAACTCGAGTAGTACCGGGGAGTGGCGTGCCCGGCCGTCCGCCGGGGACGCTTCCCCCTCCAGGGTCTGGTGGATGGTTATCCATGAGAGAATCTACGTGTTAGACAAAGTAACTTACCCTGAAAACGAACACAAAGCACAATTAAACAACACAGAAGCACTTAAATACCCCAGCAACTCAATATTTTCAAGTGAAAAGATTTTTGGAAAGGACGAACACTTGTAGCAAGCACGCGTTCCTCCGAAAAAACTAAAGGCACGTTTCTGAACAAACCTTTAGAATTGACAGTGACACTTGTCTTTGGTATAAATGTCAATTTGTTGCAACTAAATTAAATATTAATATTTCAATGTTTATATGTATAGTTAGGAAAACAATTGATAATAATGTGTTATTAGTTACGTTAATGTGGATTTTTATGTAAATAAAACTGCTCTAAGTACATACCAAGTCGTTTATTGTTTTTTTTTAACGCATAGTGGCAGAGTGTTGATGCCTATGCCACAAATTTATGTGGAATCGAAATTAAAAAAGAGGACCTTGCCGGCCTAGGCCTGCAAGGTTTGTATGAAATTCCATTAACAACCTCTGGTCCTAGCCGCGCCTGAAACGTCATACTTCGCAGCCTATTATGAGGAACACAACGTCAATATTTAATAGCATATTAGAGAAAAAAAATGTTTTATTTCCTATTTTATTATATGCCTCGTGAAATAGCAATTTCTTGTCTCGTATTATTGACATACGGCCTGCAATTGCCTATTTCCCGGCCTCTGCAATAATGTACTATTAACATGATTGTTTGTAATGCATTGTAATACGATGTAACGGGCTTCTCGTTGAAATACGGTTGACTTAGAATTGCGCACGCTTGCGCAGTATGGGTCTGTCAAAACGCCATTTTGACAGGTGTTTAGTCGACATTACCGTACTGCGCATGTAGACATGAGCAGTACGGGAATGCGTATCAACGGGCAGTACATTGCCTAGCAACAATTTTGTGTGTGTGTGTGTGTATGCAGGAGATGACCCTGGCGTGGTGCGTGCGGCGCGCGGAGCTGGTGCTGAAGTGCGCCAAGGGCTTCATGCTGGAGGCGGCGGGCTGGGGCGGCGCCGAGCTGCGCACGCTGCACTTCGCCCTGCCGCGCGCCACCGCGCCCGCGCTCTTCGCCACGCTGGCCGGCCTGCTGCCCGCCATCTTCCGCGTGCCCAACCCCGTCAAGTGCTACGAGCGCCGCGCCGCCCACTGCCCGTAGTCACAGACTCCACGCTATCCACCTGATGGGAATCGGTTACCGTGGCCTATGGAAGTGTAAACACAGAGTTTCGGTGTTATCAGTGTAGAAAACAAAGCAGGATTAGCCTTAGGTCCTGCTACTGACAACACAAAAACTCTCCAGTGAGCTCTGGCTACCCTCCTCACCGCCAGGAACACAACACGAGGTTATTATTCATTCATTTACTTTACTGTAATGTTGTAATTAACTAGCATCCTCCCAGGGGTAGGTAACAGACATCATAAGTAATAAGTATTATAGCATGATTGTTTATTACTAAAGAACTGGCTGCCCGTTGACACGCATTCCCGTGCTGCTCATGTCTACGTGCGCAGTACAGGAATGCCGACCTAACGCCGTATTGCGCAAGCGCAAGTCTATGTCAACCATTGTTTAGATTCTGAACCTAAACCTTGTTTAGAAGCAATCGAGATATAATAATTTATGCAGATCTAACAATGGTCATTATTTTAGTCAAAAGATGAGAGTATGAATTTGTTAATGGGACTTTGACTATATCGAATGGTGCAATAATACATGGTGAGCTTTCTTTTAGTGGGAAGTTCATTCCTGGCTGGGAATATTCGACTTATGAATGCAATAAAGCAGTTTTAGGGTTCACTATTCCTGATAGTTTTGGATAATCGGAATCGGATTTGGTCATCTATGTTCAGCAGTATTGTTTGCCCCTAATCGTGTTGAGTTGCAATGGCGGCCATGCCATGATGAGTACACTTTCTATGACATGCTATCAGGTGCAAGAGTCCCTATAACCCGATCCGAAACAGCTTCCCGTTTGCAAATGTTCACCTTCACTACTACATGCTGTACTCCATCACTTCTCTCGCGCGGCTCACAAATTCTTATAACGTAGTTCATACAAATAAAACACACACTCGTATGTCACGACTTTATTAAATGCTATTCAACAATATTTAAAAAAAATATCAGATTCTTATAGTAGCTAATATTATGTAATAATTTGGACATGAACTGATCCTCTATATATATATGTATGCAACGTGTTATCTAATGTTTGTACGGACACGACCCAATAACATTGTTGATCACAAGTAAATTGAATCACAAATAATATTGTACTACGTGGGGTTCGCACCCACGACCCTCGACCAGTGCCCCGGCGAGGCGACCACTCCAGCCACTGACCATTTGTGCAGTAAACTTTATTGTCACAAGCGTTATGCGTCACAGTATAAAAGAATGTGCGTTCGAGCGCCAGTATCATGAGAATACATTCACAAAAATATCAAATATTCATGTTATTACAGTAAAATATAACTAACAGTAATAAGCTACTTGTGCGTTGTTAGCACCACACTACAAAAGAAAAACCTTAAAAATAACAGAAAGCTACATTGAAAAATTATAAATAAATTGCCTAAAAAAACTACATGATTGTATTAAATCAAGGGCGCTTAGTTGTTGCATTGTCTCTTGCATTGAGGGGTCAACCGAGTTGTACTATTGAGCTTTGTAAACTAAAATCGTGCAATCACAGACCGCTCACAATTCCAAGTGCGCTGGCACCACTAACGTCAAAATATAAGTTGTGCTAAACACAACGTTTCACGATGAAATCTTTCCTGAAGTACTTCGTACAGACAGACATAATTACGAGTTAACTAACCTAACACTTCATCTCAGCATTATATGTAACGCACACAGTCTCTAGCAGAACAATATAACCTTAAAATACTCTTATATAAAATTCTTCTGAAAATATACGCGAATTACCGCACCTGAAACAATACGAGTCTTTAGAATCATATACACAATTACTATGATCATCCCAACCGTAGGCGGCACTACCGCACTACTGCCAGTGGGCCACACTTCTAATAGTTGCGACTCGCGCACAACAAACACAACGCGTACCTACAATTTTACTTGTATTTAAAACACACTGTCCTCATCGAATTTCCTTAGTCTGTCCTTGGATGGTCAAGAACGATAATGCGTAGGCATATAATGTAAAATAGATATAATTTTGTATATTGCAATTAATTGTTAAGAAATGCTGTATTTATATAATACGGTTTGTACAGTACACCCAAAGTATAAGACTTATATAAAATAAATGTTATTACAAGTCAGTGTCAGTTTATTTACCATTCAAAATTCTTAGCAAACCCCTCTGATATATTTATAAGGACATATGCGCAACGATTACTTATCTCACTCATGGTGTAATGCTGGTACACCACAGGTACCGTAGCTATATTTTCTTTTCTGCAATAATCCATGGCTGCTTGAACAGGATAAATGTTTTTCATTTCCAAATCAAAAAACCAATAGAGCTTATTTAAGTTTATGAAAGAAGTGGGATCTGGGGCAAGGAGGAGAAGCGAGTATAGGGGGATTTATAGACAAAAATGCAAGTTACCTTATTGAAGTATTTGTACTTGTGTCGTGCAGGCGGCCGGCGGCTACCGGCGGCTATCGGCGGCGCCGCGCCCCGCCGCGCGCTGCCGGCAGATACAATGAACTGTTGTTATTTTTAATTCAGCAAAACCTAATTACCTTAAATTTGGTTAGAACGTGAGACTGTGTTAATAGTGAAAATATCGTCGTAGAAAAATCGATGCGACCGTGACCAACGCAAGGATAATGATGAATGACACCAGCAGACATATTTATTACATATGCTGTAGGAACATTTCGAACGATCGAACGGACTCGACGGCTGCATCCGAGGTGACATTAAAAGAAGTGAAAGTGAAATTGAAATCTCGCCGCGCACGACGCGCGATAGGCAATTAAAACTAAATAAATACTATGCAATAATACAAAAGAACTTGAAACGTTGAAGAGACCTTGAATTTAAAATCGATAAATGAAAGAATAAAGACTGTTAGTAAGTTTTACGGCCCGTGCCGCCAATTACATATACTACCGACAGCGATATAGCACATACTACTTTGCTTCAATATACACAAAGTAATTCTTTCCACTGGCACTACGAACTCGTGTCCTCCAAAGCTACCTGGTATCGTACAATCGCTAAGATGACTCCTGATAGTCCTATATACGAGTAAGACTAAAAGCTTGCCTTTTTTGCAGATACATCGCATAAAGCCTTTTATTTTGTAACTGAGTTATAAAAATTAAATGATCATTGACATTCTCCAGAAGAAAGGCAGTTTATAAATATCGCCATAAGAGTTCATAAGCAACTTATGACACGCTGCACCCGCCTACTAACTACGGCAACACAATATGCTCTTACCTTCAACTGGAGGCTCGACGGCCGGCTTCCGCTTGCGCTTGCCAACTTCGGGAGCCACCTCAATAGTTACATTCTGCAAATTAATATAGAGCAGATTATTCTCTAACTCAGCTTTTATTCATTTTGAAGTGGCAAGCGGTATGTCAAACCCTGCCTTTTACTTTTGAATGAAATTTTGAGGCAATTAATACGCGGACTATTCATATGGGTTAGGTTAGGTAGGCCTTTTACTATTTGTATTTTTCCGGACCCATACAATGAAGAGCTACTCTTACTTACTGAGAATTTCCTAAGACACAAATTCAATTTCTTATTGTTGAAATAATAAAAAAGAATATAGAATTTTTGAATTCAACATACCTTCTTCCCTCGGGTGGACCTGGCTGCAGCCTTTGACACCTCCAGGGACACTTCAGCCTTCTTAGACCTGGTGGTCTTCTTAGCCACATCGCCGGGGGCCTGCTTCCCCGTCTGTTTGCTCGGCTTAGCCGGAGCCTTCTTGGCTACATTAGCTGACTCTTTCTTCGGCGATTCAATCTTTTTACTTCTGCCTCTGCCTGCGACACTCTTGGTAGTGTTCTTACTCACTTTAGCTGGTCGTTCATCCGGAGCATCGGATTTTCTTTTACGAGTATTCACTTCTGGTTTAGTACTCTCTGGTTTGGCTCCCCTTCTTGAGCGCGTGGTAAGCTCGGGAGAGACACTTTCTTGTTGTACAATCTTCTTGCCGCGAGTTACTTTTGGTTCCGGTTTTTCTTGCTTTTTAGTTTTTTTGGTAACGGTTTTGGGCTGTTCTTGTATCGATTCTTGTTTATCTTTCTTTCGCGCCTTTTTAGGAGCAACAGCCTCCTCTACATTGGCAGCGCGACCTCTTCTTGTTTTTGGTTGAGATTTTTCAACATCAGCAGACTGATCGTTTTCGACTGCAGTCTTTCCTCTACCTCTCGTCTTGGGCGCAACCTCTACCGCCACCTCTTTGGGTGACTGTCTCCGCGATTTCTTTGGGGACGGGGCTGGAGATTTCTTAGGAGATTCAATATTTTTACCCTTAGCGCCTACTTGTCGTGTTTCCCTTGTGCCAGCTCTTCGTGTTTCTTTGGGTTCCACGGCTACTTTCGACTTCTCAGCCGTACTATCATTGGCTTTCCGTCTAGTGGCTCGAGGTTTCAACTGTGGCGACGGTTTAACGACAGCGACTGTGCTTTTGAGTACTTTTGCTCTTGTGTTCTTTGGTGTTTTAGGTTTCTCGGCAACTTTCTCGTCATTGTTGCGAACGGCGCGAGATCTTTTCGGAGTGGCTTTAGGTGTCGGCAACGTGTCTGGTTCTTTCCTTTTACGTGAAGCTCGGGGCTGTGGACTCATCGCAGGCGATTTCTTCGCCACGACTAATTTCGCACCACGATTTCTAGCACCGGCTTTAGGACTTACAAGAGCCGCTCTACGAGAGCGAGTGGGTTTAGGACTGATCGGCTTCGGACTGACAGGCTTAGCTACAGGACTCACTGCTTTGGTAGGAGTTGAAGATGTTTTAGTGGGAGTAGGGACTCGGGACTTGCCACGAGTTTTAGCAGGCGATGGGTTCTTAGCTTTGGGTGATACAGCCGAGGGCGGGGCCCTGGTGGCGCGGCGACCTTTGGACCTTACTTCTGTCGGTTCATTTTCTATCGTAGACCTGAAAAAAAACAGACGTACGAATATGTAGAACATGAATTCGATACCAGATTGAGATCTGCCGATCCTAAACTAACATAAGTCTAACGAGGTGCGATGTTTTACTAATCGACTGTAGAAATAAAATAATTTATATTTTAACATGGTATCGAATATGCGCGTCCTTCTTTTTTTATGGATGCGGAATATCTTCGATGATATTTTGACCAACAAATACATCACTATATTAGTGATTTTAGTAAATGTGGGTTATCTTTATGAGAATGTCAGAACAAAACTCGATGAGAATCCCGGCCAGTTACAGAGTAGGTCGCCAGTTGAGACTGACGCGGCTTTTAGTACCATCATTTGAACTGTTAAAGCGAACTGATAAACACTCGGCAGTAAATGTGACTCGTATCTTACCTGGTCGCGTGGGGCTCCAGGCGGCGCGGCCCGTCGGCCACTATGGGCGACACGCGGCCCAGCTCGGGCGCGCTCAGCGTGAGGTTGAGCTGGCGGCCCTTGACGGGCGTGGAGTGCACCACGGCGCGCTTCTTGATGGGCAGCGCGGCGTGTTGGCTGCGGTCGGGCGCCGCGTCGGCCAGGGACCTCTTCTTGATAGGCAGCGTGTGTGAGCTGTACGACTCTGAGGTGGATTTTTGGGCCGGTGCGTCGGCGGGGCTCGCCCGGGCCGCCGTACTGGCCCGTACGCGAGATTCGAGGAGAGGGGAGCTCCCCGCTACTGTCTCGGTGGATAGCTTCTGTAGCTCGCGTGTTGCGTTCAGTTTCGATTTGTTCGCGGACTTGGGCTTAGGCTCTGCGGTCTTCTCGGCCCGCTGTTTCCTGAGCTCCTGCAACATCCTCAGATTTTCTTTCAACCATTCCTCGGTATTTAGGGAAATGTCGAGGGACGCGAGTAGAGACTTTGATTTAGGCGTACTCCTCCTCTGTGCGGAGTTGCGTTTCGAGCTGAACGTTCGCGAGTAGACCGCCCTCACGGTGGGCCTGCCGACCAGCCGGTCGAACAGGCTCTCGGAATCCTTATGTGAATTATTCGAGTCGTCGAATAGCTCCTCGACGCCGCTCATATCGCTGAGTTCGTTCCTCCCGTCTCGCCTGAATAGACGCTTGACACCTCGCACATCGCTCAAGTCGTTCCTGGGACTCTGCCGGAGCGTTCCCCTGACCCCTGACACGTTTCGCAGATCGTTCGCCGGGCTCCTTCCAGTGAACAGCTTCTTAACTCCTCTGACGTCACCCAGGCTGTTCCTCGGCGACCTCCGCTCCTGCCGCTCGCGGAACAACGACTTGACGCCGGAGACGCGCCGGAGGTCGTCGGCAGGCTCGGACGCGAACACCTCCTTGACGCGCACGTCGCTGAGCCTGTTGCGCGGGCTGGCGGCGAACAGGCGCTTGACGCCGGCCAGCGCGGGGCTGCGCGCCGGCGAGCCCAGCGGGCTCACGAAGCGCTCGGGCGAGATGGGCTCCGTGCGCTCCAGCAGCGAGTCGTCGGGCGCGGCCTTCTGCGCGAGCAGCGCCAGCAGCAGCGGCCGGCCGGCGCCTGAGGCCGCGTCGTCGTCCAGCAGCTGCCGGCGCGACAGCTCCGTCATGCTCTGCGACAGCTTGCGCTTCACGGGGCTGTTGAACAGCTGCTTCATCACGACCGACTCGTTTAGATCGTCGATGATGGAGCGCTTCGACTGCGGCTTCTTGGCGGTCGAGTGCTTGTTCTTCACCGCCTCCTGCACCGGCTTGACGGCGCTCCTCGGCGTCACGATCTCGTCGTCCTGCCGCTCGCTGATGTTCATGTTCTCGTACGAGTCGTCACTGAGCCTTCGGCGGGAACCCTGCGCGCTAAAGTTCAGCGATTTGGACTTGGAATTGACTCTTATCTTGGGTCCGCTCAGAACGCCGATGGTCTTTCTCCTCGGCGACGGTCGACCTCTCCTCGACGACTGGGACCGTATCGAACTCCGACTGGAGTCGAGAAGACTCTGAATGCTGAGAACCGGCGTGCTGGCCTCCTCGGGGCTATGGGTGTTCTCTGGGGTACTGATGCCCTCGTCCCTTCCCTGGCCGGTGCCCGGGGTCTCGTCCGGTGCGGATCCGTCTCCCCCGCGCGGCGCGGCGCTGGCTCGCTTGGGGGCGGCGCTCACTCGGCGAGAGGAGCGCGGCGAGTCGTCGGCCTCGTCCAGCTCCACAAACAATAGATCGCTGTCGTTGATGCGAGACCTGCTGCGCGAGGCTCGCAAAATTCTCGTGCTGTTCACCGATATAGGAATACTCGCGTTCTCCGGAGTCGACAGCGACTTCTTCGATCGGCGCGAGGAAGTCGACCCTTTACTCGTCGACTGGGCGCTCTCGTTCGACAGTTTTGAGCTACCGCTCGACAATCGCGACCGCTTTCTCGCCAACCGAGACCCATTAACGGACACCCGGGATTTATTACTCGACAATCGGGTTCGACCGGTGGACACGCGAGACTTTACCAACGCCCGGGTGGTGTCGCCGGACAGCGGGCCCGTGTCGGTAAACCTAGTGCTGTCGTCGGAGGCGACGGCGGAGACGTCGCGGGGGGCCTGCGACGCGGACGACGAGCGCTGGCCGGATCGCCGGAGTCGCTGGACGTACGGCGTACTCGAGCCCAGCAGCGCGGGCTCCGCGGTCGAGCGAGTCCTGCGGCCCGAGCCCGCGTCGGACACGGCGGAGTCGTACACGGACGTGGAGCGGCCCGACGCGTTGGAGTCGATGGACACCAGGTCCACGATGGAGTACGTCTCCACGCCGCGCGTGCGGCGGGGCGCCAGCGGGGTGGCGGCGCCGCTGAGCAGCGACACGGACTGCGTGGAGCGCCGCGAGTACGCCGCGCCGCTGAGCGCGCGCTGCAGGATGGTGCCGCGGGGCGCGCCCAGGGAGCGCTCCAGAGAGTGCAGGGCGCGGCGCGGCGACGGCGAGGGGCCGGCCGCCGACGTGTCGGAGTAGCGCAGCGCCAGGTCGTCCCCGGAGCCGCTGTGGGAGTGACGAGTGCTGTCCCCTAGTACCAGCACGTCGAAGTCCTGGGAGCGGTCGTTCTCCAGGTTGCTAAGGTCGAACTTGATGGACTCCGTCTTCCTCGTGCTTCGCTTCGCGAGCGGGTTCTTCAGCGCAGACTTCCTGGGGCTGGGCAGCGGCGGCGACGTGTCGGGGGCGCGGGCCGACCGGCGGACCGAGCCGCGACGGGAGTCACCCGAGGCCGACGAGCTCGAGTCCAGGAGGGACACCTGAGGGAACGAGCACCTGTATTGTTAGCACTGTGAGTAATACCCACTACGCACTCCCGAATATTTTTTGGAAAACTGGATCATGAATCATAATTTCACTTTTTATCATTTCAGAAGAATCCCAGTTCCTACAAGATTTGACTTATATAAATGAAAGATTGTAGGAGTAGATAAATTTTGTACGAACATTTTCCAACGAACAAATATAAAAATATGTTTACATATACACATGTTGATACGTGGGTGGAAAAGCTGGTTTAGAGCGTTATATCCAGGCTTTGGTCACGTTATCGTGTCACGGCGGAAGGGGTGGAACGGCACCGAGGACCTCAACGCATTACAACACATGTACAGGACCGATTCAAAGTAAATGCTGCACGAAGTCAACCAAATGTGAAGGCGATGCAATTGGTTCAAAGGCTACAGAGAGAGTATGGTTTGCTGGTAAGCGGTCAAACTTTGAGAAGACAACTGAATGAAGTCAACCTTCATGCTCGTAGGCCACTCCGGGTACCAGCGCTAAGGAGAGGCAATCGAGGAAGAAGATTACAGTGGGCACACGAAAACTGGAACCATTCTCAATAGTCACTTGTGCTTTTCACTGATGAATCCAGGTTTGGATTTCATCCTGATTCGCAAAGAGTACGCGTTTGTAGAGAACCTGGACGTTGGAATCGACTGCAGCACCCACAAGATCATGCATATAAAGGTGACACGATTATGGTTTGGGCAGGAATTCGTCTCTGCGGTAGAACGGACCTCTTTTGGATGCAAGGCAATATGACTGCTCTAAAATACTGAGTTACTACTAAATGAGTTACTAGAGCCTGTAATTTGCCCCACAGACAGCAAATGGGACAAAATTTCCAGCTAATACACGACAATGCCGTCCACATACGGAGCGTATCGTTACAAGTTGGTTACAATAGCATGATATCCCAGCTTTAGACTTGAGCTTTAGAATTACCCTGAAGGTATTGTGCATGAAAACCAGCTTTTCTTGCATCTTAACAAGACTTGGGACAGTATTCCACAACAGGATACATATTGACACCCTTGTTTTAAGTATGCAGAACGCTGCAGATATGTCAAGAAGTTTTTCGGTGGATCCACTGATTATTAATTTTAAGTTTTCAACAATATTTATAAAAAAAGCTGTTTTGTTTATGTTTTGATCTTTTAAAAATAAAGTTGAGATTAAAATTTTGCCTGAGTTTTTCCTCTTCCTCTAAGTTTTCTTTTTTTAAATTTAACTTTATCTTAAAGTTTATTATCAGATTAGATAGGTCTTAACAAAAAGTTAATAGAATTTTAGTTATTAAGGTTTCATTGAAATATCCCTAGGCCATGTTGATGTGTATATGAAACAAATATACGGTAACAATATGTTAAAAGGGGTAATTTGTTATCAAACAACACGAAAGTACTCAATGTGTTCCTATCAGTTTCCATTATAACGAATTAGTTGTCATCATCATCATCACTTTTCTCATGATCTCTCCAACTATTTCGGCGTGTAAGAGAATAGATATGTTAGGGGCTAACTCACAGACAGTTGCAATCACTCACTATCTTCAACTATAGATAGATTGTACACATTTGCTCACATAAACGTCACTCAATAGTGTAAAGTGAGCTCGCTTCGATATCTCCTTGATCGTAATAAAACTGTTAACACAACGTGAGTCTCAAACAAGCCCATCTTTACCGGCGGCAGTGCGACACGCGTCACTGTTATATAAATGCAACACGTCGGTATCGCAAGACCAACTAGTCCGAGCGTCGCCGGCCGGCTGCACTACGTCACACAGCGCCGTGATATGACTAACTAATACAAACTATTTTTTTATTTAGACTGTGGATATTCTTTGCAATTGGGTACCTAGGTACCTTAAACTTCATTATAACACAACCTCAACTAATATTACAAATGTCAGTTTGTGTGTTAGTTACTCCTAGTAGTAGTCTTATTTCGGTCCGTCACCATTATTATTCAACTTAGGATCATGACATTATGGATAAACATTGTCGCACATACCGAAATGTTACCTAAAACTATTAGGAATAAAAAAAATACTTTTGGAAGATTGTACATTAACGTGAGTGAGGCCGCGAGCAAAAGCTCTTTTAAATTATAGCAACGTGCTTCATAACATACTGACCGTCTGATTTCGTGGAGTGGCGGTGCGGGCGGAGCCGCGCGATGGCCGGCCGCGCGGCGTGCTCTTGCGAATGGAACTCTTCCTCTTGACGACAAACGACGCCGAGCGCCGCCCACCGAACTGCGGACTGGCCGACTTCGGTGTAAGCTTTGGACTGGCCGACTTCGGTGTGACGGCGAGACTCGCGCCGCGGCGGAGACTGGCCGAGCCCGGGGGCAGCGGACTCAGTAGCTTGCCGTTAGGTGACCGCGGGCTGGGCGTCTTCTGCCCCAGCAACTTGGATTTGGGTGTGTGGCCGGTCATCAACAGCAGGGCCGCTTGTTTCATATGATCTACGGGAAGGTAATATCGAATTATTTGTATAGTATACCGAAACTCGCAATTGTATGTTTCCGAAGGAGCAAGGCAGACGTATATCAACAGTATTAACACGTCATGTCCAACAATTTTGGCCCCCATATTGTAAAGGATATGTTCATCACGGCATTTTTCCCAAACTCTGCGCTACTTCGAAGTTCCGAATGGACAAATTCAATAAAACAATCAAGAATTGAACCTGGGACCACACAGTCGATACCATTACGTCATTCCGATACCCCATTGAAGATTGTTTTATTATTAAACAGGTTGTTCGGTTAGTACTTTTACTATCAAGAAATTTAAATGTCATTCAGTGCACTGCCCATATAAAATCAAACATATTCATTCAGGTATTCAAATATGGGTCAGGTCATTTTTTTAATCGCCAATACATAAATACAATGACGAAAGAAGACATCGTCAGCTTTTTAAATGTTGAATGCAATCGTAGGTTTCAATTCCATTGTTAAAGTATTATAATATGTTTAGCATTTATACCATCAAGAAAAATAATGAAAGAATAATTAAATAGGCTAGGCACGTAGCCTTTATACTACTAGGGAAGTAAACTGAGGAGAATGGACTGACGACTTGAAAAGGTGGCTGGGATAGACTGGATGCTGAAGGCGGAGGATCGGGTAACGTCAACAAGGCGGGGTACACTCATGTCTCTCCACTCTCTGCGATCAACGAAATAGCAAAAAGATATCACGTGACCAAAACTACTATTTCTTTGAACATAGACACTTGAGACCACTCAAGTGACACCGCGAATCAGCTACAGGCACTGAATCTGTCATTAACGACTAGCGCATAGGATAGGATTCAGTTGCAGTGCGCTTCAGCACTGAAACTTCTAGTAGATATCATGTGAAAATGACACGTACCCGGTAAAGCCGATTTATTTACATTGGGAAAAGCACTCAGCACACACAGCTCGTACCTACTGTTTAAGATATAAATATTTTATTTCCTTGACTTTGACTCAATTACCTGAAACGGTACCATGGATGTGGCTGAAATTTTGCACACAGGCAGAGTACGCCGGGAAGATGACATAGGTTTTTTCATCCCCAACAGCTTTGTGCATCGCAAGAACGAACGGAGCCGCAGGCATAAGAAATTATCAAAAAGGAAGCCGAAGCGACGGCGTTGTCACTATAAAGGTATGATTCCGAAGTCGACCACCTACGACAACTACCGAAACATGCAGGAATACCCTAATGAGCACCGAGACGCCCGACTTCTGGGACGCCATACACGCTATACCGAATGGCGAGACGCACTACTTTTAAGGCAGGTGCGACATTTGAGGCAGCGACGCCATAGACACTACACTGGGCGCCGAGACGAACTACATCTGAGGCAGCGACGCCATAGACACTATACTGGGCGCCGAGACGAACTACATCTGAGGCAGCGACGCCATAGACACTACACTGGACGCCGAGACGAACTACAACTGAGGCAGCGACGCCATAGGCACTACACTGGGCGCCGAGACGAACTACATCTGAGGCAGCGACGCCATAGACACTATACTGGGCGCCGGGACGAACTACATCTGAGGCAGCGACGCCATAGACACTATACTGGGCGCCGAGACGAGCTACATCTGAGGCAGCGACGCCATACACTATACTGGGCTCCAAGACGAACTACATCTGAGGAAGCGACGCCATAGACACTATACTGGGCGCCGAGACGAACTACATCTGAGGCAGCGACGCCATAGACACTATACTGGGCGCCGAGACGAGCTACATCTGAGGCAGCGACGCCATAGACACTATACTGGGCGCCGAGACGAGCTACATCTGAGGCAGCGACGCCATAGACACTATACTGGGCGCCGAGACGAGCTACATCTGAGGCAGCGACGCCATAGACACTATACTGGGCGCCGAGACGAACTACATCTGAGGAAGCGACGCCATAGACACTATACTGGGCGCCGAGACGAACTACATCTGAGGCAGCGACGCCATAGACACTATACTGGGCGCCGAGACGAGCTACATCTGAGGCAGCGACGCCATAGACACTATACTGGGCGCCGAGACGAGCTACATCTGAGGCAGCGACGCCATAGACACTATACTGGGCGCCGAGACGAACTACATCTGAGGAAGCGACGCCATAGACACTATACTGGGCGCCGAGACGAACTACATCTGAGGCAGCGACGCCATAGACACTATACTGGGCTCCGAGACGAACTACATCTGAGGCAGCGACGCCATAGACACTATACTGGGCTCCGAGACGAACTACATCTGAGGCAGCGACGCCATAGACACTATAATGGGCGCCGAGACGCACTACATCTGAGGCAACGACGCCATAGACACTATACTGGGCGCCGAGACGAACTACATCTGAGGCAGCAACGCCATAGACACTAGACTGGAGCCGAGACGAACTACATCTGAGGCAGCGACGCCATAGACACTATACTGGGCGCCGAGACGAACTACATCTGAGGCAGCGACGCCATAGACACTATACTGGGCGTCGAGACGAACTACATCTGAGGCAGCGACGCCATAGACACTATACTGGGCGCCGAGACGAACTATATCTGAGGCAGCGAAGCCATAGACACTACTGGGCGCCGAGACGCACTACTTCTGAGGCAGCGACGCCATAGACACTATACTGGGCGCCGAGACGAACTACATCTGAGGCAGCGAAGCCATAGACACTATACTGGGCGCCGAGACGCACTACTTCTGAGGCAGCGACGCCATAGACACTATACTGGGCGCCGAGACGCACTACTTGTGAGGCAGCGACGCCATAGACACTATACTGGGCGCTGAGACGAACTACATCTGAGGCAACGACGCCATAGACACTATACTGGGCGCCGAGACGAACTACATCTGAGGCAGCAACGCCATAGACACTAGACTGGAGCCGAGACGAACTACATCTGAGGCAGCGACGCCATAGACACTACACTGGGCGCCGAGACGAACTACATCTGAGGCAGCGACGCCATAGACACTATACTGGGCGTCGAGACGAACTACATCTGAGGCAGCGACGCCATAGACACTATACTGGGCGCCGAGACGAACTACATCTGAGGCAGCGACGCCATAGACACTATACTGGGCGTCGAGACGAACTACATCTGAGGCAGCGACGCCATAGACACTATACTGGGCGCCGAGACGAACTACATCTGAGGCAGCGAAGCCATAGACACTACTGGGCGCCGAGACGCACTACTTCTGAGGCAGCGACGCCATAGACACTATACTGGGCGCCGAGACGAACTACATCTGAGGCAGCGAAGCCATAGACACTATACTGGGCGCCGAGACGCACTACTTCTGAGGCAGCGACGCCATAGACACTATACTGGGCGCCGAGACGAACTACATCTGAGGCAGCGAAGCCATAGACACTATACTGGGCGCCGAGACGCACTACTTCTGAGGCAGCGACGCCATAAACACTATACTGGGCGCAGAGATAGGTACTTGTGCGCCCAGCGGTGACTTAGTGTGGAAATGTTCAAAAGGGAAGCCGGTGAAATAGTTATTTTTACCTCTATTTAGTTTGTCATGCAATCCATTGGTGTACCTTCCAACCAATATTTCTGCTTTTACCACCTTCTATATACACATAATATTTATAAAAATTATTGTATATAGCGTATAAATATAACATCTGTACCATCTATGCAAAGAGAAGCAGGCAGGAATTGGGTTATAGGTACCTCTCGCAACTGGCGGCAGCTAAGTAAGAGTTCACAGGTTAGATTTCCGGGTCAGGCAGTGTTATTAGGTTGGTTATTCAATAGATTTTTTTAAGGTAAACGTTAATTTGCCTGCGAGAACCGTTAGTACACATCAGTTTCTCCTCCGGACGTAACAAGCGATAGTATATAAGATTTAAGTTAAGAATATAATTAGTAAATAATAAAACGTTAAATGATTTGCACTATTTGTTACTCAACACTCGTTGTGTCCCTACGGTCGCTTCTACTTCGAGAGCTGTACGTTAAGACACGTTATCATTGCACCAGTTCGCGGCCGCCACTGGTGCAACGCTAAGAACCAAGTCAACATGATAATGAGTGACGCGGCCACATTTGGCGCTCAGGTGGGCGGATATTATACACGCGATAAACTAAGTTTCAAGGTCGAATGCACTTTTGGATACATTTTACTTGACTGGTACGGTTAGAATGTCATGTGTCAGCTATTGACGAGTAGTGGATTGTTTGTACACGGAATAGAAAGCACTTTGTGTCGGTTATATTGAATAGTTGTAGAATGTGGAGCGTCTAGCGATAAAGTTGGCATTGTACATAGTTAGTAAAACAAGAACGAATTAAGGATGAAAGTTTTGAATCTTGTTCAAAGATTTACAAACATAACCTAGCTAATAAAAAGGTGTTGAAAATGAGGTGTAGTGGTAGGAGGGCGAATCAAATATACAAAACAATAGTAATATCGTCGTAGTTTCGCAGGACTGGAACTACAAATGCAGTGACACTAGATTTCCATATATATCATAAGTTCATCTTTCACTATAGAAATTATTATAAAAATGTATATGTTAGTGTGAATACCGGAAATGTTAAGATGCACCGGTGTACTTCGAGAATCACCAAAATCGATGATGTACGTCCGAAAGTTTTCTTAATTTATACTTGAATCGGACGTACACCGAAATCGTCATGTACAGGATAAATAACAGACATTCACTAAGAATCTTGGTGGATGGATGTTAACAGTCACCAGTGTATTAACATACACTGCATTTCGGACATTCACTGGTGCACTATAGGTATGTTGGTTGGTGCTGGCAGGACGATGATGACGATGGGTCCTAGTAGGAGCGGTAGACCCAATAAAAGAGAAGTCGAATAGTGGCCTATAACCATGGGACACAACGCTGTAATGACGATGACGGACGGCAAAAAGAAGGTAAATGTTTCAATGTATTATGTACATACCGATCTTCGCGGGCGCCTCAATCTTAGTGACTGTCGCTTTCCGTGCGCTCTGGGCGCGCTTGAGCACGGTGAGGCGCAGCGGCGTGCTCTTGCGCGGCGCGGCGCTGGCCCGGCGGGGCTGCGCGGGGCTGGCGGGGCCGGCGGGGCTGCGGGCGGGGCGGCGCGGGCTGGCCTTGCGCGACTCGATCCACAGCGTGGCCTTGGTGGGGCTGCTGCCGGCCGGGCCGCGCGTGGCGCGCTTGGCCTCGGCCCCCGTCGCGTCGCCGGCCGGGTCCAGCTCGCCCTTGGACGGGCGGGGCCGCTTGCTCGAGTGGGGCGTCCTCGGGGCGGGCTTGTCTAGTATCATAGTACAAGTAAGTGTATAGTTTGTAAGGGAAGGGGAGAAACATGGTGGCTCGTTGTCTCGGGCTACCCCGAAGAGAAAAACGCGTGAATATATATAATATGTATATTGACGTAAGTGGTCCGATTCTGTGACATTACGTTTTTAAAACATGTTTATTCTTACGAAGTTATAACATTGACACTTCAAAATAATTGAAGATGCAACAAATTAGGAGTCTTTCAGAAAGTTTAATAACCTCACAAAAAATGTAGGATGGTTTTGTTTTGACGGGTTATCATATTACAAAAGTTTTTATGTGTTAAGTACATTCAATTGAAATTACGCCTATTGTAAACGCCGTTATTGAACTGACCTAATGACAGATAGGCTTACGACTTACGGTTAAAATGTTCAATGAGTATAAATTGTACATATTACAGAATTACATGGTACGGGTACGTACATACCTTTGATGGCCTACCAAATTATATATCATTGAACGCGAGAGTTTAAGTTTTTTACCTTTGAATAAAATTATATTTGTAAAAACCTTATAAAATAATGTAATAATAAAGTTACGCTAAAAGTAAACAACAATACTATGTTTAGCTGGCAGCTAGCTATATATATTATAAGTGGAAATTGAATGATAACATAAGTAGGTATACGGAACAAATAAATGTAGATACGTAAATAGGGTTAGCCGCAGTCGACCTACAAAACATACACCGGTCTTAATATTGGTGGGAAAAATGTAGTTTGATTAAACTTCTGTACATATTATAAACCACTTACGTGACAGACATGCACACGGCCCACCGTATACTATCATAAAATTGGAAATTATTGCGTGTGTACATTGAAGTTAATAAAAAAATATCTGGTTTACGTTGTATTAACAATTCTGAAACTACTGACTGGACGGATTTTGATGAAGTTTTCTTGTTTGAAATGTCTTGGTCGGATCGCGGACATCAGCTACTACGAATGAAATTATTTAATCACATTGTGAGGCATGATATCAGATATAATCTAATATATAAAATTCTCGTGTCACAGTTTTCGTTGCCATACTCCTCCGAAACGGCTTGACCGATTATCATGAAATTTTGTGGGCATATCGGGTAGGTCTGAGAATCGGCCAACATCTATTTTTCAGACCCCGATTCGCGATAACCGACATCCACGCGGGCGGAGCCGCGGGCGACAGCTAGTATTATATAAAACTGGTAAGGTTTATAACAAGGGCAAAAACGACGGGCTTGTTTTTATATTAAAAAAAGGTTATCCATGTTGTTTGGAAAAAAAAAAGATTTAAAAATTATGTATCCAGTAATACTAATACAATTTATTATAAATAATATACACTAAGACTAGTCGTGTTGAGTCTAGTGATGTGCCGGATCGTTAGAGTGTATATCCGCGGATTTAGTATAGAAAATCCGCGGATACGGGTATTTGGTGTCAAAACCCGCGGATATGGATCTTAACATATTTATTACAAGCTATCATTTAACTTGTAGCAGTAGTCATTACATAAAACGTAATAACTACGGTAGCGCAATCCAATCAAAATATTCCCACATAAACTACAACTAACATATTTTACAGAACTTAGCGAATTCGTATTCAAAATTCAAACATAGGGGCATGCAATAGAGCAAGAAGCATAATAACGGTTTCTTACCAATCTGTTCGCTGGTGTCCCTCCTCTGAGGTTGAACGATGGCCACCTGCTTACCGCCAGCGTTGGCTAAGAAGTTCAAAAGTAAACAATGTTAACATAATTTATGAATAACTGTAACATTTTTTTACGTTTAAATAAATTCACAAGTTGTATTTGCTACTAAACAAAGCTGAGAATTTGTTGATGTTGTTTAAAATACTCCAAATGTAAGCATTGTAGATATTGGTAAGTAAATTTTATTGAAGGCTTAGTCCATTCGGATTCATTTTAAATCGCGAAGTTGAACATTGTGAGATATAGGTTTAAAGATTAGGATCTTACGAGACGAGATTTGAATGTTATTTTACTAGTTGAACATTTGAAGACTAAACCGTCCGTCCACATGTGGGCAGTTGGCAGTGGGCAGTGGGCAGTGGGCATTCCCTCCATCCTCCCATGGTCATTCCTGCCTCACGGCGTACTGACCGAATCACGGGAGAGTGCCCTGCGGTTTGCTATGAAGCTTCTCCGTGGGCACAGTTCTTGACTCCCTACAAATTCTTGATCCGTCCCCAGCCGTATTCTCCCCCTTCGGGGCTGGCTTTCTACGTTAGCGAAACCCCCCTTATGGGGTTGACATGCACAGTAACGGTACTGCGCGTCCCGCTGTCCAATGGATTCTGACTACCGCTTATTCAAATGCGCGCCTAATAGAGTGCCAAGCGTGCGCAAACGTCCTAAATGCCACAAAGGCATCCCTACTGCTAACGAGTTCGTGGTGCCATAGCGGCCCCTCTACAGAACGATCGATTGCGTGTATTGCGTCCAGCATAACTTCCCTTTCTGCGGCGTACAGCTTACATACCCAGAGTGCGTGGTCACGGCTTTCCTGGTCGTGCTCTTCACATGGGCACGCTGCAGTTTCGCATAAGCTTAGCTGGTGTAAGCGTTGCCTAAAGCAGCCATGTCCAGTCATCATCTGAGAGACGACATAGTCCGGTTCGATCCACCTGTACTTGAGCCTCACGACAACATCTGGAAAGAAGCTGTGTAGATCGCGCCCGTCGGTACTTGTTTCCCACCGTTGTTGCCAAAGGGAGACAACTTCGCGCCCCACTAAAGCCTTGAGCTGCCTACGTTCCCTGGGGGCCAGCTGGAGTCCCTCCTCCGCAATTCGCCCCGCACGAAAAACCTCCAAATCGGCAGGCAGAACCCCCGCGAGCACTGGGAGTGCCGCGGAGCTACACGATCTGTAGGCCTTCGTGAGAAGAATTAAGGCTGGCCGCTGAGTCTTCAGCAAGTTCCTCCTGACCACGAAGTTGGACGAGCGTCGGTACCATACGGCCGCAGCATAGGTGACTGTAGCAACATAGGTCCCTGCATACAGGACCCGTAGTGCCGGGAATCTCACTCCCCACCTAGATGCGGACACCCGGGAAACTTTCCCGAAACAATTAGCCGCTTTCTCTCCAATAAAAACTGCATGCGGTCCGTAGGACCTAGCCCCGTCCAGAGTAACACCGAGCACCTTCGCCTGTGAAACGTGCGTAATAGACGCGCCGCCCATCCGAATGGTTGGCGGTCTCTTAAAGTTACCTTTATACGTCATCGCTAAGGACTTACCGGGCGAGAAACCCAGTCGATTTCGGGCGCCCCAGCCGGATATTGCCCTTAGCGTGATATCCGCGTGCCGCTCAATCTCAGCGCGGGACGTCGCCTCTATCACGACAGTCACATCATCGGCATATGCAATCAAATGCACTCCTTCGGGCTTAGGTAGCAAGAGGAGGTCATTGAGGAGGAGGTTCCAAAGTGTCGGGCCGAGAACCGATCCCTGTGGACATCCCATGGTGTTTGATTTCCATGAAGACACGGTGCCTGCAATGAAGCCAACTCGGCGGTTATTAAAATAACTGGTAATGATCCTATACAGGTTCGGTGGTGATCCACCCTGTTTGAGCTTAAGTAGAATCATGGGCCACCACGCATTATCAAACGCACCAGATATGTCCAGAAAGATCAGCTGCACGTAAGGAGCCACTGAGTTTTCGACTATCGAGTTCAACTGGCTTAACGCCGTAACCGTAGAACGTCCGCGAGTAAATCCGTGCTGGGACTCCGATATATTTTTGTGCAGGCAGGGAGCACAGGCAACTATCACGCGCTCGAGAATCTTACCCAAGATGGGTAGGAGAGTAATAGGCCGATACGCCTTAGGGTCACTAAGGGGCTTGTCATTTCCCTTTGGCAGAACGATGAGTCGTCCTACCTTCCAATCGTCGGGGAAGACGCCTTCTTCAATACACTTACGGTACATCATAAGCATTTCGGACGAGGTGGCTTTCCACGCCCACTTTATGATGACCGATGTAAGGCCGTCCATGCCCGGTGCTGTCTTAGGAAGAGACCGCACAATGCGGTCAACAGTATCCCTCTCGGGAGCTGGCATGTTCTCACCGGATGGTGCGATTGCAGCTGCAATACGCACTTGCCGGTGGTAAGTCGTGTCAACACCGGGCACATCGTCCGGATAGAGTGACGAGAGAAGCTGCTCCATGGTGGCCCCCGTAGAGGTCGTATATCCTTCAACTAAGCGTGTGCCGTAAAGGACGTTCTGGGGGGGCTTAGCACGGCCACTGGCCTCCCTGTAAGCCAATCCCCATGGGTCCTCATTTCCGGATTCAGCAAGTTTCCGAAAGAATTCAACCTCGGCCGTTTTCATGGCCGCCTTGTACTCGCCCCGCAGGGTACGCAGGGTTGCGTGATGTTGTTCTTGCAGAGGGCAATTGTCACGCTTAGATCGCTGCCAGGCCCTGCGGGCACGGCTCACCTTACGGCGGAGTTCGTCCAGTGATGGGGACCACCATTCATATTTTCCGCAGCTATTCCGGGCACGCTGAGCTAGATGCTCCCTAGCAGTTTGCAGGAGAGTGTTCGAGTATCGCACACTATACTCCGAGGCCGACAGACCGGGATGAAGCCTGTTCATCCTTGCGTGGAGCGCGGAGCAAAAGGAGGTCCAATTTACCCCTTGCGCTCGGAACTGATCCAGGACAATCCCGGTCGTGTCTCGCACCGCATTCACGGCGTCTCCGGATACGTTAAAGGTGATCAGCTGATGGTCCGCCAAACCAGTGGGCAGTGGGCAGTGGGCAGTGAGCAGTAGGCAGTGGGCACTGACCGGGCATGGAGGCGCGGTGCGACATCTCGAGCGCGGCGTGCAGCGCCGGGTCGCGCCGCGGCGCCGCCGGGCCCGAGCCGCGCCGCGCGCGCGCCGCCTTGCGCCGCGACACGTACAGCGCTGCACGACAAATTGTTATAATCATTCACTGTATGTAATGCACAGGGTGTATGGAACCCTGCCGGGTCTTTTGGGGCCGTATCAACCTCACCTACTACAAATCCCCACGGATACCCCCCTTCGGAGCCGGAGGGGGAGATCATGTCGGAATCGAACCAACTAAACCGAACGCTGTCTATGGGTCGTTGTGCTAGGCCGAAGGTGAGGTTGTCTCTCGCACCCCGGCTGACCCAGGGCCATTCCTCTCAGTCTGACCCTCCTCGGGAGGGAGGGACCACGCAGTCCCCAATTCGCCCAGGTTTATCGTTGATTTCTTGGTTGATCGAATATCTCGAAGTCAGGGAAAAGGAGCCATTGACTGTAATATGCACACACTTTATTATGATCCCTGAACAACTGCTTAAATGTTTGTGTATAACCTCGGCGGTGGAGCCAAGCTCCTGTGTGCAACTGCAAACTTAAGCTGCAACCAGTACCAATGCTGCGATAATGAGTGGGTATGAGTGCTACTGACCGGGCAGTGGCTCCTGCGCGCGGCGCACGTCGGGCCGCGCGTAGTCCCAGCGCAGCTGGCGCCCGCCGATGGAGATGACGTCACCGTGACGCAGCGCCGCCACCGACACCGCGCGCCCGTTCACCTGCGTGCCGCCGCACACCGCGCGCACCACCGTCTGCGCACGCGCCACATAATTGGTTATTGCTATCGCAGGTAAATATACTAAATAGCTCTTGAAATGTACATATAGATCTCTGTGATGTACCACCCTCAGTAATTTAGTCAAAGATAAAATAGATAGTACCTCATCCTAAAAATCCATATAATGTAGTCAGCCTCAAAAGTAGATGACTACATCCATGTTGAATTACGTAGCATGCAAAAGTCGCTTACCAAGACTAGCGCCAGAATTATATGAACAACGTAGAAGTACAAAATTAGCTAAACACCATATTGTGAGAGTTAACTGAAAAACGTATTGCCAAAAGATGAACAATATTGATCTCGAAAATGTCTGAACAACGCGCGTTTTAATTGTAGGTGAACAATATTAAATGTTTCTACGGCCTAGTATTTTT